>OY728141.1:218574104-219824104 GCA_963277665.1 Viscum album
ATCTTTATTTCTCTCTTCGGTGGATAACCTATTTTTCTTCCAAAAACATGTTTACTAATGGGTTTTAAAAAATTTGTTTAGAAACATTTCTAAATTATTTATTAAATAAATGTTTATTAAATTTTTATATTTTTTTGTAAAATTTTTTGAGAGGTATATTCAATTAATTTTCAAAACAATTCATATTTGGATTTTACTGAAAATTTTAATGGAATATTTGTTTTAAATTTCACTTCAGGAATTTTATTTCCTACTTTCATGAATCTTCAATAATTTTAATATTATATTATAGGTTTTCAAGGTTATTTTCAAAATAAGAGGATTTACAAAATATGTAATGTAAAAAAATTGTTTTCAAGTGGAAACGTTATTTTACTCAGGAATTTTTTAAAATGATATTTAATGATAATTTCTAATGAAAAAGTATTTTGAAAATGATTTCTTTCTTAAAAAGGGGTTTTCAAATGGAAAGGTTATTTTTCTCAAGAAATATTCCATGTGATCTTTCAAAATAAATTTCTATATAATATAACATCCTTTTATGTTATTTATACATTACTGGGGATATGATCGAAGGAAACCATTATTATCCTTTCTATGAATGGTTTTTATTTTGATGAAAAAATGTTTATGAAACCCATCCATAAGAGGTTATTATATAATGAAATGACGAATGGATTATGAAGCCTGTTTATTTTTCATAGGTTAATCTATTATAAAATGATTATGAAACTTGATTATTTTCTATAGTTTATGATGAAATGCTTATGAAACAAATTTATTTTCATAGGTTCAGATATGTTGAATTTTTTATGATCTTGTGGAACACATATTCATTATTTTTATTATACGATGGGAGGGACCAATATATCCCTCCAATGTATTAGGTAAAGATAAATTTTATATGATCACAGAGTGTAAACAGGTGGTTATCCTGATCTAAAAAATTAAGGTACATGAGTGGTTTGCCCATGCCTAGAAAATTATGTGTATAGGCAGTTATCCCAAACTCGAAGTAGGCATATAGGTGGTTATCTAAATCCCAACTTGTTATGAATGTTTTTGTCAGTATCCTTAAAATATAATGATTTCGATGATTATTTTTTTTACACAATTCAATGTCTTATGTAAATGTTATTCCCTCATGACTCAAGTTATTTTATTTTCTTATGCTTCATGTATTAGGAATTTCCAATATTTGTTCCATGATTCAACATTATGATATATGATATATAGGTTATGGGTTTCAAATGTTATTATCAAGTTCCCATACCCTTGTGTTTATGATATGCTTATGTATCTCCCTTTTTTACCCTTATGGAGCATCTAATCTCACCCTTTCTTATTTTTACTTTCCCCAGCTTATTAAAAATGGATTTATATAGGGTTTTTCTATGAAGATTATTTAATGGGAATATCTTTATAGGAGACATCAAAGATATACCTAGAATTAATAAGATTTTGTTCCACGATTCTAGCTTTACTAAACCATTATATTCATTGGCCATTTGTTTTTTGCAAGGAAATGATTATTCATAAAACATGATGCAATATACATGTATGAGAAGCATGGGTCATTATAGATGGTATCTCACGAAAGGTTTAGTTAGACATTGGAAAACAAGTTGATAAAACTTTAGTAATATTCCTAGTGATATTTATAAATATATTTTTACGGATGTATCTAAGGATAATTCTACAGATGAGCCAAAGTATCATAAAATTCCATGGAATTTTGGTAAAGGATAGAGAAAATGGTTCCCATTAAATTGTATCACTATCAAGACACTACAGGTGGACATGGATTTGGTATAGATTTATCAAGGGGTAAAATTTATAAAAAGGGTGCATTGATATGGACTCATTCTTCACCTCGTTCCGGAAAAAAATCCATGTTTCTCACTTATTTTTCCACTCCTAGGTCAAATGCTTTGGAAATTAATACACTCTTTATAAACAATCATGAAAGATTTATATAGATTATGGATATGAATGAACTTGGGTAAAACTATGGTTTCATAGATTAAAAATAGGTTGTCATGGTTTACAAATCATATAATCCCTTTTCATGATTATTTGGTTTCCCATTACGTTTAGCGTTTCTTATACTATAATGGTTGGTTTTAGTTAATAGAGGGAACCAAAAGGAACTGGGTTAACATTGAATGTGACAACCAATTTTTTTGTGAGAATCCAAATTGGATGATGACTGAAGTGAAGGATATTGTGATAATAAAAAATCAATTATCATAAAATATGATGAACAATGATCTCCTTAACCAACTCTCAAAATAACCAAATAAGATAATCATAATGTTTGGTGAGAGTTCAGGTAGTGGAGACCATATAGGAAAGAAGATTCAGTTTCCTATATGTCAGGAATGTTGAAAGAATCACTCAAGGGAATGTCTCAGAGGGATGTTAATCTATTTTGGGTGTGAAAAATAAGGCCACAATGTAAGTAACAACAAAGGAAAAATGAAAATTTCAGTTTATGCAATGGATGGGAATATTGGTCTCCTGAAAGTATTATCAAAGGATGAATGTTTTAAATATGGAAATTATGTGGATTATTCAAACCAATTTCCAATAGTGAAATCTCATAAAGAGAATCAGTATGGTTTTATGAGTAATGGTATTGTTGCTGATGATGAGGGGACTACGAATGAAATATGAAAGGAAAGGGGTATTTAGGAATTAGATTATGAAGCCTAGTTAATGTTTTAAGGAAGAAGTGGTGTTATTAAAGTATTTATGTATTGGAGTTTAAGGATTATTTAATATGAATAACGAAATTTATATTGATTATTTTGTATAATTTTTTTATTAAGTATTTTAAAAAATATGTTAAATGGTACTGATAGATTATAAATGTGATTTAATGGAAAGCTGATATTTTTATTAAGGTAGTATAACCCTTAATATGTTTTAATGTTGACAAAATTATTTTTTGATAAAGAGATGTTGGATATGAAAGAGTAAATTATATAGTAATGATTACCATATAACTGATTAATGATTTTTTGGTAGAGTGGTTTATGCTAACATTGTTAAAGGTAACAAAATTTTTGGAGTTAAGGAATATATCCAATAATCGATATTTTATTTATGTAATAAGGAAACACATATGTTTTAAATATGGTTTTCTGACAATTCAATTTATTACCATATTTCAAGAGAATACATGATGAAGGTATTCACATGTCCAGTATGTGATAATTAATAGTTGAAACATGTTGTTTGGGGGATTAATGATATGTTGATTTTTAGAAATTTAGCTTCCTTATTTATAAATTTTTTACTTTGGAAGGGTGATAAGGTTAACAATTTATGGAATGGTTTAAGTTTAAATTCATATGGGGTTTTAGAGATTAATGTATTACTTCTCCATATAAAGATTTATCCATATTGGATAACAAATGATAAAATTTTTTGACAATAGATATAAGGAATGACTTATAATGGATCTTATTTAGTTCCCCAAACATGAAAAAATAACCTCTTAGAGTAAGAGATGATGTGGAAATTGATCAAGGAAAAACCAAAGGATTAAATTGTTCCTATGAAATAAAAAGATATCAAGTAATTACATGTTCATATGTTCCCAGTCTACAAGGAAAACAAATTCCCCAACAATGTGAAAAGTATCTTTAAATAAAAAAAATTCGAGTTATCATCATTTTTATGATATCAATGACCTATTTCATGCATCTTTGGATTATGGATTTGTGGTTGTTATATTTCTTCTAACCATGTTCATTATCACTATTCCTTAGTATTTGGGTGTTAATTTTCTCTTTAGTGAATATATTTTTACTTCCCACAAACGTTCACCTATTTAGAAACCTAGTATGTGTTATTTTTGATAAATTTCAGACATATCTTTCCCTTTTTCAATAGAATGTATTATTAACCCTTTTTACGATATCAGTTTCTATAAAGTATTTCTAAAATGTTTAACCTTTTATGATTGTGATAAATTTCAAGTGAGAAATTTATTTTAAGGGTGGTATAATGTAACACCCTCATATTTTTTGAAATATATATTTCTAAAATATATGTAATCTTGTTGATATTTTACATAAAAAGAAACATTGAGTTTAGCTCGCATTACATGAAACAATGACCCTTTGTTGTGGTACACAAAATAATAAGTTTAGATTTAATTACACACAATACTATATTTTTATTGTCTTACACATAATATCATGTTTATCATTCCTTATGCACAACATTGAGCTTAAATGAAATGTGACACACTATTAAAATATTATTATTTAATATGATAAATGTCACTCATCCATTGGACTAATGAGTATCAATAGGATTAAATAAATTATTAAAATATATGGTTTAAACATGTATAAATAATTAATTCTTTGGTGACTAATTAATGATAAATGAAAATAAAAATATTTTGAAAATAAATGAAATCATTTTCTAAATAACTATCTTTGTGCACATAAACATGTTTAACCTCAATAAATTAAACGAATAACTTTTTATGAATGATTTTAACGAAATAAATAAATTATATATTCTATAAAATGTTTAATATTCATCTTATTTTCTTTCTATACAAGTGATAAGAATAAATCCAATTTCATACTCAAAACTGTATAATTCTAAAAAATAGTTGTATCAGCTTTGGTGCACTTATTTTAAAATTAATTTTACCACATTTATAAAATTTATTTGAAAAAATAAAAATAAATTTTTGAAATTGGTATATCAAAATTATATTATAGTATATTTTTTGTGGTTTTTCCTGAAAATTTTCATTTTTTGATGAATAGTGAAAAATACTAAATTTTAATTGAATTCTTCTCTTTCATTTAAATCATTTATAAAATTAAAATATATTTTATTTTTCAAAAAGTAAAATTATTTTAATTATAGTTATATTAACCCTATTTACTTTATTGGAATCAATTTTATATTGAATTTTAATATAAAAACTTCGTAAACTTTTGAACATTTTCTCTTTAAAAACTTGTGTCTCGTTGCCCTGGAGGGATTAAATTTAAATTTAAATTTTCCACTTCTATGAAATGAATTGGAAAAATCATATTCCATATCTAGAATTAGAATAATTTATATTATTTAATAAGGGAAACTAATTTATTACCAAACTGAATTGTAAATACAAGAAAAAATTATTTACCACAGTAAAGGAAAAACAGGGTTTACCGGGGTTTAAACTAAAACAATATAGGTTAAAAATAACCCAAAACTGATTAAAACCACCATTTTATAGATATATATTGACCCTATCATGTCTAAGGATCGATAATACTCCATTTATGAGCCCTTTGTTTAACACCCCGAGATTTGATGAGATATATTCTTTTTAATTTCTTGCATATCTTCTTTTGTACTCTACACCAAGATTATATTGCGCTATACGCAACACCGTATTAGCTTGCAGTATATGCAAAACTAATATTGGATCGTGTTAAACACAATTTCAAGTTTGTTTGAAAATAATTATTCAACACAACATTGAGTGTATATATACATATATATTCAATGTCTAAATTAAATATGGTTGGATTCTTTTATACGAAACAACAAAGGAGTCTTTCACCACAAACAACCCTGACTTGACTTGTGTTACACGCAATCGCGGCCTTCCTTAATAGCGTATATTGTACGCAATATCGGGTTTCACTAAAAAACGATAGATAGTTATAATATTATTATGGACTAGCCATTATGAATAGTATTAACTACATTTTGAATTTTATAACATTATTATTCATCTTGAACATTTTCTAAAATATGGTATATGAACAAAATAAATTTTTCGGGTAAAATAAGTATTTTTTTTAAAATGTTGTTTTCCCCTTTTAATGGTGAACCCACTTTAAATCTAGTTTTTTAAAGGTTTATAAGTTCAATTTGAAAAAAATGAAATTCTTCTTTGAATCATGATATATAAATTTACTTTGGATAAAATTTTCATATTATTCTGATAACTTTCATATTTTAATGAATAGTAAAAACACGCTATATTTTAATTAAAAACAACTTTTTTCATCGTAATAATTTATATGGTTAAATTATAATATTGAATTATTTTAAAATATAAATATAATATATTTTTACCATTTAATATAATTTATGTCATTAGCGTTGATTTTACATTGAATTCATCGGTAAAATCATTTCAATCTTTTGTAATGTTTTAACTTTTAAAACCTGTTTTCTTAACAACGAGATTAATTTTAAATTAATTAATGAAACTTTTGTGTTTTTAATTTTGAAAAATGGATTCCATATTTTTATTCAGTGGGTCCAAATTACGTTAATAGGTTTTTCTTTATATATTATGAATAGTAACTACAATAATTTTTATTTACTGCAGTTAAAGATAAATCGGGTAATTAAGGGTAAAAATAAGATTATAAAATTACCCTAGCACATCCCAAAATTCTATTGGATTACTAAAGGTAGACCCACATCACCTAAGGGTCAGATTAGATTCATTTTATGGACTTTTGATTATGAAAATAATTTAATTATTATTAAAACCAAAGAAAGTGACAACTAGACACTCTCTTAAATATTATAAGTATAATAATTTTAATTTAGTGATAAACATCATGAAACTTAAAACATGAATAGTATCCAGAACGATAATGAAATTATATACATCATGATAATTTATTTATAATTTTTAGGGATTAAATAATTATCATTATAGGTGACACAATAGTGATGTTGAAATTATTTTATTGATGGAAATCTCAAATAAATGGTTTTAAAAATATTAAAATAAATATTATATGAACTATTTAATGTGATAAAATAATTTTCTATATACATATTAAATGTTATGAATATATTAAATCTTTTAGTTATAACATATCTTCTGTGGGGATTTTAGTTAAATTCATATAAATGAATAGTGTCAAAATTGACATTATTTTTATTTTATAAAAATAACATAATATAAAATTGTTTGAAAATCACAAAAATATTTAAAATTTATAAAATAAAATTTATATTGGCTAAAATTTCATAAATTATCCAATTATAGACAATTCATAGCACATAAGTAATTATTTTTAACAATTAAAAAATTAGAATCTTATTACCACAAATAAAATTAAATAGACTAAATATGGATAAATCAAGTTGATAATGTTTAAAATAAATTCCCAACATGTATAAATTTTATTGGTTGATTAGATTACAACCCTATATCATCTAATATTCCGAGATGAGTCATTTATTAAGGTTTTTAAGTGATTTTGAATTTATTATAAATTAACATTTCTTATGTTACCAAAGGTGTCCCTCTCCTCCCTTATATAAAGGGAACCCCTTCCATCTTCCCTTCACAACCTTCTGAGCCTTGAATCTAGGACAAACCCTAACAATTCCTCTTATAAACCTCTCTAGTTATATCATATAGGTTATGTTATTCTCAAAAGACCATCTCTATTTCCCTAAGAAGAAGTTTAAAGGAGGTGCATCGAGGAAGATGTAATCTCTTCTACCGACTCTTTCAAGTTTCATTCTTCTTCTACTTATTCTTATTTAGTTGTTTAATTATAAAGTAATAACATATGTATTACTTATATACTAATATGTTATTATAAATATGAAACAACCCTATTTTCCCTTCTACCCATCCTATGGAAAATGAAATCATCACGCGTGCGTACGTAGGGAATACCGTCTCCACGCTGTGGTGTAATCTGTTTTCCACCACCACCTTACTTAGATGGATATAATGGTGTGAATAATAACTATATATGATTATTATAACATCATACTGATTCTAAGATATTGTATCATCCAATACAATTCCATTCAACAAATATGGGAACGATATCATCGCTCGTGCGTACGTACGGATTACTGTCTCCACGACGCAATGAGATTCATTTTCCATGTTATCAATTCAAGAATGATTATAAAGTATATATAATAACTAATCATGAAATATATGAGATATTAATGATACTGTATTTATTTATATGTTATTTAATTATATATATTAAATTTAATAAGGAAACAAAAACAGTGTTCATGCGTACGTACGGCCTACCGTCTCCATGAACGGTGTATTTATTTCCATTTATTGATCTATTATATATATGTATATTCTGAATATATATTATATATAAATAATGTTTTATATTCTTCAATTAAGTAATCATGATCTAATTAATCATATGAATAATTACAAGTCAAAACACAGAGGATAAATGAAACGATTTTACCCAAAATGCTACTTTAACATGAATTTACAAAATAACGGGTAATATAAAGTCATAAGTGAACCATATATGATATCATAAAAATGAATATATTTTATGTAATAAATCAATGACATTAGTTAAATCATTATACAGGAGGTTCGGATACATACTAAGCATATCGGACCTAAGTTAAGGGATAATTATCTGAGATTGTTTATTCGTAAGTACTTACTGGGGTTATGTTTATTATCCATGTCCATATGTTCTCAAAATGTTTTCATAAAATGTTTAATTTTCTTTCATGCATGTTTAAAGTCATTTTTTCCTTTTTTTTAGTTTTACCACATCGTATGGAAGGAATCTTTCTTTTGTTTAACATATGAGGTACTTTTTGACTTTTCTGACAAAAGTACGAGGAGAATGTTTTTTTAATTTATACGGCATGAACGGATTTTTACGGTTTCATAACGATTTTTCTTAATGAAGCTTACTCTATAAGATTTCATGACTATTTTCAACAAAATACTTTTCTTTTAAAATTTCATGGCATTTTTTGAAAAGAAAATGATTTGGAATAAGAAAGGATATTTTCCTCAAGAATTCATTTCAAGTGTTTTATCAAAATTATTTTCCATATAAGATGAAATTATTCAGTATGTTCATGTTTCAAGTATAATGTCTCTATGATTTACAAGGTTTCACTTTTCTTATGATGAAATAGTATCCATTTTTGTATGGATTATGTTATGATGGGATGATGTTTATGGAACCCATTTTATTCTTGGGTTATGATTAATAAATTTTGTTTATGTTGTGGAACACATAAGAATGGTTTCATTATAAGATGGGTGGGACCTATATCTCCCTCCAATACATTGGGTAATGATTTATAACTCATGAGATATACATGGCTAGAACAGCAAGTAAATCTGTTTCAGTAATACAGGGCTGAAACCACAAGTAAACCTCGTTCAGTAAGGGACTTTGTCCACAAAGATGGTCTTGGAAGTAATGCCTTGTCTACTATGGAAATCGTAACATGTGCTTAATGGTTACCAAAATTAAATGCTTTATTCCCATGATATTTTATGATGATTGATGATCCATTATGATCTATTCCTTACATACTGCTATGTTTTATGTCATTGCTCAAGATTTTGATGTTTAAATAGTATGTTCATGTTTTGAAGTTCAAATGTATATGGTTTCTTTTATTTTTTCCATGCTTATCCTTACTGAGTATTTGAGATCACCCATTATATGTTTTCTTTTCCCCAGGATATAAAGAAAGGTTTTAGGTAAGAAAAAAAGGAATATTTTTATAGGAGATGTTGAATATCTTTCACCAGGATTAGAAGATTATATTCAGAGTTCTCAAAGACACTAAACTATTACGGTCCTTTGGTGTCTTTTTTTGCTATGTATTAGATATTCCTCAAAATAAATGTAATGTATATGTACGTCAAGATTTGGGTCTCTACAGTTGGTATCGGAGGGAGGTTTAGTCAACCTTTGGAAACTAGGATGCGAAAACTTTAGTGAGAAGGTATGTCTAGGGATGTCTCTAAGGTTAATTATAAGTAGAGTTTATAGTACTAGAATTATGGTAATGATATTAGAATTAAGCCTAAGATGTTAGATATTGAAGGTCATCCCCCTTGATTATGTTTTTTTCCTCTCACACTATTTTTTTGGGTTTTAGAAAATGGCTGGAAATAGGAATATTCACGATAATGGAGGTTATGATGGAAAATGGAATGATATTCTTCATGAGAAACCAAATGAAATTTGATCTAGAAGTCCACATATCATTATTATTCCTAATCAAAAATCTCATAATATGATCAATAATATCTACTTTGGTAAGATTTCTGACTCATCTAATAAGAGAAAGATGGAGTTTCATGATGATCATGGAGGAAAGAAAGTTCAATATCCCTCATGTAAATCATGTGGGAAGAGGCATCAAGGAGAATGTTTCAAAGGAACTGGAAGATTATTTGGGTGTGGAAAAGAAGGACACAATGCCAGTAAGTGAAAAGGAAAATGTTCAGTTAACACCATGGACAGGGATAATGGTATTGCTATGACATCAACAACGATTGAATGTTTTAAATGTGGAATGTATGGGCATTATAAAAACCAATGCCCTAAGGGAAAATATCTTGAAAATGAGTAGTATTTATTTTGATGATGATGAAGAAACAACAAATGATATATGAGATGAAAGAAGTATTGAGGAATAAAATGATGAAGCTCGGTCAATGGTTTAAGAAGGTAGTGGAATGATTGTATGTTTATTAAGAGTTATGTTGTATAGGTAATTTAATGGTACTATGGAATAAAGAATCATCCAAGGATTTTTACACTGTTTTCTTTCCTTGAGTTTTTGAAAGTATATGATGAATGGTTCTGGTAACCATGAATGGTAATTCAGATATTTTTGGAAGGAAGATGTTATGTGCATAATGAATGGATAAGGAGAAAATAATATTTTGGATATTATTTATGAGCTCATAAATGATATAAGGAAAAAGTGATATCATGGTTTGAGTATATAGAAATTTTGGGATTTTGGTATGTGGAAATAGTTATCTTTTGACAGCATTCATGTTTTCCCTAAGGTTCAATGGGTGTTCATTTTCAAGAGATTACATGATTAAGGAATTAACATGTTTGGAATGTGACCAACAAGATATATATATCTTATGATATACGGGAGATAAATGATGGTATTCAAATGCTCGGTAGATGACATTTCTAGTAATTTTTTTCTTTATACAATGAACATAGAAAGCAGTATTTTAGATATTCCTAAATATTGGAATGGATTCTGTTGGACATAAGTTAGTACTATTTAAGGATAGAACTTTTTTAGATATTATTGATGGGATGTTATAATAATGTAGTTTTAGAAAAAGGACAACCTGCAGGACGGGTGACAACCCATCGCGTCGGACAAGGATGTGGGAATCAAACCCACAACTAAATTGCGATATGATAGTATCGCCTACCACTGGCCTATAGGAAGTACCTGGTTAGTATAAACTAGTTTTATTTTATTAATTGGTAAGATAAATGAAGTATAAGTTCATTTTTGGAATCATATACGATTAACCTCATCATAGATGGACTGGTGTATATTTGATAAATTTTGTTAAACTTTTGTTTGAAACAGATGGAATGACCCATCATTATATCACATGATCTACTAACACTTCACAAATAACAAATTCAACTTCATTTCTTTAAGAGATGAAGTGATAATTGTTCATGGAACGAATAATTGTGAGATTGTACCAAAATCATGTAAGTATTTCTTTTAATTCATAAACTTTAGTCAAATGATCTTGAAAACCAAAAATGTTGTCTTAGTGCCCTCATATCCGATGAATCAGATGGTACCATAGATAATCACAAATTTGTGGCTTTGTGACTGTTGGATTTATCATAGCCATGTCATCTACCACTCTCCATAAGAACTTGATGGTTATATTTCTCTTCTATATCAATATTTTCACCTATGTTATCCTATGTGGAAACCCAGTGATTAGTTAATTTGGGTAACCATTACGTTTTATATTTTATTTTTTAAAGAAAAGTTTTGGTATTCCTTTTTACGAGGTGGGTTTCTATGAAAGAAACTCTACTGTAATAAAACATTTATAACCCCGACGAAATTCGAGGGTGAAATTCATTTTAAGGGGGGTAGAATGTAACACCCCGAGATTTTACAAGATATATTCTTTTTAATTTCGTTCATATATTTTTTTGTATGCTATACCAAGATTATCGTGCGCTATACGCAACACCGTATTAGCTTGCAGTATAGGCAACACTAATCTTGGATCGTGTTAAACACAATTTCAAGTTTGTTTGATAGTAATTATTCAACGCAACATTGAGTGTATATATACATATATATTAAATGTATAAATGAAATATGGTTGGATTTGTTTATATGCAACAACAAAGGATTCTTTCACCACACACAACCCAGACTTGGCTTGCATTACAAGTAATCGTGACCTTCCTCTATAGAGTATGTTGTACGCAATACCGGGATTCACTAAACAACTATATATAGTTATAATATTATTATGGACTAGCCGTTATGAATATTATTAACTAAAATTTTGAATTTTATAACATTATTATTCATCTTACACATTTTCTAAAACATGGTATGTGAACAAAATAAATTGTTCGGGTAAAATAAGTATTTTTCAAAAAATGTAGTTTTGCCGCCTTTTGATGGTGCACTCATATTAAATATAGTTTTCGAATGGTTTATATGTTCAATTTGAAAAAATAAAATTCTTATTTGGAATCAGGATATAAAAATTTACTTTGGATAAAATTTTCATATTATTCTGATAACTTTCATATTTAAATGAATAGTAAAAACACTCTATATTTTAATTAAAAACAACTTTTTTCATCGTAATAATTTATATGGTTAAATTATAATATTGAAATATTTTAAATTATAAATAGAATATATTTTAACCATTTAATATAATTTATGTCATTATCATTTATTTTACATTTAATTCATAGGTAAAATCATTTCAATCTTTTGTAGTGTTTTAACTTTTAAAACCCGTTTTCTTAACAACGTGATAAATTTTAAATTAATTACTGCAACTTCTGTGTTTTTAATTTTAAAAAATAGATTCCATATTTTAATTAAGTGTGTCCAAATTATGTTAATAAGTTACTTTTATTTATTTTTTGATGTTATGAATAGTAACTACAGTAATTTTTATTTACTGCAGTTAATGGTAAATCAGGTAATTAAGGGTAAAAATAAGATTATAAAATTACCCTAACACATTCCAAAATTCTATTGGATGACTGAAGGTCAACCCATATCACCTAAGGGTCGGATTAGATTCATTTTATGGACTTTTGACTACGAAAATAATTTAATTATTATTAAAACCAAAGAAAGTGACAACATGTCACTCTCTTAAATCTTATAAGTATAATAATTTTAATTTAGTGATAAACTTCATGAAACTTAGAACATTAATAGTCTCCAGAAATCTAATAAAATTATATAAATCATGAGAATTTATTTAGAATTTTTAGGTATTACATAATTATCATTAAAGGTGACACAATAGTGATGTCGAAATTATTTTATTGATTGAAATATCAAATAAATGGTTTTAAAAAATATTAAAATAATTATTATATGAATTAATTAATGTGATCCACGAATTTTATAAATACATATGGAATGTTATTAATCTATTAAATCATTTATTTCAAACATATCTTCTTTGGGGATTTTGGTTGAATTCAAATAAATGAATAGTGTCAAAATTGACACTATTGTTATTTTATAAAAATAACATAATATAAAATTGTTTAAAAATCACAAAAACATTTAAAAATTATAAACTAAACTTTATATTGTCTAAAATTTCATAAATTATCCAATTATGGACAATTCACAACACATAAGTAATTATTTATAACAATTCAAAAATTAGAATCTTATTACCACAAATAAAATTTAAAAGACTAAATAAGGATAAATCAAGTTGATAATGTTTAAAATAAATTCTCAACATGTCTAAATATTATTGGTTAATGTGATTAAAACCCTATCTAATCTAATATTCTTATTTAAGTCATTTTTTTGAGGTTTTTATAAAACGACTAGACCTTAAAACATTACGTAATATTTAATTAAATGAATAATTCACATTGAGGATCCTTTCAGGTTTAGAGTTTTAGAGAATTTGATCATAACTATTACATATCAAAGATTACAAAGTAGACACATATACTCAGATTCCATTTTTTTCCACAAAAAATAAACTCCTAAACAAAAGAGTCATGTCTAGTTCCTTGTTTTAGACAACATGACATTTCCTTGATCACATCCTTGACCATATTCCACTTCATGTCCTGTGAAAAAATTTTCAAAAAAACCTTGGGATGAGCATAAAAAGCTCAGTAAGGGATACAAAGAATAAAAATTTTTAGTTTCCAAACACATCAAGTAAACTGTGAATACTTTATGGTAAGTAATACTTTTCACCTTTATGAAGTAGTAAATACTCTTCACTGAATAAAAATCACTACTGACCATTTTTGTAACCAATAGATTACCATAAAACCCATATAAAAAGCACATATCATATAAGGTAACTTGGGACATAAACATACTTTAATTGAATAACCATATGGTCAACTTCCACACATTTCACTAAATGGAATAGCCATACGGACGACTTCCGTACCCAATTCATTGGAGGTTATAACGTAACCACCCATCATGGTATTCATATCACCACCCATCATATGGTTTATCACGTAACCACCCATCAAATGTCTAAGTACCATAATAAAATCATAACACAAAAAACAACTATATTGGAGAGAAAACATTTCCACATTTCAAGAAAAATATATCACTTAAATATATTTACATAACAAATCCATTATCAAAACCATTTTCAATACCAAAATACATAAAAGAGTATATGTTATTTATTTACCATTAAAAATATAACGGTTTTTTGAGGAAGCCAAATATCAAATAATACTCGCGACGGTGGAATGGTCGTTGTCACCGTGTACGTTAAAAAGAAACATCCTTTTTGTCATTTATTAAAACGCTTCATATAGAAAAGATTCCTTCCGAAAAAAAGTAGAAGTCAAAAGGGTTTATAAACTATATAAAATAAAATTGTGTATAAAAGGAAATATGACTCAATTAAAGGAGATTGAGACGAAGTCCCTTACAAAGTCTATATCATTAGATTAAGGATAAATCAATTACATGATTATGTGTCACAAATATAAATAAACCAAATATAAGTGAATATTAAATGTAAAAAATCAGAGTTCATTCACGCATACTCTTGAAAAAACAAAACCAATGACATAGATACTTGACTCAATGAAATGATATTGAGTTATGATTTCCCATACAAGTTCATATAAATGACATAAGAATTTATCAATGATATTATTATGTGTAGAAATAGTATGTCCACATTTAGGTTTGTGGAAATTACAACATAGAGATTCCACACATAATCTTGGCATAATAAAATCAATAAGTTGAGGTTTAACCCAAAGAATTGAAAGTGGGTTAAGAAGTTCCCTTACAAAAATCCGACAGCCTAACGGCGTCACTTTAGAATTCATAAAATGGGATTATGAGAGATAAAAAGGGTTATCTAATCACTTGGACATAACATTTATAGCGATAAGGATATATAATAACATATCCCATCATAATAAGATTAAAAGACCTAACAAAAATAAGTCTTTTAAAATGGGGAGGGTGAAAGGTTCCCTTACCGAATTGGGTAACTTCCAAAACGTACTCCCCATGAAAGAGGGGTCATACAATGAATATGTAAATACCCATAAATGAGAGTATATTATACCAATAGTAAAATAATAGGCATTAAATACACCACACCAAAGGAAATAGTGGCCAATGTAGCATGAATCTCACGGGAATAAAAAGTGAGATGAAAATCCCCTTATGAAATTTTGGCAGCCTAACGGCACCACATAAAACTTACAAAAATAGATTGATAAGATCAAATAGGGTATCTCATAATATGAATATAAAAAGTAAATAATTAGTAACATAAAATAACATCCCCAAACATAATAAATATGAGCTTAAAAGAAATGACATAAAAGAGAGTACTTAAAAAAAATGAGAGAGGTAGGATCCCTTACCTCAAGTATGACTTGCCTTGTTCGTTTCTTTATATTCCTGAATAATAAACTTTGTTCAATTTATAATCGATTAAGTACCTCCTTTAAATATTATTATTCAGTTCATATCACATATTAAAATTTTATAATAATGGGTTAATAATGTGAGTTCATATCAAACGTTTTTGTCGATGTTCGGTACATGAGTCAAAATTGAACTTGTTGGAAAAGAATTTTCCCTGAAGTTATAGGTACATAATCTAAAAAATATTATAAATGATTTAAATATCATATATATACAGTATATATTCATTTTATACTATTCGATAACATTTTTAGATAAAAAATAAAATGCACCGTTCATGGATATGGTAGGCCGTACGTACGCATTAACGCTACTTTCATTTCTTTTTCATATTAATGGAATTAAAAATAAATGAGAGAGATATATATTATAATTACAGAATGATATATATCATTTAGATGTAATATATGACATATATATTGATCATAAATATGTACTTATAATAGTACATAACATTTGGAGACAAGAAATGAAATGTATCGTTCCTGGAGACGGTAAGTCATAAGTACGCATGAACGCTACTTTCATTTATTTATTTTTTGTGTTCAATGGAATGAAATAATAATGATATAAAGGTATATTATATTTCCATGAGGATATCATATGTAATACCATTAATTACATCCTTTATACATCCCACATGTGGCATTAATGAATCAAATCACTTTGAGGGGGTGGTAGTCCGCACTTCCTAAAATGAAGATATCGCATTTACCCATATTGGAAACCATAAAGGTATTCCATAAATGAAAAATAAAGAAGATTAAGGAGAATATAAACATATTATATATCATATATAAATATAGTGACATCTTAATGGCCACCTTTTAAGGTGTTAAAAGAATATTGAACAATCATCGTTTCGTGAAGTAGTAATTCGTCATCCACAGAAATTGTATGTTCTTTAACCATTAGACGGAAGTGTGTGAAAGTGTAGCTCGAATAATTATTATAAAAACATCCTAGTGTATTTAATATACTGGTGTTGTTACAAAAAAAGTAATAAAAAGAGTTTAGGGGGTTGGAGAAGAAAAATAAAACAAAAGAACACAAGTGAAGACATTAACTTAAAATCGGGTAACTCTTTTTCATTTGATCCCAAAGGCTTCCTTGGAAGGGATTCTGCCCTAAGTGAGGCTTCTAGAAGTAATGTATATATTTATAGAGACACAAATAGCAGAGTTTGGCCGAGCCAATGGCATGAGAGGTGTTGTTAAGGAGGTAGAGGTGGGGGCCTTTTATAAAATGGAGGAGGGGTACTCTTGAAAAGTAAAGAAATGTTACTTTATATTAAATTGGGTTTAGGATTTTAAAGGCCCCACATAGATATATTTCTAGTATAGGGTTATAAGGGTTCTAAATATACTCATCCAGTAGTTTTTGGACCAGTTTAAGTCTTAGATTTTACATTATATTGTCATTTTATTTGAATTGTTTATTAATGAGGCAATCGCTGCATCATCATGGTGTCATAAATAAATTAATTTATTTAATGTATAAAAATTATAAAAAAATACTATGATGTATGAAATATTTTTATCTTTATAATGTATATTTATAGTCAAAAATATGACTTCTATAACCCCATGTAAAAATTGTTTCAGTACAATAATACATGTTTGTGACATTTTTTATTTTAACTTTAAATAAAAAGTTATTAACGTCATTTTCCTTCCAAAGTGGCTCCATGGGATCCCCAAGTTGACCCATGGATTTTCTTGGTTGGCCATGACTCACCCAATAAGTTTATTACATGTTTCAAGGTCATTTAATATTATTATAACATTATCTTTACCTTAAATTACACTAATTACCTTTAATCGCGATTAATAAAACTTTAAAGTTACTCTTCACCAAAAAATTATTTTAATCCCATTGAACCACATTTTACATCTTAATGAAAACCATTTATTTTGTATTTTTGAAATTCAAATCACAGAAGTGGTAAAGTTTCATTTGAACCAAAAATCAGTTTTTTTAACTACCACTTAGTGGGTTCACTATTCATCAAAAATTGAAGTTTTTTAGAAAAATAGAAAAAATTCACCCTAAGATATATTAGATATTCTGAATTCAAAAATGATGTCAATTTTACAAAATTCAAAACAAAAATGTTTCATTAATTAATTTAATAATTAATTCTCACTGTCAAAACACATAGCATTTTTTAAGAAACAATATCTATTGAAAGATTGACACTAGTTTAAGTACAATTTCAAAGTGAAATTAATTCCAATAACCACCATTGGATTAAATGGAAAAAATATATTCTAATTTAACTTTAAAAAAAACTCAAAATATGATCTAGTCATATAAGTAAATTATATTAAAAAGAGGTTTTGAATTAAAATACAACATTTTCACTAAAACTGATCTTTATGAGGAAAAATAACAAAAATTTACACAAAGTAAATTTTGATGTCCAGATTCTAAAGAAGGATTTTATTTTGTCAAATATAACATATAAAATATTCAAAAGTATATTTTCAAATGGTTCTCCATCAAAAGGCGGTTAATTGACCTTTTAAAGAATATTAGAAGATTTATGCTTAAAATTGGATTCATTCGCATTTTAAGACTCTAAAATTTATTGGAAAAAAAGTAAAAATATTTGACAAACATATATAATAATTTTTTTGTTAGTTATGTTCATTCCTGCCATTACAATGGCTAGTCGTTAACTACCATTTAAAATAATATTATTTTATTATTAAAGTACAACGTAAGATTTCAAAGAAACTCGTTGTTGCGTATTGGGTACGCCATCGAGCATAGAATTCCCTTTAAATTAATATTAACATTTTTATTCACAAAAATGGATAAATATGAAAAATTAATATTATTTATTTACCTGGGATGTTACATCGTTCCCCCCTTTTGGGAATTACATCCTCGCAATTTTAAAATTGGGCTCGGAAACATCATTGAAAGTCCCACATCAGAACAAGAGTGAGTAAAACTATCACTTTAAAATAAAGAAAGAGAAGTACAAAGGTCACCCGAGTTAACCCATACTAGGATTCCATGAAAACATTAATATGGAGGAGAAGACAAAGGTTCATGTTCTGTGGGAGAGTGATAGAAAACATGTTTAGGAGAAAGTTAACCACCAGAAAATCACAAACCGGTGATGGGTTAAATGGTATTTGATTCCCTAGTAGGAAAAGTTAACAGACAACATTTTTGTTTTTAAGTTACTTTTCATTGAGGAATTTATTTATGAGCTTAACTAAATCATAAGGAAACATACTTACTTATCGTTTAGACTCTCATCTCCTACTATATTTCTTACACAAACTCATATTTTCTCCAAAAGATGAGTATTTAGGATGATTTGTTCACATTAAGAGCGCTATAATCAACTTCTAGAGAATCACCTAATCCAAAAAAGAGAACTATATATTTCCCATGTCTTTAGACCTTAACCAAAACCAAAATTGTTAGAACAAGATCAGATAATCCACAAAATGATAATCCTCTATAAAAATTAAATTTATTCTTAATCTCCAAAATTTGTCCAACAAAACCCAAAGTTCAACGAAGACCATTCGATAAACAATTTTTCTATAAAATTCTTCAAAGTAAACCAAACTAAGATTGAAACCCAAATATTTTAAGTATTTAATCACATAGTCTTCCAAGGTACAAATTAACATTTATCTCCAAATAACATCATTTTCTCTTAAAGTCGCATATTGAAAAGTAATTAACCTAATCACATATCCTCCATGATAGGTTAATAATATCCATAGATAACCCAAAATCAACATACTCTTGATTCATAAAATCATATAACTAAAAAGAATTAGTCAAACTAACCAGGGACTTCACGTATTCCAGCGGTAGGTGATAAATACCAGTATCACTTTGGTTGTGGGTTCGATTCCCACATCTTTGTCTGACGCAACGGGTTGTCACATGGTCTGCATGTTGTCCTTTTTCCAAAATATATAATTCTCAAAAAATTCTCCAAAAAGAGATAAAATCATCAAAAATAACCATAACATAATTTAACCTCTATTTTACCTCATTCCTTTCATTTTCCATCATAACATATAGTAACCCATGATTACCTCAAAAGTAACGATCATATAAACCCAAATGGTTCTTTATAACTATGTCCACAAAAGAAAAGATAATTATTCCTTGAATAAAATTTTCATATAACAAACATCAGGGTTACACATACTATAAAAATCCTTCTAATGTAACCCCATCATCAAAAGAGACCTAGTAATTTTAAGAATATCACCATAACTCTTGAAGCCCATATATGTTGACTTCTTACTCATTCAACATTATTCATGATCCACTAACCATTCCTTTCCAACTTATTCTGAAATACTTATTTCCAACAAACAAAATCAAGAATCATATCCTATGATTCCAAAATAGGAAAACAAATGTTAAGAAATAATCCATACCTTTGATTGGTCATTTTTAGTTTCTTCATCCTCAATAGGAATGGCATTAGGTATTGGTAAACGAATATTTGTACGATCTTGGTGATCCCATTCCCGAAACTTCTTCCTAGGACATGTTTTTGCATAATGACCATACACACCACATTTAAAACATTCAATTGATCCCTCAGAAAGAACTTATTTCCCTTTCCTCGAGTCAACTGGATACTTACTTTTTCCATGACAGGTTCTTTCTTTATGACCTTCATTTCCACATCTATAGCATATTTCTGTCCCTTTGAAACATTTTCCTAGGTGTTTCTTTCCATATCTTCGACACATATGTTTTTTAACACACTTACCTTTATGATTATTACCTGAAGTTCCGTAGGGATTTGTTTCTCACATATATAATGCCTTATAAAAATCATCAAGGTTTAGGTGGTCAATCATGACTCCAGATAGTTAGTTGAGGATAAACATAAGAGTTCTCATTGCAGCTCCTATGTCATTTAGTTTCTCGCTCATTAAACTATCACAATTTCCTTCCCATCCACTGTTACTTTGGTGCCTGCTAGATCCATCCATTTACTAAAACCAAAAAGGTCAGTGTGAGCATATCAGTAAAATCATCATATAATAATGAGGAAGATAAACACTAAGATATAGTTATCCAAGTTATCTCAAACTAATTCTAACTTTTTTTAAAAAAAAATAACTCCATCTAATAGACTACACATTGTGGTTATACACAACTTGTCACTTATTCTTAAGCAACACTCTAACCCCTAATGATATCTAAACCGACCTCTGATACCAACTATAAAGAATCGGCCTTAAAACATTACATAATATTAAATTAAATGAATAATTCACATTGAGGATATTTTATGGTTTAGAGTTTTAGAGAATTATATCATAACTATTACATCTCAAAGATTACAAAGTAGACACATATACTCAGCTTCCATTTTTTTCCACAAAAAAAGGAACCCCTGAACAAAATATTCATGTCTAGTTCCTTGTTTTAGACAACATTACATTTCCTTGATCCCATCCTTGACCCTATTCCACTTTATCTCCTGTGAAAAACATTTCAAAAAAAAACTTGGGATGAGCATAAAAATCTCAGTAAGGGATACAAAGAATGAAAATTTTTTGTTTTCAAACACATCAAGTAAACCATAAATACTTTATCATAAGTAATAATTTTCACCTTTATGAAGTAGTAAATACTCTTCACTGAATAAAAGATCATTACTTACCATTTTTTTAACTAATAGATTACCATAAAACCTATATAAAGAGCACATATCATATAAGGTAACTTGGGACATAAACATACTTAAATGGAATAACCATATGGTCGACTTCCACACATTTCACTAAATGGAATAGCCATACGGCCGACATCCATACCCAATGCATTTTCGGTTATAACGTAACCACCCATCCTAGTATTCACGGCACAACCCGTCATATGGTTTATCACGTAACCACCCCTCAAATGTCCAAGTACCATTATAAAATTGTAACACATAAATCAATTATAAAGGAAAGAAAACATTTCCACATTTCAAGTACAATATATCACTTAAATATATTGACATAACAAACCCATTATCAAAACCATTTTCAATACCAAAATACATAAAAGATGATATGGTATTTATTTACTTTTAAAAATATAACGGCTTTTTGAGGAAGCCAAAGATCAAATAATACTCGCGACGGAAGAAAGGTCGTTGTCATCGTGTACGTTAAAAAGAAACATACTTTTTGTCATTTAGTAAAATGTTTCATATAAAAAAGATTCCTTCCGAATAAAAGTAGAAGTCAAAGTGGTTTATACACCTTATAATATAAATTTGTGTATAAAACAAAATATGCCTCAATTAAAGGAGATTGAGACGAAGTCCCTTACAAAGTCGGTATCCTTAGATTAAGGATAAATCAATTACATGATTATGTGTGACAAATATAAATACACCAAATATAAGTGAATATTAAGTGTAAAACAATCAGAGTTCATTCACACATACTCTTGAAAAAACAAAACCAATGACATAGATATTTGACTCAATGAAATGAGATTGAGTTATGATTTCCCATACAAGTTCGTATAAATGACGTAAGAATTTATCAATGGGATTATTATGTGTAGAAATAGTATATCCACACAATTTTTTTTGGAAATTACAACATAGAGATTCCACACATAATCTTGGCATAATAAAATCAAGAAGTAGAGGTTTAACCCAGAGAATTGAAAGTGGGTTAAGAAGTTCCCTTACATAAATACGACAGCCTAACGTCGTCACTTTATAATTCATTAAATAAAATTATGAAAAATAAAAGGGGTATTTCATCACTTGGACATAAAATTTATAGCGATAAGGATATATAGGAACATATCCCATCATAATAATATTAAAATACCTAACAAAAATAAGTCTTTTAAAATGAGGAGGGTGAAAGGTTCCCTTACCGAATTGGGTAACTTCCGAAACGTACTCCCCATGAAAGAAGGGTCATACAATAAAGATGTAAATACCCATTAATGAGATTATATTATAACAATATTAAAATAATGGGCATTACATACACCACAAAAAAGGAAATTGTGGCCAATGTAGCATGAATCTCACAAGAATAAAAAGTGAGATGAAAATCCCCTTATGAAAATTCGGCAGCCTAACGGCGCCACATAAAACTTCCAAAAATGGATTGATGAGATCAAATAGGGTCTCTCATAATATGAACATAAAAATTAGAGAATTAGAAACATAAAATAACATCCCCAAATATAAAAAATATGATCTTAAAAGAAATGACATAAAAGAGAGTACTTAAAAAGAAAGAGAGAGGTAGGATCCCTTACCTCAAGTACGACTTGCCCTATTCGTTTCCTTATATTCCTGAATAATAAACTTTGGTCAATTTATAATTTATTAAGGAAATACTTTAAAGATTATTATTCAGTTCATATAACATATTAAAATTTTATAATAATGGGTTAATAATGTGAGTTCATATCAAACGTTTTTGTCGATGTTCGGTACATGAGTCAAAATTGAGCTTGTTGGAAAAGAATCTTCCATGAAGTTATAGGTACATCATCTCCAAAATATTATAAATGATTTAAATATCATATATATCCAGTATATATTCATTTTATACTATTTCATAACATTTGGAGATAAAAAACTGAAATGCACCATTCATGGATACGATAGGTCGTACGTACGCGTAAACGCTACATTCATATCTTTGTCATATTAATGGAATTAAAAATAAATGAGAGATATATATATTATAATTACATAATGATATCCATAATTTAGATTTAATATATGGCATATATATCCATTATATATATGTACTTATAATAGTACATAACATTTGGAGAAAAGAAATAAAATGTACCGTTCATAGAGACGGTAAGTCGTACGTACACATGAATGCTACTTTCATTTCTTTTCTTTTTTTTTGTATTAAATGGAATGAAATAATAATGATATAATGGTATATTATAATTCCAGGAGGATATAATATGTAATACCATTAATTCCATCCTTTATACATCCCACATATGGCATTAACGAATCAAATCACTTTGAGGGGGCGGTAGTCTGCACTTCCTAAAATGAAGATATCACGTTTACCCATAATGGAAACCATAAAGGTATGTCATAAATGAAAAATACAGAATATTAAGGAAAACATAAACATATTATATATCATATATAAATATAGTGACATATTAATGGCCACCTATGAATGTGCTAAAAGAATATTGAAAAATCATCGTTTCGTGAAGCAGTAATTCGCCATCCACAGAAACAGTATGTTATTTAACCATTAGACGGAGGTGTGTGAAAGTTTAGCTCGAATACTTATTATAAAAACATCCAATTATATTGAATATAATTGTGTTTTAACAAAAAAAGTAATAAAAAGAGTTTAGGGGGTTGGAGAAGCAAAATAAAACAAAAGAACACAAGTGAAGACATTACCTTAAAATTGGGTAACTCTTTTTCATTTGAGCCCAAAGGCTTCCTTGGAAAGGATTCTGACAAAAGTGAGGCTTTTAAGAGTAATAGAAGTATGTGGAGAGACAAAAATATCAGATTTTGGCCCAGCCAATGGCTAGAGAGTTGTTGGTAAGGAGGTAGATGTGGGGGCCTTTTATAAGAGGGAGGAGGGGCACTCTTGGAATGTAAAGAAATGTTACTTTATATTAAATTGAGTTTCGGATTTTAAAGGTCCCACATTGATATATTTCCAGGATAAGTTGATAAGGGTTCGAAATATACTCATACAATATTTTTTGGACAATTGTAAGTCATAGATTTTACATTACATTTTCATTTTATTAAAATCGTTTATTAATGAGGTAATCATTGCATCATCATGGTGTCATAAATAAATAAATTAATTTAATGTCTAAAAATTATAAAAAAATACCATTATGTAGGAAATATTTTTATTTTTTTAATGGATATTTATATTCAAAAATATGACTTATATAACCCCATGTAAAAATTATTTTAGTAAAATAATACATGTTTGTGACATTTTTATTTTAACTTTCAATAAAAAGTTATTAACATCATTTTCCAACCAAAGTGGCTCCATGGGGTCCCCAAGTTGACCCATGTATTTTCTTGGTCGGACATGACTCATCCAATAAGGGTAAAACATGTGTCAAGGTCATTTCATATTATTATAACATTATATTTACCTTAAATTACACTAATTACCATTAATCGCGATTAATAAAACTTAAAAGTTACTATTCCCCAAAAAAAATTATTTTAATCCCATTGAACCACATTTTACATATTAATGAAAACCATATATGTCGGATTTTTGAAATTCAAATCACAGAAGTGGTAAAGATTCATTTAAATGGAAAATTAGTTTTGTTAACTACCTCTTAGTGGTTTCACTATTCATCAAAAATTGAAGTTTTTCAGAAAAATACCAATGATTCACCCTAAGATATATTTTATATTCCAAATTTAATAATTATTCCAATTTAAAAAATTCAAAAAAAAATTTACATTAATTAATTTAATAATTAATTCCCACTGTCAAAACAAATAGCGTATTTTTAAGAAACAAAATCTATTAAAAGATTGACACTAGTTTAAGTCCAATTTCAAAGTGAAATTAATTCCAATGACCACAATTGGATTAAATAGTAAAAATATATTCTAATTTAACTTTAAAACCAATTAAAAATATTATCTAATCATATAAATAAATTAGATTAAAAAGAGATTTTGAATTAAAATACAACATTTTCACTAAAACTGATCTTTATCGGAAAAATAACAAAAAATTACACAAAGTAAATTTTGATGTCCAGATTCTAAATAAGGATTTTATTTTTTAAAATATAACATATAAAATTTTCAAAAGTATATTTAAAATCGGTTCTCCATCAAAAGGCGGTTAATCAACCTTTTAAAGAATATTAGAAGATTTATGCTTAAAATTGGATTCATTCACATTTTAAGCCTTTAACATTTATTGGAAAAAAAGTAAAAATATTTGAAAAACATATATAATAATTTTGTAGTTAGTTCTTTTAATTCCCTCCATTACAACGGCTAGGCGTTAACTACCATTTAAAATATTATTATTTTTTTATTAGAGTGAAATGTAAGATTTCAAAGAAACTCATTGTTGTGTATTGGGTACGCCATCAAGCATAACATTCCCTTTAAATTAATATAAACATTTTTATTCACAAAAATGGATAAATATGAAAAATTAATATTCTTTATTTACCTGTTATGTTACATTTTAAGTGAGGTAGAATTTATTATAAATTAATATTTCTTATGTTACCAAAGGTGCCCCTATCCTCCCTTATAAAAAGGGCACCCCTTCCCTCTTCTCTTCACACCCTTTTGAGCCTTGAATCTCGTCCAACCCCTGCCAATTACACTTCTCAACCTCTCTAGTTATGTAATAGAGGTTATGGTCTTCTCCAAAGACCAACTCTAGTTCCCTAAGAAGATGTTTAAAGGAGGTGCGTCGAGGAAGAGGTAATCTCTTCTACCGACTCTTTCAAGTTTCATTCTTCTTATACTTACTCTTCTTTAGTTGTTTCATTATAAAGTAATAACATCAGTATTAATTATATACTAATATGTTATTATAAATATGAAACAACCCTATTTCACATTCGACCCATCCTATGGAAAATGAAATCATCGCGCGTGCGTACGTACGAAATAACGTCTCCACGCTGTGTTGTAATCTATTTTCCACCACCACCTTACTTGGATTGATATAATGGTGTAAATAATAACTATATATGATTATTATAACATCATACTGATTATAAGATATTATATCATCCACTCCAATTCCATTCAACAAATATGGGAATGATATCATCACTCGTGCGTACGTACGGATTACCGTCTCCAGGACGCGATGAGATTCATTTTCCATGTTAACAATTCAAGAATGATTATAAAGTATATATAATAAGTAATAATTAAATATATGACATATTAATGATACATTATTTATGTATATGTTATTTAATTACATCTATTAAATTTAATAAGGAAACGAAAATAGCGTTCATGTGTACGTACGGCCTACCGTCTCCATGAATGGTGTATTTGTTTCCATTTATTGATCTAATATATATGTGTATATTATGAATATATATTATGTATAAATCATGTTTTATATTCAGGAATTAAATAATCATGAATTAAGTAATCATATTAATAATTACAAGTCAAAACACAGACGATAAATGAAACGATTTTACCCAAAACGCTACTTTCACATGAATTTAAAAAATAACGGGTAATATAAAGTCATAAGTGAACCATATATGATATCATAACAATGAATATAATTATTTAATAAATCAATGACATTATTTAAATCATTATACAGGAGGTTCAGATATGTACTAAGCATATCATACCTAAGGTAAGGGATAATTATCCAAGATTGTTTATTCGTAAGTATTTACTGGGGTTATGGTTATTATCGATGTCTATATGTTCTCAAAATGTTTTCATAAAATGTTTAATTTTCATACATGTATTTTTAAAGGTATTTTTACCTTTTTTACTTTTACCACATCGTATGGAAGGAATATTTCTTTTGTTTACCATATGAGGTACTTTATGACTTTTCTGACAAAAGTAAGAGGAGAATGTTTTTTAACTTATACGGCATGAACGGATTTTTACAGTTTCATAATGCCATATCTTAATGAATCTTAATCTTCAAGATTTCATGACTATTTTCAACAAAATACTTTTATTTTAAAATTGCATGGCATTTTGTGAAAATAAAATGATTTTGAAGAAGAAAGGATATTTTCTTCAAGAATTCATTTCTTCTGTTTTATCAAAACTATTTTCCGTCTAAGATTCCCATTATTCAGTATTTTCGTGTTTCAAGTATAATGTATCTAGGATTTACATGGTTTCACTTTTCTTATGATGAAATGATATCCATTTTTTTGTATGGATTATGTTATAATGGGATGATGTTTATGAAACCCATTTTATTCTTTAGGTTATGATGAATGATTTATGTTTATGTTGGGGCACACATTAGAATGGTTTCATTTTTAGAAGGGTGGGAAATATATCTCCCTCTAATGCATTGGGTAAAGATTTATATCTCATGAGATAGACATGGCTGGAATAGCAAGTAAATCTGGTTCTGTAATACAGGGCTAAAACGGCAAGTAAACGCGGTTCAGTAAGGGACTTTTTCCACTAAGATGGTTTTGGCAGTAATGCCTTGGCTAATATGGAAATCATAACATGTGTTTAATGGTTTACAAAATTACATGCTTTATTCCCATGCTATTTTATCATGATTGATGATCCATTATGATCTATGCCTTACGTACTTCCATGTTTTATGTCATTGCTCATGATTTTGATGTTTAAATATTATGTTCATGTTTTGAAGTTCAAATGTATATGGTTTGTTTTATTTTTTCCATTCTTACCCTTACTAATCATTTGAGATCACCCTTTATATGTTTTCTTTTCCCCAGGATATAAAGAAAGGATTTAGGTTGGAAAAAATGAAGATCTTTATGGGAGATGTTGAAGATCTTTCACCAATATTAGAAGATTATATTCAGAGTTTCCAAAGACACTAAAATATTACTTTTTTTGTGTCTGTTTTTGTTATGTATTAGATATTTTTCAAAATTAATGTAATGTATATGTATTTCAAGCTTTGGGTCTCTATAGTTGGTATCAGAGGGATGTTTAGTCAACCTTTAGAAACTAGGATGTGAAAACTTTAGTGAGAAGGTATGTCTAGGGATGTCTCTATGGTTAATTATAAGTAGAGGTTATAGTCCTATAATTACAGTAACGATATTAGAATTAAACCTGAGATGTTAGATATTTAAGGTACTCCCCCTTTATTATGATTTTTTCCTCTCACTCTAGTTTTTGGGTTTTATAAAATGGCTGTAAACTGGAAGATTCGTGATAATAGAGGATATGATGGACAATGAATGATATTCTTCATGAGAAACCAAATGAAATTAGATCTAGAAGTCCACATATCGTTGTTATGCCTAATCATAAATCTCATAATATGATCAATAATCTAAACTTTTGTAAGATTCCCGACTCATCGAATAAGAGAAAGATGGAGTTTCATAATGATCATAGAGGAAATAAAGTTCAATTTCTCTCATGTAAATCATGTGGGAAGAAGCTTCAAGGAGAAATTTTCAAAGGAACAGGAAGATTCTTTGGGTGTGGAAAAGAAGGACACAAAGCTATTAAGTGAAAAGGAAAAGGTTCAGTCAACACAATGGACAAGGATAATGGTATTGCTACGACATCAAAAACGATTGAATGTTTTAAATGTGGAATGTATGGGCATTATGAAAACAAATTCCCTAATGTAAAATCTCTTGAAGATAATCAAAATGGTCATATGAGTAGTATTTATTTTGATGATGATGATGAAACAACAAATGATATATGAGATGAAAGAAGTGTTGAGGAATAAAATGATGAAGCTCGGTCAATGGTTTAAGAAGGTATTGGAATGATTGTATGTTTATTAAGAGTTATGTTGTATAGGTAATGTAATGGTACTATGGAATAAAGAATCATATAAGGATTTTTACACTTTTTTCTTTCCTTGAGTTTTGGAAAGTATATGATGAATGGTAACGGTAGCCATGAAAGGTAATTCAGATATTTTTGGAAAGAAGATGATATGTGCATAATGAATGGATAAGGAGAAAATAATATTTAGGATATTTTTTATGAGCTCATGACTCATATAAGGACAAATTGATATCATAGTTTGAGTATATAGAAATTTTGGGATTTTGGTATGTGGGAAGGGTTAACTTTTGACAACATTCATTTTTTCCCTAAGGTTCAATGGGTGTTCATTTTCAAGAGAATGCATGATTAAGGAATTCACATGTTTGGAATGTGTCCAACAAGATATATATATCTTATGATATACAGGAGATAAATGATGGTATTCACATTCTCGGTAGATGAAATTTCTAGTAATTATTTTCATTATACTATGAACTTAGACAGAAGTATTTTAGATAAACCTAAATGTTGGAATGGATTATATTGGACATAAGTTAGTACTGTTTAAGGATAGAACGTTCTTCGATATTATTGATGGGATGTTACAATAATGTAGTTTTAGAAAAAGGACAACCTACAGGATGGGTGACAACCCGTCGTGTCGGACAAGACTGTGGGAATCGAACCCACAACCGAATGTGACATGCCTTTATTGCCTACCACTAGCCTATAGTAAGTCCCTTGTTAGTAGAAACTAGTTTTATTTTATTAAGTGGTATGATAGATGAAGTATAAGTTCATTTTTGGAATCATATACAAAAAACCTCACCATAGATGTACTTTTGTATATTTGATAACTTTTGTTAACCTTTTGTTTGAAACAGATGGAATAACCCATCATTCTATCACATGATCTGCTAACACTTCATGAATAACAAATTCAACTTCATATCTTTAAGAGATGAAGTTGGAATTTTTTAAGGCACGAACAACTGTGAGACTGTACCAAAATCATGTAAGTATTTCTTTTAATTCATAAACATTAGGCAAATGATCTTGAAAAACAAAAATGTTGTCCTTGTTCCCTCATATCTGATGAATCAGATGGTACCTTAGATCATCACAAATTTATGGCTTTGTTACTTTTGGATTTATCATAGCCATTTCCTCTACGACTCTTCATAAGAACTTGATGGTAATATTTCTCTTCTATATCCATATTTTCATCTTTGTTATCCTATGTGGAAACCCAGGGATTAGTTAATTTGGGTAACCATTACGTTTCATACTTTATTTTTTAAAGAAAAGTTTTGGTATTCCTTTTTACGATGTGGGTTTCTATGAAAGAAATTCTCTTGTAATAAACCATTTATAACCTCGACGAATTTCGAGGGTGAAATTCATTTTAAGGGGGGTAGAATGTAACACCCCGAGATTTTTTGAGATATATTATTTTTAATTTCTTTCATATCTTCTGTTGTATGCTACACCAATATTATCTTGTGTTATACGCAACGCCGTAATAGCTTGCAGTTTACACAACACAAATCTTGGATCGTGTTAAACACAATTTCAAGTTTTTTTGATAGTAATTATTCAATGAAACATTGAGTTTATATATACATATATATTCAATGTATAAATGAAATATGGTTGGATTATATTATACGCAACAACAAAGGAGTCTTTCACTACATGCAACTCTGACTTGGCATGCGTTACACGCAATCGCGACATTCCTCGATAGAGTATGTTGTACGCAATACTGGGTTTCACTAAACAATGATATAAAGTTATAATATTATTATGGACTAGCTGTTATGAATAGTACTAACTAAAATTTGAATTTTATAACATTATTATTGATCTTACACATTTTCTAAAACATGGTATGTGAACAAAATAAAATTTTCAGGTAAAATAAGTATTTTTCAAAAAATGCAGTTTTACCACATTTTGATGGCGCACCCACTTTAAATCTAGTTTTTTACAGGTTTACAAGTTCAATTTGACAAAATAAAATTCTTATCTGGAATTAGATCTTGACTGGACTATCTAATACTCATCCCCTTCCAAATGAACTACCTAGAGTAGTGGATGCTTCTCCAAGTGCTTAGCCACTTCATGAGGACAAGGCGCCCCTGAACAAGCTTGGGAAACCCGATCTCACAGATGCCTCATAATACCTGCATAAGGAGGATAGGAACGATCACCCTAATTCTAGTGAACCCACACATGATGATTATGAGAAATTTTGTTTGGTTGAGGAAGCCTATTTGAATTCGAGTGCAAGGAAAGGTAAAAAACCCATGATTGATTTGGATGGATTCATCAGTTTGAGCTACAAAAAGACTCAGAGATGTAAAGAATACTCTACCCTTGAGAGAACAATAGTCACTAGAGCCTTAGAGGCCTCTCAGAAATAAAATCCCATGATTCCACCGCAGTCAGTGGTTACTGAACCTTCAATGATATCTTTTGATGATTCAAGAATAAACAATCATGAGGATGAACCTACAGTGCGGGATGCATATCAGTATTTTGATGAGGTAAGTGAGGAATTAGAAGCTTGGATGGAAGAAAAATATGCGATACTTTTTAATCAATACACGAATGAAGAAATCTCTAGGGATACTTATCACCAAATTTGGAAGCGTATGTTCATGATGTTAGTGGAAGAATACAAACAGAATCCAAATTTTAACTTCAAGGACATCCCATGGCAATGAAGATTTTCTCCTTAGGATGAATTTTGGACTCCTTGTTTTAATGCATGAGACTGGTCATAGCTTCATGTGTTCCTGTATACATGCTCTTCTGGTTTGCTGCAACATGTCTTCTGGATCTGCTCACTTTATCTTTTGCTCACTCTCTGATGGTTTGTTTTGAATCTGCCTAATGTGTTTTGTAGGATTTTCATGTTTTTTTTCTATGCATTCCTGTTGTCCATGCGATATCCTGCACTTGTTGCTGATCTGACTAGAAGGACTTCATTTTCAATCTTTTTCCCATATTGTTGTTACTCTACTGAAGCTGGCGTGAAGGATGTTGGTCATTTCTAGTGTTGCGCAACTTTGGTTCAACTGTATTTCTTCAGTTTTGATGAAGAGTTGTTGTTTATTAAATTCATCACTAGAGTTATGTCTTTGATTTTGTATTTCCCTCAATCCCCTATTGTTGTAAGCAATTTACACCTCGTGTTTTCTTTTTATCCCTTTATTTTAATAAATTCCCTTGGGGCATGAATTGGGTGACCAATTCATGTCACCGCTTTTAAAAAAATCTATATTTTAATTAAAAACAACTTTTTTCATCGTAATAATTTATATGGTTAAACTATAATATTTAATGATTTTAAAGTATAAATAGAATATATTTTTACCATTTAATATAATGTATGTCATTAGAATTGATTTTACATTGAATTCATAGAAAAATCAATTCAATCTTTTCCAATGTTTTAACTTTTAAAAACCGTTTTCTTAACAACGGGATTAATTTTAAATTAATTACTGCAACTTATTTGTTTTGAATTATGAAAAATGGATTTCGTATTTTTATTAAGTGGGTCCAAATTATGTTAATAGGTTACTTTTTTTGATGTTATGAATAGTAACTACGGTAAATTTTATTTACTACAGTTAAAGGTAAATTGGGTAATTAAGGGTAAAAATAAGATTAGAAAATCACCGTAACACATGCCAAATTATATTGGATGACTGAAGGTCGACCCATATCACATAAGGGTAGGATTAGATTCATTTTATGGACTTTTTCTTATAAAAATAATTTAATTATTATTAAAACCAAAGAAAGTGACAACAAGTCACTCTCTTAAATATTATAAGTATAATAATTTTAATTTAGTGATAAACTTCATGAAACTTCAAACATGAATAGTCTCAAGAAGTATAATAAAATTATCTATATCATGAGAATTTATTTAGAATTTTTAGGGATTAAATAATTATCATTAAAGGTGACACAATAGTGATATTGAAATTATTTTATTGATTGAAATATCAAATAAATGGTTTTAAAAAAATTAAAATAAATATTATATTAATTATTTAATGTGATAAACTAATTTCATAGATACATATAACATGTTATGAATCTATAAAAACTTTTAGTTTTAACATATCTTCTGTGGGGATTTTAGTTGAATTCAAATAAATGAATAGTGTCAAAATTGACACTACTATTATTTTATAAAAGTAACATAATATAAAATTGTTTAAAAAACACAAAAATATTTAAAAATTATAAAGTAAAATTTATATTGTCTAAAATATCATAAATTATCCAATTATGGAAAATTCACAACACATAAGTAAATATTTATACAAATTCAAAATTAGAATCTTATCACAAAAAATAAAATTAAATAGACTAAATAAGGATAAATCAAGTTGATAATGATTAAAATAAATTCCCAACATGTCTAAATTTTATTGGTTGATAATATGACAACCCTATCCCATCTAATATTTTTATTTGAGTCATTTTTGGCGGTTTTTATGTGAGGCTGAATTTATTATAAATTAATATTTCTTATGTTACCAAAGGTGCCCCTCTCCTCCCTTATAAAAAGGGCAGCCATTCCCTCTTCTATTAACACCCTTTTCAGCCTTGAATCTCGTCCAAACCCTACCAATTCATCTTATCAGCCTCTATAGTTATATCATAGAGTTTTTGGTCTTCTAAAAAGTCCAACTCTAGTGCCCTAAGAAAAGTTTAAAAGAGGTGCGTCGAGGAAGAGGTAATCTCTTCTACCGACTCTTTCAAGTTTAATTATTCTTATACATCCTCTTATTTAGTTGTTTCATTATAAAGTAATAACATAAGTATTACTTATATAATGATATTTTATTATAAATATGAAACAACCCTATTTCACCTTCTACCCATCCTACGGAAAATGAAATCACTGCGCATGCGTACGTACGGAATACCGTCTCCATGCTGTGGTGTAATCTGTTTTCCACCACCACCTTACTTGGATGGATATAATGGTGTAAATAATAACTATATATGATTATTATAACATCATATGTATTATAAGATATTATATCATCCACTCCAATTCCATTCAACAAATATGGGAACAATATCATCGCTCGTGCGTACGTACGGATTACCGTCTCCACGACGCGATGAGATTCATTTTCCATTTTAACAATTAAAGAATGATTATAAAGTATATATAATAAGTAATCATGAAATATATGACATATTAATGATACTGTTTCTATGTATATGTTATTTAATTACATCTATTAAATTTAATAAGGAAACGAAAACAACGTTCATGCGTACGTACGACCTACCGTCTCCATGAACGGTGTATTTCTTTCCATTTATTGATCTATTATATATATGTATATTCTGAATATATATTATATATAAATCATATTTTATATTATGGAATTAAATAATCATGATCTATGTAATCATATGAATAATTACAAGTCATAACACAGATGATAAATGAAACGATTTTGCCATAAACGCTACATTAACATGAATTTACAAAATAACAGGTAATATAAAGTCATAAGTGAACCATATATGATATCATAACATTTAATATGATTATTTAATAAATAAATGACATTATTTAAATCATTATACAGGAGTTTCGGATACGTACTAATCATATCAGACCTAAGGTAAGGGATAATTATCCGAGATTGTTTATTAGTAAGTATTAACTGGGGTTATGTTTATTATCCATGTAAATCTGTTCTAATTTTTTTTTCATAAAACGTTTAATTTTCTTCCATGTGTGTTTAAAGTCATTTTTACCTTTTTTTTACTTTTACCACATCGTATGGAAGGAATCATTCTTTTTTTTTACCAAACAAGGTACTTTTTGACTTTTCCGACAAAAGTACGAGGAAAATGTTTTTTTTAACTTATATGGCATGAATGGATTATTATGGTTTCATAACACCTTTTATTAATGAAGCTTACTCTACAAGATTTCATGACTATTTTCAGCAAAATCATTTTATTTTAAAATTTCATGGAATTTTGTTAAAAGAAAATTATTTTGAAGAAGAAAGGATATTTTCCTCAAGAATTCATTTCAAGTGTTTTATCAAAACTATTTTCCAACTAAGATGACATTATTAAATATGTTCATGTTTCAAGTATAATGTATCTATGATTTACATGGTTTCACTTTTCTTATGAAGATATGAAATCCATTTTTTTATGGATTATGTTATGATGGTATGATGTTTATGAAACCCATTTTATTCTTCGGGTTATGATGAAAGATTTTTGTTTATGTAGTGGAACACATAATAATGGTTTCATTATGAGATGGGTGGGACCTATATCTCCCTTCAATGCATTGGGTAAAGACTTATATCTCATTAGATAGACATGGTTGGAACAGCAAGTAAATCTGGTTCAGTAATACAGGGCTGGAAAGGCAAGTAAACCCAGTTCAGTAAGGGACTTTGTCCCATAAGATGGTCTTTGCAGCAATACCTTGGCTACTATGGAAATCATAACATGTTCTTAATGTTTTCCACAATTACATGCTTCATTCCCATTCTATTTTATCATGATTGATTATCCATTATGATCTATGCCTTACGTACTGCCATGTTTTATGTCATTGCTCGAGATTTTGATGTTTAAATATTATGTTCATGTTTTGAAGTTCAAATGTATATGGTTTGTTTTATTTTTTCCTTGCTTACCCTTACTGAGCATTTGATCTCACCGTTTATATTTTTTCTTTTCCACAGGATATAAATAAAGGTTTATATAAGAAAAAAATGAATATCTTTATGGGATATGTTGAAGATATTTCACCAATATTAAAACATTATATTCAGAGTTTCCAAAGACACTAAACTATTACGATCCTTTGGTGTCTATTTTTGTTATGTACTAGATATTCCAAAAAAGTAATGTAATGTCTATGTAATTCAATCTTTGTGTCTCTACACTTTTTCACAAGATAAATGTGGCTAAAACTATTTCTTATAAACAATCACAAGTGTGCCACTAACCTCACTTATAAAAGGCCACCGCCTTTACACTATTCTTAAGACCATAAAACTATTTTCCTTCAAACAAGACTAGAACGAATCACTTCTAATATTATATTATATAATACTATAATATTTATTTTTGGAGTAAATCCATCCTATGAACGCTTTAGAAGGAACCTAAGGAGGTCACTTGAAGAAGATGTAACATTCTCCAACAAGCGTTTTTATTATTTCTTCCTCAAACTCCTTAAATTATTATTAAAACATGATGATATAGTAATATTATTATATTAAATATTATTATATGTTATTATTTTAAGTTAATTACCTTCAAATATCTCCATATCTATCAAATGGGTTTTGAATTTATCATTCTTGTGTCTGGAAGACTATCGCCTCACGGACTAATGTCATTCGTTTTTTCCATTACCACCTATCACGATTGGAAATAATGATGGATTTATTGTTTACATATGATATATATGATATTATTAAAATTATTTAATTATTATATCACACATTACTTCATGTTTTTTATTTTATGGGAATACAAAAACGTTGCTTATTTGTACGACAGACTACAGCCACATGAAGCGGTGTAATTCGTTCATGCTTTACATGAAAGGTAAAAAAGATGAATTCATTAAAAATACATGATATATATATAACATAAATTTTTTTCTTGAAATATAATACATAATTTACATTTATTTCTTTCAATCCAATAGGAGAATGGAAATAGTGTTCATGCATATGTATAGCACACCATCTCCATGAAGAGTGTGTTTCATTTTCTATTAATAAATTTTATGGATTAAAATAAATAAATATATAATTAATATATATAATATTTCTACCATGTTTAAAATTACATATATTATTAAATCATGATCAACTTAAGAGGAACAAAAATAAAAAATCAAAACATATACAAAAAATAATGCTGTTATTACCCGAAACATAACATTAACTTTGAGTAGTTAATAAAAGGATAATAAAAATCATAATAAAATCATATATGGTATTATATATATAAATATATTTCCGATAAAGGATTTATACAAAACATATATTTATTTTACATGAGGTTTTAATGAGTACGATGGGTGACGAGACTTAAGGTAATAGATTTCATGTCTCTCTTTTATTTCTGGGATACATATTGCAAATTCACCACTTTTTTATTTTTTATGGTGTACACACTTACAATTTTACATGGTATTTTTTAAATCACAATATTTTCATGATATTTAATTTTTTATTTTATTTTATACTTTATTGGTGATTACAATTCAATATATTTCCAAACCAGTAAGGGATATTTGTCTCAATTTTTCTTTTTTGAGACATATGTTATGTTATGAACATTTCTTCATTTATGAGGTCTATATATAGACCAATTGAAATGTAATATCATGAATTTATTTATTTTAATGATATTTTATGTTTATTTTAATTTTATTTTTTCATGCTACTTACGATTCAAACTTACCAAAGAAGTAAGAGTTTTATATTAAAATCTAATCATTTACTGAGATTTTTTATGATTATACATCCAATAATAAAATATTTCAATATATATATAAAGAATCATATGAATTTTATTCTCATATGTTTATTACAAGATAATGTATTTTTATCCTTCATTTTCCTCATTTTATAAACTCGATATTTCAAAATAATTATTTTAATAAAAATCATCTTTATTTTTCTCTTCAATCAAAAACCCATTTTCTTCCAAAACCATGTTTTATAAAAATGTTTTCAAAAAATGTTTTTAAAAATTATCCTAATTATTTATTAGATAAATTTTTATTTATTTATGAATTTGTTATTTTTTTTGAAAGTAATATTCATATCATTTTCCAAATAATGGATGTTTATAATTTTCCAAAAAATGTGAAAGAAATACTTATTTTAAAATTCAGGACATGTATAGTATTTTACACTTTCATGATACATTAATGATTTCAATATAACCATGCAATTTTTCAAGGTTATTTTCAAAATATATGGATTTTATAATTTTTTATTTAAAAAATGTTTTCTTTCAAGTGGAAAGGATATTTTACGGAAAAATAGGTTTAAAATGATCTTTAAGGCTTATTTACAATGTAATGGATTTTTAAAATATTTTATATTTAAAAAAGATCTTTTCAAATGGAAAGGGTATTCTCCTCAAGATACAATCCAAGTGATCTTTCAATACCATTTTCCTTCTAACATGACATCCTTTGGTGTTACTTATACTTTAATCAAGATATGATCCAAGGAAACATTTATTATCATTTCAATGAATGGTTTATGTTTTTGTGAGAAATATGTTTATAAAACTTGTTCATTTTACATGGGTAATGATATGATGAAATACTGCATGGATTATGAAACTTGTTTCTCCTCCATGGGATAAAATATGATGAAATTATTATGAAACCTATTTTTATTCTATAAGTTATGATGAAATTTTTTTGAAACTCATTTCTTTTCATGGGTTCTAATATGAGGAATGCTTTATGATCTCTGGGCACACATATGGATGATTTTCATTATGTGATCGGTGGAAAATATATCTTCATCCAATGGATTAGGTAATGATGAATTTTATAAGAGGTTAGATGGTAAATGGGTGGTTAGCATAAGACTGAAAAGGGGGATACAAGGGTGGTTATCCCAGTCCCAAAAAATTAGGTACACGGGTGGTTAACCGAAGCCCGACACAGGTACACTGGTGGTTAGACCAAGCCTAACATGTTATTAATGGATTTTTTGGTATCCTTGACATAAAGTTTTCTATGATTATGTTTTTTTCACTATTATATGTATTATGATAATTTTTTCCCTCGTGGATTATGTTATTTGATTTCCTTAAGATTTATGTCTTAAAAATTTCCAATATTTATCCCATGACTCAATATTATGATATTTGATATTCAGGGTATGGTTTTGTAATGTTATTCTCATATTAGCATACCATTATATTCATGATGTGCTTATTTTTCTACCTTTTTACCCTTACTGAGAATCTGTGGTAACCCTTTACTATATTTCCTTTCCCTAGGTTATGAAGAAATGTTTTATATTGGGAATTTCTATGAAGAGTACTTAATGTGAATATCTTTATAGATACATTGAAGATCTTTATGGAATTAAGAATATTGTCTCCCAGGTTTTTAAATGAAATAAACCATTACAGCCCTAGTAATGTGTTAATATAAATAAATTATTATTATTCTTAAAAGATTTAATATCTATTTATGAGAATCATGGATCTCTATATGTTCCTTCTTTGTTTTCTCGTTCTTTGAATGTGTTTATATACATTTGAGTGTATAAGAATTTTCATATTTTTGAGAAAAGACTAGGGCGTAAAATAACTTCTTAAATTCAGTTCTTTAAGATAGAATAGGAAGAACATATATTTTAGTTTTGTAGTAATGAACTATCGAGGGATAAAAGTTTCTACAGAACTCAATGTTCAACCACCTTGTGTTTGTATTAGTTTTTTTAGGATCTTTTTCCTAATAGTGTCGCTTGAAAATACCCCATAAACCAATATTCTGTTTGTTTTTGGGGTGATTCCTGAGTGTAAAACACCCTTTGTTACTAAATCCTATAACCAAGATCAATTATTGGAATTCTATAACTTTCGATGTGACTATATAAGTACATTAATATGTATATCAATAGTACTACAATAATAGTATTATTTACTTGAGTTGTACTTTCAAGCCATAAAATTGTCCCAACAAGCCACATAGTATTTGGGCCATCAAAGGCCATTGGGGAAAGGGTACTTCAAGACATCATCAGTTAGAAACATTCCATATGGTAGTATTGGGTGAACAATTTTGTACAACATAAAGATAGTGAAACATTATGGCACATAGGCACCATTGATTGGGTGTCCTCAAAAGAGGTATGACCATGTAGGTGTCCATCTATAGGCCATTTGTCCCCATAGATTTCTGATTTCAGATAGATGGGTTTAATTCCATGTGACTATCAATGCACTTGGACTAGTCAATCAGTTCAATGTGATTGGAAGATGATATAGAGGGGAGCCACATAGGAAACGTTGGGAGGGAATCTCAAAAGAGAGATGAGTTTGTTGGCATCTGTCATTTAGCTCTATTCCCACACAGATCTCTAATTTGGTAAGGAGGGGTACACTACCAAGGTGTGTTAGTGGCTAGCACAACTCCCTAATTCATAGTCGGGGTGATGAATCTTTCATAATGGTAACACAATCTGATGACTCTTGATAGAAATCCAAAGTGTAATACTGATGGTACGACGCGGAGAAAGCTTCTCATTATTAGGGAAACCATGTATTCTTCCTTTGTAATACAATGGATTTGGGTCACCCATGTTCTAAGGCCTTTGTGCCTCTAGGCCTTCAGACCATCTATTTTAATAAAATAAGATTGGTGGGTAATTTCTATTCCTAATGGGGAGCGATGAATCTTAACCCACAAAAGTGCATTCATTTTTTTGTTTTGTTCCTTGTAATCCCCTTAAATTTTAATAATAATTGATTATTTATATTTAATTTTTAATTTTTAATAATTAGTATTAATTAATTAAAAATTAGTAATATTAATTATTTAATTATAAAGTAATTAATATTACTATTAACCAATCACTTATTAACCTTAATTATAATAAATAAATTACCGATTATCCTTAATTATTATTAATTAATAACAAAAAATTATTAATTATTAATTAATTATTCCTTAATTAATCAGTAATTAATTATTATTTTTTAATAAAGTTTTATTAATAATAAAATTTTATTAACCATTATTGGGAAAGGGGATGTTAAATCCCACATTAGAAATCTATAAGGATTTTAAGAGGACCCACCCTTATAAAAGGGAGTCATGGGTGAGTGTTCGAGTTATATTATCTGATTAAATTAATATAAGTAATGATTAATATAATAACACATAATTTTTTATAAAATTTTTTTATGTATACATATAACAAAAAAATAAATAATTTTTTTTTAAAATCAATAAATTAGTTAATTTTTTTAAGTGTGAACAGAATATGCTAGGTCCACTAATGCCTTTCTCCCTTAACCAGATAAAATATATTGACAGAATCAACACATTTGGGATTTCCTAAATTTTTAAATGGCCCCAACTCATTTCAAACACACATTAAAAAGAACTTGAACCGATTTTAATTTTTTTAAACCCATATAATATTTTGTGGATGCATATGCATTTAAATAGATGAATATCATCACATACATGAAGGATAAATTCTTGCACAACTATTTTACAAATCATGCAAGAGTTAACTCACACATAATTAATAAAATTAATATTCCATGCATAAGGATGTTTTTATATATGAGAATACAATTATGGAAGATGGAAGTTATGATTCCTGATTATCTGAAGTTTTCATAATACATCGATAGAAACACCATGTTTTATCATTATGATTGGTTCGCACATGTGTTGGTACTCTATTTCAACATGATTTCCACATTTCTATCTTCTATAATAGTATCTGAATTATGATATGTGGTTTATTTGTTTTATACTCATCATTTCATTCTAATGAAGCTATTCAAATTGGTTGTGAAGAGTTTCATGAAGAATGGAAAGAGTATTTATCACAATATCAGACGTTGAGCTATATTTTCAAAATAATATATTTACTGGAAACACTTGTTTTTTAAAATATGAGTTGTTGACTTTTTTGTGGACAATATTCTGATATTTCAATGATTTTTTCAAGGGTTTTAAATAATTTTTAAATTAATATTTATATTTGTTAATATATTTCAAAGAATATGTATTGAATGGTTACTCTCTAATTATGGATATTTTTTGATTATGTTTACTAGTTTTTTTCAAAGAATTAAAGAGTTGAAAATATAGATATATTATTCTATTTATATATAATTTTTTTAACATGTTCAATTAAATGGTTAAAGAAGTGTCACAACACTCATTGACATATTATGAATAAAAGAAAATATAACTACACTATAAATTCTATTATTCTCTTTCTAATACTATTGTTATAATTAATTGAAAGAAAGAAGAAGAAATACTATGATACAATGAATAATATCTTTTTTTCTATTGTTATTTTTTTCATTAAAAAATTTCTATAGAAATTTATTATCTAGACATAGAACATAAAGGATTTTGTAATTTTTGAAGGAAGATGATCTACTATTAGCTGTTTATGTCTACTGTGTCCCAACGTTGTATTCAATATTTATATATCTCATATATTTTTTTATATGTGAATATATATTATACTCATTTGTAGATGGAGTGTTATCTACTTATAAATAGCTTTTTCAGAAGGTTAAAACTACCCCTAAATAGTTATCGAAGTCCTCCATAAAAGGACCTAAAGTCCCGGTTGAAATCCATATACCAAGTAATAATTCTTTTTCCCCAGCTATCAAGATCACCATTAAAAGGATATAAATAAACCCATCAAGATAATATCAAGTATTGGTAGATTAAATAAATATAATGTTTTATATCCCCATGAAAATATAAGAACTTTGTGTGTCATGCTATTTATTTAATTTATTATGCCACATTACTTGATTATTTATAGAAGGTCAAATTCACTTATTTTTAAAAGGGAAGTTTTATATCCGTTAATATTTGTAATGATAATGAATTCAAACATGTTAATTATTTTCTCCTCAATATCTAAAGAAAATGGTTTCAATCCTTACAACTGAATAAAATATCTATTCAAATTCATTCCCTTCAACCTAAGAATATTTTTTTTAAACAATCCTTACATTATTCCACATTACTTCAAATTTTTTATTCAAAATGTCATAGAATACCAATTTAATTCAAATAAAATTATTATTGATCACATTAATTACCACATCCCAAGTGGTTATCTAATCAATCTGATCTAATTAATCATTAATATCATCCACCCACTCTTGATGTTTCAATGCTTCTCTCACACTTATTAGATTGACATGAAAAATTAATGAGGTATTTGATGTTATCCTCAATATTCTCCCCATTTAAATCACCTAGGAATTATAAATAATTATATTATATATTCAATTTCATTATCAACCTTGTATAAAATAAATTTGGATTTTATAAAACACATTATAAATTTTAACCATCATCTTTCTCATAAATATTCTTAAATATTAAATATTTCTATAATTTTTACCAAATTATCCAAAAAATTATCCATATTATTTATCAATTACAGAACATTTTATTTATTTTTCACACTAACATAAAAAAAATTACTCCTTTACACCATCATAAAAAAACATCAAAGTTTCCATGTTTTATTGGCGATATCTTCTTCAGTTTAGAGTATAACCAAATAAAATTCCATTGAATCCTCGTTGTTCAAACGTTGATAAACATTTACCTCTCACTTCTATGATATAAGGGATGAAAATCACCATTATGTACATTAATATAGATGTATTATTGAATTATATTTCATAATGTGGAATTTTTGAATTTAGATGATACAAAAAATGGGTTTGAATATAAATCTTTGTCTCAATTACTTACCTCTAATGAAATCGTGCACTTTTATACCCCCACCAACATCATTCGAGACATTTAAAAAAAATATGTTCATATTTTCAATAAAATGATTTTATTTTTGGGTATATGGTGAACTATAATGATGTTGTATACAATTTTTTTAGATAATATTTAGGATTTATACTTGTTTTTTAAGCGTCAGGACCTTCAGTCCCATTACCTTACAAGAATTCTGGTAGTAGAGGTGTCTATAGGAGGTTTTGAGGGTAGTTAGAGGAAAAGGGAGGTTAATTATATAAATTATAGATCAATGGGGTTCTATAGTGTGGATCTAGGTGCTACGTCATAGGGGTGGTTGTTGTATCATAGGGGGGTCATCTATGATGTAGTGGGAAGTTGTTGGTGTTTTTGGAGACACTCTTGTTTTGGGGGTAGTTTTTCCATGGACCCTTGGCTGTGTTATAAGGTCTTTTCAACAAGTGATGTTAGTGGCATTCAGACCCCGACCACGTCATATTGGACTGAGGGTTTGTTTTAAGTGGTTCTTCCAATTATAGCACTACCACACCATGGAGTAGGACTATGGTGTGTCCCCCTTCTAGTATAAAAGGTTATTTATGGTAGTGTTCATGGATACACCATGGTCTCCACCCCCTTTTATTGGATCTACGACATGTAAATAATAATAGATATGATAATATCTTTTTATAGGTAGGGAAATAATGTGGTCTTCCACTATGTTCCACAATACGTTCAGTTATTAGTATAGTGGTGGCATAGTGTTTGAGGGTACACCATACTCATATTGTTTCTAGAAAACATGTGTATTATTAAATTCCCTCATTACCGATCACTTTTTTAATGTTTCAATCAAATATTGGGAGACCCAATTGTTTCCTAAGGTATTATTTCATCCTCTTTCAATGTATTTCAACCCCTTCCCTTGGAAATCGATCTGCGATGGTTTATGGTGAGTCCCCATTATTTATTTTCCATTTCTCTTTATAGTTTCTCATATGGGGGAGGATATTGTTAATAGATTCTTTTTATTTTGGTGTTGTTTTTTTAATAAGGTGTTGTGGTATAACAAAACATCTCTTTATTTCACATTAATTCATGATTTATTATATAAAAGTACTCATAATACAACCTAATAGATCAATAATACTATTTTATTTGAGAATTAGGTACATAAAATAACATCATGAACATGGGATACAACAACATTGTTGAAAAATTTCTTAACAGGCTTCTAAAATTCTCTGTATTTTAAAACTACACAGGATAACCTGGGGAGAAACATAAAAAAGGGGTGACCTATAAAGCCTAGTAAGGGAATAAAAATGGAATTAGGTGATAAATTTTATAAAATACACATATCAATAGGGTATATAAAGATTAGGAATCATAACCAAGAACAATGAGACGTGATATAACAAGATAATCATAGCATGGGAAATGTGGAAACAACTTAATACAATGCATCATAAACATTGGTCAAAGATAAACCATCAATACATCGTGGTGGAAAGTTTCACATAAAGGAATCAGGTTCCCTCCCTCTATAAATATGATTTATAGTGATACTAAACATTACCCAATGCATTGGAGCTCTATATAATTTCTGGCGCACCTATCCAATCATTTAGTTCTCTTGCTTATGTGAGCCATATAGATCATAAAACCTGGATTCATTCATCTTTATATTGTATTCCATGATTAATTATTTGGTAATAAATACCAGTAGGTCCCAAATAAATATTATATGTCCATAAATTTGACCACCCTTGATAGGAAATTTGTATAGTATTCACTACATAATTGTTTTGTTAGGGAAAATCACAGTGAAATTTTAGAAGCATGACTTTTCACAAAAAGATTCATAAAAAAGGGTGATGAGAGGGAAAAGAGTATATCATAACATATGCATAAAATGGGAAGTTTTATGGACATGGAAAAATATATCCCAACATTAGTAATTGGAAATAGAAGGAATAAGATAATTAATAAACTTGAAAAAAGAAAATAATCCAAACTATATTTTCGCATGGTAATAGGTGTACATAAAGGATACTGGGAGGATTAATGAGAGTTAAATCATTAATCAAAATTAAATTAATGGTAATATGGAAGAAGATATACAAACATAATCAAATGGAAATTAAGAGACATAACAAAAAGAGAGTCTTGATAAAAAGAGGTGAGTGGTAGAACACTTATTGGTGTGTGTGACTCAAAATGTTTGGGAGGGGATTTTTGTGATCTTGAGGTGCCATTGGAGGACTTTAGAGAGTTAAGCAAAGAGTATGGATGGGCTCAAAAGATTTTTAGTGTAGTAGAAAGTGATATTGATTGGGTTTATATAGGTAATGAGGAAAATTTATTTATTATTTTGGTTTTGAACTCTACATAATAAAATAACCAAAACCACAAACCATAACATGGTTTTTTCCCATGGTTTCTGAAAAATGGGAGAGAATAAAATTATTTTATAAGTCCAAGGGCCTAAATTAATAAAAACATTCCCTTTCTAAAGTAGAGGTGAGTCACGCTCTTAAATAAATAATTTTAAGACCATAAAATATATTATAAGTTTTTAAGGATTCGTAATGGATTTATAAGATAAATAAATAAAGTAAAAATAACCTTATTTTAAAGGTAAAACATATATTTGGTCGTGGATACCATTTATAATTATTATTATATCATTTTTGGGTCATTATGATGTCATAATACACAAATTAAAGTTTTACAGTATTTAATTTGTACCTGAACGTTCGAATGTATAATAAAATTATGAAAAGTTCACCATTAGATAATTTTGAAATTATGATTCTAGAAAAAATATAAATTTTATATAAATAAATTTATAAATAGATTAATATTTACATTTAAAATGAAATCAATATTAATTATGAATTTGTGGGTTTTGTGATAATAACAGTTTTTGAACCCTCATAAAAATTACATTTGACTTCATGAAAATTATATTATCATTTATATTTAATAAAATTTATTTGTTTATAATATTTTATTAAAATATTATTTGTTTTAAAAATTGAATAATTCATCAAAATAAATTCCATAATTTAATTTTAATATCACCCAAAAATATTATTTGTGATTTATTTTATCAAAAAAATAATAATTTATAAATTGAAAATCATAGGATGAAAATATATCTATTATTATATAAAAAAATAATGTACATACGCATAATCCAAGGGTCTTGATACATATTCCATTAATAAACCTACAAACTCCATCAGAATAAGGTGTGTGATGGTGAGACATCCATGGGGTGGTTCATCATACATGGTATGGGTTGTGATCCCAATGAGCTTGAACTTCTCCCATAAATGGTTTCACCCATGTATAACTTTTTGGAACTCATAATCGACTTGGTCATGGGAAAATTCCAATGATGTTATATCCCTCATAAGCTCTATTAAATTCACTTTATAAGGTATGATACTACTGGTTGAGGCCATCACTTCCTTTTTTCCAGATTAATTTAATTTGTAAAACTCTATATTCATACTAACCGTGTGACCACTATTAAACAAATATATTATCAATGGTAATTATGCTTAATAGTCTTTTAAATCCAACAAGATATAATTAAACAATAGAATTTAATGTGTTTTCTATAACTATATTACATAATATGTTTCTTAATTTATTCATAATGGGATTTTATTTATAACAATTTAGGTTTTAAAATCTTCCCCCCTTTACAAATTTCACCCTCAAAATTTTCATTTCCCACAACCCTACATATGGTGGAAACTCTACTTCATCACTTCCCCCAGTTCCCATGTCGCTTCTCTAAACATGTGGTTTTTCCACAAAACATGAACTAGGTTCATTGTATTATTTGTCATAAATTTGTCTCTATAATATAAGATATCCACCAGCTTCTCCTCATATGAGATAGCATTCTCCAATGGTACCACCTCTGGAATGATTACACGCGATAGGTTTGGTATGTACTTTCTCAAGAGGGATACATATAATGCATCATGTACATGTGATAGGTTAGGTGGGAGTGAAATTTGGTAGGGCGCCACTCTGATGCGATCAAGGATCTCAAAGGGTATGATGTATCTTAGAATAATCTTTCTATTTTTCCCAAATCTCATCACTTTCTTCCATGGAGATATAAAAATAGGAATACCATTTTTCTAACATCAAACAGTAGGTATCTTTAGTAATTATCAGCATAGCTATTCTATTGAATTTGATCATCATTGATGTGATACTGATTGGTCTTAAACTAATCCACTATTTCCTCAACCATTTTAGGTCATAGTAGTTTTCATTCCCCAACTTCATCTGAGCATGCAGGTGTTATTCACCTCTTCCCATAAATGGATTCATAGGGAGCCATTTGGATGCTTGAGTGGAAACTTTTGTTGTATGACAACTCGACCAGAGGTATATGTTGGTCCTATCCTCCTTTAAAGACCATATAGTATTCTCTCAACATTTCTTCGAGTGTATGAATTCTCCACTCATACTAGCCTTCAGTTTGAGGATGATAGTCCATACTGATATTCAGCTCAGTGTTTAGACCACGTTGTAGACTTTTCAATAACTTATAGGTGAATCTCATATATCGATTAGATATAATTAATAGTGGTACTCTATGAAGACTTACCAATTCTCTGATGTATATATGTGAAAGTTGATCTGGGTTGTAGTCCTCTTGAATTATGATAAATGAGTTTTCTTTATAAGACGATCCAAAAAACCTCATATAGAATTGTTTCCTCTGCGTGTCTTTTCAAGTCTGGTTATAAATTCCGTGGTAATGTTTTCCCATTTCCATGTTGGTATGGGAAATGGTTGCATCATAACCTTATACTTTTTTCATTTATCCTTCACTTTCTGAAATACCATGCACTTTAATGTATATTTTCGGATCTCCTTCTTCATATTGTCCCACCAAAACTTCTCTTAGATATCCTGACACATCCTTATTTTTTCAGGATGGATAGAAAAGGTTGAACTGTGTGAATAATCTAAAAACCCCTTCTTTATATCAGGATTTGATGGTACACATATCTATGACCAAAATATTAAAACTCTTTCTTCATTAATAGTGAACTCAAAGAATTTACCCTTTCTTTTAGTTTCCACTTTCTTTTAAATTCTCACATCATCACATTGATCATCATTTAACCTCTCTATAAGATACGGTTGAGAAATAATTTTTTAAAGGATTTATGATTTTCCTTCCCTTATGATTCCAATTTCTATACTTTCAAAATATAAGAAGATGATATCCCTTTCAATTCTCATCAATGGTAGAATTTATGGATCCTTCCTACATAGAGAGTCTACCACTTTGTTTTCATTACCAGTATAGTAGTGGATTGAGAAGTCCTAGTCCTTGATTAGCTCTAACTATCTTTGTTGTTAAATATTTATATCTTTCTGTGTGAATGTATAATTGATACTTTTTTATATGTATATATCTATAAAATCTCCACATAGAGATAATTCTATCAGTTGTTCAACTCAAAGTATATAAAAGAAAAATCTAGATCATGTGTTTGGTAGTATTGTTCATTAACGTTCAAATTCCTTGAATCATAGTTTATCACTTTGTCATTTATAAATTAACATACAGCACAATCCCTTCTTCGAAGCATCGCTGAATACTATGAAATTTTCTCCACTTGTGGGTAGTGTGAGAATAGGTGCAATTATAAGACTCATTTTCATCTCCTTGAAACTCACTTCACATTCATCATTCCAAGAAAACATGACTCCCTTTTGAGTTATCTTGGTTAGAGTGTTTTACTATCATGAGAAATATCTCACACAGTCATTGATAATACCCAACTAATCCATAGAAACTATTGATATCTTTCACAGATGTTGGAATCAACCATTATTTATTTTCTTTTGTCTTTAAAGGGTCAACATATATCCCATTTTTTGTGATTATATGCTCATATAATGGGAATTCCTTCAACCAAAACTCACATTTGTTGTACTTGGTATCAAGCTTCTACTTTCATAGGGTCTTTAGCACAGTTCTCAGATGCTTCTCATGATCCTCCTTTATTTTGGATTATATTTGAATATCATCTATAAAGACTACCACAAAATAGTTTAGGTAATTTCTAAAGACTCTATTCATAAAGTTCATAAATATTTCTAGAGAATTAGTGAGTCCGAATGGAATCACTATGAACTCATAGTTCCATTGCCTTTTACAAAAATCTTTCTTGGGGATTTATTCCTTTTTCAATATCACATGATAATATCCCAACCAAAGATCAACTTTAGAGATGTATTTTGATCTACATAGATAATCTAAAAATTCGTCAATCCATGGAAGAGGATACTTGTTATTTGTCATACTCTTGATGAGATAATGATAATCAATGCAAAGGGTCGTTAATTCTTCCTTATTATTGATGAAGAGGACTAGTGAATCCCATGTAAAAGCACTTGGGCGTATGAACCCTTTATTGAGATTCTCCTATAGTTTTTTCTTCAAATCCTTAAGTTCCACAACATCTATTCTATATGGAGTCTTGGATAATGAAAATTCCCCAAGTATAATCTCGATTTAAAATTCAAACTCTTGGCTTAGAGGAAGACCAAGAAATTCCTCAGGAAGCACGTAATCATATTCCCTCACAATTATCATGTCTTTAAGAGGTTTATTTTCTTAGACTCAAAAATTTTATCTAGAAACACTAGCTCGTAGGGAAATAATATTTGTGCTTGAGATGTTGGCGCTAAATAAGATCCATCCTCCTCCTTGTACTTTTACTGAATTGATGGTCGATTCACAATATAGATATTGATTTCCTTCTCATGGATATTTATGTTGGATCTATATAATTAAATCCAATCCATACCCAAAATTGCATCAAATTCCAAAAAATTTAGTATGACATGATTTTCTTGGAAGTTTATCCCAAAAATTGTGTCAATGGAGGATTTATATACTTGGGATGCAATAATTTTCCTATTTTTCATTTTCACCAACTTCTCTACTTCTATGCTTTGTGGTCATACATTAATATCTCTACTAAAAAATCATGACATGAAAGAATTCATAGAACCAAAATCAAAATTTACGTTCTCTATTATTTAATGAATAACTAGTGTATCTGTCACCACTTCATTATCAGGATCCACCTCAGTGGATATGATGGAGAAATATCTCTCTTACATCCTTGGATTTTGTTGGTTGTCTCTGAAAACCCTTATATTAGTGAATTGATTTAAATATTTCATTGGTTTATTTAATTTGAAGCAATGCACAATGAACTAAGGATTTAATAGAGATTTATTTTCATCCACTATATTATTGGGTTTCTTCAATCAACACTTTCTATCTTGGTTCCCTTCCTTCCTACACCGAAATAATTTCTTTGTTCCCCTTAGGCAATTTTTAGGGTGATTTTTTCTACACCTTTGACAAGTGGGATGTTGAAATTTCTTAGAACCATTCAATTTCTCCATTGAACCATCGGAATCAAACTTCACTTTACACTACTTATCCTTGTGATACCCTTGAGAATTCCAGATATCCATTTCAACCATGAGGGAACTTCAAAAAATTTCCTCAAAGATAGCAATGTCATGGACCACCAGGGCTTTTCATAGACTTGGTTTTATCCCACCATGGAAGAAGTAAAATTGAAATCAGGTGAAATGATAAGGATGAAGATGTATCATTCAAGTCTAGTCATGTTTTCCTCGCACAACCTAATATATTTTTTGTCTTTTTTATAGGGTAAGGAAATCCTATTCTATTTTAAGTATGAGAGTGATAGGAAAATATTTTTTGAAATTTTGTTTCGGGAATTCCATCCACTACATCGCTTCAATATCTTCATTATGTTTCATATTTTTTATCAATGTTACCCACTAATTAGCTTCCCCCTCTATATGATAAACAACTGATAGAACCTTCTCTTGTTTGAAACATTGAAGGGTGGATAAGATATTCTCAATGGAATTGATCCATTGTTCTATGATTAAGGGATTAGATAATCCAGTGAAAGTTGGAATCCTTTGTCACATGAAGCACTCGATTATGGAATGTTCTATCTTAGGGGGGGTTTGGGATCTCCTCTTGATCTAGGTTTCTATTCAAAACCTGGTTTAGCTGAAAGAGTATATTCATAAATTTTTTGATTCCCACTCCCATCAGGTTGGGCATATCATTGGGATAAATCATCACATTTCCCATAAAATTGATTATTTACTTGATTCATTCTATTTTTGAACATTGCATAGAATAAAGGGAAAATTAGGGTTGATTATTTTAAAAATATATTAAACACATAAAGGGTAATCCATTGAAAAAATATCTTTAACTTATAAATTACATTTATTTCTTAACTTGTGAATTTATAGTTATAAATATATGTTACCCATGATCTATTTACCGAAATATGCAGTTATGGGAATTAATATTCCCTTAATAATGGTTCATAATGAGTTTACGAATTTACCAAAGCATATCCTTTGGGTGTGTCAAACCAAGTGCACGGTAAGGACCATTTTCAAGTACCAGGTTACACCGATTCAGGTCTGACACACCTTATCTGGGTTATTGTCCCTATGTGAATTTGTGGTAGAACCATGTCCATTTTTAGTATTCATACAATGATATATTTAATTTATAAACCAATTACTCTATACTTACTAAAATTTGGGGATATTTTCTTATAATTAGTCTTATCCCTAAGGGTTTCTATAAATTTTTCTAATCCTAATCCCAAAATAACTGAACTTTCTCTCTAATATCAACTATGATAACCCTTCTCTTTATCTTACTTTAATTAATGATTTACTACATAAAATTACTCACAATGAAACCTAAAAGATTAGTAAGTCTGAAATCTTTTTGAATTAGGTAAATTGAAAAACATATTTAACATGGGATACAACAATATTATTGAAAACTTCCTTAACATGTTTATAAATTTCAATGGCTTTTAAACTACACAGGATGATATGGGGAAAAACATAAGGGGTGACCTATAAAGATCAGTAAGGTAATAAATATGGAATAAGATGATAAATATTAGAAAATAGGCACATCAATGGGGCATAAAAATAGTATTAATCATAATAATGAACAATGAGATGTGATATAACATGATAATTATAACATGAGAAATGTGGCAACAACTTAGAACACTACATCATAAACATAGGACAGGGAAAACTTCTAAGGAATCATAGTGTAAAATGTCCCAAAAAGGGATAAGGTTCACTCCCTATCCCAACATGACATATCATGATACTAAACATTACCCAATACATTGGAGCACTATATAATTTAGGGTGCACCCATCATTCTCATTTCATTCTCATGTTTACGTGTGACACATAGATCATACAAAATGGATTCATTCATCATCATTTTTTATTCCATGATTAATGAGTATAGAAAACATACATGGAAGTCCCCAATCAAATTTATATGTTCATAAATGTGAACACCCTTATAGTAAATAGTTATTGTATTCCCTAAACAATTGTTTTGGCATGGAAAATCACGGTGAAATTTCGGAAGCATGACAACGTCACATAAAGATTCAAAAAAATGGGGTGATGAGAAAGAAATTGATGTATTGTCACATAGAAACAAAAAATTTAGTGATATATACATGGAAAAACAAATCCCAAAATTAGAAATCGGAAATATAAGGCATAAGATAATGATGAAACTTGAATAAAGAAAATAATCTTAACTATATTTCAGCATGGTAACGGTTGTACATGAAGGATCATGGGGGGATTAATGAGACTGAAAGGAGTATCTCATTATTTATTCATAAACATTATATTAAGGGGAATATGTAATAACATATCCCAACATAATCAAATTGAAATTAAGATACATAACAAAAGGAAGAGTTTGATAAAAAGAGGAGAGTTGTGAATCTCTAACTTGAGTGTGTGACTCCAAATGCGTGTAAGAAGCCTCTTAAGATCTTGTTGGAGCCTTGGTAAGACTTTATAGAGTTTATATCAGAGTATTACACGATCCAAATATTTTGAGTGAATAGAAAATGGATATTGTGTGAGTTTATATAGGAAATGAGGGGGACTTCTTTATTATTTAGGTTTTGGACTCGATAAAAAAATAACCAAAACCAAAAACTATCCCATGGTTTTTCCCATGTTTTCTTAAAATTGGGAGTGGTTATAATTATTTTATAAGTCTAAGGTCATAAATTAATAATATAATCCCCTTTATTAGGTGTAGGAGACTCACAATCTTAAAGAAAGGATTTTTAAACCTTAAAATATATTATAAGTTCTTGAGGATTCATAATATATTTATAAGATAAATAAAATAAACATAAAATCACATTATATTAAAAGGAAGATATATATTTAGTCATTAATCCCATTTATAAAAATTATTACATCAATTTTGGGTCATTTTGATGTAATAATACATAAATTATATTTATATGATAATCAATTTTTACCCGAAACATCTACAGTCTTAGAAAATTATTAAAAATTCACCATTAAATAATTTCAACTTTATGATTCCAAAAATAATATTCATTTTATCTGAATAATTTTATATATATTTGAATTTTTACTTTTAAAATAATATCGACATTTATTAAGAAATTTTGGGTTTTTGATAATAATAGTTTTTGAAACCACATAAAAATAACATTTCACTTAATGAAAATTATATGATAATTTATATTTAATAAAAAATATTTAACAATAATATTTTATTAAAATAATATTTATTTCAATAAATCATTAATTCATCAAAATAAATTCCTTAATTGAACTTGAATATTACCAAAAAACGCTAATTGTGTTTTATTTTATCAAAATATAAATCATTTATAAAGTTACAAAAATAGGATGAAAATAAATCCATTATTATATAAAAAATAATGTACATACTCATAATTCTATGTTCTTGATAAATATTCCATCAGTACACCAGAAAAATATCTATTAGTAAGGTGTGCGATGGTGAGACTTTCATGGGGTGGTTTACCATATGTAGTTTGGGTAATGATATTGATGAGCTTGAAATTATCTCATAAATTTTTCCTCTCATGATTAATTTATTGGATCTCAATTTGGGATTGGTCAAGGGAAAATCCCAGTCATGCTATCTCCTTCTAAATCTTCGATAAATGGAATTTATAGGGTATAATCCAACTGGTTGAGGTCACCAATTTCTTTTTCTATGTCAATTGGATTTTTTGAAACCATATATTTATACTAAGCATGTGATCACTATTCAATGACTATATTATCAATGATAATGATTCTTAATATTATTTTTAATCCAATTGGATATAATAAAATGAAATAAGTGCATGGGTTTTCTATTACCATATTACATAATAAGATATTTAATTAAATAATAATGGGCATTTTATTTATAACAGTTCATATCGTTATATGTGGGATGTTGTTCTAGGTTGATCAAAGTGTTTACCTTCATCGAGGTGCTTATAGGTTGTCTCTCTATAAATAAAACCATACAAAATGGATCCAAAATCTTCATTTGGGGTTTGTGATTCTTTATTTCTCATATATAGTATTATATGGGTTAGTATTTTACTTTTTTTTAACTTTGGGAAGATAGTTCGAATCTAGCATAATGAATATAATTAACTATTATAATTGAAATTGACGGAGAAGTGGAAGGATTGTAGAGACCCAAAGCCTGACGTATATTGACATTACATTACATTTGCGGAATACTTAGTACATAACAAAAACACACACACAAGGACCGTAATAGTTTAGTGTCTTTGGAAACTCGTAATATAATCTTCTAATCGTGGTGAAAGATCTTCAAAATCTCCCATAAAGATCTTCCTTTTTTACCTAAAACCATTATTTATATCCTGGGGAAAAGAAAACATAAAAGGGTGAGCTCAAATGCTCAGTAAGGGTAAACAAAAGAAATATCAATCACATCATATACATAAGCACATAACTTTTGGAAATCCTAACCTGCAAAAGACATCATAATTTCATAACATGGGATAAATCATGGCAGTGAAATGTAGTCACAATAATAATAACATAAAACATGAACCTTTTTGGAATACACACATAATCATAGAGAATCATATCTTATTAGTAAAGACTCATTTACAAGACTATCTTAGTGGACAAAGTCCCTTTCTGAACCGAGTCACCCTCGTTTCAGTCCTGTTTCACTGAACCGGTATAACCTACCATTCCAGCCATGTCTATCTCATGAGATATAAAATCTTTAACCAATGAATTGGAGGGAGATATATGTCCCACCCATCTCATAATGATACCATTCTTATGTGTGCCACAAAATCTTAAAACATACATCATTGCCTAACCCATGTAATAAAAATGGGAATCTTAAACATCGTGACATCATAAAACAATTCATATACGATAAAGGAATTCATAAAAATAATTCCATCACAACATAATCAAATCAATGTAATAATAGGCATAAAAATAGAACCCTTTATTATCTTAGATGTAAGATAATTTTGATAAAACAATTGAACTTCATTCTTGAGGAAAATATCCTTTCTTCTTCAAAAACACTCTTCCTTTCTTAACATGTCGTAAAATTATAAACTAAAAGAAGTTGATTAAAAATAAACGTGAAAACTTGTAAAGGAAGCTTTTTTGGAAATAATGTTTTAAAAATTCATTCATGCCGTATATGTTAAAAAACATTCTTCATACTTTGGTCGGAAAAGTCAAAAAGTAACTCGTACGAAAAATGACAAAATATTACTTTCATAACCTTTACTAAAAACTCACCGAAGGATAAAATTGGATTTAAACAATTGTAGGTGGATGGAAATAATATTACATATTGAAGAAACATGGATGTGGATGATAAAATACACCCTAGTAAATACTAAAGTATAAACAATCTCAGATAAAAATGAGATTGTGATATTTCCCTTACCTTATGTCTGATTTGCTTCGTAAGTGTCCGAACCTCCTCTTCTTTGAAGCGCCTCTTTGAGATATCCTTTTAGGGCTCTAAAATTGGTCTTTGAGGAAGACCAGAACCTCTAGGATGTTTCTAGGGAAGTGGAGAAGAGAATTTGGCAGGGGTTGTCCGAGATTGAAGGCTCAAATTGTTGTGAGGAGGAGAGGGAGGAGGTGCCCTTTTATAAGGGAGGAGAGGGGCACCTTTGGAATTCTTAAAAATATTAATTTATAATAAATCTAACCCCACGTAAAAACCTCCAAAAATGACTCATATTCGAAGATTAGATGAGATAGGGTTGTAATCTCATCCACCAATCAAATTTAGACATGTTTGGATCTTATTTTAAACCTTATCATTTTGATTTATCCTTATTTAATCTATTTAAGTTTATTTGTGGTAATAAAATTCTAAATTTTAAATTATAACAAATAATTACTTATTTGTTGTGAATTATCCGTAATTGTATACTTTATAACATTATAGACCATATAAATTTAAATTTATAATTTTTAAATATTTTTGTGATTTTTAAACAATTTTATAATATGTTATTTTTATAAAATAACAATAGTGTCAATTTTGACACTATTCATTTATTTGAATTTAAATAAAATATATACAGAAGATATGTTCGAAATAAAAGCTTTAATATATTAATAAAAGGTCATATGTATCTATAAAATTAGTGGATCACATAAAATAGTTCATATAATATTTATTTTATTATTCTTAAAACCATTTATTTGGTTTATCTCTTAATAAAATATTTACTACATCATTTTTGTATAATTATTTAATATACTTATTTGTTGCATAAAAATTTAAAATAAAATTCTATGATGAAGATAAATATATTTAATTTAATAATAATACTTTTAATTGAATTTATCATCTTAAAATCACAATATTTAAATTGTTATATTTATTAAATTATGAAGGTGACAACTTTGGCATCATTTAAAATAAAATAATATAAGTGTCATAATTGCTTGTATATGACTCCAAATGGTCAAATATTCTACCATTGGATGATTATAGTTTAAAGTTACATGACCAATAAGTTTTGGTCAGGGTTTTGTGCCTTTTATGGTCACTATTAGTTTAATAAAAACTATATTCTTGATTTTTCACTAGATAAATAATTTCTGCATCACTATTGTGTCACAATTAGTGATAAATATTTAATCCCAAAAAATTCTAAATAAATTCTCATGATGTATATAATTTTGTTAGATTTCTGTAAACTATTCATGTTCGAAGTTTTATGATGTTTATCACTAAGTTAAAATTATTATACTTATAAGATTTAAGAGAGTGACATGTTGTCACTTTCTTTGGTTTTAATAATAATTAAATTATTTTCATGGTCAAAAGTCCATAAAATGAATGTAATCCGATCCTTAGTTGATATGGGTTTACTTTTAGCCATCAAATAAAATTTTGGCATGTGTTAGGGTAATTTTATAATATTATATTTACCCTTAATTACCTGATTTACCTTTAACTATGGTAAATAAAATTTACCGTAGTTACTATTCATAATTCCCAAAAATAAAAAGTAGCCTATTAACATAATTTGGACCCACTGATTCCAAATATTGAATCCATTTTTTAAAATTCAATACACAGAAGTTGTAGAAATTAAATTAAAATTAATCTCTTTGTCGAATAAAAACGGGTTTTTGTTTAAAACATTGCAAAAGATTGAATTGATTTAACCTACGAATTCAAGGTAAAATCAATGCTAATGAAATACAATATATTAAATGGTAAAAATATATTCTATTTATACTTTAAAACCATTCAATATTATAATTTAACCACATAATATAATATGATGAAAAAAGTTGTTTTTAATTAAAATATAGCGTGTTTTTACTATTCATTAAAATATGAAAGTTATCAGAAAAATATCAAAACATTATCTAATGTAAATTTTTATATCCTGATTCAAAAGAATAATTTTATTTTGTCAAATTTAACATATAAAAATGTCAAAAACTAGATTTAAAGTGGGTGCGCCATCAAAAGGCGGCAAAACTGCATTTTTTGAAAAATACTTATTTTACCTGAAAATTTTATTTTGTTCTTATACCATGTTCTAGAAAATGTGTAAGATGAATAATAATGTTATAAAATTCAAAATTTAGTTAATACTATTCATAACGGCTAGTTCATGACAATATTATAATAATATATCATTGTTTATTAAAACCCGGTGTTGCGTACAACACACGCTATCGAGGAAGGTCATGATTGCGTGTAATGCAAGACAAGTCAGGGTTGTGTGTTGTGAAAGAATCATTCGTTGTTTTGTATAAAAGAATCCAACCATATTTCATTTATACATTGAATATATATATATATACTCAATGTTGCGTAGAATAACTATTATCAAAATTGTGTGTAACACGGTCCAAGAATAGTGTTGCATATACTGCAAGCTAATACGGTGTTTCGTATAGCGCAAGGTAATCTTGGTGTAGAATAAAACACAAGAAATTAATGAAATTAAAATAATATTTTTCATAAAATCTCGGAGTGTTACATTCTACCCCCCTTAAAATTAATTTCTCCCTCGAAATTCATCGGGGTTATAAATGGTTTACTATCCGAAAGTTTCTTTAATAGAAACCCACATCGTAAAAAGGAATACCAAAAACAATCTTTAAAAACAAAAGTATGAAATGTAATGGTTACCCAAATAAACTAATCATTTGGTTTCCACATAGGTGATAATATGGATATGGAAGAGAAATCTAACCATCATGTTCTGATCGAGAGTGGTAGAGAACATGGCTATGAAAAATCCAACAATCACAAAGCCATAAATTTGTGATGATCTAGGGTACCATCTGGTTCATCGGATTTAAGAGCACTAGGACAACATTTTTGGTTTTCAAGATCATTTCCCTAAAGTTGATGAATTAAAAGAAATACTTACATTATTTTGGTTCAATCTCACTGTTGTTCGGGAATTGAAAAATTTTCACTTCATATCTTAAAGAAATGAAGTTGAATTTGTTATTCATGATGTGTTAGTAGATCATGTTCTAGAATGATGGGTCATTCCATTTGTCTCAAACAAAAGGTTAGAAAAGTTATCAAAAAAATACATAAGTCCATCTATAGTGAGATTAATCTTATATAGTTCCTAAAATGGGCTTATACTGCTTAATATAATAAAACTAGTTTCTACTAAACAGGGACTTCCTGTAGGCCAGTGGTAGGCGATAAAGGCCAGTCGCACTTCGGTTGTGGGTTCGATTCCCACTGCCTTGTCCGACACGATGGGCTGTCGCCCGTCCTGCAGGTTGTCCTTTTTCTAAAACTACATTACTATAACATCACATAAATAATATCAAAAAAAAGTTTTATCGTTAAACAATACTAACTTATGGTTAACATAATCGATTCCAAACTTTAGGCTTATCTAAAATACTTCGGTCCAAGCTCATAGTATAAAGAATACGATAACTTGAAATGTCATCAACCAAGCATGTGAATACCATCATTTATCCCCCATGTGTGAATACCTTAATCATGTATTCTCTTGAAAAATGAATACCCATTAAACCTTAGTGAAAAAATAAATGCTGTCAAAAGTTAACTCTTTCAACAAACCAAAATCCAAAAATTATATATACTCAATCCATTACATAACCTTCTCCTTATTTCAGTCATGAGCTCATTAATACTATCAAACATTTAATTTTATCCTTATCCCTTCATTATGCGCATATCATCTACATTCCAAAAATATCTGAATAACCTTTCATGGATACTGGTAACATTAATCATACACTTTCAAAACTCAAGGAAAGACAATAGTGTAACAATCCTTAGATGTCTCTTTATTCCATAGTACCATAAGATTACTTATACAACATTACACATGATAAACATGTAATCATTCTACTACATTCTTAAACCATTGACCGAGCTTCAACAATTCTTTCATCTCACATATCATTTGTAGTCTCTTCATCATCATCCACATAAATACTACCCATACGACTATACTGATTCTCTTCATGAGACTTTCCCTTAGGACATTGGTTTGCATTATGCCCGTACATTCCACATTTAAAACATTTAACCATTGTTGATGTCGTAGCAATACCATTATCCTCATCCCTGGTGTTAACTGAACCTTTTCCTTTGCACTTACTGGCTTTGTGTCCTTATTTTCCACACCCAAAGCATCTTCCAGTTCCATTGAAACATTCTCCTTGATGCCTCTTCCCACATGATTTACATAGGGGAAATTGAACTTTCATTCCTCTATGATCATCATGAAACTCCATCTTTCTCTTATTAGCCGAGTCAAGAAACTTACCAAATTTTACTCTATTGATCATATTATGAGATTGCAGATTCAGCATAATAATGATTTTTGGACTTCCAAATCCCATTTCATTTTATTTCTCATGAAGAATATCATTCCATTGTCCATCATATCCTCCATTATCGTGAATCATCTTGTTTCCAGCCATTTTCTAAAGCCCAAAAAGAACAGTGTGAGAGGCAAAAAACATAATAAAGGGGGAGTAACTTCAATATCTAACATCATTGGTTTAATATAATATCGTTACCATAGTTCTATGACTATATCCTATACGTATACTTATCCTTAGGGACATCCCTAGACATACCATAGAAATATCTCTAGAGATCTCACTAACGTTTTCGCATCCTAGTTTCCAAAGGTTGACTAAACTTTTCCTCTGATACCAACTGTAGAGACCCAAAGCCTGACGTACATTGACATTACATTACATTTGTGGAATACTTAGTACATAACAAAAACACACACACAAGGACCATAATAGTTTAGTGTCTTTGGAAACTCGGAATATAATCTTCTAATCGTGGTGAAAGATCTTCAAAATCTCCCATAAAGATCTTCCTTTTTTTTACCTAAAACCTTTCTTTATATCCTGGGGAAAAGAAAACATAAAATGGTGAGCTCAAATGCTCAGTAAGGGTAAAAAAAAGAAATATCAATCACATCATATACATAAGCACATAACTTTTGGAAATCTTAACCTGCAAAAGAGATCATAATTTCATAACATGGGATAAATCATGGCAGTGAAATGTAGTCACAATAATCATAACTTAAAACATGAAACTTTGTGGCATACACACATAATCATAGTGAATCATATCTTATTAGTCAAGACTCATTGTCAAGACTATCTTAGTGGAAAAAGTCCCTTTTTGAACAGAGTCACCCTCGTTTCAGTCCTGTTTCACTGAACCGGTATAACCTACCATTCCAGCCATGTCTATCTCATGAGATATAAAATCATTACCCAATGCATTGGAGGGAGATATATGTCCCACCCATCTCATAATGATACCATTCTTATGTGTGCCACAAAATCTTAAAACATACATCATTGCATAACCCATGTAATAAAAATGGGAATCTTAAACATCATGACATCATAAAACAATTCATATACGATAAAGGAATTCAGAAAAATAATTCCATCACAACATAATCAAATCAATGTAATAGTAGGGATAAAAACAGAACCCTTTATTATCTTAGATGGAAAATAATTTTGATAAAACAATTGAACTTCATTCTTGAGTAAAATATCCTTTTTTACTTCAAAAACACTTTTCCTTTCTTAACATGTCGTAAAATTATAAACTAAAAGAAGTTGATTAAAAATAAACTTGAAAAATTGTAAAGGAAGATTTTTGGAAATAATGTTTTAAAAATCCATTCATGCAGTATAATTTAAAAAAAACATTCTTCATACTTTGGTCAGTAAAGTCAAAAAGTACCTCGTACGAAAAATGACAAAATATTCCTTTCAAAACCTTTACTAAAAACTCACCGAAGGGTAAAATTGGATTGAAACAATTGTAGGTGGATGGAAATAATATTACATATTGAAGAAACATGGATATGGATGATAAAATACACCCCAGTAAATACTAAATTATAAACAATCTCGGATAAAAATGAGATTTTGATATTTCCCTTACCTTAGTCTGATTTGCTTCGTAAGTGTCCGAACCTCCTCTTCTTTGAAGCGCCTCTTTGAGATCTCCTTTTAGGGCTCTAAAATTGGTCTATGAGGAAGACCAGAACCTCTAGGATGTTTCTCGGGAAGTGGAGAAGACAATTTTTCCTGGGTTGGCTGAGCTTGAAGGCTCAAATTGTTGTGAGGAGGAGAGGGAGGATGTACCCTTTTATAAGGGAGGAGAGGGGCACCTTTGGAATTCTTAAAAATATTAATTTATAATAAATCTAACCCCACTTAAAAACCTCCAAAAATGACTCATATTAGAATATTAGATGATATAGGGTTGTAATCTCATCAACAAATCAAATTTAGACATGTCTGGATCTTATTTTAAACCTTATCATTTTGATTTATCCTTATTTAATCTATTTAAGTTTATTTGTGGTAATAAAATTCTAAATTTTAAATTATAACAAATAATTACTTATTTGTTGTGAATTTTCCATAATTGTTTACTTTATAACATTATAGCCCATATAAATTTAAATTTATAATTTTTAAATATTTTTGTGATTTTTAAAAAAATTTATAATATGTTATTCTTATAAAATAACAATAGTGTCAATTTTGACACTATTCATTTATTTGAATTTAAATAAAATATATACAAAATATATGTTCGAAATAAAAGCTTTAATATATTAATAAAAGGTCATACGTATCAATAAAATTAGTGGATCACATTAACTAGTTCATATAATATTTATTTTATTATTTTTAAAACCATTTATTTGGTTTATCTCTTAATAAAATAATTACTACATCATTTTTTTATAATTATTTAATATACTTATTTGTTGCATAAAAATTTAAAATAAACTCCTATAATGAAGATAAATATATTACCTTTCACAATAATACTTTTACTAGAATTTATCATCTTAAAATCACAATATTTAAATTGTTATATTTATTAAATTATGAAGGTGACAACTTTGGCATCATTGAAAATAAAATAATATAAGTGTCATAATTTCTTGTATAAGACTCCAAATGGTCAAATATTCGACCATTGGATGATTATAGTTTAAATTTACATGACCAATAAGTTCTGGTCAGGGTTTTGTGCCTTTTATGGTCACTATTAGTTTAATAAAAACTATATTCTTGATTTTTCACTAGATAAATAATTTCTGCATCACTATTGTGTCACAATTAATGATAATTATTTAATCCCAAAAAATTCTAAATAAATTCTCATTATGTAGATAATTTTTTTATCTTTCTAGAGACTATTCATGTTCGAAGTTTTATGATGTTTATCACTAAGTTAAAATTATTATACTTATAAGATTTAAGAGAGTGACATGTTGTCACTTTCTTTGGTTTTAATAATAATTAAATTATATTCATGGTCAAAAGTCTATAAAATGAATCTAATCCGACCCTTAGTTGATATGGGTTTACTTTTAGCCATCAAATAAAATTTTGGCATGTGTTAGGGTAATTTTATAATATTATATTTACCCTTAATTACCCGATTTACCTTTAACTATGGTAAATAAAATTTACCGTAGTTACTATTCATAATTCACAAAAATAAAAAGTAGCCTATTAAAATAATTTGGACCCACTGATTCCCAATATGGAATCCATTTTTTAAAATTCAAAACACAGAAGTTGCAGAAATTAAATTAAAATTAATCCCGTTGTCGAATAAAAACGGGTTTTTGTTTAAAACATTGCAAAAGATTGAACTGATTTAACCTATGAATTCAAGGTAAAATCAATTCTAATGACATACATTATATTAAATGGTAAAAATATATTATATTTATACTTTAAAACCATTCAATATTATAATTTAACAACATAAGATATTATGATGAAAAAAGTTGTTTTTAATTAAAATATAGCGTGTTTTTACTATTCATTAAAATATGAAAGTTATCGGAAAAATATCAAAAACTTTATCTAATGTAAATTTTTATATCCTGATTCAAAAGAAGAATATTATTTTGTCAAATTGAACATATAAACATGTCAAAAACTAGATTTAAAGTGGGTGCTCCATAAAATGGCGGCACAACTGCATTTTTTGAAAAATACTTATTTTACCCGAAAAATTTATTTTGTTCTTATACCATGTTCTAGAAAATGTGTAAGATTAATAATAATGTTATAAAATTCAAAATTTAGTTAATACTATTCATAACGGCTAGTTCATGACAATATTATAATAATATATAATTGTTTATTAAAACCCGGTATTGCGTACAACACACGCTATCGAGGAAGGTCACGATTGCGTGTAATGCAAGCCAAGTCAGGGTTGCGTGTTGTGAAAGAATCCTTCGTTGTTTTTTATAACATAATCCAACCATATTTCATTTATACATTGAATATATATATATATATACCCAATGTTGCGTAGAATAGCAATTATCAAAATTGTGTGTAACACGGTCCAAGAATAGTGTTGCGTATACTGCAAGCTAATACGGTGTTGCGTATAGCGTAAGGTAATCTTGGTGTAGAATACAACACATGACATTAATGAAATTAAAATAATATTTTTCATAAAATCTTGGGGTGTTACATGGATTTTCTTATTTTTTCATATTTTGATATTATCTTGATATTGAGATTTTATGAGATAAATTTCCCATTGAAATTTGTGGCCATTGAGGACATTTTTGTGAAAAAATTTCATGTTCTATATAACTTTTTTCGTTGTCTATTCATATCACTTTTAATGTAAATGTATAATCAATTATATATTGTTAATTAAATTGTTAACCCAGGAGATTTGTTGATTATGTTATAATTTCCCAAAAATAATGATGATGAATTGATTAAAATCACCTTGCTAATTTAGAAAATGTTATGTGTTGTGATGTTAATGGTTTTTTTATGCTTGGTTTTATTATGTTGGGATGATATTTTGTGGTGTGTCTATGTTGTAGGATGGTAATGTGTAGTTTTCTTGTGAGGTGGTAATGTGATGCATTGTGTGGTTGTGTCATGGGGTGGTTATGATGGAAAAATGGTAGTTATATAGGGATGGTTGAATTGATAAGAATAATGGTATATCTGTGTGGTGTTTTATTGTTCTAGTTTCCTGGATAGTATTAGAGTTGAATGATACTATTAAAATTAAAATAAAATGGGGTGGTATGGTTAATGGGATAGAAATAGATAATGAATGAATAAAGAATGTGATGTTTGGTTAAATATGGTTGGTTTTTAATGTGAAATTGAATGTGTTTAATAATTAAATGAATTGTAAAATAATGGAATTAGTTTGTAATGTGAAATCTATAAAACGGATTATGTTGATAAAGAGGATAAAATTTGAAATGTCTTTTTTTCTTGTTGTATGGTTTTTTTCAATTAGTAGTGGTAGTGAAAGTTGTGTCATCTTGAGGTTAGGTGGTGTTGTTGTGAGTTGGTTAGTGCTTTTTTGTGAACTCATATGTTATTCTTGTGTACAGGGTATATATATGTATACCATGTATGCTCCTTATGAATTTCTATATGCACCTCACCCATGATGATCACCATGTGTCTACACATATATATGGGTGGGGGTGTTTTTTCCAATATCCCAATCATGGGTAGGGATTGATGTCTACCTTATATTTCTGACGTTATCTTATAGGAAAAAATTATGTTCACATACTATGATAGATAAAAGTCAAAAGTTCACTATAGTGATGTTTGATAGGGTGATGAGATGGATTATGGAAGGGGCCATGAATTGTAGGAGGATGGAATGAAGTTCATGTCATTCATGTTCACATTACCCTAATACTCTTGTTATGGTTTTGGATGAGATGTGGGGTGATTTGCTTGGTGTATTTGGGTGAGATGTGATGTTATGGACTAGGTGTATTTGAGAAAGATGTGATATGATGTAATATTTGTATTCAGGTGTGATGTGATGTGATTACCAGTTTTGCATGGGGTTCTTGGCAAGATGTGATGTTCAGAAGAGATGGGATAACCCAAATGTATGATGTTTGGGTGTGAGAGAGACACCCTAGTGGGAAAGTCATGTGAGGTGACCTTATCGATATACTTCTAATTGTGTTATTATATTTGGATATTTTATTTTGTGAATGTTCCATAGTGAAAAAGGTATTGGTTAGTTTACCTATGTAGGTGTTGTTGGTTCTATTTTTTTTTCACAGGTGCATTAATGTGCTTATTTCACATGTGCATCAGAGATTCTGGATATCCTACTACATATAATTGTATTCTCACCCTATGTACGTACACAATTTTATCGTGTTTTTAAAAGGATTAAGTGGATCATTCTAGAAATTTCAATCTTGGGCCTTGGAGTTATTACTGATTCACTAACTCAGATTTTCTTTTTTGGTATTTTTTAGATACTTTATTTGTATGCATTTCTATTTTATACATGAAATGTGGGATAGTTTTTTTTGTTTCCTTGCTTTTATGTCAGGACGTGGAGTTGATTTTAAGTTATTTATTCTATATCTCAATCCTATATTATAACGTTTAATGTCTCCTATATTTTATATTTTATACCCTAGGTGCTAGTTTCCAGCCCAGGACCTACTATAGATGGGACATAAGGATCATTATATTTATTTCTTCATAGTTGGTCTCAGAGGGGTACCGTTAGAGGGAGGGAGTCATTAAAGAGTGGTATCAGAGGTATGGTGGAGGGACAAGATAATGTTCATAGTTAGGCACAATGTGGAATACCTGATCTGTTGGGAAATAGTGGCAGTTGATCTTGGTGCATGACATAGGCCATGGAAGACCTACTAGGACATGGGATTTTAGTGCCCCTTGATCCGACGTAAGGACTCTAAGCCAACCTAATGACGAAATGAGTCGGTGCCTCTTACAGGGTAGATTCCTAAGAGTGGTACATAAATCATGATTGACTTGTGTTTTTTTAATTCTATGATTTTGATAATGTTAAAATTATTTAAATAAATATTAATATAATTATTTACTAATCATACTTAGTAAATCCTTGTTTTCCTTTTACCTGTGTCACCTAGATGTCATTTTCATGTGGTTTAGGAAGTGGAGGTTTAGTAGGATGACCTAGTTAATCTCTAGTGGGTTGATCTAGTAGAGGAGGATCACCGGTGGTAGAGAATGTTTCATCCTTTTTTGCAGCATACTTTTGGGAAGTATGAGGCTAACACTTCCAATATAAAGGCAGAGAGATGGTTGGAGAAGATCAATATCATTATCAGTTTGATATGAGTCCCTAAAGTGTATTGATTCCCTTTTTTAGTTAATCAGGTTGAGGGAGGTTCATGTCAGTGTTGGATGATATATCTTAGTGAGAATAAAGAGGGAGATATGTAAGTGGTTTAATTCCAAAAAAGAGTTTAGAGAATATTTCCTTTCATTGACCACAAAGATAGTAAAGTGGTAATAGATTCTCTCTCTTATGAAGGAGATAATGTATATGTGGGAGTTGGTAATCAAGTTCAATGACCTTATATATTTTTCAGCAGATATTTTTCCTAATGAGGAGTCATGTGTGAGACATCTTAAGGAGGCACTCTATCATTCTATCTAGTATGCAGTTACTCCTTTTATGTTTCTGAAAGATTTAGATATTCATAAGAAGGTGGAGGGGAAAATCATAAGAAATTAATATGAGGTTTACCATAAGAGGGTAACTAGAGGGGTTCCTCGATGAGAAAATTTTTTATTTGTAGGTTTCAGGCCCCACGACCCTCAAGGTTTCGACTAGTAGAGAGTCAACCCTTGTAGATTCCCTTGTGAACTTTTGGGGATAATGGTTTCCATGATTTTCCATAGCTAATAAGGTCATTTTGTTTTTTCAATGGGGTTCATGGAAATTTTTAGGATAAATTCCTAATGCTAATTTGGGCTCAGAATGGTAGTGGTAGTCCAGTTCAATGCTAGCCTCGACAATAGCTACTAATGATACTATTTCAGAAGAAAGGGAATCACGATTATGCTCCACTAAGTGGATATGTTGCATGTTGAGCTCAACATGAGGATATTATTCTTGTTAAGGTACCTCATACTGAGGATGGCCATGGAGGTGGACATCAGTAGAGAGGAACAATAGCTAGGCATGGTCTATTTCATGTAGTGGATATGAAATCTCCATAGGGGACAAATATCATTTGAGTTATTCATATCTTATCATATTCCCTTGATTGTGCATTGTTTGATTTAGGATATTCACAATCCTTTATTATACCTACCATATTCCTACTTTGGTACTAGATGTTGGGAGGGTTCCTATTTCCTAAGTGTTTACTATTGCTATTAGAGGTTAAAAGAACCTGTTTGATGTGTTACAGGGGTGTAGAATGATTATGGGGCCACATCAATCATGTGTGGATCTTTTTTACTATAGATGAATTCATAAAATGTTATCCATGAAATAAATTGGTTTTATTATATTCATGTTATTTTTAACAACATTCAGAGAAGATTTATGTTCTAGGATGTGGATGGTTAGTGTGTAGTTTTCATTGGTGAGAAGAGTTTCCCTGGGATGTTGATGAGTGGATCCCCTTCTTTATTTAGTGGACAATTTGTCTATATAACTAGTAGATTCTATGATTATAGAGGTTCCTAGGGTTTTCATGTAATTTATTTATGTTTTACTGAGGATGTTGTGATGATACCCCCTTGATGTGATTTTGAGTTCAGGATAGACTTACATCCCTTTAATTCTACGATTTTGATGGATCATTATTTTATGAAACCTTCTATGTTACGAGAGTTAGGGATTCAGATAAATGATCTGTTGTAGAAGGGTTTTATCTAGCCCAATGTTTCTTTATAGGGTACTCCAATATTATTTTCCAAGAAGTCGAATAGTGGGATGGGGTTTTGTAAATAATAACAGAGGATGAATAAGTTCGTGTTCAAGGATCATTACCTATTTATAAGATTAATGATATTTTTGACTAGTTGAGGGGAGATTGTTGGTTTTATAATATCAATCTACGGTTTTTGTATCATGAGTTGAGGTTGAATGTAACACCCCAAGATATTATAAGATAGATTATTTTTAATTTATATGATGTATTGTTTTGTATGCTACAACAAGATTATCTTTTTCTATACACAACGCTATTTTAGTTTATGATATATGCAACACTATTCTTGTCTTGTGTTACACACAATTTCATGTTCTTTTGATAGAATTCATTTCACGAAACATTGAGTATAGATTTTAATCAGTTTATAAATGAACTAAGTTTGTATTATGTTATATGCAACACCAACGGAAGATAGCACTACACACAATACTTACTTGTATTGCATTACACGTAAGAGCGACCTTTCTCAATAGCTTGTGTTTTATGTGATACTGAGTTTCACTAAACAATGATATTTTATAAAAATATTATTATTTAATGGGATATAAATTAGATTTTATGAATATAATTAACCACATTTTGAATTTTATATAACATTATAATTCATATTACACATTTTCAAGAACATTATATGAGAACAAAATAAATTTTTTTCAGATAAAATAAGTATTTTTCAAAAAAATCAGTTTTATCCCCTTTTGATGGCGTACCCATTTTAAATATACTTTCTGACACATTTATAAGTTAAATTTGACAAAATAAACTTCTACTTTGGAATATGGATATAAAAATTTACATTTTTTTAATTTTTTGTATTTTTCTAATAAAATTAAAATTTTAATGAATAGTGAAAATGCTACATGTAATTCGAAACTGCCTTTTTATCTAATTTATTTATATAGTTAGATTATATTTTTAATTGGTTTTAATGTTTAATTGGATTATTTTTTTTATCATTTAATCTAATTTTGGTCATTGAAAGTAATTTTACTTTTAATTTGTACATAAAAACATGTTAATATTTTGATAGTTACTACTTTTTGAAAACCCATTTTTTGTTTTAAAAAAGGGAATTAATTTTAAATTAAATAATGAAAAATATTTGTTTTTAATTTAGAAAAATATATTCCGTATTTTTAATAATAATTTTCAAATTTTGTAAATAGGTACCTTTTATTTTTAGACATTATGAATAGTAACTTCAGTAATTATTGTATTTACTATGGTTAAAGGGTAAATATGGTAAATAAGGGTAAAATAATAATATTATAATAATATTAAACTACCCTAACACATGTCCTAGTCCTATTGGATGATATATTTCCAACCATGGTCATCCTTTGGTCGATTTTGGTACCCCATGGATTCACATGGATGTGAGAATGACATTTTTTAAGAATTAATTTAAAGTAAAGATAATTATAACCAAAACATATATCTTTTACTAAATTGATTTTAATATAGGGTAATATAAATGATATATATTTCTATAAATAGTGATTATAAATAGTAAAATATTTACCATATCATGGTTTTTTATAAATAATTTTTAGACCCCAAAAAAATAAATTTATTTATGACACAATGATGATGTAGTGATTACCTTATTAATGAATGATTTAAATAAATGATATTATAAATATTAAAATAAATTTATTTTGAACCTTTTTATGCCATAAAATAATCCTATGGATGATAATTACTTGTTATATTTTAAGGAATGAAGTTTGTTCGAAATAATTAAGTTATGGATTTTTAAAAATCATGATATGAATAGTATAAAAATTGACATAAATGAGTTTTTAAAACAAATACAATTTTATTAAATTATATAATAGTCATTAAAATATAAGATTCGTAAAAATGACTTATATAATGTTGAAAATGTAATTAATTAACCACTTGAGATTATATTGGCATTTTATAGTAACTATATTAACTATATAGTATGAATATACAAGAAGACAACATAAGAGTTAAATTTTTTAACTAAGGATTAAAGCTAAAAGATAAGTTTACATTTGCGACCTAAACTTGTCTAAAACCTATTTTTTGAGATTATTTAAAAACATACACATCTTATATTCGAATTAAATGTGTTTTGGACCTTTTGAAACCGAAAATTATTTTATAATAAATTGATATTTCGAGAGTTTCCTAAAGTGCTCTTCTCCTCTCTTATAAAAAGGGAACCTCCACCCTCTCCCCTTCCCATCATTTTGAGACATAAAGAATTTCCAAACCCTGTCCATTTATCTTATAAAATACCCTAGTTAAATTATAGAGGTTATGTTATTTTCAATAGACTCTCTCTAGTACCCTAAGAGGAAATTTAAAGGAGGAATGCCGAGGAAGAGGTAATTTATTCTACCGATTCGTTCAAATTTATTTTTTCTTATACATCCTCTTCATTAGTTGTTTCATTATAAATTAATAACATTAGTATAAATAATAAACTGATAAGTTATTAAAAATATTAAACATCCTTATTCATCTTCTATCTGTCCAATGAAAAACAAAATCACCGCACGTGCGTACGTACGGATTACCGTCTCCACACCGCGGTGTAATCTGTTTTTCACCAACACCTTACTTGGAAGGGTATAATGGTGGAAATAATAACAATATATGATCATTATAACATTATAATAATTCTGAGATACTATACTTCATTTACATCAATTCCATTCAAAAAATATAGGAATGATATTGTCGCTCGTGCGTACATACAGCTTACTATCTCCATGACGTGATGAGATTCATTCTCCATGTTAACCCTTAATGAATTATTATAAAGTATATGTAATAAAACATCATTAAATATATTTAATAATAATGATAATATATTAAAGTATATATATATTTCATTTACTTACTTCTATTCAATTCAATAAGGAAACAAAAGTAGTGTTCATGCATACGTATGGCCCACCTTCTCCATGAACGGTGTATTCCATTTAATTTATCTATCTATTATGTATATATATATATATAATGAAAATATATGATATATAAATCATGTTTTACATTATTTAAGTAATTAAATCATGATAAAAGTAATAATATCAAGAATAAAAATTCAAAACATGTATGATAAATAAAATGATTATTACCCAAAACATTGCTTTTACATGGAATTGACAAATAAACGGGTAATATAAATTCATAAGAGAATCATATAGGATATCATAAATATTATTATGGTTATTTTACAAGTTAATAATATGTTTAAACCCACTATATAGGAGTTTTGGACACATATGGAAGAAATCTGACCTAAGGTAAGGGATAATTTTGAAATCTCACTTTTATCCGAGATTGTATACATAATTATTTATGGGGGTTATGTTTATCATCTATGTCCATGTTTTATAAATATGTTTTAATAAAAATTTTAATATTATTTAATGTATTTTTAAGGTCATTTTTACCCATTTTTTACTTTTAATACATGGTATGGAAGGAATCTTCCTTTTTTACCACATGAGGTACTTTTTTACTTTTCTAGAAAAAGTACAAAGAGAGTGTTTTTTAACTTATATGGCATGAACAGATTTTTATGATTTCATGACGCATTTTTTCTATGAATATTACTTTACCATATTTCATTTTTATTTTCAATTTAATTATTTTCTTTTAAAATTTCACAACGTTTTGAGAAAATAAAACATTTTTGAAGAATAAAGTATATTTTTCTCAAGAATTAAGTTCAATTGTTTTATCAAAATTATTTTCCATCAAATATGAAACAGTGTTGTGTATCTATACCTAATATTACTTTTATTTGGTTGTTTTTATGATGGATTTATTTTTATTATGTCCATTTTTTTATATGGAATATATTATGATGAAATGATTTTTAAGAATCCCATTTTATTTCATGGGTTTTTCTATGATGAATGATTTATGTTTTTGTGGATCATGTAAGAATGATTTTATTATGAGATGGGTGAGATATATATCTCCCTCCAATGCATTGGGTAAAGATATATATCTCATGATATAGATAAGACTAAAAATGAAAGTAAATCTGGGTCATTAATACATAGACAAAACGACAAGTAAACCCAATTCAATAATGGACTTTGTCCATTATGATTGTATTGGAAGAAATTCCTTGGATACTATGGAAATAATATAATTTTTTTATTAGTTTTCCAAAATTACATGTTTTATTCCAATTCTATTATATATTGTCTAGTGTTCCATTATGATCCATGTCTTACGTTCTGCAAAGATTTATTTAATAACTCAAGATTATGATGTTTAAACATTATGTTCAAGTTTTTTCGTTCAAATATTTATGGTTTGTTTTATGTTATCCATGTTTAACCGTACAAAAAAATTTATCTCAAACTTTTTATGTTTTCTTTTCCCTATGATATAAATAAAGTATTTAGGTAGGAAAATAAAAGGGGAACATCTTTATAGGAGATGTTCAAGATCTTTCAATAAGTTATAAGATTATGTTCTGAGTTTCCAAAGACACAAATCTAAAAACATATTTGGGAATATAATTTTTTTTTAATGTATTAAGTATATTGAAAAATAAATTTAATGTCCATGTATGTCAAGCTAGTGTCTCTACAGTGAAGTGGGGTGATATCCCAATTACTGACGTCAAATGTATGTATGGGAACTTTGAGTTCTTGGTCATGTTGTTCATTTTCATAAAAACACTGGTTATTTTTATTGGGATCATGTGCTCCATGTTCTATGAATTAAAGGACCATTTCATTGTCATTTTCATTTATTTAATCCTGGTCCACATGAATTTATCAGAGGGGCATTATGATCATCTCATAGTTATATCATTGGTTCTTCAATTCCTCTAGATCTATGGAAATTTTTTCAAGTGTAAGTTCTAGACATGAGAGGAGCACATCCTTGAGAATGTGTTATCTCCGAAGGGTGTGGTCATAGAACTAATATGTTCGGGAGAATTTTTTTGGAAATAACTAATAATGTTGTATAGGTTTGTAGTTTCCTCAGTCTTGCTGGTTATCACCAAAGGATTATATCTAATTTCTCATGGATTGTGTCCCCATTGATAACTTTAACTAGAGATGATTATGATTTTATATGGAATAATTAGTTTTAGAAAATGTTCAACTACCTGAAGAGAAAATTGATCAGTGCTTCATTTCACTTATTTCTAGAGGAAGGGGTATTATTTCAGTTATTTTTTTACATTTCACATCAGGGATTGGGATATGTCTTGATGTAGTAGAGGGATGTGATCTATTATGAGTCTTGTAAGTTGTTTCTTCATGAGTGGAACTTTTCTACTCATGATCATGAGTTAGCAGTTGTTTTTTTGTGATGAATATGTGGTGAAATTACCTCATTTGGGGTCACTTTTTGGTCTTCATAGATCTCAAGAGTCTGAGGTTTATCTTTTCTCAGCACGATCTAAACCTATATAAATGTATTTGGATGGCGTTTATTCCATATTATTAATATTATATCTCTTATACCTTTGAAAATAGGAAAAAAATTCAAATCATTGAGTAGGAAGTCACAAAAGTACGTTCTTTTGCTTATTTGTGAGAGTGGTTTGTGGTTGAGGTTTCTCATTTTAGATAACAGTGAAGTACTCTATGATGAAATATGTAGAGGAGTCTCATAGGGGACAGGCAGAGGCAGAGGTGATTCATGATCATGTTTTCCATAATAACGCTCTATAGGGATGTTAAAATAATGGTTAGAACCAAATATTGTTTCCAAGGAGACAATTTATTCTGATGGTGTCATGAGAGGGTTCCCTTCAAGAGTTTCATAGATCAAATTTGGCACTACCCCTAATATTATCTCTAATGTACCATGGAATAAGTATTTAGTTTTGGTTTACTGATATAAAACTATTGGAGGATGTGTTTGTGGCTCAATGTTTGGTTTGACAACAGGTAAAGGTTGAGCATCATGTTCCTAATAGTTTTTTAAAAATCTTTAATATTCTTGAGTGTAATTTTTATAGAACCTCAATGAATTTTCTCATAGGTTTACCCCAAGAACAAAGATTCTATGATTCTATATGGGAAATATTGGATCATTTGATGAAATCAACCCACTTCCTAGAGATAAAGGAGTTGGGCACTATGGATATCTTGGTGAAGATATATGTAGTTGGTTTGGTGTGGATACATGGAGTTCCATGGTCTTTTATCTTGGATCAATACAAATGTTTTACCTCATGATTATGGATGGTATTGAAGCATGATTTTTAAAATCAATTACTCCTCAACACCACTTTACAACCTCAGATTGATGGGTAGACATAGCTAATTATCCCGATGCTGGATGATTTTTTTGAGTGTGTCTTATATTTTGGAAGATCTTGGCAAAATATGTTTTATTTTCTCTATATTTGATATAATAATATCTACCACTCATCCATCGAGATAGACTTATTTTAGGTTTTTATGGGAGGTCAAGTTATTCTTTGATGTGCAGTTTTGAGGTTGGATAGTCTTTATTTCTCATTAATAATGTGCTGAAGAGGATGAATGAGAAGGTTTAGGTTGTTTGTTAGAGGATGGAAGCAAAAAATGACCTGTAGAAGGATTATTTAAATCATACGAGGAGGCCATTAGAGTTTGAGGTGGGATACCATATTTTCTTAATGGTCTCCCCTCAATGTGGTTCATCAAGGTTTGGTAGGTAGAGTAAAATTTTCCCTCATTTTTTTGGGCCTTTCGAGGTGTTGGCACATGTTAGCGAGGTGGAATATTGGTTGGAACATCTACCATAAATAGACTTCATTATTAAATTTTTCCACATCTCTCATACCATTCAAAATCTTTATAATGACTCCCATTTCATTGACCAGGGAGAGTATTAAATCTTGGATGACTCTACATGCATGGAGTGGCCATCGGATTTTCAAGATCATTGGGAGAAGGTGTTTCATGGACTATCCATTCCTTTGGATCATGTGATGTGGAGGTATAGTGTTCTCATGGAGGTTACTTCTGTTCATGATACGATGATTCATTCCCAATATCTAAAGTTGTTTTTATTTTTTTTATTTTTTTCATTTCCCTATTTTTGACTTGATGATGGAATGTTTCAATCATTCTGGTCTATGAGATAAGACAATTTCTTGTTTTGATGTTTGTTTTAAAGCTTATGGTTTATAGAGAAGGTAAAACATGATCCCTAATTATGAAAAATTATACTTTGACATGATTAAAACTTTTTGGTAGAGTTAGTTCCACACAAATAGGATAATATCTAGACATGGGAGAATAAATTAATTGATTTTAGGGCTTATGGATATGTTTGATGGTGGTTTTGGTAATATTTGTCTTGTGATTTTTGGGGGATGAGATGGTGTGGTGATTTCTATGTGAAAAGGGTGGCAGTTTTTTTATGTAGATTTGTATGATAATGTGGTAGTAAGTTATGTCTAGTGAATTCTCTTCCATGGGTTTGGGGCATTTTGATGGTGATGTGGTGGTGTTTGGGTAGTAATGAGATCGCTGTGATTTATCTTAATGGATAGTTGTTTAGACCTCTTCCTTATTTCTTCCTTGACTAGTTTTGACTATTGATGGTGAAAATATTTTTAGAGGTATCTTATGTAATGGATCAGACATTAAGGTCTATTAATTTGTAGTTATTATGATATTAGTGGTGTTTTGAGGGTGTTTTGAGGTTTGTTATAGGAAATGGGATATTACAGTTAGAATATCTAGATATTGGGGTTCAATGGTATAGTGTTGGGTATTGCATTGTAGGGGTGTTTATGTATCATAGGAGGTCTAGCTATAGTGTTTCAGATGATTAGAGTTGTTTTTTGAGCTACTTCCATTTTGGGGGTAGCTATGCCATAGAGACTTGGATACCACACAACCACTTTTTTTGACGGGGATGGATATGCTTTGGAGACATGATCTATGGTGTAGAATCATGGGGGTTGGTTTTCAGTTGTTCTTCCAATATTAGAATCTCCACACTGTGTCGTGGGGATTTGGTATAACCCCATTCTCGGTTTTGAGGTTATTTGTCATAGCGGTCATAGATGCACCATAGTCTCCTTCCCATTTTATAAGACATATGGAACATAAATAGTCTCATGTCTCAGAAGTTGGTTTTATCATCTAGGTTGTGGTGTGGTCTTCCTCTCTATGTCATAAACTATTCAATTTTCTATAGGGAAGTAGTTTGGTGTTGGAGTCTGCACGGGGGTCTTCTTTTTTTCATACCACACATAAATTATTAAAGTCCATTTGAACCAATCACATTTCCAATGCTTCTATCATTTTTTGGGTGACCCAAGTGCATACCAAGGTGGTATTTCATCCCCCTTTTAGTTTCATTCTATGTCATACCTTGGATATTGATATTTATAGGTTTAAAGTTACTCCCCTTCATTCCTTATCCTTGTTTCCTTCCAGTTTCCCATTCGAGGATAGATATTTTTAATAGATACCTTTTCTTTTGTTTTTTTTAGTAAGAAGGTGTTGTGGGATGTTGTTTTATATTGATCCAAGTGATTACCTTGGTCAAGGTTCTTGGTGGTTTTCACCATCTCAATGAATCCTTGCATAGCGGATCAAAAACCATTGTTTGAGGTAGGGGATCCTTTATTTCTTATCTATTGTATCATGATTGTGGGGTTTATGATTTTGTTTAACATTTGGTATATTCTTTAGAATCTGAATTAATGAATCTAATTATAAATTATTACTAAAATTTAAGGTTATGGTGATTTATTGATTTGAATTTTCATCTTTAGATGTTATCTTGATATTGTGATTGTTTGGGATAAATTCCCCACTAAAAATGGTGACCATTGGTGGATTTCTTTGTGTGGATTTGATAGGTTTTGTGGAACCTTATTTGGTGTGTTTGTTAACATCACTTTAAATTACATTGGATAATCACTTATTTCTGATTATGGAAATGGTTTCCCAAGTATATTAATGGTTTGTGTTATAATTCCCAAAAAATAAATAAGTGTAATTGATTTAAATCCCCTTGGTAATATAAAAATTTTTATGCGTTGCTATGTGAATTGTGGTGTGATGTGTGGTTGTATTGTATGGGGATGATGTGTTGTCTTGTGGTTGTGATGTGGGGTGGTAATGTACAATTGTGATGTGGGCGGTAATGTGGTGATTTGTGGGATCATGCTATGGGGTAGTTGTGATGGAAAAATGGTGGTGATGTGGATATGATTGGATTAAAGAGGATGATGAGATATTTTCCTATGTGGTGTTGTGTTGTTCTGGTTCCTCAGGTTGTATTGGAATTGAATAATAATGTTTAAATTGAAATGGCATGGTGTAGTTTGGTTAGTGGGATGTAAATGGATAATGAATTAATTAAAAATGGGAAGTTTGGTTAAATATGGTTAATGTTTAATGTAAAATAAAATGAGATAAATGTTGAAATGAATGGAATGTATAATATAACTAGTTAGTAATGTGAAATATAGAAATATATTAATTTGTGAATGAGGATGATATGTGAAATTTGGCATGTGGTTTGTTTTGTGGTGTTGGGAATTTAGTAGTGGAAGTGAAAGTGGCGGTGTTGTGATGTTGGATGGTGATTCGGTGAGTTTGATATTGATTTTTTGTGAACCCATAGGTTTTGATTTTGTGGGGGTTTATATGCGTAAAGCATAAAAATTCATTATGACTTTCGATATGCACCCCACCCTCACCGAGAACAATGTGTCAACACCCATATATTCAGTGGGTGTTTTTTTTCAATAGCTTAGCAGTGATGAGGGATGGTTGGCTACATTCCTATTCCCACTCTCTCTTATAATAAATAGTTACATGTATGAGATGTGGTTTCCCAAAATCGAAAGTGAACTATAGTGATGTTTGATGAGTTGATGATATGGATTATGGTGGGTGTAATTCATGGTAAGATATGTTAATGAGGTTGATTACCTTCATGTTCATGACAACCTATTACTCTGGTTATAGTTGTGGTTGAGATTTAGTGTGATGGACCAAGTGACTTCGGGAGATATGTGAGTTGATGGACCAGGTGTTGTTAGGTGAGATGTGATGTGATGACATATGTGTCTTTGGGAGAGATGTGATGTGATGGATAATTTTACATAGAGTGATTGGGGTGATAGGATTTTTTGAAGAGATGGGAGTGACAAGATATATGACATTTTGTTGTGAGAGTGGCACCCTAATGGGAAAGCAATGCAGGGTACCCTTATCAGCATGCTTCTTATTATGTTTTTATATTTGATGTGTTATTTTTTTAGTGTTCTATAGTGAGTATGTTCATGGTTGGTTGACCAATGTAGGGGATGTTTGATAAATTATTTTCTCATTGGTTCATTAGTATGCTACTTTCACATGTGCACGAGAGACTTTTGATATCTTACTGAGTATACTCATATTATCACCCTATGTATGTACAAACCAGTTTTAGTTTTTCTGGAGGACTATGTGGGTTGTTCTAGATATTTCTATATTGGGAGTTGGAGCTATTATTGTGTCACTTACTTATGATTTTCTTTTAAATGTTTATTTAAAGACATTATCTATATATTTTTTACATTTTATACATGCATTGTGGGATGTTTTTTTGGTTTCATTAATTTTATGTCATGTCATATATTTTATTTTTGTTTATTTATCTTATCCCCCAATCCTATATTATAGAGTTTAATTCCTTCCATATATGAGATTTTATACCCTCAGTGCTTGTTGTTAACTCAAGGCCTATGATAGGTGGGACTCAGGGGTCATTATCTCCCTTTCATCAATTACGAACTATGAGGGGTTCCTTTGGAGGGAGGGGTCATGACATGTTTACTCAGATTCAATATACATTCTAATTTTCATAAAATAAAATATACACTAATTTTTTCAACTTATTATATAACTCTTAAACATTTTCAAGGCCTTCTATTTATGCGTCATAAACACGACTCATATAATCAAACAAATTCATCAATAAATTAGATAAATTACTAATCACAATACATGGATAATTGTGAATAAGTTGAAAATAATATTATGTTTTAATATCCACTTTCTTATATAAGGATTTTATAATCTAATCCTTTTGTATTGAAGAATAAATCAAATTTCATTCTCTTTACTGTACAAGAACATAACAAATGTTACCTCCTAAAGTAATCTTTTATAGGTACTTCTAAAAGGATAGTCAAGTATTTTATTTGAAAACTCATTTTTAATATTTTTTTACAAAATAATAATAACATTCAACATCACTAACTTAACATAATTTCCCCCTTTCACTTTCCTTTGGTCACAATTTACCGTCCTTTAACATTTTCACCAAGTATCCATCCTTTCCAAAAGACACATAACTTTATTTATTGATCTTAATTGTTTTATTTTCAGTGAAACATTATTTATGAGTGAAAATAAATATTATTTTAATTTTTAAAATTCTTTTATAAGCTTTATATAACCTCTCATATATGATAGACACCAATTTTACATAATCTATTAATGTTCCTTTGGTGAAGCTTTTAATGAGGATTTCACCAAAATAGATTCTTCCTTTCATTTATTCCTAAAAATATATAATATCTGAATATTAATGTTCATAATAAACTAATCTAGTGAAAGGTTAAGAAAAATATTCTTGTCATTCCCTAGTCCATCATACCTTCTACAACTTTATTTTATCAATTGAATTTCTTTTCCATTTTTACCTTAGAGATTTCATATTTATTCAATACATTGATGCATTGATCAATATAACTATGGGTAAAATTTTATATTCAAAATATTCCAAATTCATATAAATACCTTTTATCAAACCAACATATTTCCTTCCATATTTTTGAATCCACTAAGACACTAATAGTATCCATAAAATGAACATTTATTCCCATAAACAAGTTATTGTATCGTCTATATAACTAGATCTTAATTAAATTTTTGGTCTCTATTTTTCATCACCTTTATCTTGTTAGGTACCAAGAAGGGTAGTGGAATCTGGTGGGAAGGGAAATTAAAATTGTTTGCATCACCGGAATGATGTTTTGATGTCCACACCGGGGAGTTATCCAGGTACGTTCTGAGGACCACGCGTGGATTTGACAGAGCACAAAAATAAAAATGAACAAGTAACTTTTTCAGATCTGACATGCGCAAGTGCATTGCTGGTTGTTGATGACCGTTGCTCAAAGACATCAACGTAGAAGTCCTCTATATCATCTGCACATGCCTTTCGAATCTTCATGTGCATCGTTTGTTGGAATCTGAGTGCTAGCGCGGCACACCAATGATCTCCTCCACCCAGTAGTGATCACGGTCAGGTAAGGAACTTCGACCCACGAAGCAAGTTCTTGAAGTTCTTCCCTTCTTGAGAGGATCTCTCTCTAGGATCCAGGAGGATAAAGAGGCTCTCAAAAATGATACATAAATAGTTGCATGGGGAGATCCTCTCTCTTTCTTATAAAGGGGAAATCTAAAATACCTGGTGTGGGTTCCCAACCCCCATGTAATAATTATCCTCTATTTTAAGTACTATAAATTTTTATTTATGTCAAATAAAATTATGCCATAAATAATATTTATCATTTATTAACTAATTTCAATATATATAAATTTATATTTCATGATAAACTTGAGTCTTATAACTTAACTCGCTTCTCCTGAAAATATTAAAGGAACCCAGGATGTTTAAATCCATTTGAATAATATTTTATTTTTTTATTTACCGATCTCTTTTAAATACATGTTATAAATAAATTCAATATGTTATTTGAAGCTTGAATAATTAAAGAGTTTATTTATTACTTGGTGATGCAAGAACTTTGATTGTACATGGACCCTTTGGCAGGTCCCACCAAGTTCTATATTCTTATTCTTAGAATAGGGAAGATTCTCAAAGCGTTATTGTGTCTGACCCTGTAGGACCTTACCTCAATAGCAGTGAACAATATCCAATGATCAAGAGAAGGGTCTAGCAACCCATCGAGGCCCCTATAGAGATAAGTTTAGTCAAAGTAATGACTAACTTCCTACTAACATGGTATGTGTAATATAATCTATTCATCATTGATATCTCAATAAAGAAGAATGCACACTAGTGTCATCATCCTTTATCTTTTTTTATTTTATTTTTTGATTTGTCAAGATTTTCTTACCTTACACTACTATGGATGTGGATTTAATGAAGGTGAAACCACCCTAATCAACCCAGCCCGAGATATCTCTTCCTGAACTCTAAAGTGACAAATCATTTCTTGATCATTCAATCAATGCCATGCCATTAATGATTTACCCAATACAAACTACCTCTCCGTGACTTTATCGCTACGGTTTTCACCTTGCATAAAATGTACATAATTAAATGAAATTCATTGATAATGATCTCAAGTCTGGAGACCATTACACATGTCTATAGATATAAACTACCAAGGACACCTAAAACATGTGGTGTTCCTATTAAATGGGTATATACTAAAGATCTCAACTACTAGAGATCATCAAGTTCAAACTTCATGAGAAGAAGACTCAATGCTTATGATCACCTAGCACCTGATGGTCACACATCTTCTGTGTCCTTTCAGAATGATGTAATTGGACCATTGGACATTACTTTAAGATTAATTTCATGGTATCTCAAGGTTCTCATTATAGTCTGGGATCTACTATACCCTTTTGATATGACATGGTCGGATGCTCTGGCTAGCCGCAGGGGCAGCGGCCAGGTCCGGTGAAGCCTGGATTGGCGGCAGCCAAGACTAACGGCAGTCTGGTCTGGTGTCGTGAGCCCGAGGCTGTCCGGTGATGAGTTGTAGGTGGGTTTGCAGGGCGGTGGTCCTCTGTCCTGGGGAGGCATGACCTGCAGTGGCTGTGGGGGAAGTGGTCCGATAGTAGGGAGTGCCTTGGGGTGGCAGTCTGGCTGCCTGGCACAAGGAGGAGGGAGGTCAGCTGGGAGCTTGGATGGACCAATGGGGAAGATCCCTAGGGTTTTCACCCTTGGGTGGAGGCATGTCGCATTAATAATACCCACTTGGGTCTTCTAATGTTTTTTAAAATTTCTCCTTAGACAAAATACACCTCCCCTTTTCTTTTTTTTTATTTTTTTAAAGGAATAAGACCCCAGAATGGGGTCTTTGTCTTCTATTTTTTTTATTTTTATATATTTAAAATAAAATCAAGACTTGAACTAACCCCAAGTATTTAAATAATATTTAATTTTTGAAAAATAAAATATATTATTTTATAATATTATTTTATTTATCTCCTAAAATTAAACTTACCGGATTAGTTCCGTCTACCAGATTCTGGCCATAGTGTGGCCGTATTTCGGTAATTCTTTAAGAACACATTAATGAATTTAAAATGTGTTCTTCTCAAAAAGTTAATCTACAGTAAAAAACAAACAGACGAGCCGATACAGTTGAATTTTTTAAATGGCCAAAACATGGACATTCAAAAACAGATCAATGTAAGGTCGGTTGCATTGGAACCGATTTAATCCCCGTACTTGAATTTTATGCAATTTAATTTTTATTTGACTCTGAAAAATCATGCATCACTCTGATAACACTTCCCCTAGGTCAAGATTGATCCATTATGGATTAATATTTATATAATTCTCAAGACCAGTCAGATTTCATGATTTATAGTATGCATAATTTATTATTTTATGTGAGTGCATGATTATTTCTTGATCACATAGAATAGTAAACAAGATAAAAAATTCATAAAGAATTGAAGAATATATATCTATTGAATGTTCAAATGTGAGCATGATAATATATTTTGAACATATAGATAGAAAAGGATTATTCGTCAATAAATATTAAAAATCCCTTAAAGAGATATTAAGTCCAAACGCCTTCTATTTCTCGCATCTAAACAAACCGGCTGTTTGGGGTGCTTGTCAGCCATTGTTAAGAGAGCCTCTTACTACTGGGGTGTTTTCATGAGAGAATAGTGTTGAATTAACTAACGTGTGTAGTCAATGTTTAGCCATAGATAACTTGCTATCACTTTAGAGGCAAGATGTTGAGGGAATCAAGTTCGAATTCCAAAAATTTGGGACTTTACTCAAAAACACAAGGAACCACAAGTCAAGTGGTTTTCCAGTCTAGTGCCCACCTTGAAACCCTCAAAGTAGTAGTGTAGCCATAGCTTGTAGACTATGAGGTAGGTTTCAAGGATCCTTTCCACTAGAACACTCATGTCACAGAGTATTCTGAATCTAAAAGTGAGGGATATTAATGATCACTAAAATAGTGGGAGACATTAAAATGATATAATAACGTATTAATCATAAATGTCAAAAGGTAATCAAGTCAAAGTAATAACTACTAAATGTTTATCTGATGTAGATTTAATATGGAAATCACCCACACCACAATTACTTTATCACTGTGATCGATACTGGATAAAGAAAATATCCTAACTGGCAATAACTTCCAGGAGTGGAACAGGATCTTCTACATAGTACTACGCTAAGAAAGGAAGTTGTATGTGTTGGAATCCCCAATTCCTAATGATCCTCCCTAGGGATCAAGCAAGGTAGAAAAAGATAAATAGATAAATCATTTAGACGATGCACTTGATGTGAAATGCATCATGTTGTCATCTATGTCCAGCCAGTTGGAAAATATTTATGAGGATGAGGATGCCTACAAGATGTTTTCTTGTCTCCATGAATTATATCAGGAGAGGGACAGGAAGAAAGTTATAAAATCTCAAGTTCACTTTATATGTGAAGTCTAGTATAAGGGGCATCAAGTCAGTCCTCATGTACTCAAGATTATTGGGTATATTTAGAGCCTTGAAGACCTTGGGTTCAAATTAAACCAAGAACTAAAAGTGGATCTCATTCTTTCAGCTTTACTATCATGATTATCGACTTTTATTGTTAAGTATAACATAAATTAAATGACAATGTCGTTCCCTGATCTTTTTTATTTAGTTCTCCAAGCTGGAAAGGACATGAAAAATACCAATTCTTCTTTCCTCATGGTGAACATGAAAAACCAGGTCAAGGCAAAGGGTCCTAAGGCCAATACAAGTCAAAGACATCAATGCAACATCCTGCAAAGAAGCCAAATATTCAAGGGAAATGTAATGAGAAAGAAGTTATCTGTTTTGGATGTGGAAAGAAAGTCCATTGGAATAATAATTGCATAGCTAGGAAGAAGAAGAAAACGTATGCTTCTACTTCAGGTATTTTTATCATTTAATGCAATATGTCATTATATACAAGATGGGTATTGGATATGGCATGTGGCTCACACATTTGTTTTCATATACATGAACCACGTAGGTTCAAGAAGATTACAAAAGGTCAAGTGGATCTCTGAGCTTCAAATGGTGCACGTTTGGCAGCCTTGGCGGTGGGAGACTATCACTTAACCTTGCCAGCTGGTTTGGTTCTAGTTTTAAACAATTGATATTTTTATACCTTCTATTACCAGAAACATTATCTCCGTGTAGTGTCTAGTCACTATGGGTGTTTATTTCAAGTTTGGAAATAAATTTTGTATCTTTTAGAGGGATAACATACGTTATGGTATGGAAGAGCTTAACAATGGTTTATATATATTGGAACTAGAGAACCCAGTAATGACAATCAATGACAAAAATAGCCAACATGACTCAAATATCAACCACCTATGGAACTTCAGGTTTGGTCATGTAAATGAGAATTGATTCTGAAGATCACATCAAGAAGGGTATCTAGACTCGGTATAGTTAGAACCCTTAGATGTATTTCAAGCTTGTTTACAAGGAATGATGACCAAATCACCTTTATCGGGAAAGGGAGAAAGATCCAATGCAGTACTGGATTTAATACATAATGATGTATGTGTTCCATTTCTAGTAGAGGAAAGGGGTGGTTTTTTATACTTCATTACTTTTACCGATGAATATAGTAGGTATGGTTATATCTACTTAATGCGGTATAAGTTAGATTCCATTTGGATTTTTAAGGAATACCAAAATAAAGTAGAAAACCAATATGGTAAGAAGATAAAAGCACTCCTCTCAAACTGAGGTGGAGAATATCTTAACCAATATTTTATTGATCACTTGATGGAGTGTGGGATAGTATCCCAACCCACTATTCCTTATACAACACAATTGAATGGTGTTAGTGAAAGGAGGAATAGTACCTTGCTTGACATGGTCAGATCAATGATGAGTCATGAAACTCTTCCATTATCCATTTGGGGATACGCCTTGTAGACAGCAGCATATACCCTTAAATGAGTACCAACTAAGTGACAGATGGGATTCCATATCAATTATGGTATAGAAAGAAACCCATTTTGATATACATACGTATATGTGGGTGCGAGGAATTTGTCAAGTCTTTACCAAATGACTAATTAGCATCCAAAAGCACAAAGTGCATCTTTATAGGTTATCCAAAGGAAACAAGAGGATATTACCAATATAAAACTTTTGATAGAAAAGTCATTTTGTCAAGATACACCACATTTCTAGAAAGGGAACAAATTTTTATTGTAAACAGTGTGAGAAAGATTGATTTTGATGAAGTTAATGCTCCAGATGAACAAGAGTTGTTAGAGGAACAATCTTCACAAGAACAAGTTGAAGAAGAAGTTGTTCCTGAGACACAGATACTGCATAGGTCTACATGAGAGGTTAGAGAACCAGAGCATTATGGTTTTCTTATCACCAAGTCAGGTGATGCATTAGTCCTTAATGATGATGAACCTTTAACCTACAAGGAAGCAGTATGAGGAAAATAAGCTGCTAAATGGAGAGAAGCCATGAATTCTGAGATGGAGTCCATGTACCAAAATCAAGTTTGGATTTTGGTAGACCCTCGAGTTGATGTAAATCCCATAAGATGTAAATGGGTATTCAAGAAGAATCTGGACATGGATGGTGAGTCTAATACCTTTAAAGAAAGACTCCTTGCAAAGGGTTTCAGGAAACGTCAAGGCATTGACTATGATGAAACCTTCTCACCACTAGCAATGCTTAAATCCGTCATAATATTGCTTGCAATAGCATCCTATCTTGATTACAAAATTTGGCAAATGGATGTCAAAAATGATTTTCAAAATGGGATGTTGGTTGAAGACGTATATATGACTCAACCAGAAGGGTTTGTCAAGTCAAAGAATACCAATAAAGTATGAAATCTGTAGAGATCCATTTCTGGATTGAAGTAGGTATCAAGATCATGGAATGTTCATTTTTATGGGGCCATAATAAATTTTGGTTTTGTCAAAAATTAAAGCGATCCTTGTGTCTATAAAAAGGTTGAAGGGAATGCCATCATTTTCTGACTATTATATGTTGATGACATATTAATTATGGGAAATGAGGTTAAAGTCTTACAATCAGTTAAGAATTGGTTAAATGAATGCTTCTCTATGAAAGACATAGGTGAAGAGGCATATATTCTAGAGATTAAGATCTTTCGTGATAGATCTCAAAGGCTGCATGGGCTAAGTCAAGGTACAAATATTGACAAGGAACTCAAAAGGTACAATATGGAACAATACAAGAGAGGATTTTTACCTATGTAACATGGTATAAATCTCCCCAAAAAAATGTACCCTCAAACACAGGATGAAATTGACCGAATGAGTAGAGTCCTTTATGCCTCAGTAGTGGGTTCTATCAAGTACGCCATGCTATGTACTATGTTTGATGTCACATTTTCATTAATCATGGTGGGTAGATATCAAGCCAATCCAGGAGAGATGCATTGGACATCTTTAAAAGCTATCCTAAAGTACTTGAGTTGTAATAAGGATATGCTCCTGGTGTATGGAGGAGATGAGGAACTAGTAGTGTGGGGATACACTGATTCTAGTTTCTAGACAAATCATGATGATTTGAAATCGCATTCAGGCTACATATTTTTCTTGAATGGTGGTGCAGTGAGCTGGAGAAGCTCGAAGAAAGATGTGGTTGCCGATTCTATAGCATATTTCGAAAATATTTCATCTTTTAATGCAGGAAAGGAAGTAGTCTGGATAAGCAGTTTTATCTCATACATTGGTGTTGTGCCTAGCAGTGCAGAACATGTTCCTATATATTGTGATAATACTACTATACTGGTGCTTGCTAAGGAGCCTAGGTCTCACCAGAGGACAAATCATATTCCTTGAAAGTTTCATCTCTTGAGGGATTTTACTCAAATAGGTGAATTAATAGTTAGCAGAGTAGCCACATAGGACAACGTGGCTGGCCCCCTGACTAAAAACATTTGTCAGCAGATGCATGATTCTCATGTGAGATCTAGCAGATTGAAACCTGTTAACAGTTGGCTCTAGTTCAAGTGGTAGTGTTGAAAGTGGGTTCCCTAGACCCAACTTGTATTGTACATTGATTATTATTACATGTATGCAGTTTTTTATAATACATGTCTTTATCTTTCCATAATAATGTAGATACTTCTACATCCACTTTGTTTATTAAAATGCCCTTAGATTACATGTCGCATCAAAGGGGTATAGTAGATCACAAGATATAATGAGAACCCTAAGATACCATGATAGTAATCATAAGAAATTTCCATAAAAAGTTTGATGTAGAAGTATCTACACTATTATGGAAAGATAAACACATGTATTATAACAAACTACATACATGTAATGATAATCAAAGTACAACACAAGTTGGGTCTAGGGCCCCCACTTTCAACATATCTAGACCAAAATATTGTGATACACATATCTTTTGTTTATATAAATCAAAATTATTCTAATAATTTTATAACTTTCCATTAATGGTATATTTATAATTCAAATTAGAATTTTTCGAATTTTCATATTTCTGAAATTTTTCTTGTTTTTATAAAAATAAACTTTTCTGAGACATTAACTTCATATAATTCATTTTAAAAAAAAACTTAAATTCCATTTATAAAACATTAATAAGGTTTTTATTCATTAAAATGGTCATTAATTTTTTCATAGGCTTTAACAATCCTGGAATTTCCATAAGATCTTTCACAGCCAACTTGCAAAAAAAATTAAATATAATCTTGAACATTATTATTCGGTTTTTAGCTTCCAATAAATTTTTATAAAGACTACCAAGCTATTTTTCAATATCGTTGACCTTTACTTATAATCACTAACTAAACTTCTTTTATTTAGTGAGAAAAACTCTTTATAATGACTTGTTTCTTTGATTGTTTAATTAAAAGGTAATTTTGTTTTTTCTTGAGATATTATGGTGATGGGAAAATATATCATTAGAAATTTTTAAATGAGTGTTAATTTTTTACTTTTAGGAATCATTCATGATTTTTGATTTTTTTTAGGATGAATTATTAAGTGTTATTTGGTATGGATTGGGTTTCAGTTAGTGGATTTTGGATTCTAGTGTAGTTTGGAGTTAATACCTCCTAAAATTTGGAAATATAGGTGGCACTAAGTATTTTATGGTTAAAAATAGGTACATGATGATCTTGAAAGAGGTGAGGGTACATATGTGGTGCCACCAGGTACCCATTTTCCTCTAATCAGTTCCCACCATCATCAAGGGTTATTTTTTTTAAAATGATATTTTTTTCATTTCCATTGATCACAATTAATTCCCTTGGGCCTTATCCTTTAAACCCATTTGTTTTTATCCATTAAAGATACCTCTTGGGACTCATTGTGTTCTCTAATTTCCCCATATCTTACTACATGGATCTAGGTTGAATTAAGAATGGTTTCCTTAAAAAATCAATGTTTAACCACCCTCTTATATATTTTATTCCCTTTATCTTACTCCCCCACTTATTATCTTCATTTGGATTGGGGTTTTGTAGAGGTGATTTCATGAAGACATAGTGAAATCACCTTTAAACATAGTTGTTCCACTTCTCTTGTCTACAACAAGTTCTAGTAGAGTTCTTACCATGTGTGTATCACATATTTGAGAGGAAAATATTGGGGTTCGGTTTCTTTTAAAGTTTCATGATTAAATTTTTAAATTTTAGTAATAAATAGGTTATTTTAATTAGGGATTAATGATGTGATATTAGTAGGTTTATTTTTAGAGATATTTTGTTGGATTTCTTGGATTTAAATATTCTTCAACTGTGGTATATGTTCATTATGAATTTAATTAATATTTGAATTTTTTATTAGGATTTATAGAACTTTTTATGGTCACTGGAGTGTGTTTTGGTGATTATTGGATAGGGAAATCTAAATAATTGTTAAGGTAGGGTGTCTCGACCAATCAGGTGGATTTCAAGAATATTTATGTGACCAACCAAAATCTTGTTTTCCAAATAGTCAATAAATATTAGATAAATATATTTTGAATTATAAATTAATGAATTTAATTTATATTTTTATATCTGATATAAAAGATAATTTTTCAGATTTGGCTTGAAGTAAATAAACACAGTGGATTACTTATTTTTATTAGGATATTAATTTAAAATCCAATGAAAGATAGTTTAGAAAAAGAATTGATTGTTTAAAATTAGTTTTTTTACATTAGATGTTACTATCGGTATACTTGATAGTCTTATTAAATCATGTTACATTCATTTAGTTCATAAAAATCCATGACTTGGGATGTTTATCATGCTTTCTTAAAAAATATACCTAATTTTTATAGTTCATTTTATGTTTGGATTTTAAGTCATTTTAAAATGTGTATATTGAATTATATAATTAGATTATTGGAAAGTGTGAAAAAAAAATTAAAGACATACTACCATGTTACATTTTTAGGTTTAATTTTAAAGATTATTTCTTTCAAGTTTAACCAATATGAGTTATATGTAAAATATCCAAAGTTTACCAAAATTATGAGCTCATTTCAATGGTGATATAATGAATAGGTTTCTTTTTTTTAAATTAAATTATTTTTGTAAAAATGTGGGTGGATTCTAGAACCTACATGTTCTCATCCTATGGAAACATGAGTATTTTATAAAATATACTTTTCCATAAATGTTTTAAATTTTATTTTAAATAAAAATTAATGTTTTAAAGCTTTAACCAACTTATTTTACCATATTCACTATAATTAACTTTTGTTTCATATGATGTTTCTAAACTAAAAAAATGTATTCACAAAGTTACTTTTCTTTCCAATATTAATATTTTAAAATCAAAATTCTGGTTTTAAGGTAAGTAAAGTGCATTTCTGTCATGTAGTAAAAGAGTTTTTAAAATTATTTATTTTAGAATTAAAAAAATTTCTATAAATTAAATGATATCTTTAAATTCAATTTTACATTTAAGAAACTATATTTCCTGGGATATTATCTTTTTTGCTTAATTAATAATTTTTATATATAACTTCATGTTGGTTTGACTTAGTAAATTTGTTTAAAATTGTTAATTATATATTATTTTTAATGTTATCTGATTAGTTAAAATAATTCCTTATAGTAGAATAAATTAAATTAATTATATTTTATTTTACATGATGTTGGAATTATTAATTGTTTTATTGTGATATTGATCCTTAGTTTAGTTTTTTATAACATTTTTTTACATGTCATCTTTATTAACATTACATTAATGGTTGATAGTACTATATATACAAGTGTATCATTGTTTTCTTATATCAAGAATGTTTGTTGACATAATTTGTAATGGTATCTTGATCATGGATACTCCTATGATATATTTTTTAGGGTTTTATAAAATATATTTTTTGATTTCATATTTTGTAATGTAGTATATATTTGTGTATTTTGTTAAATGGGATGGGATCATAATGCCCAGACTGTAGTATACCTCTTCCATTTTCCCAAAAGAATAAGATGGTAGTTCCATAACTCTTTTTTACACTTTCTCCTTTCCATGGGATATATTTTACCCCTAACTAATCCAAGGTGAATAAATTCCATGATCCTAGTTCAATGGGATTGACATCATGGTTTCCAAAAATTCGTTGTCTCAAATTCTAAGCACTAGACTTGAAACTTGTAGTGTATGTATGGACCCTATTAATATAGGGAGATACATGATGTGGTCATTAATTCCTCTATTAACTTCCAATCTATTGTTGTTTCTATGTTATGATATATTGATTACAATTGAAACAGTTTTATTTTATATATATGTAAATGTACAGGCATGTTCATGTATGAAACCTATTTATCCACTATTGTGTTGAGTAATATTGATTGTTCCCTATTGAGTATGTATATATTCCCAACATGTATGGATACAATGGTGGAAATACATCCCCTATTGTTGAATTTTAGGAATGAAAAGCGTGTAGGTGGTTAATGGATGTTTCACTCACAAGTTAGGATCTGGTACGGGTTTATATGTTTGGAATACATTTAAGATTGGAACATGAAGCTATAAGAGTAGTAGTACTGAAACATAGCCTATTTGATTCATTGAGGTTGAATTATCTAGTGCTACATGTTTATGATCAGATGTATATATTTATACCAGGGTTACATTAATAGATACATTTATTTAGAAGTGACTCTATTCTCTTTTTTCATAAATCTATTTCTATATATTAATTATTTAATTGTTTTGAAAATGTATGGAATATGGATGAGTCATTCCAATTTGATGGTAGAATTTATATTTTCATATTTAATAATTATATATGGGAAAATCATTCCCCAAAATTTACCATGGACTCAGGTCACCAATCACCAGCCTTTATGAATTGGGGAATGCTCCAGGAGTAGTGGTACTCCGATTCGAGCACCATTTTGGAATCTGGGTCATGGTCTCTATGAATTCATATTAGAGTAGTGTTTCTTCATTCAGATTATTAATTTTCTTATATAGGGGATATAAATTTTATGACTTGGGAAGTAACCTATAATTAGGTTTTCACATCCAATTTATTTTTGAATCTCATCTTATGAGGGGATATTTGGGTTGTGAGTAGGCCCCGTAGGTTTGAGTATGGTTTTTTTGTTATCCATAATATAAATGGATAGAACTCAAGTGGTGTCTAGGGATTGAATAGGATTAAATTATTTTTGGATTCAATGATCACATGGAATAGTGTCATGATAAGAAATTACAATTTCATTATTATTAAAAGAAACATATGTGAATGGACATATTTAATTAAATTATATCTAATAAATAAAAAAAATGTTTTTATACAATTATTTAGTTGTTATCTAATTAAAAATATACACTTGTATATATGAACTTGTTGATTTTGATCATGTTCTTTCCCATTTTGTTATATACCATAAAAATTGTCTTAGAAGATATATATTTTAGTATACTACTTATTTTTTATCTAATATCATCTATTAATAATGTTATTTATACTACAACTAACTCAGCATTTAGCGGCGGGTTTTTAGTAGTGGTTTTGTAAAACTCCGCTAATTTTTTTTTTAAATAATTACATGACAGTTTTTTATAAACCACTGAAAAAAGGTAAAAAAAATTAATAAATGCAACACTTATACCCTCCACTAACACCCCTGACCCCCCCACCACACCGACTCCTCGAATCCCTAACCCTTCATTGCCGATATTTGACCCTCATTGTGCCTTGCCTCACCACGCCTTGCCTCACCATGCCTCACCTCTCCACCCCTTTCCTCAATTCTTCATCCCTATACACACCTCGCCTCACTACACCTCGCCTCATCATGACTCACCTCACTGCACCTCACCTCGCCGCCCCTTTCCACCGATCCCGACCCCCACCATGCTGCCTCTCAAAGGTCAAGTGGTAAGTGAAGGTAACACATAAAAATTTTATTTATGGTTTTTTCCAAAAATTTGATGATATTTATGGTAAAATTGGTGTTACATAATAGGTTTTTTATAGTATAGTTTCAAGAGTGCTCCAAATACCATATAAGGTGTGTTGGACATGTTTTCATTATGATAGTAGTACCCTATGTTTTTTCTATCATTCATGACTATTTTTTTAAGTAAATATATAATTATGATTGTTTATATGTATTTATTAATGTTATTTGATGTGATAAAAATTTCGATAGTTGATACAGACTTGGATGTATCATAGATGAGATTGGATGAGGTCTCTAGGAGTATGGTTTAGGTTCTAACGTAAATATGGAAGATGTTGGTCCCTATAATTCAAAAAAATATTCTTATTTTTGATTGAATTACCACTAAAATAATATTGTATAGTATTTTGTAGAATTTATAGGGGAAAATAATTGTTGATTAAAGGAGATATAATGATGCTCAGTGTCCTGTACTTGAGACAGGTTCACGTGATCACCTGGGTGATTTGGGATCACCCAATAACTATTTCACCAAAATGTGATAGTGCCGACATATTTGGGGGGATACCGTTGGTTTTTTGTTGTGTATAAGGTGTTAAATGGGTTTTGTAAGATTTTTTTTAAAGGGACAGTAAATTATGTTAGAGATTCTTAGGCTTAGTGATGACTGGTTAGATGATCATACATTACAACCATGGTGAGTGACACAATGTTGAGGGTGGTTTGAGGCATACTAAACATTCTATGTGGGATGGTTCCTTCGATATAGAACAAAGTATGATGGATTGGGTTTCCTAAAATTAATTTATTAATGGATATAAATTAGAGTATAGGATATGCGAAAAATGATTGGTTTGTGGGTTTTGATTAGGACTTAGCATTTGGATTCTATGGTGTTTAGAGTGACGTAGATTGGGATGGTCCATGGGTAGCAGGACTAGGAGTGTGGTGTTTATTCAATTATGTTGTAATGGAAATTGATATCTTATTTAGGATAATACTTTATGATATAGAATCCCTAAGTATATAAGTGTGTGATCTTGTATCAAATATCATAAAACATGATGGTTCTGAAAGTCCAAATGGATTCCTCAAAGGGTGATGCAGAACTTGTTATGATGAGGGGATAGCTCTCGACTGCATTGTTCCCTAGGATCAGCTGGTGAATTATGTGATTGACTTGGTCCTTGCCTATGATTCATGTTCTTGATTTAGCCTCACTAATGTTTGTGGTGAATGTTTAGTGGTTTTTATGTGACCTCCCATAAGTGACATGGGATGTGACATTATTTATGAAACTAAGACTATTCAATTTTTCCTCAAGTAGAGGGTTATATTTTAAGAATGTATGATTTTTCCCTATCACATCATCTAGTTGATCTTGTACCTCCAAAAGAGATAGGTACTGTGATTAGTTGACCTTTATTTAGTATTATTTAGTTAAGGACCTCTAATGAGAGGGTTGTTCCATGGTAAATTGTGAGATGAGATTGATGAACCCAAACCTTGTTAATAATGAAGAAGGATGAGAATCGATTCCTATATTTAAATAATTAACCACTAGTAAATTTCATAAAATTTCATAATAATACAATGTCATTTTTAAGGTTTTGACCCCGTGAATCAAGTTTTTAGAAACTTATATTTTCAAAAATTAACTTGTGATATTTTCGATCACAATAAATTTCAGATTCATTTACTATATATTCTTAATTTTGATAAATATTCAATGATTTTTTACCTATAATTTCACATCAATTAAGGATCAATTTATTATTTTAACCATTTTAAGTATATTTTAGAGTTATAAAATAATAATTTTTTCAATTTCATCCGTTAAAAGACACTACTGGAATGTTGGTCTTTCCCAACAGTTATATACCAACGGTTTGATAGAACCGTTGGTGAAGGAGGTTTTTCCCAACGGTTCTAATGAACCGTTGGCATAGATGTGGCTGGGAGGTTTTTTCCCAACGGTTCTCATGAACCGTTGGTAAAGATGGCTTTGGGGAGGTTTTTGCCAACGGTTCATGAGAACCGTTGGTATAGATATAGGTTTTTGCCAACGGTTTATAAGAACCGTTGGTATAGATATACTTTGGGAGGTTTTTCCCAACGGTTCTAGAGAACCGTTGGGATAGATATACATATGCCAACGGTTTTTATGAACCGTTGGCAAAGGTTCTCCCCAAATTCCCATCCGCCTGTTCTCTCCCCCATTCGCGATACACAACCCTAAAACGGGAGCAGCAGCCGATTTAGGCGATTTTGGAGGTACTGTCGGCCTTGAATCTTCCAGGTCTTCTTCAGGTTATTCTTCTTCTTTATCTGAAAACGTATTCAAATGTTTGGATAGTATTTAAACCTATTTTCATTTTTCCCATCAGTTTAGGTGATTTTGGAGCTACTGCCCTCCGGACCAGCCTAAGGGTGAGTTTTCTTGAAAATTCCTTTTTGGATTTTACCCCTTGAACATGGTATGTCATTTGTGAAAGGTTATATAAATCGAATTGATTGTTCGATTTCTGAATTTAATTGTAAAATAAATTAATTAAGGGTATTTTATGGTTTGCATTCCCCTTTTAACACATGAATGCCAATTATTTTTTAACACATGTTTTAATTGTATTGCCTTGCCAATGTGAGTAAAGTAGAGACTATGCTATGAATCTATGAAATTGGATTGAATTTATCTTATATTTTATGTTACCATGTTAGATATATTATAACTAATGCATGTGATATCTTTATAGTCTTGTTAGGAGTGTTCTATTAAAAATTCCCATGTGAGTGCTTGAATTTTCATTGAATTGCTAGCCATTATGAGTTATGTTGAGACCATGATATGGAATTGATTGATTAAGCAAGGGAATCTCATTATCTTGTCATTACAACATGAGTAAATGAATCTTCATTCTTTTCAAGTTATTATTTGATTGAGTCGCCATTTTGAGGTGAGTTGTATTAAATACCTTTGTTTTTGACCTTGGTATGTTTAATGAATTGTTTAAATGAAATGGAATTCATTAAATGATTAATAGTAAATAGTGATACATGGATTCTATTAGGATGCCAGGTATATAATCCTGTTTCTATTAACTTATACGCTTTATGTGATAAATGGATTCACAGTGGAATTCCACGGATAGACTCATTTCTTTGAATATTGATTAAGCCATGGGTGATACATGGATCCAAGGGAGGGATTCCATAGATAGACTTATTGAATGTAGAATTATATTCCAATTGATACATGGATTCTTATGATAATTCCATATATAGACTTATTGAATGTAGAATTATATTCCAATTGATACATGGATTCTTATGATAATTCCATAGATAGACTTATTGAATGTAGAATTATATTCCAATGCTATGCGTCTTGTGTGGTGGTGGTGTGGTTTATGTGTTTTATGGTAGTAGTGAAGTGTGTGATTATGTAGTTAATGTGAACCCATAGGTTGAGTATTTTGTGCTATCTATATATCATGTATTTTTATGTTATTTCTACACATTCCCAACCAGAGTTGGATAAACTTACCAACGATCAGAGGTTTTGAGTTATGAGTATTTTTTCTAATATCTAGGATGGTGGTTATATGTTTGGATAGCTACCATGTCTTCCCTACTCTTCCTTCAAAAGTGATTGACCATGTGTTTTTAGGCAAGATGCGATGTGATTGTCCATGTGTCTTCAGGTGAGATGTACTATGATTTCCCTAGTGTTTTTCGTTGAGGTGTGATGTGATAAGGCTATAATAAGATGTGGCATGTGGTTGGGGTCATGTAGGGTAGGAGGATGGCACAAGGTTGATGTTATTCATGTTCATGATACCCTACTAATATGGTTATGGGATGAGTCATGCTGTTATGTGATATAACACATTAAGTTCTTGTTGGTTTTACATTTTTTCAATAACACATTTGTATGTTTTTTTGACATGTGTAGTTGATACCTTGATTATTTTCTTCCTTTATCGTTTACTTAAATGTATTTTCTATTATAGTTAATGCCTATTGAATTGTTTATGACAAAATGACTTATATAAATTCTTTTTACAGAATGGAAAGAAGTTGGATGTATGAAACCGATCGGATCTCAGACGATTTTCAAAACAATTTGGAGAGCTTTATAGATTTTGCATTTCACAATGCTTCAGATAGTGGTCGCATACACTGCCCATGTTCCAATTGTGTTGGTAGACCTTGGTTGAGCCGTGAAGAAGTCAGCTACCACATAACCAAAAATGGGTTTCAAGCAAACTACTTTCTCTGGTATCACAATGGGGAGAAAACGAAATCTCAAATTGGTGATGATCGAAATGAAAAGACTGGAATGGAGAATTTGTTAGATGATCGGTTTCCGTTTATTCGTCATCATGAAAAAGAAAGGATTTCGACTCAAGAAGACTTCGATATGAGGAAAGCTGATGCATCTAGTGAAAATGATGATATTGATAGGGTGAAAAAATTGAATGATGCTGCCACGACTCCAGTATATTGACAATGCGATAAAATGAAAAAGCTGGAATTTTTAATCCGATTATTTCATGGGGAAACTATGTATGGGATTTCTAATACAGCAATCGATTACATTCTTACCCTCTTGAAGGATTTACTTCCAGATGATGCAGATATTCCCTCAAACCACTATATGGCATGGAAGTTAGTTGAGGAACTTGGATTTTCAAGAAACAAAATTCATGCTTGCCCGAAAGATTGCAGTTTATTCTGGGAGGAAACCGCTGAACGAAATGAATGTATAAAATGTGGCACATCCCGCTGGAAGTCAAAATCTGATGGAACACCATCCCGCGTTCCACAGAAAGTAATGTGGCACTTTCCATTGATCCCCAGACTCCAGAATCTTTTTATGTCTGATGACATATCAATAAAAATGAGATGGAATGATACCGAGAGAAAGAAGACTGATGATGAGTTGGTTCATCCTGCAGATGGATTTGCATGGAAGAGATTTTATGCTCGACATCCTGATTTTGCAGCTGACGTGCGTAATGTGAGGCTGGGTCTTTCATGCGACGGTTTTAATCCATTTGGGCAGATGCTTACTTCGCACAGCAAATGGCCCGTTTTTATGCACATTTATAATCTTCCCCCATGGTTGTGTATGAAAAAATCTTTCACTTTCATGAGTATACTCATATCTGGTCCTTCTGATCCCGGCATTGATATTGATGTATACATGCAACCTTTAATAAAAGAGTTGAAGCTTCTTTGGGATGTGGGTGTGCGCACATACGATGCATGTTCGAAAGACATATTTCAGATGCGCGCTGCGCTTATGTGGACAATCAATGATTTTCCGGATTATGCAATGATGTCTGGATGGAGCACGAAGGGGAAACTGTCATGTCCAGTTTGTATGAAGAATACACGATCCAGAAGACTGAAACATCGTTGTAGTTTCAGTTTTATGGGACATCGACGATTTTTGCCAAAGGATCATCCATATAGAATGAATCGTCGAAGATTTGATAATACTATAGAGACCGACGATCCACCTCAGCGTATGTCTGGAACTGATGTGCTTAATGAATTGAAAGATTTCAGTTTTTCATTCGGGAAGGGTCAAATGAAATCTGGAAAGAGAAAGAATGTTTCCACAGAAACCTGTTACAATTGGAGGAAGAGGAGTATCTTTTTTGATTTGCCTTATTGGTCATCCAATTTGCTACGTCATTGCTTAGACGTAATGCATATTGAAAAGAATATATGTGAAATGTTGCTTTCAGTTATTCTAAATGTCAAGGGGAAGACAAAAGATGATTTACGATCTCGACGTGACTTGGTGGATTGGGGCATCAGACCAGAATTCCATCATGTGCGTATCAGTGAAAATAAATGGAAACTTCCATGTGCTCTTATGTGATGACACCTACTGAAAAAAAAACAATTTTTGAAAGTATTAGAGACTATTAGAGTTCCTGATGGATATTCAAGCAACATATCTAAACGGGTCAACAGAAGAGAGTTGAAGCTAAAATATTTGAAGACTCATGATTATCATGTTCTAATGCATGAGTTGCTTCCAATAGCAATCCGTCATCTTTTGTCCAATAATGTAAGTGTGGGTGTTATTCGGTTGTGCCATTTGTTTAGAGATCTTTGTGCTAAGAAGTTGTCCAAGTCTTTCTTGCAAAAAATGTTGACAGATGCCCCATTAATTTTGTGTGAGTTGGAGAAAATATTTCCCCCATCATTTTTCACATGCATGCTGCATCTGACTGTCCATATTCCAACTGAAATACTTCTCGGAGGACCTGTTTCTTTTCGTTGGATGTATCCAACTGAAAGAAATATGTTCACATTAAAGTCTTATGTTCTAAACAAGAATCATCCCGAAGGTTCTATCGTGAACGGTTACTTAGCTCAAGAATGTATGGATTTCTGTTCAATGTATTTGTCTGATCTTACTACAAGAATGAACAGACCAATGAGAAATGAAGAAGAACAATATGAGCAAATTGAACCCAGTTTTCCATCACTTCCTCAAACAGGAGGAATTCCTGGATCATATACATTGAAGACATTAAGCCATGAAGAGCGGGAGATGGCACATCGCACAGTTTTGTTCAACTGTGATTTGTTCGATGACTATATCAGGTAACAAAATTGAATATGTATATCTTACATATATATCTGTTAAAATATTCATATTTTTTTATCTACAGGGAACATAAAACAATGATAAATAGGAAGCATCGTTCTTTATCTTTGATAAGGAGAGAGACTTTTCATAGCAAAGAGTTTTCTTCTTGGTTAAAATTGAAGGTAAAAATATTACTGTTTAAATTAATTATTTCAATATTTACTTAAGTTTAACTGTCATTTATATTGCAGGTATTGAGTTTGTCTGCTGACTCTGTCTCTGAGGAAATAAGAGCTTTGGCTTTTGGTCCTAATACCGTGGTTCGTGACTGTAAATCAATTGTTATCAATGGGTACAGATTTATTGTCATTGAACGAGCCAAAAACATGAGAACACAACATGATGGTATTATGGTTACTGCCACAACAGATTGTTATGCCAGCGCATCAGATAGTAGACCGCGACTTGAAAATGTGGGTTATTATGGAGTCGTTGAGAAAATAATAATATTGGATTATTACTCTCATAGACGAGTCACAATGATGAAATGCCATTGGTTTGATTCGATGACGAGACATGACACATTTATTGATGATTGTGGATTTCGAGTAATTAATATGACCCGCACTCTTGCAACCGAAGAACCATATGTGTTGGAATCAATGGCTAAACAAGTTTTTTATGTCAAAGATCAACTTCAACCTGAATTTGGTGTCGTAGTTGAAGTAATTCCAAGACATATTTTTGATGATGCTGATGATGGAATTGACACTGTCCCTATTGCCATTGGAACCAATCCATTTATTTCTTTTGATGACTCCAATAGCTCAATTGTCAGAGTTGATTGTGAACCTGAAGTTGTGGTTGGAAATATATAGAATCATTCATCCATGTTCTCAATTCTTTTGGTTTACCTCGAGTTGGGTTGTTAAGGTTGGTAATATTCATATTTATTTAGTATTGATCACAAATATGTTTTAGCTGACTTGACCGTTATGTGAATTTTCAATGTTTATTGGTTGTTGTTTTATTTGAATTCCATTTTCTAATTTGGAATTGAACTGTATTCAAACCAAATCAAACAATATTTCTAACTTGGTGAACATTAAAACTTGTATGTTTTATTAAATTCATTCAAGCTCTTCTAAAACAATTGATTGCTAAATTACCAATGAATCCCCTCATTTCCTCATATATTTAGTTTTTTGGTTTACACATTAATTTTCTTTTTCTAATTAATTACATATTTGTTTTCCAATGCAGGAAATGAAGCCAATTGAAGAGAGACGAAGAAAAAAAATGGCGGAGAACAATCGTCGGATGGAGGAGATGGGCATTCCACCATTAGTGCCTACAGTGAGTACTTTATTTCAAATATATATATATATATTTACAGAATATATAATGTCATGTGATTAATTTTTTTTGTAAACTTTTTTGTAGGATCCACCATTACGTCGACAGTTATTCGACGAGGAGCCTAGTACTGGTCCTAGTACTCAGGCCGGTGGTACGAGGAGGGTTCGTACCAGAGGTGGACATAGAGTTGCGCGTGCCCGACTAGACCCTGCCCCTCCCACTGACATTTCAGCCTTCCCACATTCTGATCCCGGTGTGTCGTTAGGGACACACGGGATATTTAGACCTCCCATGTTTTCGCTACCTTCTGCATCTTCTGCCCCATCATTTTCACATCCCATGATGATTCCCACTCCCCAGTCAGCATCAGGTCATACAGTTGTTCCATCTTCTTTTCCTTCTACTTCTGTCTCTCCGAGCTTTTATATTCCATCGTATTCGACTCCTGTTCCACCAGAGGGTGTTCCATCAGGTTCTGTGGATCCGGCGCCACTCATTGATCAGACTAGCACAGGTATATTTATAAAACCCTATCAAATTTTTATAGCAATATTTATTTTCATTATAACATGTTTTGATAAAATATTTGTTTTTATTTCATGACAGATACATCTACTGAAAGGAGGCGGGGGCGGGGTCGTACACGCATGCGTTCGGTGTGGAACCGTCGCACACAGGTTATGGTGGAATATAATGAAGACAATCAGATGGTTGAGAAAACAGGGCAGCAATGTCGGAGTTTTATGGCGACGCTTGCCAAATACTCCGACATCATTCCCGTCAGCCCGCTGTCGTGGATACATTTTCCACAAGAGGTCAAAGATAGAGCTTGGGCAGAGATATGGGTAAAAAAATCTGTTGTATTTAATGCCATGAATTTTTTTTGTATTTATATAAATTAATATTTTCATTTCAGCTTCGATTTAATTTTCCTGATGGTGAGGGTGCACGAATGGAACGTCTAAAGGATTTAGGCGAGCTTTGGAGAGCCTACAAGCATGAGCTGTATATTGGATGGCGTGCTAGAGTTGGCACTGAGTTAGAGGTGGTACCAGTCGTGGATGATTGTCCTATAGAGCAGTATCGTCAGATGATTACTCATTGGACGAGTACCCAGTTTAAGGTATGAATTACATTTGAGGTATTTAAATAATAACTTTCAAGTTTTGCATTAATATTATCCTTTGCATTATCGAATTTTATTTAGGAATCATCTGGAAAAAATAAAAAAAAACATTGATGCAAAAAAATACCTCCATACACTAGGACGCACGACGATGCCGGATCATGAGAGGCAGCAGGTATGACAATTGTTTATAAGTTTTCTTTACGACTTACATTTTCTTTTGCTTCCTCAATTATTTAATTATTTGCTGAAGTCTTTATATAAATTTTGTTTTCAATGTCATTGTAGAGGAAAGTACAAAATATTGAAGGACGTGTGCCTCGAGCAAAACTGTTTTGCTCGAGTAGACGAAAAAAGGATGGACGTGCTGTCAACGAAGCGACTCAGCAGCAGATTGTAAGTTTTAATCTGTTGATTTTATATTTTAATATCTATTTCGTAACTTAACAATATATTTATATTTGTAACAGGATGCTTTAGAGGCCCTCGATGCCCAAGAAGCAGACAATTTTGGGCCATCTGATCACTTACATCAGGTGTTGGGAGATGATCATTCTGGCAGAGTACGCTGCCGACCTAGGATAGCCCCGACGAGGTATTGGCCTGCCTCAGGTACGAGTTGTAGTGCCACCGAGCTGCAGCAAGTTAGGGCACATGCAGAACAGGCTGAGAAAAGGGCCACAGAGACGGCAGAACAGTCTGCAAGGGCAAACAGTGCATTTATGAAATTTATTGAAGTTCTACGTCCAACACTTCCAGCAGAGGCCAGCCCAGCGATTGATGAATACATGTCGTCGATACATTCTATATATGGTGCACCAGGTGGCAGTTCCAGTGGTGGTCAGGCCGATGTCGAGCATGAAGATGATGATGGCGAGTAGTCTGATGCGGAAGAGGAGGGAGATAAGGAGGGCGAGGAGGAGGGCGAAGGCGAGGAGGAAGGCGCTGTGTAGGGTGAGGACGATGAGGAGGACGATGACGAGGGCGATGATGATGATGATGATGGAGATGGTGATGCTGATGTGGGACATATTGATCCGTTACATTTTTGACTTGAGATTTGATGTTTAATCTATTCTAGTTGTTGGTTTTATCTAGACTCGTAGTATAGTATTGGAGTTGAGTTATTTTTATATATTGTCTGTTTTTATGGATGTTGTTGTCTTTTAGTGGTTGTGTGTTTGAGAACTCCCTGGACAACCCCCCTCATTCTTGGACCCTGGACAACCCCCCCTCCCCCTTGGACCCCGAACACCCACCAAACACCCCCCGGACAGCCCCCTGGACAGCCCCCTGGACAGCCCCCCGTACAGCCCCCAACCCTCCACCCTGGACCCCGGATAGCCCCCCGGACAACCCCCCCCCACCCTCCCCCTTGGACCCCGGACAACCCCCCAAACACCCCCCGGACAACCCCCTGAACATCCCCGGACAACCCCCTGAACAACCACCGGACAACCCCCTAAACAACCCCGGACAACCCCCTGAAGAACCCTCAAACACCCTCCGGACAGACCCCGCACAGCCCCCCCACCCTCATCCTTTGTCCCCGGACACCCACCGGACAGCCCCCCCGGACAGCCCCCGCGGACAGCCCCCTGGACAGCCCCCCATACAGCCCCCAACCCTCCACCCTGGACCCCGGATAGCCCCCCGGACATCCCCCCGGACAACCCCCCCCCCCTGGACCCCGGACAACACCCAAACACCCCCCGGAAAGCCCCCTGAACACCCCCGGACAACCCCCTGAACAACCCCCTGAACAACCCCCGGACAGCCCCCTGAACGACCCCGGACAACACCCTGAACAACCCCCAAAAACCCCCCGGACAGACCCCGCACAGCCCCCCCACCCTCCTCCTTGGTCCCCGGACAGCCCCCCGGACACCCACCGGACAGCCCCCCCGGACAGCCCCCCGGACATCCCCTCCACCTTCCTTAATTTCATTAGCTCTGAAATGTTTCATAGCACGATCAACTAAAATATAATCCATACTAAATATGATATAAAAATATTCTATATGAATTTCCATAAGATTTTAAGTGAAAACAAAAAGTGACATACGAAAAACTGACCAAACGCATTCGAAATGTGTTGATGCTTTAGGACAACGATCCATGGGTCATATGTGACGTGTACGAGTCATCCCCGCCTCAATCCGAGGCGCGGTGTGGTCGTAACAACTCAAAGTGTATGTCTTTTGTTTCAAAAGGACATCATTTTAAGTGAAAAACATCAACTGGCATCGTTCGGCCCGTTTGGACCCCCCTCACGCGCGTTTACGAAGCGCGCGCATCACTTAAAACACGAATATTGAGCCGTACCGCGCAAACAGCACGTCCGATTGACGTTCCGTCTGCGCGTAGATGTCACGAATAATAATTAGAATGTTCCACGGTGTTTTCAGCTCAATCTGAGGTCGTCCGCTATGAATTTGACCGTTGGACGCCCGTTTTGGCCGTTTATGACACCAGAACTGCGTTGTCGGTCACCGCGGGCACACGGCACGTCCGATTGACGTTCCGTCTGCTCGAACACTTCAGAAATCACTCACCCGTATTTTTCGTCTGATTTCAGGCCATTACGACATCGTTCGGCCCGTTTGGACCCCCCTCACGCGCGTTTACGAAGCGCGCGCATCACTTAAAACACGAATATTGAGCCGTAGCGCGCAAACCGCACGTCCGATTGACGTGTCGTCTGCGCGTACACGTCACGAATAATAATTAGAATGTTCCACGGTGGTTTCAGCTCAATCCGAGGCCGTCCTCTATGAATTTGACTGTTGGACGCCCGTTCTGGCCGTTTATGACACCAGAACTGCGTTGTCGGTCACCGCGGGCACACGGCACGTCCGATTGACGTGCCGTCTACTCGACCACTTCAGAAATCACTCACCCATATTTTTCGTCTGATTTCAGGCCATTCCAACATCGTTCGGCCCGTTTGGACCCCCCTCACGCGCGTTTACGAAGCGCACGCATCACTTAAAACACGATTATTGAGCCGTACCGCGCAAACCGCACGTCCGATTGACGTTCCGTCTGCGCGTACACGTCACGAATAATAATTAGAATGTTCCACGGTGGTTTCAGCTCAATCCGAGGCCGTCCGCTATGAATTTGACCGTTGGACGCCCGTTCTGGCCTTTTATGACACCAGAACTGCGTTGTCGGTCACCGCGGGCACACGGCACGTCCGATTGATGTGCCGTCTGCTCGACCACTTCATAAATCAGTCACCCATATTTGTCGTCTGATTTCAGGCCATTCCGACATCGTTCGGCCCGTTTGGACCCCCCTCACGCGCGTTTACGAAGCGCGCACATCACTTAAAACACGAATATTGAGCCGTACCGCGCAAACCGCACGTCCGATTGACGTTCCGTCTGCGCGTACATGTCACGAATAATAATTAGAATGTTCCACGGTGGTTTCAGCTCAATATGAGGTCGTCCGCTATGAATTTGACCGTTGGACGCCCGTTCTGGCCGTTTATGACACCACAACTGCGTTGTCGGTCACCGCGGACACACGGCACGTCCGATTGACGTGTCGTCTGCTCGAACACTTCAGAAATCACTCACCCGTATTTTTCGTCTGATTTCAGGCCATTTCGACATCGTTCGGCCCATTTGGACCCCCCTCACGCGCGTTTACGAAGCGCGCGCATCACTTAAAACACGAATATTGAGCCGTACCGCGCACACCGCACGTCCGATTGACGTGTCGTCTGCGCGTACACGTCACGAATAATAATTAGAATGTTCCACGGTGGTTTCAGCTCAATCCAAGGCCGTCCGCTATGAATTTGACCGTTGGACGCCCGTTCTGGCCGTTTATGACACCAGAACTGCGTTGTCGGTCACCGCGGGCACACGGCACGTCCGATTGACGTGCCGTCTGCTCGAACACTTCATAAATCACTCACCCGTATTTTTCGTCTGATTTCAGGACATTCCGACATCGTTCGGCCCGTTTGGACCCCCCTCACTCGTGTTTACGAAGCGCGCGCATCACTTAAAACACGAATATTGAGCCGTACCGCGCAAACCGCACGTCCGATTGAGGTGCCGTCTGCGCGTACACGTCACGAATAATAATTAGAATGTTCCATGGTGGTTTCAACTCAATCTGAGGCCGTCCGCTATGAATTTGACCGTTGGACGCCCGTTCTGGCCGTTTATGACACCAGAACTGCGTTGTCGGTCACCGCGGGCACACGGCACGTCCGATTGACGTTCCGTCTGCTCGACCACTTCATAAATCAGTCACCGGTATTTGTCGTCTGATTTCAGGCCATTCCGACATCGTTCGGCCCGTTTGGACCCCCCTCACACGCGTTTACGAAGCGCGCGCATCACTTAAAACACTAATATTGAGCCGTACCGCGCAAACCGCACGTCCGATTGAGGTGTCGTCTGCGCGTACACGTCACGAATAATAATTAGAATGTTCCACGGTGGTTTCAGCTCAATCCGAGGCCGTCCGCTATGAATTTGACCGTTGGACGCCTGTTCTGGCCGTTTATGACACCAGAACTGCGTTGTCGGTCACCGCGGGCACACGGCACGTCCGATTGACGTGTCGTCTGCTCGACCACTTCAGAAATCAGTCACCTGTATTTGTCGTCTGATTTCAGGCCATTCCGACATCGTTCGGCCCGTTTGGACCCCCCTCACGCGCGTTTACGAAGCGCCCGCATCACTTAAAACACGAATATTGAGCCGTACCGCGCAAACCGCACGTCCGATTGACGTGCCGTCTGCGCGTACACGTCACGAATAATAATTAGAATGTTCCACGATGGTTTCAGCTCAATCTGAGGTCGTCTGCTATGAATTTGACCGTTGGACGCCCGTTCTGGCCGTTTATGACACCAGAACTGCGTTGTCGGTCACCGCGGGCACACGGCACGTCCGATTGACGTGCCGTCTGCTCGACCACTTCAGAAATCACTCACCCGTATTTTTCGTCTGATTTCAGGCCATTCCGACATCGTTCGGCCCGTTTGGACCCCCCTCACGCGCGTTTACGAAGCGCGCGCATCACTTAAAACACGAATATTGAGCCGTACCGCGCAAACCGCACGTCCGATTGACGTGTCGTCTGTGCGTACACGTCACGAATAATAATTAGAATGTTCCATGGTGGTTTCAGCTCAATCTGAGGCCGTCCGCTATGAATTTGACCGTTGGACGCCCGTTCTGGCCGTTTATGACACCAGAACTGCGTTGTCGGTCACCGCGGGCACACGGCACGTCCGATTGACGTGCCGTCTGCTCGACCACTTCAGAAATCACTCACCCATATTTTTCGTCTGATTTCAAGCCATTCTGACATCGTTCGGCCCGTTTGGACCCCCCTCACGCGCGTTTACGAAGCGCGCGCATCACTTAAAACACGAATATTGAGCCGTACCGCGCAAACCGCACGTTCGATTGACGTGCCGTCTGCGCATACACGTCACGAATAATAATTAGAATGTTCCACGGTGGTTTCAGCTCAATCCGAGGTCGTCCTCTATGAATTTGACCGTTGGACGCCCGTTCGGGCCGTTTATGACACCGGAACTGCGTTGTCAGTCACCGCGGGCACACGGCACGTCCGATTGACGTGCCGTCTGCTCTAACACTTCAGAAATCACTCACCCGTATTTGTAGTCTGATTTCAGGCCATTCCGACATCGTTCGGCCCATTTGGAGCCCCCTCACGCGCGTTTACGAAGCGCGCACATCACTTAAAACACGAATATTGAGCCGTACCGCGCAAACCGCACGTCCGATTGACGTGTCGTCTGCGCGTACACGTCACAAATAATAATTAGAATGTTCCACGGTGGTTTCAGCTCAATCCGAGGTACTCCTCTATGAATTTGACCGTTGGACGCCCGTTCTGGCCGTTTATGACACCCGAACTGCGTTCTCGGTCACCGCGGGCACAGGACACGTCCGATTGACGTGCCGTCTAGTCGACCACTTCAGAAATCACTCACCTGTATTTGTCGTCTGATTTCAGGCCATTCCGACATCGTTCGGTTTGTTTGGACCCCGCTCACGCGCGTTTACGAAGCGCGCGCATCACTTAAAACATGAATATTGAGTCGTACCGCGCAAACCGCACATCCGATTGACGTGTCGTCTGCGCGTACACGTCACGAATAATAATTAGAATGTTGCACGGTGGTTTCAAGTCAAAAGGACGTCATTTTAAGTGAAAATCATCAACTGGAATACGGAAAATCGACCAAACACATTCCGAATCTGTTGATAATTTATCTCAACAATCCATGGGTCATTTGTGACGTGTACGAGCCAACCCGGGATGAATCCGAGTCGCGGTGTGGCCGGGATAAGTCTAAGTGGCTCTCTTTTGTTTAAAATGGACACCATTTTAAGTACATACAGAAAAACGACCAAACGGATTCGGTTTCCGTTGAAACATTAGGAGAACGATCCATGGGTCATATGTGACGTGTACGAATCAACCCCGCCACAATCGGAGACACGGTGTGGCCGACACCACTCAAAGTGTCAGTCTTTTGTTTCAAAAAGACGTCATTTTAAGTGAAAAGCATCAACTGACATACGAATAACCGACCAAAGGCATTCGGGCTGTGTCGATACTTTATCACAAGGATCCATGGGTCGTATGTGACGTGTACGAGTCAATCCCGCCTCAATCCGAGGAGCGGTGTGGCCGACACCGTTCTAACTGTGTCTCTTTTGTTTAAAATGGACATGATTATAAGTGAAAAGAACAACTGTCATACGGAAAACCGACCAAACGCATTCCAAATTTGTTGATAATTTATCCCAACGATCCATGGGTCATATGTGACATGTACGAGCTGACCCGGGATGAATCCAAGTCATGGTGTCGCCGAGATCAGTCTAAGTGGCTCTCTTTTGTTTAAAACGGACATCATTTTAAGTACATACGGAAAACCGACGAAACGGATTCGGTTTCCGTTGAAACTTTAGGAGAACGATCCACGGGTCATATGTGACGTGTACGAATCAACCCCGCCTCAATTGGAGACGCGGTGTGGCCGACACCACTCAAAGTGTCTGTCTTTTGTTTCAAAGGGACATCATTTTAAGTGAAAAGCATCAAGTGACATACGGAAAACGGAGAAAATGCATTCGGATTGTGTCCATACTTTAGGAAAAGGATCCACGGGTCGTATGTGACGTGTACGAGTCAATCCCGCCTCAATCTGAGGAGCGGTGTGGCCGAAACCACTCTAACTGTGTCTCTTTTCCTTAAAATGGACAACAATTTAAGTACATACGGAAAACCGACCAAACGCATTCGGTTTCCATTGAAACTTTATGAGAACGATACATAGGTCATATGTGACGTGTACGAGTCAACACCGCCTCAATCTGAGGCGTGGTGTGGCCGGAACCACTCAAAGTGTCTGCATTTTTTTCAAAAGTACGTCATTTTAATTGAAAAACATCAACTGGCATACGGAAAACCGACCAAACGCATTCGGATTGTGTCGATACATTAGCACAACGATCCATGGGTCATATGTGACGTGTATGAGTCAACCCCGCCTCAATCTGAGGCACGTTGTGGACGGTAGCACTCCAGGTGTATGTATTATGTTTAAAACGGACATTACTTTAGGTAAAAATATATGGTATACAAAAAACAGATCAAATTATGAATTGACTTCCAGATTCCACATATAATTGTCATCTACATTTTAAATTGAAATCTAAATGAATTATGTATGTTTATAATTTAATTATGGATGTGTATAGTTCTATCATTATATGTTAAACGTGTATGAATTTGTTCTCTATATGTAAGTGTTAGTTGGTTACTGCAGGTACAATAATTATATATGTATGTGTTAGTTTATTGCAGGTACAATAATTGGATTGAATGATGAGAGGGAACCCACAAAACCAGATGTGGTGCTGGTCAAATTGGAGACCTGGTTGGGAGCTTCTGGGAAAATTGGGGAGCTGCTGGGTGATTTTCCCAGCAGAGGCTATGCCAACGGTTCAAAACCGTTGGCATAGAAATTGTGGATTAGTTTTACCAACGGTTCAACAAACCGTTGGTAAAACACTTTTCCCAACGGTCTAAAACCGTTGGGAAAGATTAGATGTGGGGTTTTTCCGAATGGTTTACCAAACCATTGGGAAAACATGATAATTTTAAGCCCTTGTGCCAACGGTTTTAAACTGTTGGCAAATCTTTTTCCCAATGGTTTTAATGAACCGTTGGGATAGAGTAACCTTTCTCCACCCTATCCCAACGGTTTACTGTAAACCGTTGGGAAATGTTTTTCCCAACGGCTTACTTACCTACGGTTGGCAGAACCGTTGGTATATGTTATACCAACGGTTGTCCAGCCTTTCCCAACATTTCTCAACCGTTGGTAAATCTATTATTTCCAGTAGTGAGAGAACCAAAACTAAAATTGATGTGATTTTTATTCTTATATTTCAAAAATTAATCACCTATAATTTCCCTAATATTTTAAAATAATCCAAAGTTATTTTCTAGAATTTGACCCTCTAAAACTTGTTTTTAAACAATTTTATATCATTAAAAACATAAATTTGTTTATTCTAAATAAACCACACATAGATTGATGTGTCATTCATTTATACATGTTAAAAGTTATCCAATAATAATTGTTCAAAAATTTACAATCAATCCATGGTCTTTTTGTATGTTTTAAACATTACATACATGTTTTAAGAATATTAAAATAATAAAACTACATTTTGGTTCATTCAGAGAAAACTAACCCTGACATATATGTGGTGTCTTTAACTATATCTCACAAATTAGAATGTAATCATTTTAATAATATTTAATGAAAATATTATGTTGTTTTATTGGTTTTAAACCCTTAAATAATCTATTCAATGACTTTTATATCTTTAAAAATATTATTTTGGTCATTCGGAGCACAATGTAAATCAGATTGGTGTTCCATCTATTCTTACATGTAAAAATTTATTCAAAGATAATTTTCCTACCATTTAATGAGAATCCATGGTTGTTTTCAAGGTTTTTACATTAAATACAATGAGGTTGTGTGTAATGTTTATTTTATTCCTCATGTATACGTGAATATGATAAAATATACTAGGGGCACCTGGTAAGGCCATATAGAGATGTATTTCTGACACCATTCACGGGCACCCATATGTGCATGCATACCTTATATTTACACTTTAGCTAAGTACATCACATTTATTTGATAGGTATTGTAAATATTGATGAATATTTATATATATGGTGTATTGAGGTTAGACTATGAATATAGGTCCAGATTTCTAGTGTTTTATTTATTGGTTTATTTTATATTTTTCTTTTTCCCTTGGGTGATTAGTGCTTTATGAAAATATGAATTATTCATGGAATTTATTATATAATTTGTTTTATTTTATTTTTTACATTGATATTTGGTAGATGTCTTGGTTATTTTTACATTATATTATACTCTATTTTGATGTATTTTCCCACCATAGAATATGGATTAGTACCTTGAAACTAGTTTTCATCCACTTGCATATGTGTTGGAATGCTTGAGGTATATCGGAGCTCATCTCATATAATGATTATAGAATGGGAAATTACAATGTGGCATCATATAATTTAGTTCATTATATAAATTGGATAGATGGAAGAGGGGATATGATGACTTTATAAAATCTAATGATAGATAATATGTAGGTGAGTCATGAAAACCTTTTCATTGGTAAGTCTGGGTTACCCTGGGTGTAATATTGTTATTATTTCATTTTTCTTTTATGATTGAGTTTTTTATAGAATATAATTATCTTATGGAATATTTTATTTTAAATTTTCATCTCTTCTATCACTAGATTTTTTCCCATGTTCATGCACCATATTTGGTATATATTACTTTCATAACATATACATGAATGAATTTAATTGGAATTTTAAAATGGGATTCAGTTCTTTAAAGTGGAAAAAATATATATATAGTGTTCAAATGTATTTAACCTGAAGGAATTTATGTTACATGATTGAACCCTTCATAAATATAATTTTTTATAATATTTTGATTGAACTCATGAAGTCATGAAAATTGATTCTTGATCCCTTATTTTGTATTTATATAGGAAAACCTTATTTAACATATTCTTATTTTTTCAATTGGTATATATGAATCTATTTTCATATCTAGTAATATTTTTGTGTTTTAATTTTATTTTAATAATATTTATGCACATTGTGATATATATGGATAAAATTTGGACCACATTACTGAGGAAAACACCTCAATATGCTAAGGGTCTGTCGATGTTTTTTGATTTTGTAATTTCCAATCGATCTGTTGATTGGAGAATAAGATACCAATGTCGTAAATGTAAATGTAGAAGATGGTTGAAGTGAGATGATGTTTATAAACACCTGATATTTAATCAATTCCCTTATCAATATTTGTGTTGTATTTGGCACGGAAAATCGAACATTACAGAAAGGTTCGACACTGATGTCAATCCACAAAATGATCTCCCAACTTCATCAAAAATAGACAATGAAATGAAAAACCATATAAATGATGCATTCATCATTTCTAAACACCCAAAATCAACATCAAAACATATCATAACAACCAGTTGATGGTGATACAAATATCAACGCAACAAGTGATATTTTGAGGCTGAAGGACAAAAATATCAAGATTGTAACATATCAGTGGATCCTCCTATTGATTATTTAGAGAATAATGTAAGATAAAAATTAAATGAGATGATATATGCATTTAATGGTTTAGTTTATGATGTAAATCAGGATTTTTAGAGTGGATTTTTGAAATGTTTAAAACATTATTTTCTGATGAAGTTTTACCATATAAAATTCTTTAGTGGAACACTAAATAAGGCGATGTCCATGATATTGGAATTGTTGTGTGATGCATTTCCTGATGAAAATATCCATGAGTCTTCTTATGATATGAAAATAGTTGTTAACAAACTTGGTATAAATTATATAAAAATTCATGTGTGTCACAATGATTTTATGCTTTATTCGGGAGAGGATTCAAGCATACATGATTACAAGAAATGATTTTACTCTAGATGGTAGCCTGTGGTTTATGTTGGAAGTATGAATCAACATACTACCATGAAGAAGAACAAAATTAACACACCTATAAAGGATTGTTGTTATCATACTTTAAATCCTCGATTGCAAGGACTATTCATGTCATCAAAAACTACCGAACACATGAAGTGGAATTATGTAGATAACAACAATTATGGGTTAATGCGACATTGAAGAGATTCACAATCATGGAATTCATTTTATTCATTACATATAGATTTATCATATAATCCTAGGAATTTTCGATTGGGATTGGCTTCTAATGGATTCAACATAATTAGGACTTTGAGTACCAGTTATAGAAATGTTTTGGTTGTTTTAATCCCTTACAATCTGCCTATATGGATGTGTATGGAAAAAATGTCTTATAAATTTGATGATTATTCCTAGAAAAAAATTCTTGGAAATGATATTTTATGTATACTTTTATCCTTTAATTGAATAATTATAGGATTTATGGTGCAAAGATGTTGAGATATGTGATACATCTTCTAGAACAATGTTCAAAAAGAAATATTCTCTAATGTGGACCATTAGTGGCATCCCTAAACTTGGTAATTTATATAGTTGGAACACTTACATGGGTTTGGATTGTCCAATTTGTAACTTTTATTTTGAACCCAAATGGATACCTAAGATTATAAAATGGTGCTCCTTGTGTCATCAAATATTTCTCGATGAATCACATGGATTTCAACTAAAAAAGTCAAAATTAAATGGTTTCATTGATTGTAAACCACCTCCAAATTTGTAAATAGGTTCTAAAATATTGGCACAACTTGGAAATGTAGAAACCAAATTAGGGAAGGTGAATCATTTGAATTGTAATAGGAAATGACTTCAAAGTGCATCTTCAAGTGAAATTAGAACACAAAAATGGCGGAAAAATGTATATTCGTCAAAATTCAATATTTGGAATTTAATTTTTTGTGGAATAATCCTGATGTGATACATATTGAGAAGAATGTTTGACACAATTTCATCTTCATATTGTTTAAAGAGAAAGTAAAGTCTAAGTATCATCTCAATGCTCAGAAATACATACAAGAAATGAACATAAATCATGATCTCTAGACAAATGAGAATGGAAAGTATGCTCATGAAATTTGTGTAATGAAAAATAGGGATAAAGGTACATTACATAGAATTTTAAAACATTTGAAGGTATCTGATGGGTATTCAAGTGAAATATCAAGGTGTGTTGACTTAATAAATAGTAAGTTACATGGATTTAAAATCCACAATTCACTTATTTTGTTACAGTAGTTACATTCATTGGCATTGGGTACATTATTATAGGAAAAGGAAACTTCTATTGTACTCCAGTTTTAAACATTTTTTTGACAGCTAGGTGAGAAAACTCTACATTCATTTTATCTTTAAAACCTTTAGGAGAGATTTGTATTGACACTGTGTGCAATGGAGATGATCTTTACTCCATCTCTTTTTATTGTCATTATGCATTTAACTATGAATTTTTTTGAGGAATCCAAATCAGGAGGCCTCATACATTATTGATGGATGTATCCAATTGATAGATAATTTATTTATATGTTTTTATTTTCATGAAACAATTTTTGGACCTTCATTAAATAAATCATGTGGTTTTTTAAATGTATTTCACAGATATCATGGAAATTTTAAATCAAATGTGAAAAATAAATATCAACCTGAAAGATATATTTCTGAAGTCTATTTGGTAGAGGAGTGACTTAACTTTTGTTCTAGATACCTAGATGATATTGAGACAATATTCAATTGAGTTGGAATTGTTGATGACACATCGAATCCATCTAAAATACATGGGCAATCAAATATATTTCCTACTATTGGCCGATCAGTTGGGAGGAGCTCAAATTTTACACTACCAGAAATGGAATTATTATAGGAACATAGATATGTGTTGCTAAATAGTGAAATTTTAGATCCATTTATTGGAGAGGCTAGGATACAAAAAATTAGACGAATAAGTGGATGAACATTAAATAAGAAAGATATAACAAAATCAGCTAATAAAGAGATAGTAGAATGGTTTACACGATGTGTAAGTTAATAAAGATTGAAATCAATACATATATTATGTTGATACATATATTTTGAAAATCTAATAATGTATATTAATTTTTTTATATCATGAATACTAATACTCAAGAAGATTTGTTAGAAGATTTGAAGTTTCTTGCTCGAGTTCCTTTAAGAAAGGCTAGAAAGTTTGATTCTTACAACATGAATTACTTTAGATTCCATACAGTTAATCGAGAAGAGGGTTTGAAAACATATAATAGTGGCATATTTACATTTTTTGAAGTGTAATACTATTGAAAATTGACTAATATTATCGAATTAAACTACCATAGAAATTTTTAATTGTTTAATTATAATGAAATTTGGTGGATATTATTAGGAGTGTTAAAAGAGATTCCTTGAAATTTACTTCTATGAACTTATCTCACATGATGGTTGTTGTTGACTGTGAACTACAACATCCGTATATCTTATCATCGTAAGATAAAATGGTATATTATGTGAAAGATTTTGTAGAGGAATGGTGTAGTTTATTTTCTCACATAAAACAAAGAGACTTGTATGATATGGGTGATGAAGTGGAATATTTGACATCTAACATTAAATCCCATCAACAACAAGAAGTGTACATATTTTTCTATCAATATATTGAAAATATTAGTCTTCTAAGAGTGGATATAGTAGATGAAGTACTGATAGAGAAAGAAACTAACACGATTGAAGGTTAAAGTGATTTTATATGTAGTTATCCATTTATTTATAAACAAACTATGTCATTTTTGAAGTCATTCATTATCATTGTCCTGTATATTTTTTTGTTAGTACTGTGCAACTTTTATCATTTCTATTTTTTTCTGCATGAAGTTTTTGAACTATATTTTTTGAACATAATTTTATCTGGTTAAATGATAGGATTACCAAGGAGTAATCATTATACTCACACTGCGGGGTAATATTGTTTTTATAGAAGCCTATATAATATGGTAATCTTTTCATTAATTTAAATATTTATTAGACAATGTTATTTAATTTAATATATTAAATTTTTTATTTATCTTTGTTTAATAGAGTCATTGAGGTTAGGCAGCCAAGCATCCCGAACAGAATCATGGTTGAATGTTCATATAAATATGATGGGATTTTTGTTAATGAGCCTTCCAAAGATGTTGGGGTATGAATTAATTTATTATAATAACTTATTATTAGTTTCTACTATGTTAATATATATTGCTTCGAATATGACTAATATTTGATTTATAGGTAAAAATTAAAGAAATGTGGGATGTAAATCCTGCACAGTCCTACTCAGTCTCCTAGGATGACCCAGTTGGTAAAGTCTTTCAGAAGGAGCATCCTGGTCATGTGTGCGAATGGGTTTGGGACTATTACCATATGACGTCTTTAAAAGTCAAATGGGGATTATAAGTGATGACTGGTGGTGAGAAGGTAAATAAAAAAAATCAAAATCATTTAGTTCACAAAATATTATTGATTTTAAGTTTAAATATAAATATACAACATTGTTTAATTTTCAATATAATTTTCTTACAGGTGCTTGTAACAAGAAGTAATGATGAGGATGGAAAGAGTAACGAGAAGAGTTAATCATTGGGAAATGATTAGTGGACAAGGTTTTTTCATGTATGAGTATGTCCAATGTGGGTATTTTCTATCATTTTTATATATTTTAGATGGTATTGGAAAAACTGGTTACCTATGTATCTGTTGTATAACCATGTGTCAATATGTTGTGTTTCAACAAGCTATGGAGATTGAAATTTCTATATGATCATATATAATCTTTAGTTTCTTGTCTATCTTTTACATATAGGTTGATCTGACTATTATATTATTCTAGTTCCCACTTGTTTTTCATGGTGTCTTACTAAGTATTTTTATATACACACCTGCATGGTCTTTTCTTGTATGATTTTTTTCTTATAAAGATATGTGTTAATGGTATCCTTAGTAGAACTAGTATCAATGGAACATAAAAGTATGTTGAGGCACTTACCATATTTGGTGGTCCAACTTAGGGATCTTGAGTTGCAAACTCATCTTCTTTTCTCTTTCAGTTGTTTTTAGATTGCGACCTACTATCCTTCTTCTTGGTTTGGAATGTATTTTACCCTTTTTCTTTTCTGGGATATTTATCTATATCATTATAATGTATTTCATATAGGTTACTACAAGAATTTTTTACACCAATAGGTTTTATTTTATTATACTTATACAGTATTTCATGGAGTTGAGTGTGTGTGTTTGTTCACATATAATAGGATAAAGCCACTAAATTTAGTGACATTTTTACAATGTTCTTGTCACTAACCCCTCAACTATTGGCGGTGAATATGTGGTGTCACTCTCATCATACTAGTGTCCCAATTAGGGTCCCTATAGGTCAATTCATGGCACAAAACCCCATGGTTTTTTCCAAGACTATAATCTCTATCTAACCTTGTCCATTATAGGAAAGTCTATACCCTTTTCCAAAGCTCACAAAACGACCCAGTCCTACTAACCAAGGATCATTTTAGGTTATCTATCACCAAAATAAGGTCATGTATCACTTATTCATACAATGATATCTCAATATTATAACATATAGGATACCCCATATCTATCAGACCCTTTGTTCGATTATCATCCTCTAGTTTTCACGTTCTTGGACAGAGCTCAATCTTTATGTGTCGGTTGATCTCCCTTTTGGTATATTTGTGTACTCTATTTGTGTATGGACCATGTTTTTTTTAGCTATATCTTATTGGACTTGGATAAGTGGTGAGGATGTAATCGAGTAAATCATACTATGTGGATTCTAGTCAGTCTAAAAACATAAAGGCATCTATGTTGTTTTTTGGGATCTCATAAAGAGGTGGTATTAGTGTTAGAAGTCCTAGTATTTCATAAAGTATTTAACTATTGTATAAATCCAAGTAAGTTTTAATCCCCACTTGTAGAATTTTAGATCATTTATGGATATTTACGGTGGTTTCTTTTTTTATAAGCATTGCTTATTAGTTTTGAATCATTAATGACCCTTTTGATGAAAATTGTATTCCTGATGGATGGTTTCATATGGAGAACTATTTCATTATTATAAAATTAATTTAACATGTTTGTAATTTTGGTGGATTTAGTTTTAACATGTGAAGCCTCATTTTAATAGAAGTACGTTGATTCTTTATAGCTAGTTTTAAATATATTAAATTTATGTTTTCCATGGAAATGTGTTGTGTAAAAGTTTAAATAATCAATGTACTTTCAATGAAAAATGTATTTATTCTTTCAATTTATTGATAAATTTATTATTGATTCTATAAATGTGTTGATTCTTTTCATTTTTTATGTATTATTGATTCTTTTAATGTGTTGTCTCTTGTTTGATTCTTTTAATGTATTGAGAAATGTATTATTTCTTTAAATGTTTTGTTTTCCTTTATCAATGTGTCAATTCTTAATATTTTGGTGAGAATAAACATAAGTTGATTCTTTAGTTTTAACATTTGTTGTTTTCCTTGTACATTGAGGATATATTTTAGGATCTAGTAAAAATTTTAGTGTGACTGTTGTGTTGTTCTGACTGTAAGTTCTGGGGCTCCAGAACCTGTAGCTTGTTTTTTTAAGGCATGAGATAGTGGTAGTTTAAACTGCAACTAGATATAGGATTTTTTTAACAATGGTTTAAACCACTAATATATTATGGTATTTTTAGGAAGGTGTTTTAAACCATGATAAATATGAAAAAAAAATTACTCAGTGTCAATTTAATTCATATTAGTGGTGGTTTTTTTTATAATAATTATAGACTTTTAGCGGTGGTTAGAAACCGTCTCCAGATCCAAATAAATTTTTTATCCAAAATCCGCCTCTAAAACTAAGAAAACTACCATTAAATACTAATTTTATGAAACATTACATAAACCACCACTAAATGGAAGAAACTGTTGCATGTTGATTACCAACACCAATTTTAGAAGCACTTTTTGGAAACCATCACTAAACCATATAGCGGCATTTTAAACTGTCACAAGTTGATCAGTTTATTGTTGTTTTATTTCCTTTTTTATAATGTGTTTGTAATTATTAAATAATCCATGTACTTAAGTATGGTACATATTTTGTGTGTTGGTAATCAACCAATAGAACTATTTTCAAAATTATTTCTTGAGTATGTTTCATGTTGCAAACTTAGTAATATATTATTGAAGTTTTATGTGATTTTTATATTAAATTATGATACATGTATCATATTTAATAGTGTATTATACAAACTATTGTGGTTAATATCTTTAAGAGTATTTTCTATCCTTTTCATAGTATTTTTTTCATTCACTACTAGTAGTGATATTATAAATATAATTAAATTTTAGTAATATGTAAATATATATATTTAGAAATATAGTTTTTGAGTATACTATAATTTTTTTTCCTTCACATTTTATTAAATTTATCATAATAAATTTGTCATATTTTTTAAAATTAACATAAATTGTTTTTTATAAACTTATATAGTATATTGGTTATTAAATTTGGTAATTTTGAAAAATATTTTGTGTCATGACTTTCAAAAATGGACTTTTATTTTTAATAAAATTATTTCTTAATAATGAAACATAGAAACTATTTTCTTAAACAATTTTATTTTTGTAATATCCCCATTTTGAAAGATTTAGTGCTTTGAAAATAATTTTTACATATGTTTTAAAATATGATTTGTTTTCTTCTGTAAAACCATTTTAATAATTAAGTGCTTGTAATAAATTTGAATTTAGTGGTAGGTTAGATATATTATACCTTATGTGACTCTTATGGTGGGGAACACTATAAGAGAGGGGGTAGATTAATGGATGGTATATTAAGGATTATAGTAGGGTTAACATACACATTGTATATTATAATCTTATGGTATTATATAATTTTAACGGTTTAATATAAACATATTATAACCATGGTGATTCTTTGTAATGATTAATGGTGTTTTGATTTGATATATTGATCATTTTAAGATGTATTGGATTTTATAATGAGAATCTAATCTGGTAGTACTAAAGGTTTAATTTATTTCTAGTAATTATATATAAAGAGTATGGTGAGTGACTTTAGATTCATATATAATTGTTATATGTCTATATACCTTATGGATATTGAAATATTGTGTTGTTCCACACTTTCTGTTGAATTTTGGAGTTTTTCATCATAAGGGTTATGGGTTCTTTAGAGTTAATGTTAGTGTCTTAATTTTTAATTAAATATTTTGTAGGGTAGTTAATGATGGGTGGAAATTATCCTCATGATTATTATAGATAATAATTTAAATGGTGGGGATATTTTAATGTCTTGTTTCATGGATTGTTTAATTTAATGGAAATTTTGGTTTTTTCATCGGAGTTTAACGTAATGGGAACATAATTTTTTTTAAATTTTTGGTTACTGACATGTGTATTTTTTTTCCACTCAGTATTAAATATTGAATTTTAATATTTGATAATTAATTAATAGGTGTTTTAAAGTATCATTTGAGTTTTGGCTAGAAGCTTGATGGTTTGCGTGTACTTAGAAGGTGGGATAACATATTGTTTTAAAATATAGGTGGAACTGGGTACCTAGTGGGGTTATAGGAAGTATATTGTGTGTGTAGAAGAGGTGAGGGTACCGAGGTGGTTCCACTGGGTACTTGGTGGCTGTTAACTGTCGATCCAATTGTCTCAGGGCTTGATTGTCTAAAAAAATGTAATTTCAATCATTTATATTAATCCACATTAATTTATTTTGAACTTTTTCTTTAAACACATTTGGTTCTATATATTTGAGAAACCTATATGGATACTTATTATCCCCCCCCCTTCATTCTCTATATATCAAGGTTCAATAAAGATGAGTTTTATTACCAAATTAAAGTTAAACCATCATTATTTGTCTTTTCCCTTCCACTTATTTCTCCTCTCATTCTCTTCATTTTGATTGGGTTAAGATTATTTTATTTCACAATGATATGGTGAAATAATATCTAGAAACAAGTATTTATATTATATTAGATACAGAAATATATAATTGAGTTTTTTATATATTTTCATCACTATTTTTATAGGAATTGACTAAGGTGCATATTTTTCCCGAGTTTTAAGAATCTTAGGCTAAATTTAATGGATCAATAGTTTTTTAAATTAGGGATCAACGTATGTATATTTACATATTTATTTTAGGAGTAATTTTAATATGGTTTCATCATGATTAAAGGTTCTCTAATTATGGTGGGTGTTCATTATGAATTTTGTGTGTAATTAAATTTTTTCATATAATTAAAAAGAAATATTTTGTATCCACTGGTGTGTTATTTGGTGATCATTGGATAGATAAATCTTACTTACAGTTTAGGTATAGGATCTCAAATAATCAGGTGAATTTTTAAGTTATGCCTGTGAGATGTCTGTTCTTTTCAAATAGATAATAAATATTAAATAAAAATTTTAATAATTTAAATGAATTAATTTAATTTTTTTAACCCATTAATGGTATCACTTAAAAAGATACATTATTTGAATCTATATAATTTTTTACTCATTTTGATTTTGATATAAATTCAAAATCGTGTGGATGTTGGTTTGGATAATTCCTTAATCATTAAAACATATTTTTTTATATTTGATATTATTACTGGTTTATTTACTGATGTAGATTAAGTATGTTCTTCTTCATTATTTCTATAACTATCATGGCTTTGTAATTATATCATGTTTCCAGGCATGTATATACATTATTTTTGATGAGTTTATCTATGGACTTCAATAATTTTAATTTTTTGTAGAATGAATTATAGTATTAGAATATTTTATTTTGTGACTATGTTTTTATAGATATTATATCATGTTCCTTTGACATATTTAATTATAATGAACATTTATTTTAACTTTTGGCTATATGATTTATAATTCAACGATATAAACTTAATCATAGTTATGATATCACATTAGTGGTGATGTAATGGCTAGGTTACTCTAGTGGAAACAAAATTATTAGATTCTAAATTTTTTTGATTTCCATCACCCACAAGTTCTCATCCTTTGGAAGTGTGAGTTTTCCATAAAAATACTTTTACTTGAAATATTTCAAATTTTATTTCAAACTAGAAATAATTTCTAGAAATTATAAACTACCTCTTTCTTTATCTACTACCAATATCATTGGATTAATATTAGGTTTCTAAACTATAAAATTATTTGATAAAATAGTTCTATTTTAAAATATAACATTTATTAGGTTTTAATAAATATGATGATTTCAAGGTTAATCAAGTGAAATTCTTTTACATGGTAAAATAGTGTTTTAACAAGATTTAATTTATGATGAACTGTATTTATATTAAAAAAATCAATCTTTAATGTGGGTTTTAAATTTGAAAAACCAATCATTCTTAGGATCTTACCTTTTTTAGGACTAATAAATGAATTTTACTATTTTAGTGCACATTTGGATTAGGAATTATTTCCTGAATTTTTTATCATGTACTGTTTTGAATTTCAGGTGAATAGTTATAATAATGCATTATATTAGAAATATTCTATTAATTATGATGTATTTAACATAATATCTTTATTCTTAGTTATTACCTTATGATAATATCTTTACGGTATGGTTTGATAGTATTTCTAGTTTCATGTGAACATTTTTTGAAATTATGTTAATGGTTCCTAGTATTTCATAAGCCAGTATATTTTTATTCACTTATATCAAGTATAATGAACCAATCATTATTTAAAACATAATATATTTTTTAAATAAGAATTTTCTTATTATATTACTGAATACCTTTTGGGTATATAGTTTTATAGAATTAGTTTATAAGTCTTACATAAGAAAATAATTCTTTACAAAGTAGAAACTCTTTCTTAGTGTATTTTATTTCAAAATACAACGTTTCTAGTATGAAATATATTTTATTTTCATGAAAAATATTCAACATTTGAAACTTGATTTCAACATTGTTCTTGATCATCTTTTAACTATATGAATGGTTTGGGAAAATATGGTATGATCACAAAAAACTCAGCAACGACCATATATAAATAAGAAAGGAAACTAGTTAGTCTATTTCAAAACCATGAGATCATATAAGATAGTTTGAACTTAACATAATAAAAATAGAGTTAAACTGATCATTAACTTACAAATAAAAATAGATTTCCTACACCAAATCTTTATAAAACAATATAGATAAAAACATAAATGAAATATCATAGTCACGAGGCTTCCATATAAAACTTGAGAACCCATGAAAAACATTTTCTTAAAAATACACCTTTTACCCATAAAGTTTATAATCATTCATTATAAAATATCATTATATTACATTAATAAAAATAAATATTTCTATGAAAATTCAATTATTTGTATTAAAAATCCATGAAAGTTCTTTGTGACATTATCTTTATATAACCCTTAGTATAACACTTACTAATGGAATAACATGCTGGGTTAATTGCAACATAACTCTATAGATAATATAACCATTACCTAATGCATTCGAGAGATATATAAAGGTACACCATCACAAAGAAATATTTTCAAGGACCATAAAAAACAAAAAACAAATAAAACTATGAATTTTCAGAATCAAACTCCTAAAAATATAATTTTTAACTCATAAGTAAAACATTTTTGGATTTTGATGTATCCCTTTCCATTAAAACCACATTTCAAAACTAAAATTCCCAAATTAAATGGAATAAGACATATTAATTTTAGAAAACATATATAATTATAATGGAATACAAATGTTAAATAACAGTTTTAGAAGTGGTCAATTATGTTTACATCATATACATTAAAAAAATAATTCCTTTTGCAATTTTTGAAGAATGTAAAATGTTACATATGATATATGAGAAAAGATTATTTTTAAAGGCCTTTGTTGAAAATTAAAAGGAGAAGTACGATGAAATTTTTGATTAATTTATTTAAATATTTACACATTAATAATATAATATATACATAGAGAAATAAATTTATAAATAAATCATTAAAACATTTCAAAAATAGGTTTTGACATAGAATATCCCATACCAAGAGTTTGAATTGTCTCATACTCTTTTTTATCTTCCAAAATAAAAAAATTATCTTAATTATTTAATTTATTAAGAAGATTTTTCAAGTTAATTATTCTTTTATTAATTATTTTATTTCACTTATTACCATGGGATACTTAATCACATAATTGTTTATGTTTACTTCCAATGTTTTGAGGATTTTTGAACTATAAGTACAAAATGACTTCATTAGTTGACTATGGTCAAATAGATCATGATTAATTCATTTAAAAATCATTAATCTTGTTATTATTATAATTTTAATTGATTAATTATACTTTTATAAACAATTAAGTAAGTTGGTTTTGAAAAAAAAAATTACATTACATCATAGAGAGGGTAGTTTGTATGTACGTGTGAGTAAGGATTCCATTTTTTCAAAAAATATCAAGGAAAGAAGGTAAATATTATTTTATATTTATATAATTATAATTATATAATAATAATATAAATATTTCTTCTAGTAATCCCTTATATATCATCACTTTCTGGAGGTGATGGAAAATAAAACACATTAGTTTGTGAGGTGGTAGTCTGTATGTATACATGAGCGATGTTTTTATTTTTCAATGAATGGTAAAGAAAGAATTAGAATATTTTTTTACCATTAAATCATTAATTTTATCAAAAATATAATATCATTTAATTTTGACCCATCATTATTACTATCCATAAGAGGCGATGATGAAAAATGAAATACATCACCATTGTTAGGAGGTAGTTCACACGTACGCCTGAAAAATCGTTTCATTTTTTCATTAGATGGATAAGTAGATGAAAATGGATATAAAATAAGAATACTAAAATTTAATTATATTTAAGATAATAATGTAAATATATCATATTGTTTTGGATAGTTTTTTTGGAGGAAAAATAATAAATAAATAGAAAACACTTCGTTACGAACTATACTACCTCTTTAGACAACCATTATAGGATTATATATAATTCTTTATAGTATCGTATTCTAATAAAAAACATATATAATGTGGGGAGAAATGTGATAAAATGATTTGGTAAATATTTTACTAATATAATAGGCTTCTCAAAGTTTGTATAAGGGAGGATAGGTTGTGTCCTTTTATAAGTGAGGGTGAGGACACACTTGGATTTTTAAAAAATTAAAATATAGTAATTCCTTACTAAAGAAAAAAGGAACCAAAATGACCTATATTCAAATAGAAGATGATGTGGGGTAAATATATGACCATAAAATATGAATTATACAAGTTTTTTGGTTTATTTTAATTTTTAACATTTTAGTTTTATCCTTTTTAACTTGTTTTAACTCTTATCGTGGTAACTGTCTTTTTTTACCAAAGTGAATATTCATAATGAAAAAAATAAAAATGGAATAATTAAAAATTTTGGGTATTGTGATTAAAAATATAAATTCTATTTTATAAAAATAAATTTTAATAATTGTAATAAATTTATTTTAAAAAACTTATAAAATATCATATAAAAGAGTTCTAAAAAATATTCTATTTTAATTATAAAATGTTTTTGTCGAAAAATAAAGTGTAATTTTGATCCAAATGAAATTAATATAGTTATATATAGTTATAATTAATTAATTAAATTTCAAAACTAATCCAAAATAACATGATAATAAAATATATATTTAATAATAACTATTTATGCCTAACTTTTCAAAAAAATAATTTATTTAAAAAAATTATAAAAAATTAACACTAAGATAATTTTGAATTATTAATATAAAAAATTATATAATTTTTTCCAAAATAAAAAATATAGAATTTGGAAATGAAACTTATGAATAAAATTGTATAATAAAATAAACTCAATTTAGTTAAAATAGAACAGTGTTCGTTTTGACTAAAAATAACATATTATTATTATTATTAATATAGCCATATGAAATAAAATTTATGAATAATAATAAGGTATGAAATTTATATATTATTAATATCACCTGGTTTATCACATTATTCCCTCCCTTTTTAAATTTCATCCTCACAATTTTTATTCACTTCTTAAACAAGTGGGGATATTTTTCCTTCAAAATTTTTTTAGATTCTTATATTAATACTTAAACAATATGGGTTTTCAAAAAAAAAAGAATAACCTAGTTAATCATCTTATTCCATAAAACTTACTCATTTTGGTTAAGAATTTGAATAGTGTGTTCCTCACATGAAAGGTCATATTTTAATTAAACTAATTCAGGACTGAAAACAAGATATACATATGGTATATACTTAATTAAAAATTAAACCATAGAGAAATAATATACCTACTATAAACTCTGAAGAAAATCCAATTGATAAGAAAATGATCCAATATTCTCTATAATTTCATATAGTCTATTAAAACATTGACTTAACTTTCCTTTATTTCCAAAATGAAAAATAGTTTTCCTTAGAGATTCTTAAGTAAAAATATAGTCACCTACCTCCAAAGAAAGATCATTCCTTGGTTATATATATAAATTTTATTACTATATTAAGAGACCCTCATATGTTTTTGAATCACCTCAACATTCATATCCATCTCTTCTACCAATTTTGGTCTGAAAACCTTCTTTCACCAATGTTATGAAAAAAACTAGCATCTAGAATCGCTTTCCATATAATTCCTCAAAATGTATCACATGTATATTGGAATGAAAACTATTACTATAATAAAATTTAACTAGTGAAAGATATTGATCCAAAATTTTCTAATAATACAATAAAAAATCTCAAATTTTATCCTCAAAAGTACGAATAATTCATGCCAACTGTCCATCATATTGAAGATGAAAAGTGTAATGAAATATAATTTAGTACCCAATGAGTTCTAATGGATTTTCCAAATATAAGAGGTAAATCTTGGATTAGGATCAAGTTAAACAAAAATTAGGAGTATATTAAATTTTGTTATCTCTTTACAATAATGTCTAAAATGATTATCCAAATAAATATTATTTCTAGTAGAAATTAATTGTGTATATTTTTTAAAAACAATCAACAATTAACTGTATCACATTATTAACTCAAGATTTATTTGGTAATCTAACCATTAAATCCAATTATATATTCTACCATCTCCATTATAACATTAGAAAATTCTCAAGAATCCCCTTCTATAATCTTCATTCTATTTTAACATATTGGAAATTCAAAAATTTCATTATAAATTTATCGAAATTTATTTTCATTTTTTCACACAAAAAATGTCCATGAAGTTATATAAATAGCTTAGTGCTGTCAGGATGAATAAAAAATAGAGAGATTTTACCTTTGATGAGTAATTATTTCTTTAACTAATAATTACAAGGAACACATAATATTTTAATAAATCTCAAAATGTAAAGACCCGTAAATTTCAAGGAAATTTTTTTATTAATTTCTTTGATATTTTACAAGTACGCAGTTTCTGATGGCACCTGATTTTGAGGCCCAATGTGCCCGGAATCAATTTCTGAAGTTTAGCCCGGGTACGTTCAGTGAAAGAACGAGCGGGTTTTCTATCTTTTGAACCAGTACATGGAATTGAAATCCGAGGGCCCCAATGGAACCGTAGCACCAGTAATTTCTTAAGAGGACCTTTACCGAAGATGTGTCTGCTCGAGAGGAGTTATTAAAAAATGTGGATTAAATGAAAAGTAAAATAAATTTGTGTTACAATTTTATTTCTTTTTCTAAGTTCTTATATCCTAGGTGTGGGAGTTGGGGTGGGACCCAGTAGTTATTAACTACCCTTGAGAGGATAAAGGTGAGGTGGGGCCTAAACGAGCCCCAACTCTTCACATTCCCTAACTCCCTAACTCCCCCCTTTATTTGAGTAACTCCCCTCTCTCCAACATTAATTCATGACAACACAAACTAAATTAATTGATTAAACCTCTTCAATTATTTTAGCTAAGTCTTTGAATTTTAAAGTTTGAAATGCATGGGAAAATAATAAAATAAGGAGGGGCCTTATTTTATTTTATTAGTTTTGTTGTATGAAGGAATTTGGGAGAGATCTCTATTCTTTTGAAGAGATTCATCTCCTTTGTTGAAGAACGCCAAGACTCCGATGAAGAACATTGACTCGGTGACCCTAGTTTCTTCTTCCTTTTCCTCCTCCACGGCAAGGAAGGAAACAACGACACGTGAATTCACCAATGACGTCATGCTTGTTCTCTCCGTGATAAAAATAGGAGACGCCGCTTCCTCCTCAGACGGTCTCCGTCGACGTCTACGAAACCTCACCACGTGATGCATTCAACCACGACACCGACGTTCATCATCGTTTATCGAGGTAGGGGTTATCTTCGTCCAAGTTTAATTAAACGTTCTTCGTTTATAAACTTGGATGCTTGTTATCATCATAACAGGAGGAGATCAAACTGCACAAACACGGCCGATCCTCCTCCCCTTTTCTTGTTGATCCTCGTTGATCTTTACAGCGAAGGCGGCGTGGTGTCATTTCACCATGTGGGAACAAAGAGGACCACGACAGGAGTGGGCTAAGGTAGTGGTGCACAGTGTTGTCGCGCCGCGCCGGTGAGGCCGAAGGAGGTCGTGGCTAGGAGCGGGCCGCAGGGGAGGGGCGCAGAACCGTCGCTCTGCGCCGTAACTTCTAGGGGGCTGCGACGGAGGGGCGTGGCGCTATCGCGTCGCACCAGTCGGACAGAAGCCATGGAGGTCTTCAGCGGGGGCGGCTGGGCTCGGCCAACTGCAGGTGTTTTAGGAGGCAGGACCCCGCGGGTCTCGCGACGGCTCAACCGTCCGACCATTATGGCTGGACGTTTCCGAATAAACTGGGGAGTTTAACCCCCCGGACCTGTCTAGGGAAGACCCCACCAGGGGGGCCTCTATTTCTGAAACAAAGGGGGTCACGCCCCCTTTGAACCCTGCTAAGTCGTGATCCGAGCCGCGGTCGGCTTCCGAGCCGGGCCGCCAACCTCGCCCAGTCGCGGGCCAGGCCACACCCAGCCGGGTCGGGCCGCGCTCGGCCGAGCCGCGCCGCGGCAACTGTGCCGGGCTGGGCCGCGCCCAATCGGTCCAGACCCAGACCCAGGTCAGGTCGACCCGGTTCGGGAAGACCCAGGGGGTATTGGGTCGGGTCGGACTGGGCCCAAACCCCCTATTTTCAGACCAGGTTCGTTCAAATGCTTGTATCATTAGATACGGACCTCCAATCGATGCAACGTCAGTTGAGTTGGTATCCTTGGATCAAGGCGGATGTTTCGGTATATTACACTCAAGGTTTTGGCGAAGTATGTTTATGGTCGGGTTGGTTCGAACCAAAAACCAATCGGGTCCTTGGAGATGAAACGCTTATAACTTAACGATCGGACGTCCGAATGACGTGTCATCAGTTACGTTGATTTCTTCATAGTGAGAGAGTTCTTTTGGATTAATCCACTTGATGTTTGGATGCAGGTGGAGTTTGGCCGGGTTGGTTTTAACTTAAAAACCAACCGGGCCCCTAGAACGGAAAAGTCATTATCGCTCAGACCGGGCGTCCGATTGACGCGTCGTCTATCACATTGAGTTCCTATTGATGAGATATAACTTTGTGATACATCAAATCTGGACTTAATGACAGTTGATGTATCGACTCCCTTGTCTCGTGGAGCGGACCCTCCCAGAATCGAGCGTGTTGTGTGCAGGAACCCTAGAGCTAGCTGCGACTGCGACGACGATGACGACTGTACTTGGATCCTTCGTGGGTTCGGCAGCGAGGATGACTGTACTTGGATCCTATGTGGGTTCAGCAGTAAGGAATACTGTACATGGATCCTACGTGGGTTCGGAAGTGATTGTTACTGTACTAGGATCCCACGTGGGTTCGGTAGCGACGACTTCTGTACTTGGATCCTCTGTGGGTTTGGAAGGGGAGATGATTCAGATGCTACATCTATCATCTCCACCCCTCTTCGTGAGTAGTATACCTGTGTGAGATGAGTAATGATTTTTCAATCTTTATCATCGATGTGATTGACGTGATTTTCTGTGTGGACTGGTTGTGCTTTCCTATGTGGACTGGGTTGTACTTGAGCTCGTGAGTTGGAGCCAAACTGGAATTGATGACTTAGGTATATGTATGGGCGTATATCTAAGTAGAGTTGGTTGATACATCGTGTTTGTAACCTTCCTTTGTGGTATATCCTTTGTGGATTCCGGGAGACCGTCGGGGGTCTTGGGGTCCCTACTGAGTATCGTATACTCAACCCTACACGGGCTATACCCGCACAACGTTCTTGTTGGTTGCAGACGATGGACAACGCTGATCATAGTTGAGGCTTGTGGAGAATGACGGTACCCGAAGGTGGAATATCAGGCGGGACGTACACAGAGCGGATGGCCGGACCCGAGGTGCTGAGGAGACCATCTGTACCCACCCTTCAGGTGGGATAGCCAGAGGAAGACTCGGTGGTTGCTGGTTTGCTTTACTATTGTTGTACTTTCTTTTCAGTTGTACTATACTTTTAGTTAGGTTTGTATTCTGGCCCGTTTACTTTTCAGCACTTACTTTTGTACTCAGTTTACTCAGTGTTTACTCAAACTTGCGTACTCTGTGGTGTTTGTTTTCTTATATAAAGGCAATGCCTTCCCTTTTATCAGGATTTACGCCTTTGGTGCTAGTCTCCAGCCCATGGCCTATGGAAGGCGGGCTTGGGGTAGTCACGGCATGGGCCCCAAGGACAGGTCGTGACACAAAACACCATATTTTCAATGTAAAATTTATGAAACTTAATTTTCTTTAAAAAATTACCTTTTCTTATAAATCATGATCCTTCTTTTAATATTTCTTAATTTTGTCTGACAATGATGAATGTGTTGACACCAAAGAAAAATAAAATAAGTTCCCACATGAAAAATTTCTAGGATTATATTCATTAAATAATTAACTAATGTTTCATGTTCCATCTATATCCTAATTAATGATTCATTTACATTTGGATATAAAGAATCATTTACTCTATTTTCTTTTCAAAAATAGTAATGAATCTTGTATTTGTAATCAATATTAAATTCCAAATATCTTCTCTATCTCAGGTTTAATTACTTTAGAGTAAATATATTCCTCAAACTTTTATGACCAGGATATATTTTACATTACACTCAATATAAATGATCTCTCAAAATTTTTAATGAAAATACAAAAACCAACAATTCAAGTTCATGTTTAGAATAATTTAAATTATGAGGTTTCAGTTATTGTGAAAAATATGCAATTACCCAATCATTATAAATCTAAACACAACCAAGAATCTTCAAAGAAGAATAATTTTAGATAAAAAATACACCAATACTAGATGTTAGGGTCAAAAATAGATAATACACTAATCTACATTTAAATTCTTAGAAATATTCATCCCATAATTTCATCCATATGAATTTAAATACTTTTCTAGTTCACATAGATAGTTTGATAGATAAACGAGAATAGTTTTCAAAAAAATATATTTATTAAAAAGTTAATTCAAAAACACTATGAGCCTCTCTAACATTTTTTAGTATTTTCCACTCTTCAAAATCTTTAGTTTTTATCTTAATAAATAATTATTCCATCTTTATTTACAATATGTCCAAGGAAAGAAACTTGTCACAATAAGAATTTTCATTTACTAAATTTTTAATAAAACTTATTTTCTTGTAAGGTTTACATAAAAATACTTAAATATTTCTCATGTTCATCATTAATTTTATAATATTTTAGGATTCCACCAATAAACATGACCACAGATTTATCCAATAACTAATTGAAAACTCTATTCATAAGGTCAATAAGAATAGTCGGATCATTTTACAACCCAAAGGGCATGACTAAAAACTCATAACGTCCATAGCTAATTTGAAATACTGTTTTTGGAGTGTAATCCCCCATATTTAGATGACAATACCTAGACCTAAGATCAATCATTGAAAACTATTAATCTCCCTATATCTGATGAAAAAATTCATATATTTGACTCAATATATACTTATTCTAGAATGATATTCTTTTAAATAGTCTATAATCAAAGAAAATACTCATAGAACCATATTTCTTTTTAAAAAATAAATTTTATCACCCCATGGTGAAGTAATATGAAGAATAAATCCTTTATCTGGAAACTCTTGTAACAACATTTTCAATTCCAAATGTTCTACATAATACATTCAGTTTGGAGGGTTTGACATTTTCATAGTATCATATACGAATTCAATAGTGAATACAATCACCCAATAAGGTATACTACCAAGAAATTCATTAGGAAATACATCGAGATATATATTTTTTATAGGAGTATCACAAATTTTAATAGTCTTCTTTTTCTAAAATATTTGTGCATATAACATTAATTTCAATAATTAATCAATTTACCATCTTTTTGATATGTTAACAAAGGTATGAATTCATTATTTTATACAAACTAAAACTCATTAAAAACGTCTTTATATCTACAATCAATATTATCATGAAAAATAGAAAGAAAATCCATATCCAGAATAATATCAAACTCTTCAAAAAAATATAAAAAAAATTTAGGTAAATAATTTCAAAAAATAATAATTTTACTATTCTTATAATTTTATTTTACCTTAATAATACCCATAAGTGTTTTTATAAAAACTAATTGATTCATTTATTGAGTTGAAAATTATAATTTACCAAAAACAATTATAAATGAATAAATGTGTAGACCTCAAATCAAATAAGACATTGGCATAACATGAATAAATAAGTAATGTATATGAAACTTTATCACTAGATGGTCAAACATTTACTCAAGTAGTCACAAATAATTTAGTGACTCCTTTATACTTGTGATCTTAACTACTTCTATCCTTTATTCCTATATTTAGACATGTACGCACATAATGACCTATTTTATTACCATTAAAACATCTTACTATAGGATTTTCATTATTTTTTCAATCATTATAGTGGTCTATTTATTTTCATTCATTAGCCACATGTCCAAAATTACCAAATCATAAACAATTAATCTATTTTATAATATATTTTACAGGTTTATGTTTATTATAATTTTCACAATATATAAAAATTTTCTTCTTAAATTCATATTTCCTTGGTGGATAATTCCATTACTTACCATTTAGAACTCTTTTTCAACTTATTTTCATAGAACACATGATCATAAAAAAAATACATTTATGTATTATTATAATAAATTAAAACTTTATCATAAATTCTAAATTCATTTGAAGACAATTCATTTTGAAATGTTTTCCTCAATCTTTAGTAAAAATAAATAATTTTATGATCAATATCCAAGATACAATTTGGTATATACCTAAAAAATTAGGTGAAGTTTTCTCCATACATAGTCACTAAATCTTCCTTCTTATACCTCAATTAAAATACTTTATTTTTAATCCTATGCTAAACATCCTTAAGAAAATATTTCTCAAAGAACATATTCTTAAATTCATCCCATTCCAATGAATCAATATATTCTATTTCTTTGGTATTCATTACCATGTTCCACCACTGATCAAATTAAATTTTAAAAATATAAATATAATAAAATTAATTTTTATGCTTCAAATAAGCCATGACTTCAAATGTATTATCTGAAAATTTAATACATCACTTAGCTACCACTAAGTTAAAATATCTACTGAATGTTAGTGGTTATTGTTTCTTGAGATTATATACAATATAAAATTTTCTCTACAATGAATGTGGATTTTCTATAACATGTATGGTACCACCATTATTATCCTAATTTATCTAATATATCATAATAAAAAATTTCTTAGTTCTAATTCCAACCATTCCAATTTGATCATTTGGAATGATATTTTCTTCTTGGTGACATTAGGCTTCAGCTTTCTAGTTTAATCTATAGAAAACCATTATAAATATACATATATTAGATAAAAAAACATAGTAATATTTAAAAATTTCTCTTGATATTTATATATTATAATCTTTAAAGCATACTTACATTATCACACCCTCTAAAATTATCTAAATACTACTCTAATCCTAACTAAACGTAATCGATCCAATTCCAACACACAATTTATTTTTTAAAAAATAATTAATTTTCTTCCATTATCTAAGACACTTTTTGGTTTATAGTTTTAGATAGGAAAAAGGTCCTAGAGATTCTAAAAAACCACAGGTGATGATGAGGTCTACTACAGCCTCTCCCCCCTCGGGGGGATGGTACTCTGTCAACTCTCCATAGTGTCCAACTTCTTCCTTTTTTTCCTTTTCGAACCCGGAATACTTTCCTCCTTTTCTTCAGATTCATGTAAGCTTGTAATTCTTAGTGTTCTTTGTAGGCCTCCCTCTTCTACTGATTTCTTCTCTTGAATTCATTTAGGCATCTTCCCTATTAGATCCCACTATGGTTTCTCATTTCAAGCGACGTCGTCTGTCGGTGGACTATTCTGATCGATTTATTTTTACCTCTTTGAGATTGTAGGAGAGAGCCACATTTGGTATCCTTGACTCTAAGAACATCATGATACGATTTTCCTCTGAAGCCGACATGATTCTGGCGTGGTCGAGTGCGTCGTTCTCCTAAAATAGTGATCGAGTCCTCCTTTTCAAGTGGTCATATGAAATGCATATGAAGCATGACCCTACAAAGATGGAAATATGGGTATGTTTCTCAAAACTCCCTCTCCCATTCCAAAAACCCTATATTCTTTGATTTCTTGGGAATCTGGTGGGTATTTTACTTTGCATAGATAGTAGACCTTGTGCGATGTATCACCCAATATCTCTGAAGATCTCTGTTGAAGCCGATGTATCGAAGGCACCTATTGAGTCCTTCTGGATTGTCATGGGAGAAGAATTTCGTTATAAGAATATTTTTATATTTGAATCATGGAGTAAATATTGTTCTTCATGCAAGAGTTTAGGACATAGCTTGGCTATCTATAGGCGTAGGGAGAGGTATCTTGACAATGCTTAGGATGTTCGAGTGGACTGGGTCCAAGGTCGTGCTTCATGTGAAGTTGGAAATCATCTGAATTCATTCAGTGAAGGGCATGTGGATGGTTAGGGTGCTTCTAGACAAGGGAACGACAAGGTCGAGGACTCTCTGTGCTCAGGTCGAACAAGCATGTAGAAACCAATTAAGGCTTCTTCTTCTAAACCTAGTGTAGTTGAGATTTTCAGAAGACTTCAGTGAGATTTGTAAAGTCCTCTTGGACACAGAGAAGGGGGTGTCTAGGAAAATGAAATAGTGGAAGCAAATAAGGATTTTGCTAATGTTACTTCTCAGGCTCTGGGGGTCCCTATTGGAGTTGCTAGTCTAACTGCTAGTCTAACTTATAAGGGTGAGTCGGGCCAAAACCCACGATCCTATGTATGGTAGTGCGTGATGAAGGATGCAACAATGTTGAAGGGATGACCTAACCCTCTTGAAATAGTAAGGATAAGGAGGGTTAGGAGTGGGATCAGGCTTCATGTGGGGTTCGAAAGCTGCTGACCACCAACCAGGGAACCAATACAGGGAGGTCTTTGTTCGGTTTGAATTTAAACAATTGGTTTTAAATCTTGAGTAATGAGGGAGAGTTTGAAGGCTATTCCAATTGTCCCTATGAGGATGAGTCTGATGGAGATGAAATATACTCAGATAATAATGGAATTGGTGGGGATAGAAAAGGCCGGCACATACAAAGAAGTAAGAAATTCAATAAAAAAATAGGGACCCAAGGAGATATATTGTTTCAAGGAAGCCAAAAGTTAAGGGATGTAAATACTACTCCTACCTCCCTATACCGATGGAGACTCGGTCAGCCAAAAAATAGGGAAACCTCAAGGAACACAAGACCCAGCAAGTAGTAGAAATGGAGAGTCAGAAAGATGAGGTAAACCAGACTTAAAATCAAGAGAATGAAACCTCAAAGGGAGAAGACCTACAAAGGGATATGCACATGAAATCTGAGGAGGTGATGATTGTGGGGGAGGATTCTTCTCCCTTAGGATAGAGGTGTGTGGATGGGTCTCCTGATGGTTTGTATCGCCAGATGACCGAGGATTTGGAAGAACATATGGAACTACTCATATATTCTGGTGAAGAAATGAAGGAGGTAGTCTTGGTGATCAAGGCTATAAGGGAAGAGGCTGAGAAAATGATGGGAAGACCAGTAAAAATGGATGTTACCAGAGAGAAATCTGAATGGATAGACAATACAAATTGCATACTGATTCAAGGCTTTAATATGGAGAAGATTAGAAAATATAAGTACATGAAATCTTGGGATTTTCTAGCAACGTGTTATAAATAATTTCTAGAGACTGATCCACACTATCTGGTTAGTGCCTTTCCCTGGACACTGTTTAGGGAAGGATATTTCAATCGCATTATAATTGTGTTTAGTAAGTCAGTTGTAATATTTGAAGATTTAGCTGTTTTACCTGTGAGGGTTCTCACATTCCCCTTAAAAGTGTTGGAAAATATAAAATGATAATTTGGAGGATAATTTTAGATAATTAGTTTATAACTCTTACATAAAAAGCATACATAAAATATTAGACATGTCCACCTAGTGTCTATTTTTTGAGAATATAATACTTTTAATATGAAAAAAATGTTTTGAAAAAATCCCATCATTATTTTCATATTGAATTCATCATTGTTCGAAATAATTCTTAAAATGTTTGAAAAACATTTGAAAACAGGGAATTAAGACCAAAAATCTTAGTAATAGACATGAAAAAAGTGTAAAATAAATCAGTTAGTTGATTTCAAAGTAGAACATCATATATGAGAGTTTCCGAATAACATAATGAACTTTAGGCTCATATAATTTTTTCTTACACATTATATTTTCATTATTTCCCAAATTGATTCATAAAAACGTTAAAAGAAATCATAAAATAAAAATCATAATGATGGGGTTTCTTTATAAATCATAAGAACCCATGAAAAGCATTTTCTTAAAAATATATGTTTTACCCTTAAAGGGAATAACCAGCCATTTAAACAAAAGATAATTATCTTACATTATAAAATCCAAAAAAATCAATTAATAGTTATTTTCATGTATAGATAAGTAATATAGGTTACATGGTACATCATCTTCATAAACCATTATAAGAACACTTACAAATGTAATAACATGCTCAGTTAATTCCAACACGATTCTCCAAAGAACAAAAGTATTACCCAATATATTGAAGAGTTATATATGGCTCACCCATTCTCATAAATAATTTACAAGAACCATAAAAAATATTAAAGGCATTTAATCTTCAATTTACATCATAAAACTCAAACAAATATACTTTTAACACATAATAATTCATTTTAGATATTGATATATCCCATTACCATAAAACCCTGTTTCCAAAACTAAAATACCCAAAACAAAGAGAAGAAGAATTTTTATTTAAAGAAAAAATAGTATCTTGTAAAGGAATACAAATATAAAATAATGATTTCAGTGGTGGGAAAAGTTTTCGATGTCACATATGTTAAAAAACATTCCTTTTGTACTATATAAAAATTATGAAATATTTCTTATGAAATACAAAAAATATATTCTTTTTAAAGAAAAATGTCAAAAATAAAAAGGAAAAGTAAAATTAAAAATTGTATTCATTGATTTAAATATTTACACATAGATAAAAAAATATGTACATGGATGAAAAATATTAGAATGAAATCTTAAAAAAATTTAAAACTAGGTTTTAAGATAGAATATGTTTTACCTAATGTCTGATTTGTCATGTACGTTAATTATATTCCTATATAATTAAGTCAATTAATTATTTAAAAACCTAAAAATAATTTTCAAGTTCATTATATTTTTATTATTCCTTTTATATCACATATTTTAATGCCATACGTAATTACTTAATTTAATAAGTTTACATTAGATGTTTTGAGGATGTTTGGTTCGTTACTCCAAAATTTATTCTATAGGTTGACTATGTTCAAAGGGATGATGATTATATAATTTAAATATTCTTAACCATGTTATAATTATAATTTTTATACATTAATTATTATTTTATAACCAACTATTTTAGATGGTTTTGAAAAATTAACTTTGTTTCATCATGGATATAGTAGTTTGTATGTACGCATCAGTAATGTTTCCACTTTTCAATTGTAATGCCCCGACCCCAGCTACCCAGAGTCGGTGCATTAATTACATAACATTGGCATGATCACAAGAAAGATCAAATCCCGAAAGACCGATTAGTTTAGTAGCCTTGGAAACACTAGATATATTCATAAGTTTTACATTACATCATAAAATGAAAAACTACTACAACAACATAATGTTTCCAAAGTCCACACTATAAACCCCTCATAATATCCCTGCAAGTCAATGATAATTTACTTCTTCACTACCTGGGAAAAATAAAACATAGAAAAGGGGTGAGCTCAAATGCCCAGTAAGGATAACAATATAGCGGAACATTCAAAATAAGCATAAACATTTAAGGTAATGAATTACTAAAACAAAAGCCTTTTAAAATTGAACTTCAACATAGTATGGCAAAAGTAAAATGAAATAATTCCATTTACTTGTTCACATGGATATTCTACTAATCGAATAATCACATGCAATATCAATAACCACTTTCATAATGTTGGAATGCATAATGCCAGACTATCATAACCACATAGCCAAGGCCTCGTGCCAAGACTACAAATAAGATTTTGTCAAGGCCTTGTGCCAAGACACTAGTTTGTCTCATGAGACCTGCCGATGCATCAAGGAGCTATAGCGGGCTCCACCCGTCACTTATTAAGTCCAATGCATTCCCATATGAAAAGGTTTAATCATAACATAAACATTCGTATTAAAACTAGAATACGAAATGTCAATACTTTCACAATAAACTATGAATGGTATAAAAATAGCACATCCACAGTCAAACATATCACAAAACCTTCAATACAATATAGAAGTTTTGTATCATAATAAATCAACTTCAAATAATCTTAAAATCCATCAAAGGATGTTGACATAGATGAAATCAAAATTTTTTTTAAGAAATATCTCCTTTTATTTTGAAATCATTTAAGATCCATATAAAATAAAACATTTTCTTTGAAAATATTCTTATAAGCTTGTAAGGAAAGCTTTGAAGATTTTATAACGGCGTAAAATAACCGCACCCGCCGTATAAGTTAAAAAAAACATTCTTACCTCAATTCTGTCGAAAAGGTTAAAAAGGACCTTGTTTTGAAAACGACGGAAAGATTCCTTTATAAACCTCTTATAAAAAGTCAAACAAGGGTATAAATGACTTTAACACATATTCGTGTAAATATTAAAAATGTTTTGAAATACATTTCGAAGAAACATGGATGTGGATGATAAAGAGATCCCAGTAGATTATTACATATAAACAACCTCGGATAATGAAGAGATTGTGAAATAACCCTTACCTTGTACTTTTCCTTGGTTGGGGTAGGTTAACCTCCTGTATAATGGTGAAATAATTGTTATTAAATTATACAAGAATCATATATATTAATATGATATCATATATGATCTTTTAACATTGATTTATTAATAATATCTTAGAATTATCATCGTTTCGGGTGTTAACTTACTCATTTTCTTTTATATGTTTTGTTACATAAGCCATGTTTGTTGTATCTTATTCATATCCAGAATGATATCAAGTCCTTAAACATCATTTTTAAATCATAAAATGATAATTATACTTGAATGGATACGATGGAGAATGAATCTCATCGCGTTCGTGGAGACGGTAGTCCGTACGTACGCACGAGCGACAATATCATTCTTTTGATATTAAAATAATATATAAATGAATGGTATATCATATATACAGAATCATTAACATGTTATATTTATTATTTACATGAGTTACACATCATTATTATACCCATCCAAATAATATTATATTGAATAACAATTACACCACAACGTGGAGACGGTAAGCCGTACGTACGCACGTATGGTGACATGTTATTAAAAGGGTGGATAGAATACTGAATATGGTTGTACCATACTTATAATAACACCATAGTATATGTGAGATACTGGAGTTATTATTTTAGAATGGTAAGAACAAAGGAAGAAGAAGTGGAAGAAGAAATGAACTTAGAAAAGGGTTGTGAAATCATTACCTCTTCTTCGGGTTCTTCCTTTTGATTTGATCAAAAGGGCTCCTTAGGTTGGCTTTCTGATCAAACTAAGGCCTCTAGGTTATAGTTAGGGATGTTGGGAGATTATTTGGGCAGAGTTTGGCCGAACCAAAAGGCTTTGAAGGTGTGAAGAAATGAGAAGGAGGAGTGCCCTTTTATAAGAGGGGTGAGGGGCACCTTTGGAAAAGCTAGAAATATTAATTTATAATAAATTCATATTCGGTTTCTAAAGGCTACAAAGTTGACTATTCAAAGGATGAGGTGGGGATAGGTCTAAAACAACTCATCCAATAGAATTTAGACAGGTTTGGGTACTTATATTAACCTTATCTTTAAATATTAACTCTAAGTTAATTAGTTTCACTTTTACAATGTCTCTTTGTATTTTTATATATTATGGTTAATAAACTTACTATATACATCCAAGAGACCCCCAAGTGGTCCATTAATGATTAACCTATCATAATATAAGTCTCTTGGCCGAACCTTATATTTTTAGGAATTTAATATCAATTAATAATATAATATTTGTTTTAAGAACTCTTTTATGTCAATTTTGACACTATTCAATAGTTGATTTTTGTGAAACTCATAACAGATTGATTACTTAGAAAAAAGTCCATTAACTCAATCCTAATATATCATATTAGCCTATAAAATTAGTTTAATTCATTAAAAGTTTCATATTATATTTATTTGGGTATTTATAATATCAATTATTTTAATTTTTCACTATTATAGTAATTACTGCATCATCATTGTGTCATACATAAAATAACCTATTTAGTGTCTAAAAATTATAAATAAAATATCATTATGTAGGAAATCGTTTTAGCTTTCTAATGAATATTTATAATCGAAAATCCAACATGTATAACCCTATGTAACAATTGTTCCTCTAAAAGATGTAAGCTTATGCCATTTTTGTATTCATTTTAACTTAATTAAAATAAAGTGTCATTATCACTTACAAGTGGATCAATGGGGTCCCAAAATTGACCCAAAGATGCCCATGGTCGACTATGTATCAACCAATAGGGTTAAGACATGTTTTAGGGTAATTTAGTATTATTATAATATTATTTTTTTAACCCTTATTTACCGGATTTACCCTTAACCATGGTAAATAAAATATTTACCGCAGTAATTATTCAAAATGTCTAAAAATAAAAGTTACCTATTTACACAATTTGAACATCCTGATTCCAAATATGGAATCCATTTTTCTAAATTCAAAACACAGAAGTGGCAGAAATTAATTTAAAATTAATTCCCGCTGTCAAAACAAAAAGCGTGTTTTTAAGAGATAATAACTATCAAAAGATTGACACTTGTTTATGTTCGGTTTAATTGTAAAATTATGTCCAATGACCAACATTATATTAAATGGTAAAAATATATTCTAAATATACTTTAAAACTACTAAAATTCATAATTTATCACTATTATATATTTTGATTAAAAAAGTTGTTTTTAATTAAAATTTAGTAATTTTCACTATTCATCAAAATATGAAAGTTATCCGAAAAGTACCAAAATTTCACCTTAGGCTAAATTCGATATTCCGAGTCCAAAAATGAAGTCCATTTTCAAATATAAAATATATATAATTTCAAAAATTAGGTATTACTATTCACAACGGCTAGTTTAATTAGTTGTGGTGTGTGTTAGAACTCGAGGTTGCGTACAACACACGCTATCGCATTATTCAAAGGGAAACGTACCGTAGAAGCTTGGGGTGTTACATTCTCCCCTCCTTCAAATAATTGTGTCCTCGCAATTTCTAGGGTATTACTGCATAAAAAGACTCGGGTGGTTCTTCATCATAAGTTCCTCGGGTTCCCACGTTGCCTCTTCCATCTTATGATTTCTCCACAAAACTTTTACCAGACGCGTCGTCCGGTTTCTCAGTACTTGTTCTCTTGTATCAAGAATCATGACGGGCTCTTCACAATAGGAAAGATCGGGTTCCAGTTCTAATTCCTCATAGGTGAGTACATGCGTTGGGTCAGGCATGTATTTCCTCAATAGAGATACGTGGAACACATCGTGAACTTTGGAGAGACTTGGCGGCATTGCCAATCGGTAAGCTACAACCCCAATTCGTTCTATAATTTCGAAAGGTCCGATGTACCTGGGACTCAATTTACCTTTCTTACCAAAACGTATGACTCCCTTCCACGGAGATACCTTCAGGAAAACATGATCACCGACTTGAAATTCCAAATCCTTCCTTCGATTATCGGCATAGCTCTTCTGCCTACTTTGAGCTGCTTTGATGTGATTTTGGATTACTTTCACCTTTTCCACCGTTTCCTCCACCAGTTCTGGGCCTACAAGTTTTCTTTCACCAACGTCATCCCAACAGGTTGGTGTACGACATCTCTTTCCGTATAACGCTTCATATGGTGCCATCTGAATACTCGAATGGAAGCTATTGTTATAGGAAAATTCTACCAGAGGTAAATATTGATCCCACATACCCTGAAAATCAAGTGAGCAAGATCTCAACATGTCTTCTAAGGTCTGAATAGTCCGTTCTGATTGTCCGTCTGTCTGAGGGTGGTAAGCAGTGCTCAAATGAAGTTCAGTATCCAGGGATTTCTGAAGACTTTTCCAAAATCTTGAAGTAAAACGGGGATCACGATCAGAAACAATTGATAAGGGTACTCCATGAAGTCTCAGAACATCATTAATATATAGTCTTGCTAGACGTTCCAGGGGTAGATCTTCTCTTATAGCAAGAAAATGTGCTGACTTGGTAAGACGATCGACAATAACCCATATTGCATCGTTCCTTCTAGGAGTATTTGGTAGCCCCATGACAAAGTCCATCGTAATATTATCCCATTTCCACTCCGGTATGGGAAGAGGTTGCATGACTCCTCCAGGCTGTTGCCTTCCAGCTTTCACTTGTTGACAAACCATACATCTTGACACAAAATCAGCAATCTCCCTCTTCATGTTGTCCCACCAAAAATGTTCCTTCAAATCTCTATACATTTTGGTGCTCCCAGGGTGTATAGAGAAATTGGAACTATGAGCATCATCCAGCAATTCCCTTTTTAGATCAGGTATATTGGGAACACAAAGTCTCTTCCCGAATTTCAAAATTCCACCTTCATACGCAAAGTCTCTCAATCTCCCATCATTCGCAGCTTTAATCTTCTTTTGGAATTCTTCATCATCAGTCTGAGAACTCTTAATCCTTTCTAGTAATGATGGTTTGGCAACCATTTGAAAAAGCATTGATGTTTCACCTTCCCTGGTTATTCCCATGTCCATCTTTACTAGCTCCATGAAAATTGGATCCCTTTCAATTCTCATATTGTTCAAAACTCCATGGTCTTTTCTACTCAAAGCATCTGCCACCTTGTTTGCCTTCCCTGGGTGGTAGTGTATCGTACAATCATAATCCTTGAGTAATTCAAGCCATCTCCTTTGCCTCATGTTGAGTTCTTTTTGTGAGAAAATATACTTCAAACTCTTTTGATCAGTATAAATCTTACATTTTTCACCATAGAGGTAGTGCCTCCATATCTTCAAAGAAAAGATCACAGTTGCTAACTCAAGATCATGAGTAGGATAGTTTTGTTCATGAATTTTCGAATGTCGTGATGCATAGGCAATAACTCTATCATTCTGCATAAGGACACAGCCAAGTCCTTTCTTTGATGCATCACTATAAATAACGAACCCATCATTCCCCGATGGTAGAGTCAATATAGGAGCATTGACTAATCTTCTCTTCAGTTCTTCGAAACATTCTTCACACTCTTTTGTCCAAACAATTTTAACCCCTTTACGTGTGAGCTTCGTTAATGGGTTAGCCAATCGGGCAAAATTCTGGACGAAACGTCGATAATAACCTGCCAAGCCAATAAAACTACGTACCTCAGTTATACTCGTAGGTGCTGGTCATTCTTGGATTGCCTTGGTCATAGAAGGATCAACAGAGATTCCATCTTTAGAGACAATATGGCCAAGAAAAGAAATCTCTTGAAGCCAGAATTCACACTTGCTAAACTTTCCATATAATTCATGCCTCCTCAAAGTCTTCAAGATAATGCGCAAGTGATTTTCATGATCTTTGTAGGTTTTGGAGTATACCAAGATATCATCAATAAATACCACCACAAATTCATCGAGATACTCCTTGAAAACTCTATTCATCAGATCCATGAATACAGAGGGTGCATTAGTCAATACAAACGGCATTACAGTAAACTCGTAATGCCCGTACCTGGTTCGAAATGCTGTTTTCGGAATGTCTTCCTTCTTTACACACAACTGATGGTATCCAGATCGAAGGTCAATCTTTGAAAAGTATTGAGCCCCATGCAGTTGGTCAAATAAATCATCAATACGAGGTAGGGGATACTTGTTCTTTATCGTTATAGCATTGATCTCCCTGTAGTCGATACATAACCTCATAGATCCATCTTTCTTTTTAACAAAAAGAACAGGGGCTCCCCATAGAGAAACACTAGGGCGAATAAATCCCTTATTACTCAATTCCTCTAGTTGTTTCTTTAGTTCGACTAATTCTACAGTGGCCATTCTATAAGGGTTCTTCGATATAGGCCTTGATCCAGGAATCAAATCAATAGAAAACTCAACTTCTCGTTCTGGAGGATGTCCAGGTAAATCTTCCGGAAATACATCTACAAATTCTTTCACAACAGGTACATCCTATATTTGAACATTCCTTTCCTCACCGACAGTTTTTTCATTCTCTTCCTCCCCGATAATTGAATTTAGTTGAGCTATTGAGGGTGGATCTAAATAAGAATTAGGTGGTGACGATTCTGCTCTAAAAATAAGGTGTTCCTTATCATTATCATCAAGAATCGTAACCTCTTTCTTCTTAAAATAAATCTTCGCATCATAGTCCGAAAGCCAGTCCATACCGAGGATTATATCAAACTCAATCATAGGTATGACGATGAGATCAGCAGATAAAGAAAATTTATGTGCTCTAATGGGGACTGATTCACAAAACTTTGTTGCAACGATACTTCCCTTAGGAGTTTTAACTGACAACTCCCTTATTAAATCAAATTGGAAATATCTAATTTTCTTAGCAAACTGGGAAGATATGAAACAATGCGATGATCCAGAATCAAATAATGCATTTGCTAAACTTGAGGAAACCATTAAATTACCTGCCACCACGTCTTTCGGAGCTTCTACCTCAGCAGTAGTGATAGCATAAGCCTGGCCTTGATCCCTTGGCCTTTTCTGAGGTAAGTTCTCCTGACGCTTAGGACATGCATTTGCATAATGCCCCATCTCCCTGCAATTGTAGCACTGAACGTTGGTAGCTTCCTTCTTCCCCTTGCAATCATGAGCTTGGTGGCCTTTTTCACCACACTTGTAACAGACTCCCATTCCCTTCAAGCAAGTACTAGGATGTTTCTTCCCGCATTTACCACAAGATGGATATTCAACCTTTCCCTTCTTCCCCTTATTTCCATTCCCAGATTGATCAGCAGGTCTCTTCTTCTCTTGCTTCGCTTTAAAGTCATAAGACTTAGAGAATTCTTTTTCGGTCTTGATAGCACATGAGACAATGTCTTCGTACGACGAAAAGGATTGTGAAACTAATGCTCGACGGAGAAATGGTTTTAACCCATCAAAGAAACGATCAATCTTACTTCTTGGGTTGCGAATATAATCTCCAGCATACCTCGCTAACCTTGTAAAGTTAGCCTCATACTTTGTGACATTATCATCCTCCTTTTGTCTCAGACTCAGAAATTGCCTTTCCATATCTGCTCGATGGTCGCGAGGAAATTATTTTTCTAAAAACAGATCTTTGAACTCCCTCCATTCCATGTTTGATACTTCATCATCTTGCTTCATGTTTTGAATCAATGACCACCATTGATCAGCATCTCCAGTGAGGCGGTAAACTGCCATGGTAACTTTTTCCCTTTCACTACTCCCCAAAGCCTGAAATATTTTCTCTAGGGAAAATATCCATTGCTTAGCTACTAGAGGATTTGTACTCCCATTGAACGTTGGTGGTTGTTGTCTCATGAATCGATCTAACATTGATCCTCCACGCTGCGGATCAGGGTGCTCCATACGGGTAAGGTTATTATTCATAACCTGAGTAAGTTGTCCCAGTACGGTGATTAGCTGATCAGCACCAGTTGCATCACCAGCCCCACTATAATTATCTTGAGCAGGAGGGCAATCCCTACATGGAGTGCGTGCATTGATACGGTTTCCATTTCTTCCACTAGGCGCCATTTCTAAACAATGGAATAAACTAGATCAGTTTATGAATCAAAATACATAATCCCATACTTATAAAACACTTAACATAAATTGAACTATTTATGGATATAATCCATAATCATAAAAATGTTTTCTTTGAGGAAGTATATACTCATAAACCCTTCATAATGATTTGTAAAGAAAATGAGAGTTATCCTAAGCATATCCCCCGGGAGGGTGGTAACCAAGAGTGCAGCAAGGCCCGTTGTCGTGCACCAGTTCCCGTTCGAGTCTAGCTCAAAGCGGTGTTTTCGGGTTTTACCCCTAGGTACATCTGTGCCAGAGCCGCCTCTACCTGCTCGTATCCAGACAGGGATGTATTGCTCGGAAAACTCACAAAATCTCTACAATACCAAAATTCTAGGAAGTTCTTCTATACTAATCCTCAAAGTTCATCTTAGGTCTACGTGCTCTAATCAGAGTTTATCTAAATCTAGCTTCCAAGGTTTGTACTAAACTTCCTCTGATACCAACTGTAATGCCCCGACCCCAGCTACCCAGAGTCGGTGCATTAATTACATAACATTGGCATGATCACAAGAAAGATCAAATCCCGAAAGACCGATTAGTTTAGTAGCCTTGGAAACACTAGATATATTCATAAGTTTTACATTACATCATAAAATGAAAAACTACTACAACAACATAATGTTTCCAACATCCACACTATAAACCCCTCATAATATCCCTGCAAGTCAATCATAATTTACTTCTTCACTACCTGGGAAAAATAAAACATAGAAAAGGGGTGAGCTCAAATGCCCAGTAAGGATAACAATATAGCGGAACATTCAAAATAAGCATAAACATTTAAGGCAATGAATTACTAAAACAAAAGCCTTTTAAAATTGAACTTCAACATAGTATGGCAAAAGTAAAATGAAATAATTCCATTTACTTGTTCACATGGATATTCTACTAATCGAATAATCACATGCAATATCAATAACCACTTTCATAATGTTGGAATGCATAATGCCAGACTATCATAACCACATAGCCAAGGCCTCGTGCCAAGACTACAAATAAGATTTTGTCAAGGCCTTGTGCCAAGACACTAGTTTGTCTCATGAGACCTACCGATGCATCGAGGAGCTATAGCGGGCTCCACCCGTCACTTATTAAGTCCAATGCATTCCCATATGAAATGGTTTAATCATAACATAAACATTCGTATTAAAACTAGCATACGAAATGTCAATACTTTCACAATAAACTATGAATGGTATAAAAATAGCACATCCACAGTCAAACATATCACAAAACCTTCAATACAATATAGAAGTTTTGTATCATAATAAATCAACTTCAAATAATCTTAAAATCCATCAAAGGATGTTGACATAGATGAAATCAAAATTCTTTTTAAAGAAATATCTCCTTTTATTTTGAAATCATTTAAGATCCATATAAAATAAAACATTTTCTTTGAAAATATTCTTATAAGCTTGTAAGGAAAGCTTTGAAGATTTTATAACGGCGTAAAATAACCGCACCCGCCGTATAAGTTAAAAAAAACATTCTTACCTCAATTCTGTCGAAAAGGTTAAAAAGGACCTTGTTTTGAAAACGACGGAAAGATTCCTTTATAAACCTCTTATAAAAAGTCAAACAAGGGTATAAATGACTTTAACACATATTCTTGTAAATATTAAAAATGTTTTGAAATACATTTCGAAGAAACATGGATGTGGATGATAAAGAGATCCCAGTAGATTATTACATATAAACAACCTCGGATAATGAAGAGATTGTGAAATAACCCTTACCTAGTACTTTTCCTTGGTTGGGGTAGGTTAACCTCCTGTATAATGGTGAAATAATTGTTATTAAATTATACAAGAATCATATATATTAATATGATATCATATATGATCTTTTAACATTGATTTATTAATAATATCTTAGAATTATCATCGTTTCGGGTGTTAACTTACTCATTTTCTTTTATATGTTTTGTTACATAAGCCATGTTTGTTGTATCTTATTCATATCCAGAATGATATCAAGTCCTTAAACATCATTTTAAAATCATAAAATGAAAATTATACTTGAATGGATACGATGGAGAATGAATCTCATCGCGTTCGTGGAGACGGTAGTCCGTACGTACGCACGAGCGACAATATCATTCTTTTGATATTAAAATAATATATAAATGAATGGTATATCATATATACAGAATCATTAACATGTTATATTTATTATTTACATGAGTTACACATCATTATTATACCCATCCAAATAATATTATATTGAATAACAATTACACCACAACGTGGAGACGGTAAGCCGTACGTACGCACGTATGGTGACATGTTATTCAAAGGGTGGATAGAATACTGAATATGGTTGTACCATACTTATAATAACATCACAGTATATGTGAGATACTGGAGTTATTATTTTAGAATGGTAAGAACAAAGGAAGAAGAAGTGGAAGAAGAAATGAACTTAGAAAAGGGTTGTGAAATCATTACCTCTTCTTCGGGTTCTTCCTTTTGATTTGATCAAAAGGGCTCCTTAGGTTGGCTTTCTGATCAAACTAAGGCCTCTAGGTTGTAGTTAGGGATGTTGGGAGATTATTTGGGCAGAGTTTGGCCGAACAAAAAGGCTTTGAAGGTGTGAATAAATGAGAAGGAGGAGTGCCCTTTTATAAGAGGGGTGAGGGGCACCTTTGGAAAAGCTAGAAATATTAATTTATAATAAATTCATATTCGGTTTCTAAAGGCTCCAAAGTTGACTATTCAAAAGATGAGGTGGGGATAGGTCGAAAACAACTCATCCAATAGAATTTAGACAGGTTTGGGTACTTATATTAACCTTATCTTTAAATATTAACTCTAAGTTAATTAGTTTCACTTTTACAATGTCTCTTTGTATTTTTATATATTATGGTTAATAAACTTACTATGTACATCCAAGAGACCCCCAAGTGGTCCATTAATGATTAACCTATCATAATATAAGTCTCTTGGCCGAACCTTAGATTTTTAGGAATTTAATATCAATTAATAATATAATATTTGTTTTAAGAACTCTTTTATGTCAATTTTGACACTATTCAATAGTTGATTTTTGTGAAACTCATAACAGATTGATTACTTCGAACAAAGTCCTTTAAATCAATCCTAATATATCATATTAGCCTAGAAAATTAGTTTAATTCATTAAAAGTTTCATATTATATTTATTTGGGTATTTATAATATCAATTATTTTAATTTTTCACTATTATAGTAATTACTTCATCATCATTGTGTCATAAATAAAATAACCTATTTAGTGTCTAAAAATTATAAATAAAATATCATTATGTAGGAAATCGTTTTAGCTTTCTAATGAATATTTATAATCGAAAATCCAACATGTATAACCCTATGTAAAAATTGTTCTTCTAAAAGATGTAAGCTTATGCCATTTTTGTATTCATTTTAACTTAATTAAAATAAAGTGTCATTATCACTTACAAGTGGATCAATGGGGTCCCAAAATTGACCCAAAGATGCCCATGGTCGACTATGTATCAACCAATAGGGTTAAGACACGTTTTAGGGTAATTTAGTATTATTATAATATTATTTTTTTAACCCTTATTTACCGGATTTACCCTTAACCATGGTAAATAAAATATTTACCGCAGTAATTATTCAAAATGTCTAAAAATAAAAGTTACCTATTTACACAATTTGAACATCCTGATTCCAAATATGGAATCCATTTTTCTAAATTCAAAACACAGAAGTGGCAGAAATTAATTTAAAATTAATTCCCGCTGTCAAAACAAAAAACGTGTTTTTAAGAGATAATAACTATCAAAAGATTGACACTTGTTTATGTTCGGTTTAATTGTAAAATTATGTCCAATGACCAACATTATATTAAATGGTGAAAATATATTCTAAATATACTTTAAAACTACTAAAATTCATAATTTATCACTATTAATTATTTTGATTAAAAAAGTTGTTTTTAATTAAAATTTAGTAATTTTCACTATTCATCAAAATATGAAAGTTATCCGAAAAGTACCAAAATTTCACCTTAGGCTAAATTCGATATTCCGAGTCCAAAAATGAAGTCCATTTTCAAATATAAAATATATATAATTTCAAAAATTAGGTATTACTATTCATAACGGCTATTTTAATTAGTTGTGGTGTGTGTTAGAACTCGAGGTTGCGTACAACACACGCTATCGCATTATTCAAAGGGAAACGTACCGTAGAAGCTTGGGGTGTTACATCAATAAACATGAGCGAAAGAAGTTAAGTATTGTTTTACCTTTAAAAATGATATTTATATCATAACTATATTATTATATATTCAAATCCGCACATACACAGTATATATATATATATCATCAATGTGAGGTGGTTAGGAAAAATAAATTACATCACTTCCTTAAGTAGTTGTCTGTACGCACACACAAGAGATATTTTTAGTTTTCATTGAATTATAAAGAAATAATTAGAATATTTATCTAAAATTTGATAATTAAATTTATATTATAAATTCATATATCATATTATTCCATTTTTATCCACTATTATGACTATCCATATAAGGTAGTGATGAAAAATGAAATACATCATCTTTATGAGGTGGTTGTCTACACGTATGCATGAAAGATGTTTTCATTTTCCATTAGATTCATAAGTTGATGAAAAAGGGGTATAATATAAAGAAAATAAAAGTTAATAATATGGTATATACATATGTTATTATATTACAATGTTTATGATAGGTTTTAAGGATGTAAAATTAGAAATAAAAAATAAAACACTTGATTAAGTACCATACTTATTATTCGGACCAACTCTTTAGGTTTATACCTAAATTATTTAAAATATGGTATTATAATAAAATTAGTAACTCTAGTATATGGGGATGGATTATAAAAAATTACTTGGTTTGGTATTGGAAGACATAATAGGCTCTTTATGTTTGGATAAGAGAGGACATGTGGTGTCCTTTTATAAGTGAGAGAGAGGAAAGATTTGGAAATTTTCAGAATATCAAAATATATTAATGTATTACTAAAAAATGGATCCAAAATGTCTCATATTCAAATATGAGTTCACATAATATCATTGTATGGCCATAAAATAAGCAGTTTTAGGTCATTTTAATCCATATCATTTAAGTTTTAACTTGGTTTGACTCTTACAATGTTAATTGACTTGTTAAAAAAAGTTACTAGCGATATTGAAAAAATTAAAGTGAAATAATTATAAAACTATATAAATACTAATTAAAAATATGTTTTACATTTTATAAAATTTAATTTCTATAATTTTTAGAAATTAAATTTAAAATAAACCCACAAAATGCGACAAGAAAAGGTTTTCAAGAAAAAAAAATCATTTTTAAGTATAAAATTATTTTTATAAAAAAATAAAGTGCAATGTTAATCCATTTGAAATTAATTTTAATTATTTATAATTAAAATTAACTAATAAAAACATAAAACAAATCTAAAATAATATATGAATTTTTAAATACATGAAAAGGAAAAATCATATAAAATCGTTATTTTCTACTATTTACAAAAAAAATCAATTTTTTAGAAGTTTCCCAAAAAATAACTCAAATCTAATTTTGAATTGATGATATAAAAAATTTTATTATATTTTTACTAAAAAATTATAGAATTTAGAAATTAAAATTTTCAATAAAACCATAATAGAAATGAACCTCTATTTAGTTAGAATAAAACTATTTTCCTTTTTACTAGGAAATTACCTATTAGTCTTATAATGAATACAAATATTTGAAATATAATTAATAAATGCTAAAAAGGAATAAAATTTATCTATTATTAATATTACATGGTTTGTCACATAAACTATGTTAGATATAATAATTAGTAATTTTATCTTAATCATGGATACTGTTTTGATATATTTATGAGCATGTTAATAGGGGTATTTCACTATAGTACAAACTGTAAGAATGTATAACTATATGAAGTGAGATGAATGGGATAAGATCAAAACACCTAGAATCAGGTTTATCCCACCATTTATATATAAATATAAATAATATTAATGACTTGACTCATGTATACAGCTTCACTTTTTATATTGGATAAATTATTTCCCTGACTATATCATGGAAATAAATTCCATGAGCTTAGTTTGATGAGATAAGCATCATGGTTTCCCATAAACGGTCATCTCAAATTTGGTTTAGTAGGATAAAAGTATATAGTCTATTTATGGAACCTCCTAATATAGGGATATACTTGATGTGGTTTTTAATTCATAAATTAACTGTATGTTTGTTATTATTTTCATGTTATGAATTTTTGATTTCTAGTGAAACTAAATTATTTTATTAAATTGTAAATAAGTAATCATGTTCACGCATGCACCAAATAATTCACCCTCAAGTTGAGTCATGTTGATAGGGCCCTATAGAGTTTGTATATGCTCACACCCTATATAGACACTATAGAGTACGTGCATCTCTAACAGATTCATTTCATGTATGACTGTTGAATAATTATTTTTTGTGTTTTTTGATTTCTAGATGGGTTCTAGTGAAGGTTTGTATCTTCAGATTCCATATGGTATTGGATTGGGAGACCATCCTTGGTAGGATAAATATTTATATGTCTCTTATCTATTCTACGATATTGACTCTGTATAGTGGTATATGTTTATAATGGTAATTTTACATGTGTACTTGAGTAAAATTTCTTATTCTATTCATATAGATCTGTGTTTGTTATATTTTATTAATAATAGTTTTCTTTTTTTTCTTTTTCTAGAAAAATGTGACACATGACTAAGTCAAAAAGATCTTCCAGTTGAATCGGGATTCACAAATTCATTCATTAAAAGTGGGAAAATCATTTATAAATGTTTACTTTGGACCCTTAGTACAAGTCACCAGCCCCTGTATATTTAGGAATGATCATAGGGTAGTAGAACTCTAATTCAGGTACCATAAGGGTATCAGAGTAAACATTAGTACACCATTTAATCTATATTACCCATTAATAACTCTGATTATTTTTTATTTTGAGTATAATCATTGTTGTTTGAAGTTTTAGAGAAATTATTCAAGGTATTATTACCGTTATAAAAATTTTAGATTCTTTAAAGACACTCCTTTAACTCTCACTTAAACATAAGATTTATTTCTATTTTATCCTCATTTTGGTCACTGCTATATTCATCACTTGTTAAATAATCATCATTAACTTTAGGGGTTAAAAAATTATCTACTTCAACACATCAAGTTTAAAATTTAGTCCCATCATCAGTACATTCTTCATCATTTAAATTATATATGAAATTTATCTTTTTGAATTTTAAAAAATTATTATACTTTTTAATAAAACATAATATTTTTTAACTTTATAGATTTATTCTATGTGAAACTTATTGGTGACCCATATTCACTGTTAATTATGTTCAGTTGATCAATATCTGAAACATTTAATTGGAAAAAGTCATCAGTAATTTTTGTTCCCATTCTGAGCACTTTTTGAGATAAATGACATCAACTTATAAAATTTTATCTCAACATCTTCATCATATTCTAAATTATATTCTTATTTATTATATTCATTCTGAATCTTCTATTAATTTATTAATTTAGATAATATTCTTATTTTATCCTTACAATTTCAACCTCAAACACCTTAAAAGAGAGGGGTGAATCTATGTGTCAATTTTTCTTTTTTGATTCTTAGGATCTTGTCCCCATGTTAATTGGAACTCATTAAACCATTCAAATTCATTCATGTATCCACCTTGTTCAAAAATTATTAAATTAAAATAAAAGAAATAATCATTCCTGGTTCACCACTAACAGATATTACAAAGTGGGTACACGAATAATGTGTTAGTTTTACCAAAATCCACTATACTTTACTACTGTTTGTGGATTAATTTTTTTGTAAATGGTAATTCCTTACCAGATCCAATATCTTTAAAATGAATTCAGGTATAAAACACTACATCTCTTAGATTACTTTCATTGGCCTATCCTTTATCACTATTTCAGATAAATTCTCCCTCAGTTTAACAAATAGAAGTTCACCTATGAATTTGAATGATTTTTGGTTGATTATAGCATCACTACTATATATGTTTGATGATATATAATATCACATTATTTCATATTAGGATATTTTATCAATCATAGGGCTTCACCCAAGTCACCGTTACATTTTTATCTCACTTCACCTTGGTATATTACCCCAAAGTCCCTTTATGTATCTTTAGTTTTCTAAGGTCAATTCACTCAAGTTCTAATAATGTAACTCGCTTCACTTAGATGACTTATTATAATTTTGGTTACCCTAATTCCTTATCTCTTACTTAACAAGAATCTCAGTTCATTAAAGTCATTTTTTACCTCCTTCTCCCTACTCTACTCACACATTTCTTTTTCCTAGATACTTTGTTCAGGTGTTATGTTTTTTCAATTGAGCCTTGTGGGATGAGAGATAATCTTCTCCAAAACATAATTTTGCCCCAATTGAGGGGATTATCCTATTATTTATAAGTACAAACCATATCTTGTACATATCCCACATCTATATAAAATATGGGGTGTTTTTCACCTGACATCATTAGAATCATGAAGGACTTGTAAAAAACATGTGGGTGTCTTTCTCCTCTTGCATGTTATTATCACCCAAACTAGCATATAGAAGATGCCAAAACCTACACGAAACCTCACTATCATGAAAATACTAGTACAAATTCACTCATACTAGTTACAATTCCATACATTTTCTCTATAAAAACATTAAACTCCCCTATTATTTTTACACCCAAAAATATGGAAAACATTTGAAACTTTTTCAATTGAATCCCTCTTATAAGATTCCTTTTTATTAAAATCATTTCTTTTAGTCTTCAAGATCATTGAATAAAAATAGCTATCATCTATTGAATATCATGATTATTTCTCCCCCTTTGTAAAAAACCCAAAGAGATATAGTTTTTCTTATTTTAACTCAATATAAACCATGGATCATATCCCACCAAAATCTTATACTACCCCGCAAAATATTTAGACTCCTTTAAAATTATTTCAGGAGGGGTACTATCCAAACCTCCTTAAGAAGACGGAGGTGGTTGAACCCTAAGGCTCAACTGATTTTATCTAAAAAATGTAAGTCTTTAAAGATTTTGGAATGAGGTTCACTACTTTTCTATTACTTCCTACATACTCCACCATGACCATTACTTTCTCAAAATTTTATATAATAAAGTGATACTTGATCTCAATATTATTATTATGGGAGTTTTGTACAATATTTTTTAAGAGATCAATCACACTCTTCTTATCACAAAATATCACCATAGGATGCTTCAACTCTTCATTATTATCTTCTGTTTTTATCTCTATCCATAGAAGTTGAGTGAATACCTTAGTTACTAATATGTATTCTTCGAATTCTATACTCTATGAGGTGTTTTCATGCTTCTTACTCATCTATCCAATACATTTTTTCCAATAAAGAATGCATCGCCACTTTTGGAATTATGGTCCAACACATCTCACACCCAATCCGTGTAAAAAATTGATAACTCAAGATTTTTTCCTTTATCAAATATAAATTCAAAATTAAGATTACCTAAAATGTACTATAAAATAGTTTTAATAACAATGTGATGGTATTACTTTATATTACTCTGAAAATGATCCATTAAACGTTTTTGAAAGACATTATTCATCTGTATTATAGTTAAATATCATAAACATCCAATTATCCACCTATAAATGGGGGGATCCACCAATTTACCATCCTTATGATTTCCATGATTGGTTCCGACAACAACTAGTGTTTAAATTCTTTTTGAATCATCCATATTTAACTTCTTGAACATCTCTTTTAAATAATTCACCAATGAGATCAAGGAATATATCTCTTTTTGAATAATGTGTCGCACCATAAAATAATTGAGCTAACAAATCTAGTAAATTTTAAATTATGAGATTAGAAATGTAACAAACTCTTATATGGATTTCTATCTTCTTTTACTAAATATTATTTCATCTATATAAACAATTACCACGAGTTCTTCTTCCTTGGATGATTTCACATACAAGTTATGGTCGAAATCACCCCTTGTGAACTTTAAATTCATTATATATGAGTCATTCCTATAACACCATGATTTTTTTTCATGATTTATATTTTACAAGGTCTTATTAAACCTACACATATTAGTTTCATCATTTACAATCAAGAATCCCCCTCTCTATTCAATATCCACCTCTTATTTAAGGACACCATTAATAAATTCTGTTCAGGAATCCATTTGATAAATCTTGAATTATTTTCAAATTTCAATTTCTATAAAAATCTTGCTTGATTCCAGTAGGTCCATAGGAAAAATATTTCTTCAATATTGAAATGATTAATCTATGTATATCCTTTTTAAACTAGAAACACCTTATTTCTGATCACATTTTAATGTTTTTAAAACTTATTTTTTAAGGTTCACTTTGTTCTAAAAACATTATGATGTTTAAGATTGTTTAAAAGTTCACATATGAGATTCGTTTATATTTGAGAAAAATCCACACTCATGTATCCACACCATGATTCATACATTACCACTTATTTAAATTATTTTTGGTCCACCTTTGGTAAAAGATAATCCTTCTCTACATTTCTCATCCTTCTCATATATGTTGGGGAAGTTCTATCTCTGATTATGCTGGATGGTACAACTTCCACTCTCTTATTTATCCTATAAGGTGCAGGATGAATTTATTTAGGAATGACCTCATCTTATGATTCAACCCAAATGTATTCAACATTTTGGAGTATTTTTTAACTATATGAGTGGTATCAACTTCATCCCCTTCTTAATAAAATTCACCACAATTATTACATTGATTACTATTTTTATAATTTTATTTAATGACTTTGACTTCATTGATTTCCATTATTTTATTCATGATTTTTTTGAATCCTTTATAGGTCATACTCGTGGTTGAGTAACATAAAAACACTCCATTATTTAAAATATATCCATATATTATCTAATTTTCTTTTTTATATCCATCATCACATTTTCATCTAAGATCTCAAAAATGTTTTAGTGGGGTCTTTATTTCATGAGACATTTCATAAAGTGTCCTTTATTCCCCTAGGATCAGAATTTCCAAATTTTGAGTCTACACTCCAACTTAAACCACATACTTCCAGTAATGGTGAGAGTCCCAACTCTGTGAAACCACTGTTTTAAATATTTTCAATTGAAAACTTCATCATTCAAGAACTCTATTTTTTTGGAGTTTTTACTTAGAACAATTCAAGTCTAATTGTTTTTTTCAACATAATTTTAAAATTTAATGGATGTGTACTTGATTCCATTATCATAGCACTATATCTGGATGGTAAGGCTTGTTTAATTCTATATTATTCTCATATACCTCTTCATGTAGTCCATCACATCCCTCTTACTCTACATGAATATAACCTAATAAATTCTATTTCAATCATCAACAAAAATAATGAAATACATTTCCCAATATATACTTCATATATTGATTAGAACATAAAAATTCGTATACACCACGTTTATGATATTTGATTACCTTTTATTCAATTGTCAATATGGATTTCATACTATATTTCCCTATATAAAAACATTACATTTCTTCTCATAGTATGGTCTCATATTTGGAATGTCCAAAACAACATCTAGCTTTGATACCTTATCCATTCTATATTAGTGAATGTGGCTAAATATTTGATCCCACAATCCATTGTCCTTATAAAAAGTAATAAGACACATATATTCATTAAAATACACCATAATAAGTTTTCCATTAATCTTATATCCTCTCATGAGATACTTTTTATCTTTGACATTAATAAAAAATACCTTATTATTAAATATAACATCATGTTAGGAATGATGTATCTGACTCACACCTGGTAGGTTATTCCACAAGCCTTCTATATATATATTTTTTTCTTTATTTTATCACTAGAAAATGATGTATTTCCACTGCCTTTTATTTTAAAGCCACTATCACGTCCAAAACATATAGTTCCATCAATTCTTCCCTTCACATTATTTAAACAATTCATGTTTAATTTTTTATGGTATGAGAAAGAAATATCATAAAAACAGGAGATATTTTTCTTTGATTCATAGAGATAAATTTCATCCAGATTGTCCTTATCAATATTTTTTTTCTTTCCATGAGATACTGGGTCATGTAGATGCATAATATGGTGTATACACTCTCTCATAAAAATTCTTGGTAAACTCACAATCATTATATTCTTCCAATAAAGAGTATATTTTTTATAAGGTATTTATTGTTTGGTCAATATTTATGTTTATTTGATCAATAGAGATAGAATTTCAACTTCCACTTTTCCTATAGATACTATTTTTTTCCAAAGTTATAATAATGAAAATATAACCCGTAGAAATTATTTCTTTTATTTGAAAAAGGATATGGCCTCATTATCATTTTGTTACCACTAGGATTTTCCCCATTTTATATTTCTTCTCCCATATTCATAATATGTCATAGCATACCCATGATACCCACATGATTGACACTTTATAAGAGGAAAAAAACATATCCCTTGATTTATCCCCATGTCCCCAACCTTTTTAAATTACCTTAATTATTGAAATTTTATAGAGGATTGTTTTTTTCCACTAATTTCTTTTATTTGGAGTGATCATTTTTTATTATTTTGGTATCATAAGTTTGGTGCTTTAATTTCTAAGTTTATGCCTCCCTTTTTTATAACTATAAATATTTATATTATTTATGTCTTAGACTCACAACCAATCCACCTTTTACCCACAAAAATTGGTCTCTGTTCATTTAAAACATTATTGACATTTTTAGAGACTCTCTTGACCCTTTATACTAATTATACATTTGTGAAACTAATTAAGTGTATCTTATTTTGTGAATAAGTTTATTTCACTTATGATTTTAGTTTATTTATTAGTGAATAAATCTATTCTTCAAGGGACTCAATCTTCAAACATTGACCTTTAACACATTAATTATGGCTATCGATCACCATAGTCTGTTCATTAATATTGAGATTAAAATTCACAAACTGTTCAAAATTAATATAACAAAAAAATAGGTTGTCCTGCTATTTTTATAGTTATAAATTCTATTCCCAAATATTTGAAGTATTCCTTTCATAAGTTGTTGATATTTAATTTTTTTTCCATTGAATATCAAGCTCTTCGATATCTCTCTCAAAATTTTCCTTGAGATTAAATACTCCATCAGTTTTATTGATATTTTATTGTTTAGGTTCATCCTTCTAAATAGTATCCATAATAACATCTTTTATATCAGATATGAATCCAATTCCAACTTCCTATAGATAGTCTAAATTTTTATTTTATAATTTTATCACAAAGATCTTGCTCTGAAATTTATTTCCACCTGAACTTTTAGTTTTATTGTCTCTTCTAGAGGAAATATATTTATATCATTGTAATAACTCTTTATTTACATTATTCTTTGTAAACTATATTTAGGAACCTTGATATAATATTCTTGACATTTCCACACTAGAAACACACCAAATGAAACTTTCCATAAAATATACCTTTTCTTATCTTGAATTTTTTATCCATAAGAGATGGAAATTAATCACCTCCATCCTCTTCATCATCACCTCCTTTAGGTATGTATTGTTTCTCCTTAAATTTAAAATTAATATCTGTATTTGATTGAATTAATGTTTTTTTCTTCTTAAATATCATTTTATAAGTCACCAAGCTTCTTAGAACATCATCAGGTGACAATCAGATCCCATTCTTCAAGAGCCAATATCTTTATATTATACAGAGGTGGAAACCATAACAAAATCTTCATAAAATATCGACAACTTTAATTTATTATACCAATAATTAATTATCACCTCTAATAATTTAGAATTACCATTACTAATTATTCAGTTATTACTGTCCAGGATATTTCAATAATGACATTATCTCTGGATGCATTTCATTATCAGTTATTGATTAAATCGAATGTGTTTTTAGTTATTTACCTTTACATTTTGATTATTACTTATCTATTCATGCATTAAATTTATTTAAATATCATATGTGTTTAGTCATTAACCATATCATATTTTTTATACTTTTGGATTCTTTATTTCTTACACTCTACTTAACCCTTATTAAGAATTTGAGATCACCCTTCTTTTTTTCCTTTTCACATGTTATGATTAAGAGATCTTTGAATGAGTTTTAATGGATTCATTTTACTAAATAATTATGTATTATGTATTATTTTATATTCCCAATTTAAAATGAGTATCATGTACGTGTCCTTTTCTCCAAAACTACTAAACTGTTTGGTCCTTCAGGATGCAATTCCTTGTATCTATGCTAATAAAAAAAAGTAAGACACTAACTCTGGGATACTAGAGTTGGGGTTATTACAATAGATACATATAGAATGGTATATCCTTTAACACATGTATATATAAATGTATCATAACTAGTATTATTTTATCTTGCATACAGTAATAAATCTCCCCAATATTTGAAAAAATATATTCTCCAAAATTTTATAAGATTCTCTAAAATGATGTCAATAGAGTTTCACCTATTCTTATTCTCATTGATTATTAAAACATTATAATTAAATAACCAATAACTTCATATTATCACCTAACATCTTATTCAATCCTCCTCTAATAATTATTGATGATGGAATAATCCTTTATACTTAAATCAATAAGAGATTCCTCAGAAATTCCCTACATACACCATATAAGTCCTCATCCTCTCCATGAATCTATTCAATATTTAAATCCATGTAATTCTGATTTAGGATAAGAATTGACAAAGATATTATCAACCTATTTTATTTCTTATGAGTCTTATTCCTTTATTACCCAACCATAAAAATCATGAAACACATTCTCTTCCTCCATCTCAAACATTATCTTTGAATTTTGAAATTCAAAAATAAATAATCCAACAATAAACATCAACTTTAATCCAATAAACTTTTAAATTGATCACTTGGAAAACCTACGGCATTTACATCACCTTTAATAGGGATCAAAGATATTTAGGATTGATCAAAATTAGTTTCATTTTAAACTAATAAATCCACATCAATAAAAATAATCTAATCAACATTTCTTGAAAAACCAAGGTGTGGTATGGTGTAACTGGAATGATTTTTTGTTCAATAACTGAATAATTTTAAAACTTTTTTGAAGATGTGTATAATCATGAGAAACCATTGTATAGTCCTTATCATTTGTTTCTTAATAATAGAACCATTATGTGAATTACAACATGGTTAAGAAAAATGAAACTTCATCATTATTCAACCACAATAATTAAAGGTTTTCGAATATATAATGGATAGACCATTTGTATTAATCAGTAAAAAATAATGGTACATGCCTATTTTCAATATCCTAGAATCAATCCATGATTGTTACCTTCTTTTGTTCTTAATCATTTTTGGAAACCACAAAATGTAGGTTTTAAGAGTAGAAAAAGTATCTTGTTGGGAGATAATAGTCATACAATAAATAATATCAATTTTTTGGTGATTAAAAATATTTTAAATGATTTTAAATCCATGACCAATGAAATATTTCCACTATACATTAACATGAGTTAAACTCAATACCTAATGAAGATCTTTGCACATAAAATTTATAGTTAATTTATTAATGATCATAAGAAAATAATTCTAAGATACCAACCTTTTCTGGTGATGTTTCTAGGTCATTTAAAGGTAAACTTTTTCCTCTTTTTGGTTATAATATGGTTGAGTAATGTCTTGGGTGTGTTTGGGTGAAAATTGGAAGCTTTTATAGGGGTTTTGGGCAGTGCATGGTTCATGCAGAGTTTTCCCAAACAGTTTTCCCTACCCCAGAAAACCATGAAACTCCATAAAATTAGGGATTTCATGTTTGGATCATGGTTTTTAAAACTATGAACCCTATTAGGAGAAACTGTGAATCCAAATAGGAGAGGTGTACTGTTAAGGCATATGGTTTTGAAAAATATGTTCCCCTGCCCAAGAAACCATACATGTGAGATTTAATCCTCTGAAAATTTGTTTTAAAATCTCTAAACCCATCAGCCTTCACCCTTATTCGACCCAACATAACTTTAATGGTTTTCTATCATTTTTTGAGGCCTCTAGATGGATTATAATGGCTTTTGAACTCCTTTCTTTCAAAATTTAAGATCCATTTGACATATATGCACCTCTCCTAATAAAATATTCTCATCACAATTGGTTTTACACCTCTGTACCATATTTCACTCATATTTTGATGGGATGATTTCCTCTATTGGTAATGCATCTTGATCTATGTTTTGATATATATAAATCTATTCAATCTTGGATCTATGTTTTGGATCTAGATCTCATTCATTGTTGTGCAATTTAATGTTCCACTTAAATTTGGTGATTTCTTATTGAGAGAGCCCATTAATAATCTTGAGGTAGGTAGTATACATTTCAAATACAATTTCCTTAATTTATTTAACTGTATGTAATTGTTAAATTTTCAATTTCCATTATTAGGCAATTGTATCGAAGATTGAATTTATTAAATTTAATTTCCATGTGATAATGATTTGGGTTAAACTTAGTGAAATTGAAATTGGTTGAATTGTGATAATAAAATTGATGGGATAATGGGATTTTATAGTTGGTTAATTGATGAAATATTGAATTTTTTAATAGTGAGAATTGACATATGATTATCAGGACCTTGATGAGTCAATGAGTTTTGATTAAATGTTGATAGATGGTTTAGTGGTGAATTTTTATATTATTCCATGTGATTAAAGTAAATATTTATGATTTTTTTATTATTGAAATGGTATACCATGATGTTAACTGGTTATGGGAGGGTTAATGTTGATTAAACTTATTGAATGTGATATATGTGATAAATTTGAATGATTGAGAAATGGGGTGTGGGACACAAACTGATGCTCTAAATACCCATAGGGTTCTAGACAAGAAATTCTATAACCAAATGCATGCATGTGAATATTTTATTATGGGATAAGGACTAATTCTACAAATAAACATGAGTTGTGGGACACATAATGATGCTCTAAAAACCTATGTGGAGATAGATAGTAAGTTCTACGCCCATGAGATTGGCATTGGAAAATGGTTCCAAATAGTCATGATATGAATTCAAATTGGATGGTTAATGAAAGACCACACATTATAATGAATTGTGTTTCCGTATGTGATATCCCTTGGGAATAGCTCAGACTTCGGCATGGGATTAAGTAGGTATTTGTTGTTTGGGTTTCTTCGTGAACCCAAGAAATTATATGGTAAATTAAATAATTATGACAAGTGATAACTATTTACTTTATGAATTGTATAATATGTTTTGTAAAAATTCATACATTTTTGTTGACTAGATATTATTTTAGACACTGTTGGTGGTGGCCTACTGAGTTTTACTCACACCCTACTCTAGTTTTCTGGTCGATACCCTAATTGAATTCATCTTTATAATATTACATAAGGTAGAGATCCCTAGTTTAGATCATTGAGTCCGAATAGAGTGTGGATGAGGGAACTAGACATGGTTTTCGACCCCACTTGAGAGTGACAGTGTGTCTTTATTTTGTTTTTTTTTTAAACATAACATGAATTTTACATGACATATCTACGGTTTTTGTTCGAATACTGTATTACTATTATATTCTTTATGTGATACTATATTTTTCTGGTTATTAGTAATATCATTTGGTTATTCATATTTACTTTTGTTTTTGTGATGCTTTTACAAAGAGGGAACAGTCTCCCCATGTTGTATATTTGACCCTCGCTACTATTCATCAACTTCTAGAGTTCATGGAGGAGTGCCTTAGGTAATGTAACTTCCCAGATTGGGGAACCAGTGTGTGGCACTCATGTTGGGACATTATAAATTGGTATCATAGGAAATTTTTCTTTAATATTATTTTATCTTGATATTTGGGAAAGGTAGATAATAAACTAATAATAATATGTCTTTTGACATGTTCTCATTCATGGGAGTATGAAACCCATGTATGGGGGAAAAACCAAGTACCTGGGGTGGGTTTTTAGTTATTGTTGTGTGTTGTTGTAGTTAGATTTTATTTCACCTTGAGCAATGCAATTTTTTTGTGATGCTATTACTATTTCTGATATTTTTTGAGATTTTAATCATCGCCCAGTATTTCACTAGTATTCAGTATGCATGAATCATTCCAAGTACTCAATAATTATTGTGGAATGTATATTTTTTAGGAATGCACAGAAAAGTAGGTTTTTGGAATGTTATTGAAATTGAAATGTTTTTTATTTCTTGTGTGATTGAACTGAAAATGGTTCCAAATATGGAATTTAAAATTTCAAAATAATTCAAAATGTGTATAATGGGTTTTTAATTAGAAACATGAGTTGTGAAAGTGTATTTACCATTTTTTAACCATGACCTAGATGTAGTATGGTCAAGGGTAGTGATAACGCCTCAATTTTTAATGTGTGTCAGGATATGGGGTGTTAATTGATGTGGATTTATGTGAATCCCTCTTGTCAAATGTGATATTGTCTTGAAATGTGTCCTAAGATGTGTGTTTTGGAATTGTAGAGATATGTCTCTATGATGATGCTTACTAATTAAACTATAGGAGGAAAAGGATGGAAATGTTCCTCCAATAGTGGAACATGAGGCACCGATAGTGCTGGGTGAGGGAGAAAAATAGAAGTTATGTGAGAACATTCTCACTTCATGCAATTTATGGAAACATACCCTGGATAGTTTTTTAAGTGTATGTTTGAATTGGCATGAGGGTTTTAGTTGTATAACCCTCTTAATTTAAATAGAGAGGGTGGATTTGAGGTAGTTTTGTTTCAGATTGATTTTATCCATAATATTCTTGACCACATAGAGGCTCCTTTTGAGAAGAGAGTCAAGATGGAAGATTTTATATTTGAGGATCAGTGAAGCGATGGTGGTAAATCAAGATGTGGGATGGAAATCTTGAAAACATGGTATGGAAGGAATTCCAAGATAATTTCATGGAGAACATTTATCCAGAGACTCTAGGATATGAGAGGGAAGTAGATTTTATGAGTTTGACCCAGGGGAGTATGTTCATGATGGACTATGTCGGTCACTTTCTAAACTTGTAGTTATTTTCTCTAGTACTATAAGGAGATGATACATCTATAAAAAGAAATTTTAGGGATGTGATTAAATAAAAGATTGTGTCCCAGGTTAACATCCTTTGGTTAAAGAAGGTTGATGAGGTAGTGGATTAAGATCTCATATCTGAGGGGAACCTGAAGAAAGCCTCTAGTGGAGGACATGTGGTTTCTACTAGATGTTTAAGAGGTATGTATTCTGAGAGTAGAAACCATTCCTATGATAATTTTTAGAAATTTAGTGGAATGAAGTGTGGACAGTGGGAAGGATCAATTTCTCATATCTTACCCGAGTGTTCCACCATTAGTTTTGTATGTTATGTAACTTTTGTAGGCATTGTCCCCGACTAATGGTAGAGTGCCAAGACTGTGGTAGGATGATACATCTATAGAGGTTATATAGGAACACATGATAGATGGGAAATGATGGACCAACTAGCTGGAACCATATTATGGGAAAGGGGGCATCTACATCATATCAGTCTGGCAGTTGTATTTATTCTAGTTATGGTAGTAGAGGTAGTAGATGAGGTGCTTCTGGGAAAGATCACCCATATTAGTAGATTGGTGTAATTTAAAGGATTCAGACTACATCATATGGAAGAGGGGTAGGATAGTTTTATGCAGTTTTTCCTACAACAGTTGATAGAGAGGTTGGAACATTGATAGTTAGAGGTACTATTCTTATAGATTATATGACATATAGTATCGTATTTAATACTAGTGCCTCTCATTTTTCTATAACTATACAACTTGTTAATGGTTTGATCCTGGTGGTGGGGAACATGAGTGGGGTTATAATGATAGTTACACCTTTGGGAGTATGGTATAGAGACATATGTTTATGAAAAGGGTGTTCTCTCTAGGTTGGGGGTATCATTTTCCTTTAAATATTTATACACATGACATGTTAGGCTTTGACTTGATTCTGGGTATAGACTAGTTAGTATAATATCAAGGCCAAATATATCTTTACCACTAGAGAATGATGTTTACTTCTCCCAATGGTGATAGTTATGTACATCATGGAGAATGGGATATCTAGGTAGACCATGTAGGAAAATTTTATTAGAAACTGGGGATATTTTCTACTCAGGTAGCAAGTATTTTTATAGATAATGGGGGTTTAAATAATGAAATATTTCCACCCTTAGTTGAAAGGTTCTAGGAAATATTTCCTGAGGACTTCCCAAGGATTCCACCTAAGATAGATGTGGAATTTAAAATTAAGATTATGCTTTGGGCTGTGGTATTTTCTATTACACCATATATAATGGAACCAATATAGATTAAGGAGAATAAGACTCAACTGGAAGAGTTTGTGGATAATGGGTTTATCCATTCAAGTACGTCACCTTGGGGTTCACTAGTTTTGTTTGCAAAGAAGGTTGATGGGATGTTGCACTATTGTCTTGACTACTAGATGTTGAAATGGATGGCAGTGAAAACCCGATGTCTCCTTCCATGCATCAATGATCTCTTTGACCAGTTGAGGGGAGATTGTGTTTTCTCCAAGATCGTCTTGAGATTGGGGTATCATTAGTTGAGAGTTAGACCATCTAACATACCTCAAACTTCTTTTAGATGTAGGTATGGCCTTTATGATTTTGTCGTGATACTCTTTGTCCTAACAATATTTTTTGAATAGATTATGGACTTTATGAACATTATCATCCACCTGTACCTGGATTAACTTTTAATAGTGTTTTTGGATGATATCTTGGTGTAATCCAACACTCATGATGATTATGACAAACATCTTGAAATTGTGTTGATTATACTATGTGATAATTAGATATATGAAAAGATATAAAAGTGAAAATTATGGATTGATCATGTACATTTCCTGGGTCACATCTTCTCAGAGGAAGGTGTGTCAGTGGAACTAGAGAAAATTTATGTAGTTGTTTCTTGGAATCATCCTAAGAATTTTTTTTTGATATCCATAGAATTCTGGTGATAGCAGTCTTTTATCAGAGGTTCATACAGAACTTTTCTATCTTTTAAATACTTCATTTTGGATTTCCAATAAGGGTGTACTATTTTAATGTTCTGGAGAATGTGATAATTCTTTATAATATTTGAAGAAGTGCATGAATACCGCACAAATCATGATCCTACCCAAGAAAAAGGAGGAGTATATGGTGTTTTGTGATGCTTTAGGAGTGGGATTTGGAGTAATGTTTTTGTAAGGTGATTGAGTGGGGAGTATAGGTCATGTAATTTGAGGCCACGTGAACAGAATTACCCTAAAAATGAACTTCTGTTATATGCATTTGTTTATTCATTTAAGTGTTGCTGGAATTTTATTTTTTGTGAAAATTTTACTATGTGTATTGATCACAAGAGATTAATGTACATATTTTCATAGAGTGATTTGAATATATGGATATTGATGTGGGTTGAGTATATGAATTCATTTGATTTTGAGCTACCATATACGCTTGTGAAGGGAAATAATGTTTCTTGTGCATTGAGTATGAAAACATATACTCTAGTAGTTTCGGAGTCTAGTTCTGAGTTGAAGATGATGACCTTGCTATCTAAGATTCATGTGTAGTTCAGGAGGGACAAGAGTAGATGACCCTTATCTTAATTATAGTTGAATATAAACTTTTTAGCTTGATAAGGGAGAAGAAATATGGATATCTAGAGTGTTTTTCCATTGGGGAATGACTTGAAGGTAGAGGGACACCTTCATATTGGGATATAGATGAGGATGATATCATCTATTCCTAGGGTCATATAGTTATTCCTACTTATATGTGTGAGGAGATGATGCATGAAACCCATTCCTAAAAATGGGCAGTACATATGGGTTTGACCAAAATGTATCATGACCTATGTCGGTATATTAGTGATTGGGCATGAAAAAGTATATTTCATGGATACTGACACAATGCTACACTTTTCAATAGGTAAAGACCAAGAATTAATGATCTGGTGGTTTATTACATTTTTGGTCATTCTGAAAAGGAAGTGGGATGAAGTTACCATGGACTTTATGGTGGGTCTTCCAAGGATTCCTTATAAGTATGATTCTATTTGGGTTTTTGTGGACCGATGGATAAAATTAGCACATTTCTTGCATATACGGAAGGCTTTATCAGTGGATCGGTTAGGATAGATGAGCATTCAAAATATTTTCAATCTACACGGGTTTCCATATAGTATTGTTTTAGACAGTTAATCACATTTTTCTTCATGTTTCTTGGATGGATTTGCAGAAGGCACTTGGTAAATAAGATTTACTAAGTATGACATTAACCCACAGACTAATGGGAAGTCATAACATACTATACATGTACTTGAGAATATGCTTCGGGCATATGTCCTAGACTTTTGTGGGTTTTGGTATAAGCACCTATCATTGTTAGAGTTCACCTATAATAATAGTTATCATGAAACTATACACATGGAACCACATGCGGCTCTTTATGGTAGGCCATGAAGATCACCTCTATCATGGATGGTGGAAGGTGTGTCAGAGCTGTTGAGATCGATTCTCATGAAGGAAACATAGGAGAAGGTTTAGATAACTTAGAAATGTATGAATCTGACTCATAGTAGAATGAATTAGAATATTGATAAATATATATAACCCCTTGAGTTTGTAGTGGCTAATTGTGTGTTCCTTCGGGTGTCAATTTGATTGGGTCTCCATGGGATTCGAAGGTAAGGAAATTTGGAACCTAGGTTTTTTGGTCCATTTCAGGTTGTGGAGAGAATAAATCTTGTGGAATACCAATTTTCTCTTCCATAGAGGTATAGTTCCATGATTTACGTTTTTCGTGTGTCACAACTTTAGCAGTATCACCCTGATCCTCCTCATCTGATCGATGTGAATGATGTTGATCTTGAGACAGATGCATCCTTTAAGGATAATCTGATACATGTATTGGATCATATTGATAAATCTTTGTGGAAAAATATCATATTGATATTTCTAATATTTTTTAAATATGGGAGTGTTCAGGAGGGAAAAAGAGAGATAGAATAGGATATAACAGCTAAATGGAATGATCTTTTTACCTCGAAATCTTAGAGATGCTTGGGAGTATAGCTCGAGGATGAGAAGTTATTATTTGGGGAGATTATAAGATATTGACATTTTTCGATGATGTATCTTGCATGTTTATATGTACTATTTTTCCTTTTTTTATTTATACTTTGGTTGAGGCATGTCTTGGGTGTGCTTGGGTAAAAATTGGATGTTTTGGAGGGGTTTGGGTAGCGAATGATTGGCACATGGTTTTCCAAATTTTTTCTCCCTACCCAAGAAAACCGAGAAACCCTCGACAATGAGGGATTCCATGATTGTAAAATGGTTTTTCCAACCCTAAACCCAATTAAGAGTAATTTATCAACCCTATAGGAGACGCACACTATTAGGGGGCATGGTTTGGAAAACCATGCGCCCCTACCTCGGAAACCGTATGTGTGGTATTTCATCCTTTGAAAATTAGTTTTAAAATTATCAAAACCCTATCCAAAACCCTAATTTTACCCAAATATACCCTAAAGTTTTTATATCATTTTTTGGAGGCTCCTGGATAGATTTCAAGGATTACTAAGACCATTATTGAAACATCGAAGATCTGTTTGACATTTTTAAACCTTTCTTGGTAAGATATTATTATCCCAATTGGTTTTATCCCTCTCTCCTATCGTTACCTCATATTTTGAAGTGATATTTTCCTCCATTTTTATGGATATATATATAGGTTTTGATAGATCTTAATCCATTCAATTTTTCATCTAGGTTTTGTATATAGATCTTTTTCTTCACTTTGCAATTGAACATTCCGATTCAAGTTGGATAATTACATTGGCATGCTTACTTAATCGATCTTAAGGTAGGTGATCTAAATTAAAAATCCCATAGTGTTGATTTAATTTTGTGTATATAATTTTGAAATTCTCAATTACTATGATTGGGTAATTTCACAAAGATTGAATTGATTAAATTGAATATTCATGTGGTAATTATTTGGTTAAATGTATTTTAAGTGAAATTGGTTGAATTGTGATCATGAAATTGATGGGATAATGTTATTTTATAGTTGGTTAATTGATGGAATATTGAATTGGTTGATGATGGGAATTGAGTAATTTTTGTAATAACCTTGAAGAGTTAATGAGTTGTGATTAAATTTTAATAGATGGTTTCATGATGAATTGTTCATATTATTCAATGTGATTAATGTGATGATTTATGATTGATTTGATAGTGGAAATAATATATCGTAATGTGAAATGTTGATAGGAGGGTTAATGTAGAGTAACATGGTTTAATTTTATATATGTAATAAAAATGCATGATTGAGAAATGGGGTGTGGGACATAGAATTTTGCTCCAAATACCCACAAGCTTCTACCCATGATGATCAAGAACCAAATTCATGAATGTGAATATTATTATTTAGGATAGGGACCAATTATCTAATTAATTATGAGGTTTGGGGAATAGGATGAAGCTCAAAATACCCACAGGGTACTTGACACGACGTTTTATGCCCATAAGATTGGCATTGGACTATGGTTCCAAATGGTCATGGTATGAATTGAAATTAAATAGATAATGAATGACTGGAAGTTTTAAGGAATTTTGTTTTATTTATTAGATATATCTCATAGATAGTTCATACTATGACATGGTCCAAAGTAATTATTTATGGGGTTGGTATCATCATGGACATGGGAAATTATGTGGTTAATTAAAGAATAATGATATCTGATAACTATTTGCTTAATTCATTATAAATTATTATTTATACAACTGCATAAACTATTATTGAATGGATATTGTTTTAGACACCATTGGTGGTGGTCTACTAAGTATTACACACACCCTACTCGAGATGCCTAATTGGTACACAAATAGACTTCATATTTATATAACAGGATAAGGTTAAGATCCCAATGTTAGATGGCTGAATTGGGAAGAAGCATGGATGAGGGAATCAAAAATGGTTTCAAGGATCACTTGGGAGGGTCAATATATCTTTATTTTGGTTTTTCATTCAACACATGATGAAGATTTGGAAGCACATATTTACGGTTTTGGTTTAGATATTGTATTCTTGTTTTGGTCATCAAGTGATACTAGTTTTGTTTGGTTATTGGTTATATAATTTGGTTATTCATATTTATTTCCCCTGTTGTGCTACTTTGATAAAGTGGGTATAGTCTCCCCATGTTGTATATTTCACCCTCAGTACAAGTCTGTAGCTTTTGGCGAACCAAGAGGCACACTTAATGTCATGTAACTGACCCTCTCAAGGCACTAGTGTGTGGCACCTAGGTCTGGATGTCACATGAATACCAGGACTAAGTAACTTTAGCTGATGTAGATATTGTTGATTATATGAAGCACTTTTTTTATTATATCCATTAATTTGTAAGGGTACATTTGTATACTCATTTTAGTGGTGATCCACACATTATCCTTTGATCTCTAAATGATGCATATTGATTTCTGGGTGCTATCACAATAAATCAACCATATTGCATTATCCATCTCTATCGCTTATAGATCCTTGAGGATTGAATATGTTCTTCTCATTCTTAAGAAGAGGATACAAAGAGGAATTCGAGAGACAAGTATATTATGTGCAACAGATTTCAATTCTCAAATAACCCTACACAATAGACACAACCATCTATTTATATATCCAGGGTTTATGTTAAAATATTAATTAATTTCATACCATCCCTTAAATAATATTATAATTTCTAAAAAAATCCCACACCATATTATTATAATAATATCATTATTATCTTATGGAATGATATATCCATCATGATGACAAGTATTATTATAACGAATTTAAAATTAATATTCATCGCCAAATGTGATATTGGTGTACTCGAACTTCTCAAATTTTATTAAATACCCAAATGAAAATTTTTATTTAAAAATAAATATTTTATTCATAATCCAAAGAATAAATATTTATTAAAATATTCAATAAATAAAATAAATATTTTATTCATAATATATTAAAAAAATTTTATTATATATTATCATAAACAAATAAATTATATATCAATTGAAAAATAAGTATTTATTACCTTGTGAATATTAAAGATTAATAAAACTATGATAAAATTATTCCCCGCTATTGAGAATAATATTTATCCCATTAATTAAATTCAAATGTAATTAAATTGAGATCAATGGAAATTCTTAGTGTGTGACCCTATAGGACTCTTTCTCATTGGAATTAGGCAGGATTTCCTAAATTCCCACATTATTGTCTAGAAATAGATAATGTCACCCGAGTTAAAGAACTTAAAGTGGTAAGGATGAAAACAGCATAAAAACACTCAATATGTAATATAATCCCTTTTTCTCAATATCTCATCAAGAAGGATTCAAGTATATTTCATCAAAATATATGATTGATATTCCTTTCTTTGACTATTTGAAATAACCATCATTAAACTATGACCATGGAATTTAATGTGATCGTTATATTTCAATTAAAGGTTTGAGATATGAACACCAATAATTTTCTAGGGGAAAACCCTTCCTCAACTATTAATAATAATATGTTATTTATGATGCACCTGATATATTGTACTTCCCATGAACATATGGTGTCACAGTTTCGGTAAGTAAATATATTTGAATGAGCCATGAAATGAATTAATAATAATATTAATGTCTAAGGACCATCACAAAAGATCCAAAATTGGAATATATGATGACAAAAAAACATAGAGAATTTCTACCAGTGGGTTTGTTCTCATAATCTCCCATATTTGAGACTACCAAGTGAGAACTTCTTGAGAATAAGACTCATCCACTTATGGGCAATCACACCTTATGTCTAATATATAATATATTCCCTATCATATAAGTTATTTGATCACAAATATATTTTTAATAATATTTACCTGACATTTCAAGGTTCTGGTCATAGCGGGGAACTGTTATGACCTTATCAATGAGAAATATAATCTAGGATTTTATTGCATCAATGATATGTAGAAAAAATCAATATATGTTAAGAGATTATATATTAATATTTAATCATTTTAGTATTCATTTAATCTAAAGTACAAAGTAGTTGGTTGTAGGGAAACAACTCCATCAGACTCCCACTTTCACTAGATCCAAATGTTAACCATCGATTAGTTGTCAAAGGTTGAACAATCTTCCAATGAGTACAAATATACATGTTAGGGCTATCTTGTTTTTTTGATTGTGGTACGTAAATCCATAGTTCTTTGTTTTTAATCTTATTACTGAAATATTACTACCTTGATAAAATCCATAAAGTATTGATAAAACTGCGTGTCCATATATTGTTCCAATGATAGAACAATAACTTCATGAAAAAAATCCATTTTCAAAGATTATCAAAAAATAAAAAATCTATTTATTTTTTATGACCCAAAAATATAATAGGACATTGCTAAAATTATTATTAAGTTAAATTAGAATCCATAACATACTTGAATATTGTTGTTACAGAAACCACTGGTTGTAATAAGTATTTCTATCATATCAAAATAGTCTTATCAATGATACTAGATCAAATTGAACTAAATAAAGATATTTTTTTAATTACCTTAATCACTAGTATTCATACTTCTACAAACACTAAGAAACCATCTAGTATTACATTTCTAGGTACCGTTGAATATTTATAACTTCAATTCTGTGAAACTATATTATATTTCATTGATTTTCAACTATTATTCTTTATACATTAGTAATATTAAACATCAATACATATTGTGGAACATTAGATTAATTCCTGGAACTTAATCATTTGAAATTATTTTAATCTTCATATTCACTTCTTATGTCCATGGATATTCTACTAGAAAGATTATAAACCACCAACAATTTAGTCTTGAATTGCTTCAACTTTTAATTTCAATACAATATAATTTGAAATGATTTATTAAACTCATAGATCTATTTTTTTTATTTTGTTCCCCAGAATAGAGTTTCTACTTTAAATCAAACTTGGAGAAATTTCATTCCTTAGTCTTAACAAACTGGTAAGACAAAAAAATCATTTTCATATAGTATCAAAATTTTTATCATGAAAATTTATAGCACCCCCACTAACCAGTTAAATATATATTTCACTCATTTTTTCCCAAATGAATATTATATTACCACTATTTTTCATTTTTTTATAAATTAATTTATCCAATATGTGTACATCATTGGAATTTTTTTATATCACTAGACGTTTTTATTTATGCCTTATATACATATATCATAAAGGATATTTTTTTGTTTATTTTATATATACATGTTCTGTAAGGACTCATCAAAAAGAGGTGGCCTTGACTCTTAGTTTACCAATATATTGATCAAAGAAATATTATTTAATAAAGTTAAATTCAAAAAGTATTTTATTCATGATGATTGGGGGATAAGTTTTTAATAGGATAAAACTTTCAATACTCTATCCCAATACATTGGTCTAATCTTATTCTATCCAAGTATGGTTTCCCTTGAATATTCACTAGTAGTACCAAGTCTTATAAACATTCAAAACATGTAATCCCCAAATCTTGATACATGGAGTTCATTATTTTAATTTATACATAATTTTCAACCTTATAATATTTCATTTTACATATAATTTATTGGAATCAATATTTGGGAAGAGTAAAATATGTATCACTCACCACAGTGAACATAAACTATATATTTGTTTATAAGTTACTATGAAGTATATGCATCTATAACTAATCCTCCCACTCATATTAGAGGAGTCTAACATTTATATTCCAAATCATGTGCATACTGATCCTTATCCATTAAAATTTAAGTATGCTCCCACTATCTTCAAATGTATTTGATTCATTTATGGAAATATAGTTTATCATGTAACGTCATTAATATCCTTAGGGGATATAGAATCATTAACATAGATGCACCTTAGTTCTTTGATGTTCATTTGTAGTTAAGTACAAATTTTAACAAGTAGTTTTCTACAAACACTTTTGATAGTTTCAAAATAAATTCTTATTATATCTTAGTTGATATTATATCAATTAGATAATATAGTTGTTATATGGTTAGTTTTTTCACTTATATTTACAAAATAACACTTGAAAGATATAATGGAATATTTTCAATACATGTATAAGAATCATCATTGATATTCCTATTAATTCCATCATGAAATTGATTTATATAAGAAAATGTGAGTTTGGTATAACCTTTAATCCATATATATGACCAATGATTACATAGATAATATGTTCTCCAATAATCCATCGTGAAGATTCCTTAATCTTTTCAAAGTTTACTCATTTACTTCACTGGGAATTTCTAAAATTTCTTAAAGGAATATCATGAAGTATATGAATTTACCTTTATATTTATAATAGTTCATTTGTCCATATTGAACCAAATATAAAATTTTTTGTGACTTACCTTTATTTTGAAATTGTTTTTATCTAAAACATGATAAGTAGTTTGTTTATATATCAACTATCACAGCTCAATTAAAACTAAAAATCATTAATGGGTATAACTGGGTTAACTATTTTCCAATTGTATTTGATAAAGAATTTTATTTTCATAATCAGGTAAGAGTATTATATTTTATATTCATCATTAACTGTAATTGAAGTCTGTGATTCTATATTTAGTGAACTCCTATTTTAGTATTTTAGCACTATAACAACATTTATTTTGAAATAAAATAATGAATCGGTGTGTCTATATGTACATAGAGATAAATGTTTTGGTAACACTTATTATAATATTGAATCAATAAAATCTATAAATAATAAATAGTGGTCTCCCCTGGGCTAACATAGGAATCTCTATTTTTCAACTCCTTTTGAGTTTACTCTACAAATTTTCTATTATTTCTCATTTACAATATTTAGATAAATTTATGTTGTAATTATATTTTATTTAATACATAGGTGATGAATGAAAAATTGATGAATATAACTAAAGTGGATGTAACTTCTTGCTTCTTCAATTCATTGGAATTTCATTTCCATTGTCCATTCTTCCCACAAAAGAAGAAAATGGACTCTTCTTCATTCTTCTACCATTAAATATATTATCTATTTAAATGATTCCATAAATGATATTTTGGATTAAGATTATACATGGTATATCTATCCTATTATTTTAAAATATTCACCAAATAGGGAGGAGAAATATATTCTAACCAATCATTATCTACTTGTTGAATTTTGGAAAATAGTTTCATGAGTGAATTATCCATTTCTTTTATCCATTCTTGGACAAATAAAGATAATTATGGTGATAAGGATAATAAAATATTATTAATAAATAATATTTTATCCAAGTGGAAGAATAATTTTTTCAACTGATCAATATAACCCAGCATTTTAAAAGCATGATAAATAGCTAGATTACCTTATTCTAGTTTTCACTCATATAGTGCATTGAAAATCTTATCTATTTCTATACATTTCTTCCCATTCTTAAGATATTGGATATGAGATATTATGGCATATTAATTTCATATCTTTATTTTTTATCATCAGATCTCTAGATATAGTTGATAATATAATACAATGGACATAGAAAGCATCCTCAACATATATATGGTAGTCATCCTTTTCACCTTCAATCACCTACTAGGGATGTATAATAGGAATAGGGGATTCCAAAACATAACATACACTTTATTATTATAATTTATCACAAAAATACTTGTACCATATCCAAAAAAATTATAAATAAATACCTTTAGTTAAGGAATGAGCACACTGTTTTCATGGTTTTTCTTTACATTTTATATAATAATTAAAACATATGATTAGTACATTACATGACTAAAAATTATGTGATAATTAATAAAAATTAATTTCATATATTATACCATAACTTTATAAAGTCCTAAAATCCCTCAACATTGAACATGGAATGTATAGATTATAAGATATTCTAGTGGAAGGGATCCATATGCCCCATTATATAACCCAAATGATGGTTGATAAAGCTACTTGAATGTATTTAGGTAGGTAGTACATTGACAACTACAGGCTTGTAGCTCATTGATTTGTTGAGTAGACTCCCCAATAAAGAAATCCAAACTAGATTTCCTCAATACTTACCTCCAAGTTATACCAACTCTAGTGAGGGATACATCCCTTGAAGTAAGATGATTAATTCGACCCTTAACCTTCTTAATAACTCGACATTAATTATATGTTTCCTAGTGAGGGTAAGTCAAACACTTAGTTATAAGGCCTTAATTCCTAATCAATTAATGGAATTCCATGTACGAATTAATATTTAGTTGATATATTTTATTTTATTGTGTATAAATTTTATCTAGTTTTTTCATTTAAAAGTCGTGTTAATATTATGTTGATTTTAATTAATTAATTAACCATGTTCGATAAAACATTTATGTATAATCCATTTATTAATTTTCCATATTTTTATAGTAATTAATTTTATCATGTGATCATAGTATTTCACCTAAAAAATATATAATGTATAAGATAGAAATGAATAAATGACCCGATCATGAGATTATTTAATAGTTGATTTATTAACCAAAAAATAAATCAACCTTTGACCTTGGGGAAATAAATAAATGAGAAAGACTTTTCATGAGTTGAAACATTCCACCTATCCACCTATGTATCACCTGGTTTGGCATTATCTCAGCTCTATATTGAACCATCTTTATGGTCCTTGAGATACTCTATTTGTTATATGTATTTTTTACTCACACACATGTGAGGGAGAACCAAAGGATTGGTTAAGGGGAATTACATAAATATAATTGGACACCAAAATCCTACATAACAATTTAGGGATTGATCGCTAGCATTCCATCATATTTTAATTTAATAATTAATAATTATAAACCCATGTAATAAATTAAATTAAATAATTCTAATACATATATAGGTCTTGGTTAAGATCACGAACAATCATGCGTATGAAATGAATGCACAAAATTAAAACTAGTTAACATTGATTTATATTTGTTCTTTATTATTACCATAAACACACTTGTATTAATTAATTAATTAATTAATTACCTTTTACCCTAAAAACAATTCAAATTCACATATACATTTCTATAAATAAGTAATTCATGGAAAATATATGGTAGAACCAATAATTATAGATAGTTATAATAAATTAATTGAGAATTTATTAATTCTTTAAAAACGTTATTAAATTTTACAACACAATAGGTTCCAATTAATATAATATTTTTTAATACTTCAATTATAAATTTAATGTAATTTAATTATTCCCATTATTGGGAAACAAAACAGAATGAATTATCAAACTACACACTATGTATCTCATTTTTTGTGTACTTAGGTTACATGATTGGGTATTTAGTGTGCATGTCATCATTTAAAAAGTGTATACTACTAAGCTGTACACTGTGTGATTAGAATAATATGTGTTTATAAATCTCAATAAATAACTCGATATGTTTTCTAGATGTATGGCTACCAGACATGTGTAATTCAACTATACATTTTGTATCTCACATGTTGTGTGTTTACATAAATTTTTGAAGAACTCGTAATGTACTTTGGATATGGTAAATAATGAACTACACATCATGTACATTAGATAAACATCATGTATGTCATTATTGCTCCAGATTATCTGTCTCACATAGTTGTGACCATGTATTTAACCACATGATTAGTGATAATTTCTCCACTAATCCATGTATACTACACGATGTCTATGCTAGTTACATGTCGTGTAATCCGACAAGATGCATTCTAGTCGGGTCTAGTGTATATGCGGTGTAAAATAAATTCTCATCATATAGTTATTTCTTGGAATTCCATGTATCTTATGAAACATCAAGATACAGTTTACATGGGTACACAATGTATACTCTAGATACATGCCACATAACCCAGACTAACTAGGAAAAATTCATATCCCTTCCTGATGGAATCTATAATCATTCTTAATTTGTTCTTAGACCATTGAAAAAATGAAAACATGAATGATGATAACTAAAAGGAGGAAGAATGATAATTAAAAAAAATATTAAAGAATGAATAACCTTGAAATGAAATATCTAACCACTATCACACAGATAGATCAAAAATCAAATAAATAATTTTAAATTTAAAGTGTGAACACTCTAATAACACTTGTAGGTTCAAGAATACCAAAAGTTAAATGATGGGTGATAATAACTATAACATAGAAAATGTTGATTCAGTGGATTATTCAAAATATTTTACCTAATTTGAATTCCAGGAATAATGATATTTCTCCACTTAATATAGACATGAGGAAAACTAGGAACCCTAAGAGGATATTTTCATGATAAATTTACAAATAATTTATTTATGATTTGAAGAATTGAATACCTAGTCTGAGTAACTTTCTTCGATGGAGATATTTATGATCATCTGAACCCCTTTTTTGGGTTACCTTCATTGCACTACAATAATACAAGTATAGAATCCCTCTAGCAATGATCCACACATGATCCTTTTATCATTGAATGATTCCAATTAGTTTTCAGGTTCTAGCATGATGAATTAATTTTTTTATGTTTTCAAACTCTATCCTTTATAGATCCTTTGGGCTTAAAGGTGTTCCTCTTGTTCTAAAGAATATTATAGGAAGAATAATTTGAGAGCGAATCATGTTGGGTGAAACAACTCTAAATTATTGATTAATCCTAAATAATAGACTTAAAAATATATTTATAAATTTAAATTTTGTGTTAAAATATTATTTAATTTTGTACCAACCCTTAAATAATATTATAATTATTTAACAAACCCCACTCCACATAATAATAGTGTTATTATAGTTATTTTATGGTGTGAGCTAACTTCTGCAATGATATATACTTTTTTATTGGTTTATAAATTAATATTCATCATCAAATGTGATTTTTGTTCAATCAAAATATTGAACATTAATAGAATATACAAAAATATATATTTTTATACATAAATAAATATTTTTTTCATAATATTGTGAATATATATTCATTAAAACATTTAATAAATAAAATAAATATTTTATTCAAAATACATCCAATAAATACTTATTATATATTCAAATAATAATATAAATAATTTATTAATTAATAAATAATTATTAATTATGTTGTGAAGATCATCAATCGATAAAACTTGGATAAAAGTATTCCTCAGTCTAGAGAAAAATATTTATCTCATTAATTAAATTCAAATAGGATTTAATCAAGATTAAAAGAAACACTTAGTGTGTTACTCTCTAGGATTATTTCTCATTGGCATAAGGTGGTATTACCTAAAGTCCAAGATTTGTTTCTAAAAATGAGGAAAGTAACCCAAAATAAATAACTTTATATATAAATGAAGAAAACCAAATACACACACTCATTGTGTAATATAATCCATTTATATCAATATATCATCAAGAATGTTTCACATCAGTTTTATCAACCTATATGCTTGATATGTCTTTTTTAAAATATCATAAATGAAAGTCATTAAACCATGGAGATGCAATTTAATGCAATAATTATTTCAATCAGATGGTTGAGATATAAACTTCCCTAAAATGTTCAAGAGACACATCCTTCATCATCTTATTATTAATAGCATGAAGTTCGTGGCACACCCAATGTACCATAATTATAACAGATATATGGAATCAAGGTTTTGGTCCATAAATCCATGTGTGTGAGTCATGAGATGCATTAATAATAATATTAAATTATAAGGACCATCACACATGCTCACAGATAGAAATATCCAATGACATTAAAACCTGAAAAGTTCATATTGGCGAATATGTTCCCTTAATCTCCCATCTTAGAGATTATTTAGTAAAAACATCATGTGAAGAATCCTAATACAATTAATACAACTCAAACATGATGGTATATATATATACTTTGTTCCTTATCAGACCATAGAACTATAATTAAGAATATTATCATGTCATTTTAGGGTACTCATTATATTGTGGACTTATTATGACCTTATCAATATGGAAAATACACTAGTAAATTTTCATATCAATGTTATATATAAGAGAAATAAATATGTGGAAGATATTTATATTAATATAAACTCCATTGAATATTCATATAATCAAAAGTAAAAAAGTAGTTGGTTTTAGGGAACCCACTGTAGCACAAAAAAAACACTAAAACCGTGACTTGATTCCCCATGGGGAACATGTATTTTCTAGATGACTATGATTAGTGAAGCACAAAAAATATTGATTACAAAAATATTTTTTTCTAGAGAGAAAAATAATAATATTTTTTGATCATTACAGTGATGTAAATTTCTTCTTTCCACTTGAAATAGCTTCAAACATCACTCTCTTGCTTTAATTATCTTTCAAACATCACCAAACATCAAAATGATCATTACCTCATCAGAATAATCTAAATCCATAAAAATTTGAATGATTTTGTTGTGTGAAAAATAAAATTATAACAAAAAAAATTCAATCAAATCCAAATCATCTCATCATCAGCCAATAATATCCCCTTTTCAATATTATCTTTCTCAGACACGACATTATAAAAGTGAACAACAAATTAATAATATGATAAATTAGAAAAATCATGTGACTAGTCAGTTACGGAAATTATTTTTATATTAGTGACAAGAATAATATTTTTCTATTAAACTTGTTAAGAAGGTATAGAGTATGGTATTCTACTCTATACCAATATTAGGATCGCAATAGTGCTTAAAAGCACAATATGCAAGAGGGGGTGAATTGTATATTTTAAAAAAAAATCTTAAGGAAATTTTTTATAAACAAAATTCACAACACCTCTAATAAGAAATCACCTTCTTAGGGAAATATAAATTTATTAAGTCTAAATCTTAAGAAACTTTTCTTACAACGAAATTCTACCACAAGGCATATATAATTTCTTACAAATGGAGATACAAGTTAGAAAGTTTATAAAAAAAGAAAACTACCTAACTCTTACAAAGTAACAGAAATTTACAATCTTATTTTAACCCAAAGAGAAGGGTATCCAACAACCTTGGATAAAGGTACCTTGTTTTATACTTAAAAGAAAGTCTGTCTTACCCAAACCTAGGGTAAGCCCTCAATACTAAGATCGGTATCTATCTTGATATCCCCACAAACCCTCGATTTGTAAGGAAATTGGCACCTCTGACTTCACACCCTGAAGTCTCTGATTTTAAGGAAATCGCACCGCTGGACGAAGCAACTCTGTAAGAAGAAAAATTTGAACAAGTTTTTCAAACTTTCTTCACAAAGATTGAGAGTTTATAAGAGAATATCACTCTAGATAAATTCATTTTTAGAGATATGAACTCCAAAATGAAACCATGTGAACTTTTTTTTGTTCTTTTATTTCAATATCATCATCTGAGGTTCTATTTATATCTTTCAAAAATCTACTGGTCAGTTCCACTTCAACGATCATATTTTCTTAAATCTCGGAGTGACCTGGACACATGGAAAACATACAACGGTTAGTTTATAACAGAAACAATGACATCATTTTATATAATTAACCATGAATATAAATATCTTACACCTCGAGTTTATGGAACTTGGAATCTGATAAAATTGGAATGATATAAAAAAATAAGATTCAGAATTCTAAGGAATTAAAGCTTTGAATAATAAATTCCGGAATTGTAAGTTTCAGAATGGATTTTCATAAAATCGGTATGAGTAAAGTGTAAAAAAATATTTTATGAATACTCAGTTTTACAAATTCCGGTATTGGTATCAAGATTTACAGAATGAGAGAAAGTTAAAAAATACCGGTATTAGATTATAGAAGACAATGCGTAAATAAATTCTCGGTACCGATTTCTTATTCTCCGGTATCGATATTATAAGAAATGATATCACTACCTCTAAACTAAACAGTGTTAAGAAAATATTATTTAGAAATACGTAATGTAAAATTTCCAGTATAGAAATCTCAGTATAAGAAATTCAGCATAGATATTTTCATTATGGCATAAAACTTGTATGACAAAACTGTCTTAAAACTGAAAAACTATAATTCTATGTATAAGGAAAATATGATACCATATTTCATTCAAGATGGAAATCGGCATTGTAGTGAAAAACAGGGAATGTAAAACAGTGTCTTAAGGAATTTCAGTATGGTATAATCATGGAACAAGTTTCGGGACCTTAAGAACCTTTTTGGTATGATAAAACATATTTCTAAAAACCTGAATAACAATATGTTTAACTCAAAAGTCTAAGGAAATTTTTATTATAAGGAAATTTATGTAAGTTTAAGGAAATATATGAATGTGTAAGTAAAATATATTTATGAAGAAGGTGTTTGTGATTTTCAAAATAAAATCTTAAGGAATGGAGAGGTCTTGTAGACACAATAATATCCCCCTTTTTGGAAAGCACAAATAACTTCGAAAAAATTGGCAAAGGAAATAAATAGTTTCTCAGAGTTAGAAATACTTATCTCCCCATTAAGTGTATGACTTAGGGTAAATTATTATTCCCTTATGTAAAATATATTACAGTACGGAAATCTCCCCCTCAGATATATATAATTCTCTTTACAGAGACTCCCCCTTAGATGTAAAACTATTCCTTAAAGATAAAAGTAATAAAATTACTTTTTCTGTAGATTTTACCCTATGGAAATTTTTCCTTTTAAAAAAACTTCTTTCTCCAACTTCTACCTTTGATAGAATTATCCCCCTTTGTGATTTTCAAGAAGGAATGGAGATGGACCTATAAGGTTAGAAATAAATATACACAAGACAAAATATATAAAATATTTTCAAGGAAACTTTCATTCATTTTCTCATGAAAGAAAATTCAACAAAAAATTTGGCATGAAAAATGTATCAACCCTCCTTTTAATTATCTAATAGAATATTTTTCACCGTGTACTTAATCTTTTTCACCTCCTTTTAATCTTCTTGAAGCTTCTTTATGAAGGCATCTTGTTGAGCTACCTTCTTCTCTAGAGATCCATTGGTTTCCTTGTGATTGTTGGAGCTGAGGAATGACCTACTAAGATATGATCATTATGAGAAACCTCGTCAAACTTTTTCTTATTCTGAGAACTCTTAGAAGATTCTGGTACTAATTTTTTCTAAGATTCTTTGGATGATTCTGAAATTTCTTCTTTCAATACTGGTTTTTGAACTTTCTGTGTCACAACATTATAAAACTTCTTAGAGTCTAGATTGTAAGAAAGTTTCATTCTCTTCGATGTATCTTCACATAGCAACATAATCTTAAAGGATTTCAAAGAAGACTTTCATGCGATTTTCATTTCAGCTAAAACCATAACAATTGTCCTTGAGATAGTATCTAGGTATATGAGAATTTGAGATTTGATGGTACCGGATTTCACAGTATTAATTGTAAGGAAAATATACTTTAAAAAATTGACCTTCCTGAGGATGATGATAAAGTCTAACAAAAGAATGTCACATGTTTTTAAGGAATCTTTATCCCCTTTACTTAGAATAAAGAACCCTTGTATTAATAATGCTACAAATCTATGGTGTACAGATAAATGTGCAAGCTTTAGAGTCTTAAATCCCTTGATGTCGAGACTTTCTAAAGAAAAATTATTCTCGAAAAAACCTTCCTTATCTGTAATTTTTTAAGAACCTATGAGGGCTTCTCCTTCATAGTGAATATTCAAGAAGTTGGCCGCTTTTCGGTATGGAACTCTGTAAGACTTTTCATAAGCCTTAAATATGATAAATACTTTATTGTCCTATTCAAAGAAATTGACAGAGTCATCAAACTGTATGACTAGTTCTAGATATACAGGATCTTGAACCTTGTCCTTTGCTAAACAAATACTCTCCCAATTATTACATTTAATAATATGAGAGATGAGGGAGTCATACCAATTGAAAAAGTCTAAACTTACAAGTCTCTCCCGAAATATCATATTGTCTTTATTCTATTTGATATTCATCTGGTCGGAACTGGTTGACATTTGGATCTATAAGAAATATCTGAAGAAATCTGGAATGAAAAACTCTAAAGTAGCAAAACTTTGGCTTGAAGGCTTAAGGAAACCAGTGGGGTCCTCATGAAGTGGGGTAGACCTTATATAGACAAACTATGACCTTTCATCTTCCACAAGGAAATAAAATTACTGTTATTTTCCCAAAAATATCTAATGGTTGAGGATGGTAAAAAAATATCAATACCGAAATTTTTAGGTTTTAGAAAATTGAATGTTGGATTATAAGGAATAAAAATAAATCTGAAGAAAAAATTTATTAAAAGAAAGAAATAACAACAAATATAATTGTAGGAAAATAACTAATGGATAAGTAAATGTACCTTTAAGTAATCTATGAATAAATTATTAGTATTGAAGAAACATTTCTTGGAGTAAAAAAACGAGACACTGGAAATTTTACTCCTGGAATTTCAACTCCAGAAATATGGATTCTGAGAATTTTGATTCTGGGATTTTCAAAATAGACAGAAAAATCTAAGAGAGAGAAAAAACATAATGAAGATTTAACTTAAGAAACAAAAATTTCTTAAGGAAAAATTTCCTTAAAGAGATATTTTTGAAAAAAAAATGGATCTATTAAATTTCATGTCTGTTGAGAAAACAGATATTGGGAAAAAATCTCAATTCCGAAACTCACTGATTCTAAAAAAATAGAAACCCAAATTTCTCAAATTTTCAAACATATGTACTCCCCATGAATTTAGAAGTATATTAATTTTAGGAGATTATTTAAACAAGAATTATATATGAATTATTATCTCACAGATATCATTCCTAGCTTCTGTTTAATGTATTCAAATCTATTGGATGGTAATGGTTTGGTAAAAATATCAGCAAGTTGTTCTTGCATTCCGATGAATTGAAGAATTATATCTCCTTTGAGTGTGTGATCCCTAAGAAATTGATGCCTAATATCATTGTGTTTAGCATGGGAGTGATGTGCTGGTTTTATACTTAGAGCTATGGCACTAGTGTTATCAAAAATGATTTGAGTTTTGGTAAAGCTCATGCCATAATCTCTGAGTGTGTATTACATCCACAATACTTGAGCACAACAACTTCCAGCTGCTACATATTCTGCTTCAGTAGTGTAAAGTACTACAGAGTGTTGTTTCATTCAATACCAAGAAACTAAGGAATCTCCTAATAAATGAAAAGTTCCATCTGTACTCTTTCTATCCATTTTACAACCAGCAAAATCAGCATCTGAAAAGCTTTTCAGTTAAAAGTTTTTCCCAAAGTATAGAAAAGTCTTAAATCCAGGGTTCCTTTTAAGTATTGGAAAATTATTTTCACAACCTTAATATTATATTCCTTAGTATTTTCTTTATAACTTTCACATAATCAGATAGAAAACATTAAGTTGGGTCAACTTGTTGTTAAGTAAAGTAACCTTGCTATCATTCCTCTATAAGATGTTTGATCCACAGGTTTCCCTACTTCATCAATATCAAGATTATTAGAAGTTTCAATAGGAGTACTTATACTCTTATTATTATCATATCCAAACTTTTTAAGAAGATCTTTGATGTACTTACATTGATATATATAAGTTCCTTCTGGTTTTTGAAGAATTTGAAAACCAATAAAGAATGTTAACTCACCCATCATACTCATCTCAAACTCAGACTTCATAAGACCCACAATGGAATATGTTAAATATTTTTGAGTTAATTCTAATATAATTTCTTCAAAATATATTTGTACAATTAAAATATATTTCTTATCTTTCTTTATAAAAATTGTTGGATATGCAGTTCCCTTAAAATATTTGTTTTGAAGTAAAAATCTTGTAAGTCTATCATACCAAGCTCTGGGGGCTTATTTAAGGCCATATAAAGATTTGGTAAGTTTATATACATGATTAGGATGTTTTAAATCTTCAAAACTAGGAGTTTTGTCTACATAGACTTCTTCCTATACATATCCATTAAGTAAAGCACACTTCACATCCATTTGGTAAAGTTTAAAATTATATAATGATGCAAATGCTAAAAGTATTCAGATAGATTCGAGTCTTGCTACTGGTGTATAGGTTTCTTCATAATCTATTCCTTCTTGTTGGTTACATTATTTAGTAACCAATATTTATTTATTTCTAACTATGATCCCATTTTCATCACATTTATTTCTAAAGAGCGACTTTACACCAATAACAGATGTATCCTTAAGTCTCTCAACCATGGTCCAGACATGATTCCTTACAAAATCATTGAGTTTATCTTGCATAGACATTATCCAATATTAATCACCTAAGGCTTTCTCAGGATACTTTGGCTTCAATTGATAAATAAAATAAACATGTTCAATTTCATTCTTTAAGGAAGGTCTAGTCCTTACAGGTTGATTGACATCTCCTATGACATTATCAGTAGGATGATTTCTAAGTAACAAATGATTTGGGTTTTGTAAAACTTGATCATCAACATATGGGAGAAAATATTCTGGGATAAATGTTTCAGGAACATTTTCATGAACATTTTCCTTATAATAATATTTAACTATTGGTTGTTTATCATTTTTAGAAAATATGTTTGGAGGATTTAAATCGGGTTGTTTGAAAACAAAAGGATCAGTTTAATCAAATTTAACATGTACTGTTTCCTCCATAGAACAAGTGTTTTTATTAAAAACCCTATAAGCCTTAGAGTTAGTGGAATACCCTAACAAAATTCCTTCATCGGATTTTGGTGCAAATTTGTGTAAGTTATCCGTAGTGTTAAAGATAAAAATTTTACAACCAAAACCCATAAAGTAAGAAACTTTTGGTTTTAGACCAATCCATAGCTCATAAAGAGTTTTATTAAGAAAATTTCTTATCAAAACTTGATTTATAGTATAACAGGAAGTACTTAAAGCTTCATCCCAAAAGTGTTTTGATGTGTAATTTTCACTCAATGGGGTTCTGGTTATCTCTTGAAGGATTCGGTTCCTTCTTTCAACTACACCATTTTGTTAAGGAGTTATAGGAGCAGAGAAATTGTGAGTAATACCTTCCTTACTACAAAAAGTTTAAAAATCTGAATTTACAAACTCACCGCCATGATCACTATGAATATTTATCAATGGTAAGTTTTTCTCAGTTTTTTACTTGAGCTCAAAAAAAAATTAAATAAGAAAAGGCTTTAGATTTTCTTGCTAGAAAATAGACCCAAGTATATCTAGTGTAGTCATCAATGAGAACAAAAACATAATATTTTCCACCAATACTTCTAGTTTGTGTAGGACCAAATAGATCCATATGCACTAACTGTAGGGAATTATATGTTGAAACTTCACAAATAGATTTAAATCTAGATTTTTGTTTCTTTCCAAACTGACAAGGGTCACAAACTTTTGAGGAATCAAAACATAGAACCAGTAGATCCTTAACTAAACCTATCATTGAGAGATTATAAAGGTTCTTAAGGTTGTAGTGTCCTAACCTTCTATACCAAATCCAAGATTGATCTTCAATTGCACTTAATCAAGGAAGATCTTGACTTATTAAGTTTTCTATGTTCAAAGTGTAGACATTCTCATGTCTATGGGTAGTAAGAATATATTCATACTTGGAATTGTAAACTAAACACTTATCATTCCTAAAATTCACAAGGTAACCTTCATCACATAATTGACTTATGATTATAAGGTTTTTCTTTAGACCATTAACAAATAAAACATTTGAAATTAAAACTTTTCACAAGAAGAATGATATTACATATACCGACAATCTCTCCTTGAGAATTATCCCCAAAGGTTACTTTTACACCTTTCGTTTTGAAAATTTTATGGAAATAAATTTTTTTACCAGTCATGTGATGGGAACATCCTCTATCTATATACCAGATATTGTTGATACATTCTTCATTTTCCTGCAAAAACAAAAGTTAGATTTTTGGAATCCAAACTTGTTTGGATCTGGGGACAGAAAATAAAATTTTATAAACCCACATTTGTTTTGAGAAATAAGCTTTATAAACCCAAGAGATTGAACATTATTTAATGAACAATTTTTCTTCAAATTCCCACAACTTTTATATTCAGTACAAAAAGGGGCTCTGGATGGAATAAAATCGGTTTTCTGTGAGTATAACCTACTCTAGTAGTATTTCCGTGAGGTTTTATTTGAGAATACATCTTGTCAAAAAATTTGTTACCAAAAGTAAAATTTGCAAGAAGTTTCTTAAGAGAAAATATTTCGTATTTTAGTCTTATAACTAAATTACTATCCTCAAGGATTATTTCCTTAGAGTTATATTTTTCCGCAAAAACATTTATTTTTGAAATATTATTCTTAAGATATTTAGAAAGTTTTTCCTTTTCAGAATTTACTTCCTTAAAGTCCTTAGAAAGTTTTTCTAGGAGCTTGTCCTTATCTTCAAGATCTCTAGTGAGGTCTAAAATCTCTTTTGTAATAATTTCTTCTCTAGTATTTTCCTTGTATAGTTTCTTAGAAATTTTACAATTTTTTTCTTCTAAAAACATGGAAAATCTAGATAATTTTTTATAAGAAGGTATTTCTTCATTATATGAAGATGAAGTATCTTAATCAGAAGCAATCTCTTCAGGATAATAATCCTTATCAGGAGATAAATTTGTTAAAGCCATGGCAGAGCATACCTTGGCCATAAGACAAGGTTTTGGTAAAGTAGTAGCAATGAATCTGATATTTTTCTATGCTAATGATTCATACTCAGAAGATTCACTTTTAGAAGAGTCTCCACTACTATAAGTCCAAGTGTCATTTTCTTTAAGACTTCTCTTGTGCTTAGAACGGTATAAATTCATCTTGTTTCTCTCTGAATGCCTTTCCTTCTTATCCTTATTTTTTAAAAGAGGACAATTAGGTCTGATATGACCTATTCTTATGCATTCATAGAAAGTGAATTCCCCATCTTTCTTTTCTCTATAGTCTCTATTCCTAGATTTATTTGGATAGTTTTTCTGAGCTATTATCTTGTTCATTTTCTGAGCAAGATTAGCTAACTCATTCTCATATTTTTCTATATCACTAGATTTTGACTATATAGAAACTTTCTTTGATTTTGATCTAGTAACTCTTTCTAGAGTCTTGGATTTCATATGTTTAGAAGTGGTTGTAAAATAAACTCCTCCATTTCCATTATTATTATTAACATTATCATCATCTCTCTTCATTTTGGTCTCATGCTGAAGAAGAGTTCCAAAAATCTCATATAAGGAAATATAGTTGACTTTCCTGTTATCATCAATTGTTGTCCTCTTGTACTCCCATTTGTTGGGCATGATGTCTATGATCTTATCAACAAGTATCTCATCATCAAGAAATTTTTCTCTCATATATTGTAAGATATTAACAATGGTTATGAATCTTTGCTGAATTTTGCTTATGGGTTTTTCACAAGGAAAGTTAAATCCATGGTATTCATCTCTCAACATAGATCTTCTTATCTCAATAAATTCAGAAGTTCCAAAATGTGTAAATTCATGTTTCTTCCAGATATGATTTTCAGCTTCACATGAAAATATTTTACTATAGATGTTCCTAGTCATGGAACACAGCAATGTATTTCTGACTCTGAAATTAGTTTGATATTCTCCTCTCTCCAGGTTCGTAAAAGTTCTCAATTCTTTATCAGGAATCCTATAGTCTCTAATCGGAATCTGGTTGTTGTCAACTCTAGTATTAATAAAAAAATTCTTCATCCTATCTCTCTATTACTCATAATCATTTCCATCAAAAATACGTGGTCTTGTAGGATTTAGATTGCTGACTAAACCAACATTTAAACCTTCCATCTTAAGAAAAATCTTTCCACACAAACTTGTTAGTAATTAAAGTTTGAAAAAAAATATCCTAAGAAAAAAAAATTGATTATCAATAAGAAAAATATGGATCCGAACTTTTTGAGTCTGAAATTCTAATTCTGAAAAAGTGAATAAGAATATTTCTATTCTGAATCTAATCATGAGATTAATTCAGATTGAACCAAACCTCTGATACCAATTGTTAGGAAGGTATGGAGTAATATATTATACTATATACCTATATTACGATCGAAATAGTGCTGAGAAGCACAATATACAAGAGGGGGGTGAATTGTATACTTTAAAAAAAATTCATAAGGAAATTTTGTATAAAAAAAATTCACAACACCTCTAATAACAAATTACCTTCTTAGAGAAATCTAAAGTTCATAAGTCTAAAGCTTAAGAAACTTTTCTTAAAAATAAATTCTACCACAAGGTGTATAGAATTTCTTATAACCAGAGATACAAGTTAGAAAGTTTACACAAAAATAAAACTTCCTAACTCTTACAAAGTAGCCGAAATTTATAATCTTCTTTTAACTCAAAGAGGATGGTATCCAATAACCTTGGATAAAGGTCCCTTGTTTTATACTTATAAGAAAGTCTATCTTACCCAAACCTAGGGTAAGCCCTCAATCCTAAGATCGGTATCTGTCTTGCTATCCCCGCAAGCCCTCGATTTGTAAGGAAATCGAAACCTCTGACATCACAACCTGAAGTCTCTAATTTAAGGAAATCTCCCCTCTGCACGAAGCAAAATTTGAACAAGTTGTTCAAACTTTCTCCATGAAGCCTGAGAGTTTATAAGAGACTCTCACTCTAGATCAATTCACTTTTAAAGATATGAACTCCAAAATGTAAACATGTTAACTTTTTGTGTGTTATTCTATTTTAATCTCATCATTTGAGGTCCTATTTATAGCTTTCAAAAATCTATTGGTCGGTTCCACTCCAATGTTCATATTTCCTTAAATTTCGGAGGGACCTGAACACATGGAAAACATACAACGGTTAGTTTATAATAGAAGCAACAAAATCATTTTATTTAACTAACCATGAATATAAAGATATTACACCTTTAGTGTAAGGAAATTGGAATCTGATAAAATTGGAATGATATAAAAAAAATAAGATTAATAATTCAAAGGAATTAATTCTTTGAATAATAAATTCCGGAATTGTAATTTTCAGAATAAATTTTCATAAAATCGGTGCGAGTAAAGTGTAATAAAATATTTTATGAAAACTCAGTTTTATAAATTCTGGTATCGGTATCATGATTTATGGCATGACAGAAAAGAAAAAGAAGAACTGTTATCATATTATAGAAGACAATGTGTAAGGAAATTCTCAGTACCAAATTCTTATTCTCTAGTATCGGTATTATAAGAAATGGTATCACTGCCTCTAAACTAAACGGTGTTAAGAAAATATTTATTAGAAATGCATAATGGAAAATTTTCGGTATAGAAATATCGTTATAAGAAATTTGGCATAGATATTTTCAGTATGGAATAAAACCTGTGTGAAAAAACTATCTAAAAACTGAAAAACTGGAATTCTATGTATAAGGAAAATATGATACCATATTTCATTCAAGATGGAAATCTGTATAGTAGTGAAAACAGGGAATAGAAAACAGTGTCTTAAGGAATTATGGTATGGTATAATCATGAACAAATTTCAGGACCTTAAGAACCTTTTCGGTATGATAAAATAGATTTTTAAAAACCATAATAACAATATGTTTAACTCAAAAGTCTAAGAAAATTTTAATTATAAGGAAATTTATATAAGTGTAAGGAAAAATATGGAAGTGTAACGAAAATATATTTATGAAGAAGGTGTTTTTGATTTTCAAAATAAAATCTTAAGGAATATAGAGGTCTTATAGAACTAAAAAAACTATTTTTGAAAATATTAACTTTAGATATATTTGGTCATATATGGATGTAGTGTAGGGAAATTGGGATAAAACATATTGTGTTTGGTCCATTTTTGAGATGATATCATTAAAAAGTCATTTATAGGTAATTATAAAAATTAATTTAAATTCAAAAGTTTTAATAATAAAAATAATTTTTTTATAAAAAAGAATGAATTTGGAGAGGTGTGAAATCAATCTTCAATGTGTGGATAATGTCATTTTTTTATAAAAGGTGAGAATTAAAAATATCAGGTTTTTTATCTGGTTAATTCATAAAAATATTATAGGTTTTCTATTCATGACTAGTATGTTAGATATTTAGTTGGAGGGGTTTTATTTGACAATGGCTTTTTCCCAAGAAAAATTATCAATGTAAAACCAAATATCATGGAATGAGATTATTTCCATTTCTAGTAACAAATAACATATATAATTGTTTAGAAAATACATATATTCATTGAAATGGTCTTCAAAATATTCATAAAAAAAATTATTATTTAATGATATATCATTAATTTCAATAGAATTGTCTAATAATTATATTTACTATAAGAAATAATCATATTTTTTCTTTCGTAACATATAAATGAATCTTAATGATAGACTGGTTATAGAAAGTAAAATGATAGCTATTGAGAGTCTTAACTATTAATTGAGTATTGTGATGAGATATTTCGTACCATATAATAAGATTATTATTATAAATATTTGGATGTGTGAGAATGAATTATAATAGCCTACATCTCAATCACATAATACAATACATTTTTTTAACATAGATATGTTAAACATAACCAATAATCTATATGTTCGGTTTCATTGGGACAATAACTACATAACTTAACATCACAAAAAACAACAACACTATATTTTACTTATATTTTCATAATAAACTACTAGATATCACTATACTTTTATAAATACATGTTAGGATAGATACAATGATGAAGTTAATTGTTTTATTGTGTTGTATTTTGTTTTCAAGAAATTTTTTTGAAGAAAGTAAATCGCATCACTTTTTATTTGGGGAAAATCATTTTTAGGAAAATTGGACTCACAAATTTTTTTTAGAAAAATAGGCTCATGTTGATATATAATGTCTATTGTTTTGAGAAGAAGTTGTATGGTTCTGATCGGACACACCTCGGTTCTGGAATAAAAGAAGTGATCATACTGGGAGAATCAGAGTCTATGTGACTACAATAAATCAAATGTGACAATGATTTTTTTATCTGCATTTTACATAAATAATAAATTCATTAGAGAACTTGTGATGTAATCTTGATGAAATAAACGGGGGTGAAATAGATTCAGGATGATCACATTCATATCAATCATATCTATATGGAAACAAAAATGGTACTAATAATTATAACTAGTATAATCATACTTAGAATTATCATATCCTGGACAATCCTACTCAAAATGATCATATCCAGGATAATCGTACTCAAAAAGATCATAATTAGTAGAATCGTATTTAGCCTGATTATATTTGGGACAATTGTTTTTTGGATAAAATTTCTAGGGATGAGAATGAAATAAAGAATATAGAAATTATAAAAAGTTATAATACCTTACAATTTAAATCTAAAGATGATAAAGCTGTTGTCAAATGAATTCAAAGTCATGAAGGAATTCCTAATACAAGCACAGTTTTTGTAATGAAGAAAGTTTCTAAATCCGAAGTTGTTGACATTGGTCCATCATATTTGGAATTCCATTGTATTCAAGAAAAATTGTTTTAAAAAAATATCGGTGGAAAATTTATTGATCTAAAGTCAATGAAAAGCATAATGGTACAGAGTGATCAATAATATTGGAAACCATTTGAGATGGTTGAATGAATTTCCGAAGGAAGAGATATATGAACTCTGAATTGTTTTCAGATTCTTTTATCAAGTTGTCAAAGAGTAGAGTTGAATGAATTAATTATATGTGTTTTCAAATTATAAATAGAATAATATGTTTTGTTTCATTGATAGATTCAAGAGCTATCATATTAGAGTTGAATTGTTTTTTATTTCAAGTATGTTAATAGAATAAGTGAAGAAGGTGAAGTGGATCCAATGTAGAGAAGTCCATTTCTTCATTTATATATTCAATTCGTACAGATCATTATTTTTAGGAAATTAGGTTGATAAAATCAGATTCAGAAACTGAATTTGGATTGGTTGAAGAAGAGTTGAAGGTTCAATAAGATTTGAAAAGAGTTGACGAAGTCATAAATACACCCACTATTTAATAGCAATCGTGCTTTGGGTGAATTTGTTTGAGTGGGAAAGATATTGGGATTCTCACCCAAACCACTCACGTATCACCTATAATATGTGAAATTTTCTTTATACTTGGATTGATGATGTATTTTTCACTATAGAAGACATAGAATCTTCGATTTTATAAGGAGAGAAAGATTTTTTCATATTAAGATTTTATTGAAGAAGATTTTATACTATAAGTGAATTGTGAAGAGGTAAGATCGCGATGTTGTATTCAGATGATCATTATACTCAATGATTATTATATTCAATTGATTAACGTATTATGATTTCCAACCATATTAATATGATCATCATATCAGGCTGCATAATCATACTGGGAATAATTGTATTGAGAAAGATTGTATTGAGGATAATCAAACAGGGAAGAATTGTATTGGGAGAATCATACTAGGAATAGTCGTATTGGTAGAATTATACTAGGAAGAATCATATTGAGAAAGACCATACCAGGGATAATCATACTGGGATGAATCATTTTGGCAGAATTATACTGGGAAGATTAATTCTGGAAAAAACATACTAGGAAAATCAGACTGAGTTTTCCTTATCAGAGTCCTTGAAGTTCATACTATCTTTTGGGAATGAAATTGAATAATTGTTTCAAAGGAATAAATTTATGAAATTAAAAATAAGCACAGGTAATATGCATATTTGGGATAAAAGGGTGCACACACACTATCAAAATTGTTTACATAGTGATACACAAGTGAAAGGGAATATCCTACTCATTGTAATCCAAGGATTGTATTCTAGTGGATTATGTGGTATTGGATTATTTCCACACCATAACAATTATCTAGATATTCTTATTGAGTAGTGATCCTTATAAATAATTGTGATCCTATGGACGTGTGTTTGTTCTATTTTTAGCTGGGAAAGAAATATTTAACCGGAGGAAAAGGTTGTTTCAACTACAAGGAAACATAAAATAAAAAAAGTATCACTGATTTTCCCCATCCCCCTCTCAGTGATACATTATCCTGACTGGACACTTTCAAGTGTTATCAGAGGGTAGGTTCTCTTCTCTTATTCTTTATTGGTGGGGAATTTGAATTGTTTGATTATTAAAGGTATTATAGTTTTCATGGGAAATAATTATCATATCTAGAAGGATATAATGTTTCCTTAACTTATATCTGTTGGAGATGATGTTCTTGAAGCTATAATAGATGGGTTTCCTCCTATTTATTTTAAATCCCCTCTCACATCTAATTATAATAATAAATCTAGAGAATTATGGAAGGTATAAAAATTCTATATTTTCATCACTTTCTAAAAGTGAATTCCTAATGGGGAAAGGTGTTTCTATATCTAAATCCATATGGGATAAACTGAAAACATATACAAAGGAAATACAAAATTGTTGAATGAAAAACTTCAAATATGGAGATTAAAGTATGAATACATAAATATGGGTGAGTGAGAATATTTTGGGGAATTCTTTACTAGGGTAAATTACATCGTTATTATTATCATATGTCTTGGATAAAAGTTAGATTATTCTATAGTTATTGAGTTTTTTTAGAATACATCCCTACAATTTTGATGCAAATGCTTCTTCATTGGAATATAGAGATCTAGAAACATTACCTATTGATGACTTGTATAACTCTCTCATCATTTAAGAAATGATAAGGGAGATACATGACCTAGACTTTCATTGAAATCAGTCAATGTTTAAAATTTATATTCCTACTAACTACTGTATATGTGGGAAGCAGGGTCGAACACACAGGGAAGGTAAATTTGGCCACTACTAAACTAAAAACTTGGAAAACTCCACTGTTTTCAGCAGCGGAGTGGTTTTTCTAATTTTCAATTTTTATTTTTTAAATCTATTAATTTTTTTTAGTTTTTATAAACTGCAACTTAAAACTAGACAACTCTTGTAAATTTGTGCTACCTACACTAAAACAGAGTACAGCTGAAAGAAAGATGCAATGAAGAAAATAAGATGCTGATAAAAGACAAAAGAGATGAGCTCTCGAGGATTGCTCTAGTATACTGGCTTGAATTGTTTCTCCTAAACATGAAGAAGTACTGCTTCATACCACTGGATAAAAGAGACTACATCCCTCGCTAGGAGATAAGACACAGAAATTGTGCAACTCAGAGTTTTCCACTCAAAGACGTACAACTCCAGAAATATGATTTAAAAGATCAACAGCACACACTCACCATAAGTGATGAAGTTTCTGTTACAAGTTGATTATTTAAAAGATGACTCCATAATCAAACTCACCGAATGATTACAGAGTTTAGAAAATTTTAGTGCTTGTGGAATGAAACATTAATGTGCAACTAGAATTGATCTCTCCAATCAATTCTAATCACAAAAGAAATGTTAATGAAAAGGATGAAATTTATTACCAGTAGAATTAGAACTCTCCCCGAACTAGAAATTTAGCTAACTAATATATTGATCATCATCACTGTAGAAAAGAAGCACATTTCAAAGGAACATAGTACAAGAATTAAAACAAAAGGGGAAAAGGATTGCCCAAAAATGCTCTGCTCCTCTGCTACTTCGACTCCAGGATTGCAATGCTCCGGATAACAGAAAAGATCTAAAATATTCAATTAGTGACCAGTTGTTCGAATCAGAATCCGCGTCGCCGAATGAGGGTCCCCACTTAAAATTTTGATGCTTGCTCTGTTTTAATACCTTTTTTTCATCTACTGCATGTCACTGCTCGATTTCCACCGACGTGAAATGTCCTTCATGAGTGCACCGCACACATGTGTTATATCTACGACCGGAAAGTTGCACTTATTTTTCTTACATAACTAACTCCCACTGAGTTAGTTGAATTTACCTAGACGTATTTAAGGCCTTGGTGTGAACCTGCGTAAGAAAACAAACAAAATAATTAAAACTCTAAGGAAATAAAGAATTAAAGTTTAAGAAAATAAAAAACCTTTCAAAATAATTAATAGCACTTAAGTAATGTTTTTAAATAAATTATTTTATTAGCATTACTAACAATTAATAAACATATTTTAATTAACTATAAAGAAATAAAATTAATAAAAGATAAATAATGATAAATAATGTATTATAAGCTGAACAAATTTGTTAATGAAAGAGTTATTATTATTATAAGATATTTTATTAATTATTAATTTTGATGTTTAATAGTTTATAAGTTATTATTTTTTAATTAGTTAACATTATTAAATTAAATTATAAACATTAAGTTTATAATTATTATTAAAGTTTACATTATTAACATTTGAAATTAACTAGTTTAATTATTATTAACTTTATAACTTAGTATTTGTATTTTATTTTATGCACAAAATGTAATAATTATTAATACATAAAATTAAATTATAACTAATAAGATTTTAAATAATCTATTCTTACTTAAATATAGAAATTAATATCAATTAAACTTTAATTTAATAAAGTTATAATTATGTTTAAGAATTCTGTTTTATTAAATAACATTAGTTAATTATTTATCTATAATCAGTAATGATTATTATTATTTTTATTTCAAGTTTTTATTTTAACTTTGTTTTTAATTATTTAGTTTAGTTTTTGTTTTTTTTAAAACACACACTCACCCCTACCCCCGAATCTGATGCACAGCAAAAGGGGGTAGGTTTCGGGTTGCTGCTCCAGGAAGATGAAGTTGTGGTCTCCACTCCTCTGCTTCCTCAGCGGAGCAGGAACTTTAGCAGCAACAACAATAGAAGGTGACGCGGTGCGACTCCCCTCCTAATGCGGTATCCTCTTCACGCAGCGGCGCAGCAGAATTTTTCCGGGTGGATTCATCCAGTTTGCCGTCGGCCTTGGTTTGGCAGGCCTGGTGTGGCTTCGACTCCTCGAAACCGTGCGACGCCACAAAGCTACTCTTCTATTTTCAGCGGCGAACACACCTCCTGGACCATCCCTACTACAGCCTCGGCTCGTACTCAGTGTCATCACCCTCATCTCCTCCACAAACCCCCTCGTCAATGGCTTCAGTTCCTCAATCGGTGGGCAAAGAAGATCCGGATCGGCGAATTGGATTCTTGCAGATCAACAGCAATTAGCAGATGCAGAAATTCTATCGAGCGATGGCTCTATCCCAGCCTGGTGCTGCTCTCAATTGGTGAAGAACCCGAGACAGTGTTTCCAGATCCAAAGATTCTTGTTTCTGATTTGGTGTTGAAATGGTTTGAGAAATTCTGGTTTGAGTCTATAATTGTAGGTGATGCGGATAAACAATGACAGAGAAGGGTTGGGGAAAAAATTAATTGGTGTCATGGGAATAAAATATAAGAGAGTCCTCGATTTGAAGGTTCGGTGGGTGCGTGATTGAGTTGAAGCAGAGGGTGGAACCAAAAGTGTAGGGAAGTGAATCTGATGAAGAGGGATTGTATCAGTGAGTCCAGAATCAACGACAGAAGAACAGAGGATAGGAAAAACGGTGAGACCGATAGTTAAATGAAGGATGTAATGCATCGGTGTGAATAAAATTGAGGATAAGGAAAGGATTAGTGAGTTATGACTCACTAATAGTTGAAATAGACTAAAGATCAAAAGTGAGAAAATGATAAACTAACAGTGAGTGCGTGGAAAAATGAGAGACTGATGGGGTAATGAGAAATTATGAAACCGATAGTGGAGATATTAAATCGGTGAGTAATGACTCACCGAAAATAAAACACCGATAATTATAAAATTGAAATGAAAATGGCACAACGTGAAACCGATGATGATGTAATGGATCGGTGAGTAGATGATTCACCGATAATTCAAAATAAATGAGACCGAAACCGATGGAAGGATCGGCGCATCGCAACATCGGTGTGTCACGAGAGACCGATGGTGTTACAAAGTGATCGGTGAGTGACGACTCACCAATAGTTATAGAAAAATAAAATCGTTATCAATAAATACTAATTTACAACAAAAATTTTAATGAATAAAACATTAATTAACTAAATTAAAAAATCAAATTAAATAAATTGCTAAAGACTAATTAATTGACTGTAACTAAAAACTAACCAAATTATATAAAAAAAGTAAAAATAAAAGAAACTAATTATTAAATAAGACTGTAAATGCTAAGATTAATTCTGTATATGTCTAAATAAATGAAGAAATCCTAAAATTAATTAACTTTGAACATAAAATTAAAACAATTAGAATTAACTAGAGTTATTAAATGAAAAAATTAATTAAATAGATGACAAAATGAAACTCTAACATTAAAAACAAATTATTTAATTAAACATTAACTTAAACCCATACACAAATTAAATTATTAACTATATAACACTTAAATTAAAACCTAATTAAATAATAGACTACAATTATAAAAGACTCAAATTATAATTACTTAAAGAAAAATTACAAGGTAGCAGCAGGTGAAAAAGATAAGCAATAGTGACTCTTTATTTCACTGAAAGCTCTTAACTACCTCATCGGTGGACTAAAACAAAATAAAATGAATTAATAACCAATCTTCATTCATAAAGTAATATAATTAATGTTTAAAAACCATAAATTTATGAATTAATTAACTGTTTTAACTAATAAAATTAAAATCGAATGATTTAACTTAATTAAAAACACATATTATATACTTAAATGATTGGAAGAATGCATTAATTAACATGTTAAACTATTCTATTGTAACTAAATTAAAATATAAAAGATTAAAATAAGGTCTAAGTTAATTAAATTGAATTACATAGATTAAATAATTATTTATAATAAATATTAACTATTATAAAGTTAAGCAGATTTAAATTAACCAAACTAAATAAGACATAATTAAATTTGAATAGTTTAGTAAGATTAAAATTATTAATTTAAAGATTAAAAATGCATAATTAATTATAAAAAATGATTAATTATCATATTTAGTGATAAAATTACAAAAGTGAAAATATTAATTAAAAAGTGTTAAAATAATTAATTAAATTGATGAAAATTAAATAAAATATGTGGCAAAACTATGTAAAAATAGAGCCACATCAAATTCCCCCACACTTAAGCATTGTTTGTCCTCAAACAATCCCATGTTTTATTAAACTTGAAAATAGTGGTATGTTTATAATTCAAATCAAAATGTAACATGTCCAGAACTCTAAATAGAGGACAATACATAACAGTAGACTTTAAGAAAATGAGTTACTCATATGAATGTTTCCTAAAACAACTACTCACTGGTAATTAGAAAAAAAAGACCATCCATCAAAGAATATGACATGCCTCATATGTGATACAACTTAGTGACTCACTTCAATCCAGGCTCAGGTTATAAATCTAAAAATGACAGAGGACAAAATTTCAATGGAATTAAAACCTTAACCAAGGAACTCTTCACTTTGACTTTTTCACCTAGGTTCCAAAAATAATTAATTTTTTGTGAATCAGCTCAATGATACAACCTAAATGATTCTCATATAAATCAGTTGATCCCTTCTTCATCTGGCATTCATCATTCCCCTCACCTTAATGAGCTCATTTTTTACCCTAGATGAAACGCCCCGACCCCAGTTACCCAGAGTCGGTGAATTATTATATAACATTTTCATGATCACAAGAAAGATCAAATCTCGAAAGACCGATTAGTTTAGTTGCCTTGGAAACACTAGATATATTCATAAAGTTTTACATTACATCATAAAAATGAAAACTACAACAACATAGTCTCTATAGTCTATACTATTTTCCCCTCATACTATCCCAGTAGGTCATTCATAATTTACTTCTTCACATCCGGGGAAAAATAAAACATATAAAAGGGGTGAGCTCAAATTCCCAATAAGGATAACAATATAACGAAAACTTTAATAAATAAGAATAAACATTTATGGAAGTGTATAAATAAAACAAAAGCCTTTTAAACTTGAACTTCAACATAGTATGGAAAAAATAAAATGAAATAATTCCATTTACTTATTCACATGGATATTCTACTAATCGAATAATCACATGCAATATCAATAACCACTTTCATAATGATGGAATGCATAATGCCAGACTATCATAACCACATAGCCAAGGCCTCGTGCCAAGACTAAAAATATGATTTTTTCAAGGCCTTATGCCAAGACACTAGTTTGTCTCATGAGACCTACCGATGCATCGAGGAGCTATAGTGGGCTCCACCCGTCACATACTAAGTCTAATGCATTCCCATATGAAAAGTGTTAAACCTAACATAAACATTCGTATTAAAACTAGCATACAAAATGTCAATACTTTCCCCATAAACAATGAATGGTATAAAACTAACACATCCATAGTCAAACATATCACAAAACCTTCAATATAGTACAAAAGTTTTGTATCATAATAAATCAACTTAAAATAAGATTAAAATCCATCAAATGATGTTGACATAGATGAAATCAAAACTATTTGAGAGAAATATATCTTTTCTCAAAATCATTGAAATGTCACATATTTATAAAGGAATTAATTTAAAAGAGATTTTTGAATCAAAGTTTCCCATACCACTTTGAAACTTTTTAAAGGAATTAACATTTTAAAAACATTCATGTCCATATAAATAAATCCTTAAAAAACATTTTGAATACATGGACATTAAAGAGAAAGATTTAGAAGAATAAATATTTAAAACATTTGAAATGATGTTTTAGTAAAAATTCCCTTAAAATAATTCCATTTAAAACTCTTTCATAAAACATGGACATGGATAATAAATATGTCCCAGTAGATACTTACGTAAAAAAAACCTCGGATAATAAAGAGATTGTGAAATTAACACTTACCAATTTGGTAACTTACGAAACATACACCCCATGAAAGAGGTATCATACAATTAATATGTAAATACACATAAATTAAAGTGTATTACACAAAGAATACAATTTTGGGAAGTACATACAGCAGACAAAAGGTAATAGTTGAAATATGGCATGAATCTCATGGGAATAAGGAGTGAGATGAAAACCCCTTACCCTGTACTTTTCCTTGGTTGAGGGTAGTTTAACCCCGTGTATAATGGTGAAATAATTGTTATTAAATTATACAAGAATCATATATATTAATATGATATCATATATGATCTTTTAATATTGCTTCGTTAATAATATTTTAGAATTATCGTCATTTCAGGTGTTAACTTACTCATTTTCTTTTATATGTTTTGTTACGTAAGCCATGTTTGTCATTTATAGGTTGTATATTATTCATATCCAGAATGATATCAAGTCCTTAAAAATTATTTTTAAATCATCAAATGATAATTATACTTGAATGGATACAATGGAGAATGAATCTCATCGCTTTCATGGAGACGGTAGTCCATACGTAGGCACGAGCGACAATATCATTCTTTTGATATTAAAATAATATATAATTGGATGGTATATCATATATAATAAATCATTATCATGTTATATTTATTATTTACATGAATTAAAAATCATTATTATAACCATCCAAATAATAATATATTGAATAACAATTGCACCACGATGTGGAGACGGTAAGCCGTACGTACGCACGTATGGTGACATGTCATTCAAAGGATGGATAGAATACTGAATATGGTTTTACCATATTTATAATAATATTAACGTATATAGAAGATACTAGATTCATTATTTTAGAATGGGAATAACAAATAAATAATAAGTGGAAGAAGAAAGGAACTTGAAAAAGGGTGGTGAAATCATTACCTCTTCTTCGGGTTCTTCCTTTTGATTTGATCAAAAGGGCTCCTTAGATTGGCTTTCTGACTAAAGAAAGGCCTCTAGGATGAAGTGAGGGAAGTTAATAGAGTATTTGGGCAGGTTTTGGCCGAACCAAAAGGCTTTGAATGTGTGAATTAATGAGAAGGGAGAGTGCCCTTTTATAAGAGGGGTGAGGGGCACCTTTGGAAAAGCTAGAAATATTATTTTATAATAAATTCATATTCGGTTTCTAATGGCTCAAAATTGGATTATTTAAAGTTTAAGGTGGGGATAGGTCTAAAACCACTCAAAAAAATAATTTATACAGGTTTGGGTTAATATATTAACCTTATCTTTAAGTATTAACTCTTAGTTAATTGGTTTCACTTTTACAATGTCTCTTTGTATTTTTATATTATATGGTTAATAAACTTACTTTATAAATACAAGCGACCTCAAAGGGGTCCATTAATGATACACCTATCATTATATAAGTATCTTGTACGAACTTTAGATTTTTAAGAATTTAATATCAATTAATAATTTAATATTTGTCTTAAAAACCTTTTTATGTTAATTATGACACTATTCAATAATTGATTTTTGTAAAAAACATAACATAATTATTACTTCAAAAAAAGATAATTATCATTCCTAACATGTCATATTAACCTATAAAATTAGTTTAATTCATAAAAAGTATCAAATTATATTTATTTGAGTATTTATAATATCAATTATTTTAATTTTTCACTATTATGGTAATTACTGCATCATCATTGTGTTATAAATAAATTAAATTATTTAATGTCTAAAAATTATAAATAAAAAATAATTATGTAGGAAATCTTTTTATCTTTTTAATGAATATTTATAGTCGAAAATAAAACATATATAACCCTATGTAAAAATTGTTTTTCTAAAAGATATATGCTTATGTCATTTTTGTATTTATTTTAACTTAATTAAAATAAAGTGTCCCTATCACCTACAAGTGGTTCCATGGGGTCCCAAAATTGACCTAAAGATTCCCATGGTCAAAAATGTATCCACAAATAAGGTTAGGATACGTTTTAGGGTAATTTAATATTATTATAATATTATTTTTTAACCCTTATTTACCGGATTTACCCTTTAACCATGGTAAATAGAATATTTACCGAAGTAATTATTCAAAATATCTAAAAATAAAAGTTAACTATTTACAAAATTTGTACATCCTGATTCCAAATATGGAATCCATTTTTCCAAATTCAAAACATAGAAGTGGCAGAAATTAATTTAAAATTAATTCCTGCTCTCAAAACAAAAAAGCGTGTTTTTAAGATATAATAACTATCAAAAGATTGATACTTGTTTATGTTTGGTTTAATTGTGAAATTATGTCCTATGACCAAAATTGTATTAAATGGTAAAAATATATTCTAAATATACTTTAAAACCACTCAAATTCATAATTTATCACTATTAATTATTTTGATTTAAAAAGTTGTTTTTAATTAAAATTTAGTAATTTTCAATATTCATCAAAATATTAAATTTGTCCAAAAAGTACCAAAATTTTACCTTAGGCTAAATTTGATACTCCAAATCCAAAACTGAAGTCCATTTTGAGAGATAAAATTTATAAAATTTTAAAAAGTAGGTATTACTATTCATAATGGGTAGTTTGATTGGTTGTGGTGTGTGTTAGAACTCGAAGTTGCGTACAACACACGCTATTTTATTATTAAAAGGAAAGAGTACCGTGGAAGCTTGGGTTTTTACATTGTAAATTTTTTTATGTCCCCATTTTAAGGAATAAATTTATTTAGTCAAATATATAAATGTTTAAAATATTGGATTTAAAAAGGGTTCACAATTAAAAGTTGGTAAAAGTGCATTTTTGAAAAATACTTCTTTTATCTGAAAAAAAATGATTTTTTTCTTACATCATGTCTATGAAACTCATAATATGGATTCTAAAATTATAAGGATTATATAAAGTTCAATATTTAGTTAATATTATTCATAACCTCTATTTAATGTCTTGTTTGGTAAGTCATGGTGCGCTTGAGCTCGGTGTTGCGTGTAGTGCAAGTTATTAAATTGTTTTGAAGAAGTACATACTATGAAATCCTAGGGTGTTACATTCTTCCCTCCTTCAATAAATTGCGTCCTCGCAATTTTGATATTTTTCTTCGAAAATAAAGGTTGAAAATAGAAAATATCTTTGTGGAAAAACCCACATCGGAAATTTGGTTAATAAAATTTAGTCTTAATAAGTGGAAAAGTGAAATGAAAGGGTCACCACCAAATTATGATCTCTATTATGAGAACATTGGTGGAAATTAGAGACATATAATTGGATTCAAAACGTAAATATTTATAGGTAGTTATTGAGGTCATCAATCACAAAAAAGTTGAAAATTGAGGTCCTTAAATTCATCAATCTATAATGACTTAAAATACCATTGGTTCAACAAAACATAAGGTATTAGGATAACACATTTTTGGTTTTAAGATTCCTTCAATAAAGTATAATAATTAATTTATTTATAGAATAATAGGAGAGGAAAAATATATACTTGACAAGTAGAGTTCCATCCTTTAACTAATTTCTACAACAAACTCATCTTTCACTCTAAAAGATAATAGAACTTAAAAAATATATTCTATTTATCCTATTCGTTTGGGGTTAAAAAAATGAATTTATAATTAATCTACTAGACCTTCTTAAAATATACTGCATTATTTAATCCAGGACATCTCGTGGGCCAGTGGTAGGTGATACACCCTCGTCGCCCTTCAATTGCGAGTTCAAGTCTCACGTCCTTACCGGACGCAACGGGTAGTCGCCTGACCACCAGTTTGTCCTTTTATGGAAATCCAAAATAATCCAAACTAGAAATATCCAAAATACTTCAGTCCAAAATTTATAAGGAAGGTAAACACAATGAAGATCCTTTTTTCCAAGTAATAACATGTGATCACCTTCATCATGTATTCTTTTAAAACACTGCAACATCCTAAATTACTATAAAACTTTATTGATTACATTCATGATCCCTTATTCCTTAAACAATAATAGATATACTCCTTCAATCCAAAAATGTTGTAAACCTCAACAATGATGGAATATAAAAATCATTAATCGGTTTCAAGGTAGTCAATAATATCCAATATAATTTATCCAAATCAATCATGTATTATTCTAAAATCACTACCTCGGTATCAGAACCATATTATGGTTTATCTTTCTCTCAACCATATATTTTCCAAAAATTTAACCTACTATTGAGTCACTTTTCGTTGTTCCACACAATCTCAAGTCCTTAATGAAATAGTACTATAGTACAATCCTTATATACTCCATAATTAATATAACAAGTACATTATTGATACAACACTCAAATGACATAATCAACATAAGAACTCTAATCATTCCTCTTCATCTGTGGTAGTATCATAACTTGATTATTATCCAATAGCATCATTTGCGGCATAGTCTGATGACTAGGACATAGGTTCACGTAGTGTCCAAACTCCTTACAAATGAAGTGTTGTACATTTGAAACCATTTTCTTACCCTTGCAGTCACGTACTTTGTGCCCTTTTCCTCCACACTTATAACAAACTATCATTCCTTTCAGGCAAGTTCCAGGTTGTTTCTTACCACATTTATCACATATAGAAAAATTCTTCTTTTCCATCTTCCCTTTATCCATCTTTCTCTCTTCCATCCTTTTCTTCTCTTGCTTCCCTTCAAATCTATAGGACTCAGTAAACTCTTTACTTATCTTATCAACACAATATATTATTTCTTCATATGATGATAATAAATGGGAGACTATTTCTTTTATAAATTATAGATTAAGACCATAAAATATATGATCCTTCTTTATCTTTGGATCATGTGCATTGCTGGAGTTCTCATTCCTTCTACTAGGCACCATTTCTAAACAGTGGCATACACTAGATTAGTGTATGAATAACAATACCTAATCCCAAACTTGTAAAACACATAACATAAATTAAATAGTTTATGGATATAATCCATAATCATAAAAATGTCTCCTTTGAGGAAGTGTATACTTATAAACCCTTCATAATGGTTTGTAAAGAAGATGAGAATAATCCTAAGGATATCCCCCGGGAGTGTCGTAACCAAGAGTGCAGCAAGGCCCGTTGTCGTGCACCAGTTCCCGTTCGAGTCTAGCTCAAAGCGGTGTTTTCGGGTTTTACCCCTAGGTACATCTATGCCAGAGTCGCCTCTACCTGCTCATATCCAGACAAGGATGTATTGCTCGGAAAATTCACAAAATCTCTACAATACCAAAATTCTAGGAAGTTCTTATATACTAATCCTCAAAGCCTATCTTAGGGCTCTGTGCTCTAATAAGAGTTTATCTAAATCTAGTTTCCTAGGTTATTTCTAAACTTCCTCTGATACCAACTGTAACGCCCCAACCCTAGTTTCCCAGAGTCGGTGCATTATTACACAACATTGGCATGATCACAAAAAAGATCAAATCTCGAAAGACCAATTAGTTTAGTACCCTTAGAAACACTAGATATATTCATAAAGTTTTACATTACATCATAAAAATGAAAACTAAAACAACATAGTCTCCATAGTATACACAATTATCCTCTCATACTATCCCTACAGGTCATTCATAATTTACTTGTTCACATCCTGGGAAAAATAAAACATATAAAAGGGGTGAGCTCAAATGCCCAGTAAGGATAACAATACAGAGAAAACTTTCATAAATAAGAATAAACATATAAGGCAATGTATAACTAAAACAAAAGCCTTTTAAACTTTAACTTCAACATAGTATGGAAAAAATAAAATGAAATAATTCCATTTACTTATTCACATGGATATTCTAATAATCAAATAATCACATGAAATATCAATAACCACTTTCATAATGATGGAATGCATAATGCCAGACTATCATAACCACATATCCAAGGCCTCGTGCCAAGACTAAAAATAAGATTTTGTCAAGTCCTTGTGCCAAGACACTAGTTTGTCTCATGAGACCTACCGATGCATCGAGGTTCTATAGAGGGCCCCACCCATCACTTACTAAGTCCAATGCATTCCCATGTGAAAAGTTTTAAACATAACATAAACATTCGTATTAAAACTAGCATATGAAATTTCAATAATTTCCCCATAAACAATGAATGTTATAAAAATAACCATCCACAGTCAAACATATCACAAAACATTCAATATAATACAAAATTTTTATATCATAATAAAAAAACTTCAAATAAGCTTAAAATCCATCAAAGTATGTTGACATAGATGAAATCAAAACTATTTGAGAGAAATATATCTTTTTTCAAAATCATTGAAATGTCACATATTTATAAAGGAAGTAATTTAAAAGATATTTTTGAATCAAAGTTTCCCATACCACTTTGAAACTTTTGAAAGGAATTAACATTTTAAAAACATTCATGTCCATATAAATAAATCCTTAAAAACCATTTTGAAGACATGGACATTAAGGAGAAAGATTTAGAAGAATAAATATTTAAAAAATTTGAAATGATGTTTTAGTAAAAAGTCCCTTAAAATAATCCCTTTGAAATCTCTTTCATAAAACATGGACATGGATAATAAATATGTCCCAGTAGATACTTATATAAAAACAACCTCGGATAATAAAGAGATTGTGAAATTAACACTTACCAATTTGGTAACTTAAGAAACATACACCCCATGAAAGAGGTATCATACAATTAATATGTAAATACACATAAATTAAATTGTATTACACAAAGAATAAAATTATGTGAAGTACAAACACCACACAAAAGGTAATAGTGGCAATATGGCATTAATCTCACAGGAATAAGGAGTGAGATGAAAACCCCTTACCTTGTACTTTTCCTTGGTTAAGGGTAAGTTAACCTCCTGTATAATTGTGAAATAATTGTTATTAAATTATATAATAATCATATATATTAATATGATATCATATATCATCTTTTAACATTTCTTTGTTAATAATATTTTAGAATTATCGTTGTTTCGGGTGTTAACTTACTGATTTTCTTTTATATGTTTTGTTACGTAAGCCATGTTTGTCATGGATAGGTTGTATCTTATTCATATCCAGAATTATATCAAGTCCTTAAACAATATTTTTAAATCATAAAATGATAATTATACTTGAATGGATACGATGGAGAATGAATCTCATCGTGTTCATGGAGACGGTAGTCCGTACGTACGCACGAGCGACAATATCATTCTTTTGATATTAAAATAATATATAATTGGATGTTATATCATATATAAAGAATAATTATCATTTTATATTTATTATTTAAATGAATTAAAAATCATTATTATACCCATACAAATAATAATATATTGAATAACAATTACACCACGACGTGGAGACGGTAAGTCGTACGTACGCATGTATGGTGACATGTCATTCAAAGGATGGATAGATTACTGAATATGGTTGTACCATATTTATAATAATATTAAATTATATAGGAGATGCTGGATTCATTATTTTAGAATGGGAATAACAAATAAAGAAGAAGTGGAAGAAGAAAGGAAATTGAAAAAGAGTCGTGAAATCATTACCTCTTCTTCGGGTTCTTCCTTTTGATTTGATAAAAAGGGCTCCTTAGGTTGGATTTCTAACTAAAGGAAGGCCTCTAGGATGAAGTTAGATAAGTTGAGAGAGTATTTGGGTAGGGTTTTTCTGAACCAAAAGGTTTTGATGGTGTGAAGTAATGAGAAGGGGGAGTTCCCTTTTATAAGAGGGGTGAGGGGCACCTTTGGAAAAGCTTGAAATATTATTTTATAATAAATTCATATTAGGTTTCTAATGGCTCAAAATTGGATTATTTAAAGGTTAAGGTGGTTATAAGTCAAAAAAACTCAACCAATAGAATTTAGACAGGTTTGGGTTAATATATTAACCTTATCATTAAGTATTAACTCTTAGTTAATTAGTTTCACTTTTACAATGTCTCTTTGTATTTTTATATTATATGGTTAATAAAATTACTATATACATACAAGAGACCCTAAAGTGGTATATTAATGATAAACCTATCATGATATAAGTCTATTGGCCGAACCTTAGATTTTTAAGAATTTAATATCAATTAATAATATAATATTTGTTTTAAAAACTCTTTTATGTCAATTCTGACACCATTCAATAGTTGATTTTTGTAAAAATCATAACAGAATTATTACTTCTAAAAAAGTTAATTAAATAATTCCTAACATGTCATATTAACCTATAAAATTAGTTTAATTCATAAAAAGTCTCAAACTATATTTATTTGGGTATTTATAATATCAATTATTTTAATGTTTCACTATTATGGTAATTACTACATCATCATTGTGTCATAAATAAATTATATTATTTAATGTCTAAAAATTATAAATAAAATATAATTATGTAGGAAATTATTTTAGCTTTCTAATTAATATTTATAGTCTAAAATAAAACATATATAACCCTATGTAAAAATTGTTTTTCTAAAAGATATATGCATATGTCATTTTTGTATTTCTTTTAACATAATTAAAATAAAGTGTTCCTATCACCTACAAGTGGCTCCATGGGGTCCCAAAATCTACCCAAAGATGCCCATGGTCGGAAATGTATCCACCAATAAGGTTAGGACACATTTTAAGGTAATTTAGTATTATTATAATATTATTTTATAACTCTTATTTACTGGATTTACCCTTTAACCATGGTAAATAAAATATTTACCGAAGTAATTATTCAAAATGTCTAAAAATAAAAGTTACCTATTTACACAATTTTGACATCCTGATTCCAAGTATGGAATCAATTTTTCCAAATTCAAAACACATAAGTTGAAAAAATTAATTTAAAATTAATTCCCGCTGTCAAAACAAAAAGCGTGTTTTTAAGATATAATAACTATCAAAAGATTTATACTTGTTTATGTTCGGTTTAATTGTGAAATTATGTCCTATGACCAAAATTGTATTAAATGGTAAAAATATATTCTAAATCTACTTTAAAACCACTCAAATTCATAATTTCTCACTATTAATTATTTTTATTAAAAAAGTTGTTTTTAATTAAAATTTAGTAATTTTCACTATTCATCAAAATATTAAAGTTATCCGAAAAGTACCATGGTTTTACCTTAGGATAAATTCAATACTCCGATTCCAAAAATGAAGTCCATTTTGAGAGATAAAATTTAGAAAATTTCAAAAAGTAGGTATTAATATTCATAACGGCTAGTTTGATTGGTTGTTGTGTGTGTTAGAACTCGAAGTTGCGTACAACACACGCTATTATATTATTCAAAAGAAAGCGTACCGTGGAAGCTTGGGGTTTTACATTGTAAATTTTTTTATGTCCCCATTTTAAAGAATAAATTTATTTAGTCAAATATATAAATGTTTAAAATATTGGATTTAAAAAGGGTTCACTATTAAAAGTTGGTAAAAGTGCATTTTTGAAAAATACTTCTTTTATCTGAGAAAATTGAATTTTTTATTAAATTATGTCTATAAAACTCATAATATAGATTATAAAATTATAAGGATTATATAAAGTTCAAAATTTAGTTAATACTATTCATAACCTCTTTTGAACAGCTTGTTTGGTATGTCATGGTGCGCTTGAACTCGGTGTTCCGTGTAGTGAAAGTTATTAAATTGTTTTGAAGAAGTACATACTATGAAATCTTGGGGTGTTACCCTAGTCACTTTATTTAATTTTTCCCAAGCCTTGTATCATTGTGATGAGCACTATGCAATGAACTTATTCAAAGTGTACAGAGGTCTTATAGTTAACAGAAACAAACCTAGCATCTAGGGTCTCAGAGACTCACCGTGGGATCCCAGATGCCCAAACTACTCTAGTTTCAAAAGATTTATATAAAATTCATTGACATTGGATAATTAATGAAATTAATTTTAATAAATTAAAGATGAATGAGGCCCCTAGAATCAGAATCAAAATTCTAGTTCCAAAAGGTATGACCATAACTCCATAAACATGTATCCCAAACCACTTCCAGAGGTAGTTCCCAAACAAGATTTCCATCAATTCACTAAGAAAGATCACTCAGAAATCATCCAAACTCAATAATTTCATATTCAATAGAAATATTAACTTCCAACAAGATACTTTTCCTAAGGCAAGTCCCAATTGAGAAAAATTGTAAAGCCTAAAATTATGCAAGAATTGTAAAAAACAAATTAACCACTTTTAACAAAAAGTTTGAATTTGTAGTTGGAATTGATGGGATTTCAATTAAGTACAGTTTAGCACAGTCAAGAATTGACCCCTCCCCCACACTTAAAACATAACTTTGTCCCCAACGTTGAATTCTAAATATGGAGAAGAACAATTAATCAATTAAGGTTCAAAATAAATTTTCAATTAAGTAGATTAATGACATGTATAAAGGGTCCCAATGAAGTTCAAAAAGATTTTTTTCCATATTGGTTAAATTAACAATAGGTTCATATCCAAGTACATGCATTAACATTCAGTCCAATGACAAAGATTTTCAATTCAACTTAAAAGAAGTATATAAGATGTGGGTGCACAATTAATTAGGTGTCTGAATTTTAACGAAGTATGATTCAAGTATATGTTCTATTAAGCAGTAAGATGTATGCTAACACCCCTTAGCAAAACCATTTAATGAAAATCACACTAACCAGCAAGCATGTACACCCCACACTTAATTTCAAGCAGTGGAATAGATTTTAATAATAATGCAATACAATTCTTCAACAAGAGTCACATGCAGAATTTTTTTGCACAACATAGTGACATGTAGCAGGAGTTTATTATATATGCAATTAATGCAGCAGATTTCCAGCGTATATGTAGCAGATTTTTTTCTAGACAAGAAAAAATTTTCTAATGATCAGAATTTTATTAACATAATACAGGAGCATAAAATAAATACAGAAAATTAGAATAATGCCCTGACTTGTTCTTTTCTGGAGATGATCATGGGAATTAAACTCCATTATTGACACAAGAAGCATCATCCTAAAACCACAAAACATGAAAACCAGGAACAAAAATCTAGCAAAGACAATTCATACAAGAGGCAAAAAAGATTCAGATTATTCAGCACAAAATAGAACAAAAATGTAAACAAAGGAGCATGGGTTGCCTCCCATGAAGCACTGAATTTAAAGTCTTCAGTTAGACTTTATTTAATTACAAAATTTTATTTATTAACAAAACACAAACCATGGGTTGCCTCCCATGCAGTTCTAGGATTAAAGTCCCAAGCCAGACTTCATTCAAGAACAATTTTCAAGAACAGTGAAGGCAGCCAAGCCCTTTGGTTGTCCCTCAAAATAAAGTTCCAATATTTTCCCATTGACCAACAAGGGTTTATTCTCTTCACCAACTATTTCCAAAGCTCCATTATTCAGCACTCTCACAATAGTAAACGGTCCAGACCACTTGGACTTCAGCTTTCCAGGAAAGAGTTTAAGTCTAGAGTTAAAGAGAAGGACCTTCTGTCTAGGTTTGACCTCTTTGTTTTGAATGATAGAATCATGAAACATTTTAGTCCTCTCTTTATAAATTCATTAATTATCATAAATCTCTCTTCTAATCTCATCTAATTCACTCAGCTCAAGCAATATCCTCTCACCAGAACTCTTAAAGTCAAATTTTAGAGCCTTAACTTCCCAATAAGACTTATGTTGCAACTCCATAGGTAAATGACAACATTTCCCAGACAACAGCATGTAAGGAGACATACCTATTGGGGTCTTGAAAGCAGTTCTATATGCCCATAAAGCTTCATCCAGTTTAAGAGACCAGTCTTTCCTTGAATTTGACACAGTTTTCTCAAGAATTTTTTTTAGTTCCCTATTTGAAATTTCCACCTGTCCACTGGACTGTGGATGATATGCAGTACCAGTTTTGTGAAAACAGCCATATTTTTCCATTAAATATTTAAACTTGTAATTCTTAAAATGTGTTCCATTATCAGTAATAAAATCTTTTGGGCCTCCAAATCATGTAAAGATATTCTTTTTGACAAATTTTATTACATTGTTTACTTGATTGTTGGGAAGAGCTACTGCCTCAACCCACTTAGATACATAATCCACAGCAACTAAGATATACTCATTCCCATGAGATGGTGGAAATGGACCCATGAAATCTAAACCCCATACATCAAATATTTCAACTTCCAAAATACACTTTTGGGGTAACTCCTGTTTCCTACCCACATTACCCAGCCTATAACACCTGTCACACCCAACCAAAGAACTCCTAGTGTCCAAAAAGAGGGTAGGCCAATAGAAACCAGACTACAAGACATTTTGACCAGTCCTCTCACCCCCATGGTGACCTCCCTAAGGTGAAGAATGACAACATTCAAGAACAGACAACATCTCTTCCTCAGGTACACATCTCTTATGAATACCATCAGCACACCTTCTAAACAGTAGAGGGTCATCCAAAAGATAATATTTAAGTTCAGGAATGAATTTTTTTCTTTGGTTATTGGACAGATTTTTTGGAATGACACCTACTGCCAGGAAGTTGGCAAAATCTGCAAACCAAGAAGATTTCCTAACTGAGATAGTGAGTATCTTCTCATTATGGAAAGAAGAGTTAATCTCCCTAGGATTTTCAGATTTAGATTGGGTAACAGGAATCCTAGACAGGTGATCAGCAACTAAATTCTCAGCTCCTTGTTTATCCCTAATCTCTATGTTGAACTCTTGTAATAACAGAATCTATCTAATCAGTCTAGGTTTTGTTTCCTTTTTAGACAGCATGTATTTTAAGGTAGAATGATCGGTTAAAATGATGACTTTAGAACCTAACAAGTACTGCCTAAACTTCTCCAGAGAAAACACAACAGCTAACAATTCTTTTTCAGTGGTGGTATAATTCTTTTGGGCATCATATAGCAATCTGCTAGCATAATAAACCACACACAACGTCTTACCTCTCCTCTGTCCAAGGACAGCATCTACAGCCATGTCACTAGCATCACACATGAGCTCAAATGGTAGTTTCCAATTAGGTGTAGTAATGATAGGTGATGTAGTGAGTTTCTCCTTAAGTAGATTAAATTATTTCAAACAGTTCTCATCAAAAATGAAAGGTTCATCCTTGACCAGCAAAGAACACAAGGGACAGTTATTTTAGAAAAATATTTTATGAATCTCTGGTAAAAACCGGCATGCCCTAGAAAACTTCTAACACCCTTGACATTAACAGGAGGAGGTAGTTTCTGAATAACCTCAATCTTAGAAGTATCAACTCCGAGACCTCTCTTAAACACCTTATGACCAAGCACAATACCCTCTGTAACCATGAATTGAAATTTCTTCCAATTAAGCACACGGTTGGTTTCAATGCATCTCTCCAATACTAGTTCAATATTTCCTAAACAAGTATCAAAAGTACTCCCCACTATAGAAGAGTCATCCATGAAAACTTTTATGATTCTCTCAATCATATCTGAGAAAATATCCATCATACACCTTTGAAATGTGGCTGGACCTCTACACAACCCAAAGGGAATTCGCCGATAAGCGAATGTTCCAAAGGGGAATGTGAATGTAGTCTTCTCCTGATTCTCTGGATCAGCAGGTATTGGTTGTAACCAGAATACCCATCTAGAAAATAGAGAAATCCATTTCCAGCAAGCCTCTCAAGTATTTGATCAAGGAAGGTCATAGGAAAATGATCCTTCCTAGTGGCTGCATTAAGCTTCCTATAATCTATGCAGACTCTCCATTTTGAGTCTTTCCTAACATGGACTTCTTCATTTTTTTCATTTTTTACTACAATTAAACCCCCCTTATTGGAAACAACCTGGACAGGGCTAACCCAAGCACTATTAGAAATGGGATATATCATTCTAGTGTCTAGAAGTTTGATTACTTCTTCTCTCACGACTTCTTTCATATTTGGATTTAATCTTCTTTGACACTCTACCCTTGGCTTATGATCAGGATCCATAGGAATATTATGCATACAGAATGAGGGACTAATACCCTTGATATCAGCTATTGTCCAGCCTATGTAAGATTTAAACTACTTCAACACATTCAACAATCTTTCTTCTTGGTTTTCATTAAGTTCAACAGAAATTATCACAGGTAGAGTAGAGTTCTCACCCAAAAATGAATATTTAAGATGGGTAGGGATGGGATTCAGTTCAAGAGTGGGTGGTTCTACACTCGAAGGAAGACTTTTAGGCCTGGGATTTCCAATATCTTCAACATATTTCTTATAAGAAGTATTGAAAGATGAAATATTTTCAATTACAAGTTTAGATTCAGATATAACAGTCCTACTGTCCAAGGTGGGCAGTATGTTGTCCAAACATTCCATATCAGATTTCAACAGGTTTATCAAAGAAGAATAATCTAATTTTCTTAAAAGTTATCCATCAGTATCATCAAAATACTCAAAAGGGTTGGTGATAACAGAAACACCCTCAAATTCACTCAGAAAACTCCTAAGTTAAGAAACAGAAGACTCTCCTACAGCAGAAACTGGAAAGTTGTCCAGTTCTGGAAGATTTTCCAGTTTGGTTTTCATAATAGAATTTTCAACTTCTAGAACATATTCACAAATATTTTCAGCTTCACTAATGTTTTCTTCAACAGAGGGCTGTTTTTTAGATTTTTCTATGTGTTCAAGTTGATTTTTATAAGAGCATTCAGCTTCAAGAGATTCAATTTTTGAACAGTTTTCAGAGTAAGTTGGTCCTTTAATATTCTTAACAACATTAAACTCTTCTTCTTATTCACCAATTTTGAATATCATTTGACCCTTTGACACATCAATTACAGCACCACCTGTGGCCAAGAAGGGTCTACCCAAGATGATAGGTACCTCTTGATCACACTCCATATCTAGAACAAGAAAGTCGGCGAGTAAAAACAGCTTCCCAACCCCAACTATAAAGTCATATACTCTTCCCACAGAATGAGTGAAAGACTTATCAGCTAACTGTAGAATGACTATTGTGGTTTGAAGATCACCCAACCTCAACTGTCTAAACAGTGAGTATGGGAGAAGATTAATGCTAGCACCTAGATCACACAAACAGTTGAGTTGACCTGAATTTCCTAGGGTACAAGGGATGACAAAGCTACCTGGATATTTCAATTTAGGAGGTATTTTCTTTTGAAGTACAGCGTTGCACTCTTCAATGAGGCTGTAGGTAGAAAATTCTTCTAAGGTATTTTTTTTAAACAATTTTCTTTAAAGATTTCAGGTAATATGGGATTTGAATTAAGGCTTGTATAAAAGGAATGTTCACTTGAAGCTTAGAAAGGAGACCAAGGAACTGAAGAAGTTCAGCCCTGGTATTAATTTGCGGTTTCAACTTCTCAGGGAAAGGGATGGGTGGGGAAAAATTCTTCAGAACAGTAGGCATGTCCCTCACCTCTTCCACAACTTTTTCTTTTCCTTTATTCTTTTTATTTTTAGAACAACTTTCAGCTTGATTTCCAGGTGACAAGTTCAGATTCTCATTATATTCAACATTTTTCTGTGAATTTCCAGATTGTGAAGAAAGCAAATTTTCATTTCCAGATTCAAACAGTTTTTTCATTTTGGGCATTTTTTATAGTTTTTTCCGCAACAGTTTGAGTATTCAGCCCACTCCTAGTAACAACAGCCATGATATTATCCCTAGGATTAATTTCAGTTGTACTATGAAACCTACCATTATCCCTAGAAGTCAAATCTCTAGCTAATTGGCATAGCTGTGTTTCCATGTTCTGTATTCACACATCATTTTTCATATTGTCTAACTCATATTGACTTTTCTATTTACTAAGTTGAGTTATGTACCTTTCCTCTTGTGAATTTATTTTATTCAAGATTTGATCCAGTTTGGAAGACATTTTATTATCATTATTTTTTTGACTGTTTTAAGACTCCCCCTTTGTTGACTTTGAAAGTTTGGTCTTGGTTGGTTAGAGTAGTTAGGGGTAGTTGATTGTTTAATAACTCCTTGATCTTTCCATGACAAATTTGGATGATTCAAATAGCCTTGATTGTAGTTATTTGAAAAATGATCTTCTTTTTGAGGCATCCTAGGACCATAATTAACAAAGTTTGAAGTTTCATATTTTTGGGCAGTTAAATCAACATTAGGATAAAACTTTCCAGTGTGCCCAAACATACCACATTGAGTGCATTGTTGTCTAAGTGACTGATACTGATTCAGATTTTCAACTTGATTAATAGTTTGTTTTGAATTCTGGTTCATTAAGGTTTGAAGTTGGTTGGTGATTTCAGCAAGTTGAGCTTGAGTTTCATTCATTGAACCAGTGTTAACATTTTTATTGGCTCTCTTCCTTCTTGAATTCTTATGTTGATAATTACGGGCTAGATTATTGAAAATTTGTCTCAACTCCTCATTAGTCTTATCATTGTAATTACCCCCAGCAGCTTGATCAACTGAGTTCTGACCAGAGGAGGAAAACCCTTCATAGAAGGTTTCCATAAAATTATGATATGGGAGTTGATGATGGGGACACTTCCTAAGTAGGTCCCTAAATCTATCCCAAGCTTCATGAAAAGCTTCTCCATCCTCTTGATAAAACTAGTGATTTTAGTTCTAAGTTCTCCTTTCAGTCATTGAGGATAAAATTTCATAATGAATGAGTTATAAATTTGATCCCAATTTTCAAAAATATTTTCATCTAGACTTAAAAACCAGTTCCTAGAATTCCCTTTAAGGTAAAAGGGAAAAACTCTCATCCTATGTTCATTTTCAGTTAGTCCTAAAAGTGGTAATTGCTGCACAGTGTTGTAGAAGTCTCTAATGAAGGCCAGAGAGTCCTCATCAGAGAACCCATTGAATGAAGGATACAGAGAAATATGTGACTGTTTCAATTCATAGTTTGTGGTTCTAGGACTTAATCTAATGGATGATGGGTTGCTTGATACTTGAAGGAGTTGGAATTCCCTCATCCTAGGACTTTTGTTTTCATCCAAGAGTTTTGGTTGGTTATAGAAGTTATTATTAGGAACTCTATTATCTTGATTTTACATTTCAGTTTTGTTCTTCCTTCTTAGAGAAGCTAAATGTTTATCGAGTTCAAGATTTAATAGGTCTAATCTAATAGTAGAGAGTCTTGTGCTCATACACGTAGCAATAGCCAGTTCCATCAATAACAGTTCAGAAAAATGTGTAATAGTTTTCTTTTACAGTTTTCAAATTTTCCAATTTTTTTTAAAAGATTTTTATATTATTGTTTTTTTAAATGTTTTTTTAGTAATGGCTCGTACCTTCCCCGGAAACGGTGCCAAAAACATAACCTAGACTATCGTTGAAATCGGTTAAAGTTTAAAATTTATATTTATACTAACTACTGTATATGTGGCAAGTAGGGTTGAACCCACAGGGAAGGTAAATTTGGCCACTACTAAACTAAAAACTTGGAAAACTCCAATTTTGTCAGCAGTGGAGTGGTTTTTCTAATTTTCAATTTTTATTTTTTAAATCTATTAATTTTTTTTAGTTTTTATAAACTACAACTTAAAACTACACAACTATTGTAAATTTGTGCTGCCTACACTAAAACAGAGTACAGTTGAAAGAAAGATGCATTGAAGAAAATAAGATGCTGATAAAAGACAAAAGAGATGAGCACTCGTGGATTGCTCTAGTATACTGGTTTGAATTGTTTCTCCTAAACATAAAGAATTACTACTTTATACCACTGGATAAAATAGACTACTTCCCTTGCTAGGAGTTAAGATGCAGAAATTGTGCAACTCAGAGTTTGCCACTCCAAGATGTACAACTCCAGAAATATGATTTAAAAGATCATCAGCACAAACTCACCGTAAGTGCTGAAGTTTCTGTTACAAGTTGATTATTTAAAAGATGAATGCATAATCAAACACGCCAAATGATTACAGATTTTAGAAAATTTTAGTGCTTGTGGTATGAAACATAAATGTGCAACTAGAATTGATCTCGCCGATCAATTCTAATCACAAAAGAAATGTTAATGAAAAGGATGAAATTGATTACCAGTAGAATTAGAACTCTCCATGAACAAGAAATTTAGCTAACTAATATATTGATCATTATCACTATAGAAAAGAAGCACATTTCAAAGGAACAGAGCACAAGAATTAAAACAAAAGGGGAAAAGGACTCCCCAAAAATGCTCTCCTCCTATGCTCCTTCGACTCCAGGACTGCAACGCTTTAGATGAGAGAGAAGCTCTTAAATATTCAATTAGACACCAGTTGTCCGAATCAAAATCCACGTCACCGAATGAGGGTCCCCACTTTAAATTTTGCTGCTTGCTCTGTTTTAATACCTTGTTTTCATCTACTGCATGTCACTGCTCGATTTCCACCGACTTGGAATGTCCTTCATGAGTGCACCGCACACGTGTGTTATATCCGTGACCGGAATGTTGTACTAATTTTTCTTAAATAACTAACTCCCACTGAGTTAGTTGAATGCACCTGGACGTATTTAAGGCCTTGGTGTGAACCTGCATAAGAAAACAAACAAAATAATTAAAATGCTAAGGAAATAAAGAATTAAAGTTTAAGAAAATAAAAAACCTTTCAAAATAATTAATAGCATTTAAGTAATGTTGTTAAATAAATTATTTTATTAGCATTACTAACAATTAAAAAACCTATTTTAATTAACTATAAATAAATAAAATTAATAAAAGATAAATAATGATAAATAACATATTATAAGCTGAACGAATTTTTTAATAAAAGAGTTATTATAAATATAATAAATTTTATTAATTATTAATTTTGATTTTGAATAGTTTATAAGTTATTATTTTTTAATTTGTTAACATTATTAAATTAAATTATAAACATGAAGTTTATAATTATTATTAAAGTGTACATTATTAACATTTTAAATTAACTAGTTTAATTATTATTCACATTATAACTTAGTATTTGTATTTTATTTTATGCACAAAACATAATAATTATTAATTCATAAAATTAAATTATAACTAATAAGATTTTAAATAATCTATTCTTACTTAATTTTAGAAATTACTATCAATTAAACTTTAATTTAATAAAGATTTTATTATGGTTAAGATTTCTGTTTTATTAAATAACATAAGTTAATTATTTATCAATAATCAGTAATGATTATTATTATTTTTGTTTCATGTTTTTATTTTAACTTTGTTTTTGATTATTTAGTTTAGTTTTAGTTTTTTTTAAAACACACACTCACCCCTACCCCCAAATTCGATGCACAACAAAAGGGGGTAGGGTTCGGGTTGCTTCTCCGGGAAGATGAAGCGGTGGTCTCTACTCCTCTGCTTCCTCGGCGATGCGGGAACTTCAGCAGCGACAACAACAGCAGGTGACGCGGTGCAAATCCCCTCCTGATGCGGTATCCTCTTCACGCAGTGGTGCAGCAGAATTTTTCTTAGTGGATTCAACCAGTGTGTCGTCGGCCTTGGTTTGGGAGGCCTGGTGTGGCTTCGACTCCTCGAAACAGCACGGCGCCACAAAGCTAATCTTCTATTTCCAGCGGTGAACACACCTCCTAGACCAGCCCTGCTACAGCCTCGGCTCGTACTCAGCATCATCACCCTTATCTCCTTTACAAACCCCCTTGTTGATGGCTTCAGTTCCTCAATCGGTGGGAAAAGAAGATCGAGATCGGTGACTTGGATTCTTGCACATCAATAGCAATGAGCGGATGTAGAAATTCTGCCCAACGACGGCTCTGTCCCAGCCTGGTGCTGCTATCAATTTGCGACGAACCTGAGACAGTGTTTCCATATCTGAAGATTCTTGTTTCTGATTTGGTTTTGAAATGGTTTGAGAAATTATGGTTTGAGTTTGTAATTGCAGGTGATGCGAATAAATAATGACAGAAAAGTGTTGGGAAAAAAAGTAATTGGTGTCATGGGAATGAAATATAAGAGATTCATCGATTTGAAGGGTCGGTGGATGCGTGATTGAGTTGAAGTAGAGGGTGGCACCGAAAGTGTAGGTAAGTAAATCCAATGAAGAGGTTTTGTATCAGTGAGTTGAGAATCAATGACAGAAGAACAGAGGATAGGAAAAATGGTGAGACCGATAGTTAAATGAAGGATGTAATGCATCGGTGTGAATACAAGTGAAGAGCAGGAAAGTATCGGTGAGTTATGAATCACAGATAGATGAAATAGACTAAAGATAAAAATTGAGAAAATGATAAACTAATAGTGAGTGTGTCGAAAAATGAGAGACTGATGGGGTAATGAGAAATTGTGAAACTGAGAAAGGAAATATTCAATCGGTGAGTCATGACTCACTGAAAATAAAACACCGATAATTGTAAAATTGAAATGAAAACGACGCGATGTGAAACCGATGTTGATGTAATGGATCGGTGAGTAGATGACACACCGATAATTCAAAATTAATGAGACTGAAACCGATGGAAGGATCAGCGCGTCGCAACATCGGTGTGTCACGAGAGACCAATGGTGTTACAAAGTGATCGGTGAGTGACGACTCATCGATAGTTATAGAAAAATAAAATCGTTAGCAATAAATATTAATTTACAACAAAAATTATAATGAATAAAACATTAATTAACTAAATTAAAAAAATCAAATTAACTAAATTGCTAAAGAATAATTAATTATATGTAACGAAAAAATAACCAAATTATATAAACAAAGTAAAAATAAAAGCGACTAATTATTAACTAAGACTATAAATGCTAAGATTAATTCAATATATGTCTAAATAAAGACAAAACTCCTAAATTAATTAACTGTGAACATAAAATAAAAACAATTCGAATTAACTAGAGTTATTAAATGACAAAATTAATTAAATAGATGACATAATGAAACTCTAACATTAAAAACAAATTATTTAATTAAAATTTAACTTAAACCTATACACAACATAAATTATTAATTAGATAAGACTTAAATTAAAAACTAATTAAATAATAGATTACAATTATAAAAGACTCAAATTATAATTACTTAGAGAACAATTACAAGGTGGCAGCAGGTGAAAAAGAGAAGAAACAGTGACTCTTTATTTCACCGAAAGCTCTTATCTACCTCACCAGTGGACTAAAACAAAATAAAAATGAATTAATAACTAATCTTCATATATAAAATAATATAATTAATGTTTAAAAACTATTAATTAATAAATTAATTAACTATTTGAACTAACAAAATTAAAAGAGAATGATTTAACTTAATTAAAAACACATATTATATACATAAATGATTGGCAGAACACATTAATTAACATGTTAACCTATTCTATTATTACTAAATTAAAATATAAAATATAAAAATAAGGTCTAAGTTAATTAAATTGAATTACATAGATTAAATAATTGTTTATAATAAATATTAACTATTATAAATTTAATCAGGTTTAAATTAACCAAACTAAATAAGACATAATTAAAGTTAAATAGTTTAGTAAGAATAAAATTATTAATTTAAATACTAAAAACGCATAATTAATTATAAAAAATGATTAATTAACATATTTAGTGATAAAATTACAAAAGTGCCAATATTAATTAAAAAGTATCAAAATAATTAATTAAATTGATAAAAATTAAATAAAACATGTGGAAAAACTATGTAAAAATAGAGCTACATCAATACACATGAAGTGAAAAATGAAAGTTTAAAGAGAAATGAATTTCAAGGCTACAAAGAAAGAAAATTCAAGGAATACTTTTATTTTAGATGAAGCTAGTGAATATGATTCTGAAAATTAAGCATATAAAAAAATTTATGATAACTTATCCTTGTTTTCTAAAAATTTCAAAGATGTGTAGGGAAATATAGAGTGAAACATCCCTTAAAATGTTTTAAATATGGAGTGGTTGGGAATTGTGAAGCTAACTGAACTTGAAGAAAGAAATAATAAGATATTATTGAAGAATAAAAAACTTTAGTAGTTCATGGAAGAAAAAAGAAGATAAATGAAAATTTTATTCCATAGGGAAATAAAGAAAATTCTAAAAATCCAATAGAAGATGATTCTTGTCTAAAGATGATTAAGAAGAAGAAAATGATGTTAAATCCAAAAAATATTGACCATGGTATTAAGAATACTTTTATTTCAATATTAAATGATGAATAATTCAGAAGTAGTAGTTTATTAGAATAAGAAACTCAAATTAAAATTCATTTGAAAGAAGAGTTGAAAGATAGTCTAAGAATGATTAGAATGTTTGAAAAGAAAAAAAATTAAAAGATGAATGTTCCTAAAAAATAAATCAAGAATGTTTTTCATATGATAAGGTGAATCTGGTAAAATAAATTGATGTGTTGAATAAATCTATTGAAGAAGAAAATAATCCTAATGATTATCTGGAAGTGAAGTTGAAAGGAAAATAGAAGAGTTGGAACTTTTCCAACCAAAGTTATCTAAAAATGATATGAAGAATAAAAGTTTCAAAAAATCTATCTATGATAATACTGAAATCTCTTTTAATGAGATACCTGAGAAGGTTAAAAAAAATTAACCTTCAATGGGTGAGAAGAAATATGAATTTTTTTGAAAATAATAAATTTGATAACATTATGTATGTGGCTAAGACTGAAAAAATTGAGAATAAAAAAGTCTCAAGGAACCTTGATCCCAAAAATTATTTGAAATAATCTGAATCCGAAAAGGTTTCCAATAAATTTAGATTCAATATTGTTGAAAAGTAAAATAAGGCTCTGATAGATAATAGAGAGTTAAGTGGATTAGAAAAGGAAGAGAAGAAGGTGGATGAGAAATGTATTAACAATTCTGGTCAGTATGGAAGTTTTATAGGAAAATATTCATTTTATAGCTATTGCAGGTACTGTGGTGGATTTGGTTATACATAAGATATTTGTTTGTTTAACCAAATAAATTACTACTATTTTATAGGTTATTAAAGGAAAAGGTTTAGGGGGAGTTAATTCACTAAAAAGAAGAAGTCTCGGAAGTTTTTTTTGAAGAAACCTGAGAAAGGTATAGTAAGAATTGAAAATAGGTTCCAAAATTTGGTAACTATTTGTGAAATATGTGAATAACCAATAATCCTTTAAAAATAATTTCTTGTTTCATTACTGGTATAAAAATATTCCTAAAAATTCTCAGAAGTTGGTGGTGAATAAAGAAAATGAAGAAGAAAAAGATCTTGTTGTAGAGACAATATTGAAAGATAAAAAAGAAGAGAACCCATGGATTCTTGGTAGAAGGTGTTATTCTCATATGAAAGGATATTTTAATGATTAAAATAATTTGAATGATTTAAAATAAGGAATAGTGACACTTGGAAATGATGAATCCTTGAAAATCAAAGGTGTTGGATTAGCCAAAATTGGGAAAGAAAAGATGGAATCCATGAAAAATATGTATGTTGATGGTCTGAAACATAATTTTATAAGTGTTTCACAATTGTTTAATGAGGTTAAAAAAGTTATCTTCAAAAAATATGGGATTATTGTGAAAAGTAAAGAATATGTAAATATTGTTATATGAGACCAGTGTATAAAACGAAAATTGTTTTAGGTTTGTGAAATAAAGAACTCTTGTTAAATGAGTATGTTGGAAGAGAATAAATTGTGGCATAAAATTTTGAGACACATGTGTCAAAAAACAGAAACAAATTAACAAATAAGGATAGTGTTTGAGACATTCATGATTCTCTGTGAACAATAGATTCAAGTGGCACTATTTTCAGAAAGAAAAGATTTCAAATGTTTTGCGTAAGAAAGTTGAGATTTGTTCAAAACAACCCCAGGAGTTGATTCATTCTGATATCTACAGGTCAATGAAAAGTCAATAAAATAATGGAGATAAATACTTCATCACATTCATTGGTGATTTTTCTTTCATTACATGTGTTATGTATATGAAAAATAAGTCAGATTCTTTGAAAAATTTAAAAGTATAAAAAAGTATGATAAAAATGAATGGGAGTATTCTATGAAGATGTTGAGAACTAATAATGGTGTTGAATTTAGAAGTGAATAATTTGAAAGTTATTTGGATAAGCCTAGAATTTTTCATTACTATAGTTCCCTACACAATCCTCAACAAAATGGGGTTGTTGATTGAAATAATGGAAGTTTGTGAAAATAGATGGAACCATGTTATTTGAACATGGACTTGCCCAATACTTTTGGAGGCAGGACATGAGTAATATTGTTTATATTCAAAACTATTGTTTCTATATACCTAATTAATATATTAATATATATGAATTGTTTTATGGAAAAGCTCCAAGTTTGAAACACATTAGTGTTTTTTGGAGTCCATGTATTTTAAAGAAGAAAGGTGGAAACTATGCAGTGTTTGAGAAGAAATATGAGGATGGAATTTTTCATGGCTATGATCTGGAAATAAGAGGATATATATGATTCAATAAAGAAAAAATTATTTTTTTCATTATATTTATGTTAAAGTGATTAAAATAGTTTAAAGAGACAAATATACTCAGGTAGAAAAGCAAGTTGAAAAATATAAAGAAAAAATATTGATAAAGATATAGACAATTTTAGTCCTTCACAAGTAGAAGAATCTAACTCAGTTATTTCTAAAGATTTGGAAGATACTCAAAAATATCTTGCTAGGTAGAGGAAGGAAGTGTTGGATTAGAATATAATTATATATCAACATCAGAAGGTTCAAACAATAAAACCAAAAAAAAAAGTTATTACACATAATTATTTTAGTTGAAAAGTGGATTTGAATGATGTGAAAGAATATTTTGAGTATCCAGAATGGGTTCAATCCATGAGTGAAGATTTTGAGAAAATTTAAAAGAATGATACAGGGTAACTCGTGCTCAGTCCCGAAAACGAAAACATCACTAATACAAAATGGGTTTTCTAGAACAATATAAATAAATAAGGTTATGTAATATGAAACAAAGCAATACTGGTGTGGAAAGGCTATTCACAAATTGATGGTATTGGTTTTTATGACACCTTTTCTCCAGTGTTATGATTAGAAAAAATTATCATTTTTCTTTCCATTTTTGCACAATGGGGTTACAAGATCATTCAAATGGATGTTAAATATACATTCTTTAGTGGTAATCTTGATGAAGAAGTTTACATTGAACAACCTTGGGGCCCTGTTGTTGGGAAAGATGAATTTTATGTATGTAGATTGAAAAAATATTTTTATGGACTAAAACAAGCTTCAAGAGAATGGTATTTCAAACATAATATATGCTTAAAAATATGAATTTTAAAAAGGGAAGACTGGATAGAAATATTGGTATCAGAGAAATTTAAGAGTAATCCCTCATTATAAGTGTTTATGTGGATGACATTATCTTTACTGGGAACGATGAAAGTGCATGAGAAATGTTTTTTGATGAAATGAAAAAGATATTTTAGATTTCCATGCTGGGGGACATGAAATATTTTTTTTGGGAAAAAAATAATCAAAAAGGAGAAATACATTTTTCATTCTCAAGAAAAGTATAATAGGGAACTTCTTAAGAGGTTTGGAATGGAAAACTCAAAAATGGTTTCCACACTAATTTCAGTAGACACAAAGTTATGTAAAGATGGAAAAGTAAAATAAGTTGATCATAAAGAATTTATGAAGCGGATTAGAATTTTATTGCATTTGACTACCTCAAGACCTAACATTATTTATTCTGTTACCTTTGTGCAAGATTTTAGAGTGCTCTAAAAGAATCAAATTTTTTTCTGGAAAAATAATTCTCATATACATCAAAGGAACAAAAATATAAAAATTAAAAATGACAGTTCATATAGTATTAATTTTATTAGTTATTAAGATTTATATTGGGCCAGAAATGTTAATGATAGAAGATCCATATCTGGTGGAGTATTATTTTTGGGAATGAAATGTGTTAGTCAGAAAATAAAAAAATTAGTATCTCTCACTATAGCAAAGTCTAAGTATGTTGCTGCAAATCATGTCGCTACTCAACATAGGTGGATGAAAGCACAATTTGAAGACTTACTTATTGATGTGAAGTTACCTCTTCTCTTAGGTTGTGATAATCAAAGTACAATCAATGTTACTAGGAATCCAATTCAACATGCTCATTTAAAATAGATTGATATGAAATATCATTTCATCAAGGATAATGTGGAGAAAAATGAATTGAATATGGAGTATATTCTAACATCAGAAAAGGTTGATGATATTTTCACAAAACCTTTATTGAAGGAATCCTTTTCAAAATTGAGGTTGAAAATGGCTGTCTAATATCTTTCTCATCACGTTTGAGGTATATGTTTTTTCCCCCTCCCTCATCTTACCTTGTATAGTGTTTAAAAGGGGGATAATTCAATTTTTTCAAAAATATATCCTTAAAAGGAAAGTAAAAGGGGGAGTTGTGGGAAAGCTGTGAATTCAGCATTGTATTTGTGTGAACTATTCTAAATGTTTGTTGGAGTGGTTGTTGTAAATTAGTTGTTGTCTATTACATGAATGTTGAATATATAAGAAAGAAAGATGTTGAACATGTTTTCATAATCAATTATTTTTTCCAATGTGGTTTTTATATCAATGATTCATTTTTCCTATAATTATTTAGCTCACATAGGTTTAGAATTTTTGATAAGAAATTCATTTCTTTAGGATACAAAATTTAGGGATTTATTAAACTTGATTAAAAAAATAAAAGGGGGGATATTGTTATGACCAAGATGATGAAGAAGTGGATTGTTTTCAAGTGTTTTATTTTTTTGTCAAGAATGGTTTTTGAAGAAACTAAATCACTTCAATTTTTATTTGGTGAAAATAATTTTCAAGAAAATCGAACTCACGAATTTTTTTCCAAAAAATCAGACTCACTTTTTTATTGAAACTCCATCATTTTGAAAAGAAGTTGTGTAGTTCTGATTGGGTTCACCTCGATTTTAGAATGAAAGAAGTGATTATAGTGTGACAATCAAAGTATGCATGAATACGATAAATAAAATGTGATGATGATTTTCTGATTTATATTTCACAGAAATAATAAGTTGAATGGAGAACATGTGATGCAAGATTAATGAAATAAAGGGAGTGTAAAAGAGATCCAAAACAATCGTATTTAGATTAATCTGATATGGATGGAAATAAAAAGGGTTAGGATAATCCTAATTAGAATAATAATACTAAAAATGTTTGTATCCAGGCCAATCATACTCAGAATGATCTTATCCAAGTCCATTTTACTCAAAAATACTGTAATCGGGGTAATATAATTCATCCTGGTTGTATTTGGTCCAATTATTTTCTGGAAAAACGCACTCGGGATGAGAAGGAAAGAAACAAGCTGGAAAGAATTTAAAGTTATGATAATTTCCAATTCAATTCTGATGATGATGAATCTTTTATCAGATGAATTTAAAGTCATTAATGAATTCATGATACAAGAACAAGTTTTTTAATGAAGAGAGTTGATGAAGTAAATGTTTTTGACATCGGTCCATCATATTTGTAATTCCATAGAATTTAGGAAGAATTTTTTTTAACAATGATCGATGGAAAATATATTGATCTTAATCCATTGAAAATTGTAACAACAGAGACCGATTAACAATATAATTAATCATTTGAGATAGTTTAATGAATTAATTAAGGAAAATATATATGAACACTGACTTGTTTCCAAATGCTTTTATCAAGTGGGTCGAGAGAAAAGTTAAATGAATTAAGTAGATTTTTTTTCAATGAAATAGTTGAGAATTGAATAATTTTTTTAATTTCTTCAAGAGGGTCAGGATCTGTCATATTAGAGTTGAATTGTTTTGTATTTTAACTAAGTAAATAGAAGAAGTGAAGAATTTTAAGTGTATTGAATATGGAGAAGTCCATTTCTTAATTTATATATTCAATTGGTATAAGGAATTGTTTTGAATAAATCGGGTTGAGAAAAATAGATTCAGAAATTGAATTCATATTGGATGAAGAAGAGATGAAGATTGAAGAATATTCAAGAATATTTGAGAAGAGTAGAAGAAGCCATAAATGCACAAAAGATATAAGGGAAATTGATATTTGTGTGAATTTGTTTCATTGAGAATTATTTTGGTATTCCCACCCAAAGCACTCATGGGTCACCTATAGAAGGTGAAAAATACATTGTACAAGGAATGACGATGTTCTATTCACTACAGAAGAGAGAGAAGCTCAGACCTTCTAGGGAGAGAAAGTGTTTTCCATATTGATCATTTGTTGAAGAATATTTTATGGGAGAAGTGAAATGATAAGAGATAGGATCACAAAATTATATTAAGTTAATCATCATAATCAATGATTATTATATTCAACTAATTATTGTATTCTACTTTTCAATCATATTGAGTTGATCATCATTTTAGGCTAGATAATCATTCTAGGAAGAATCGTATTGAGAAATATCATACCAGGTAGAATCGTACTGGGACGAATTGTATTAGGAGAATCATACTAAGAAGAATCGTATAGGGATAATCATACCAGGAAGAATCAAATTGAGAAATAGTGTACTAGGGGGAATCATATCGAGAGGAATTGAATTGGGATAATCATACTAGGAATAATCAGACTGAGAAAAATATACTAGGAAAATAGGGCTGAGGTTTTCTAATAAAATTCTTAGAAGTTCATATCATCTTCTTGGTATGAAATTGAAGAATTATTTCCAAAGGAATGAATTTTTGAAATTGAAAATAATCATAACTAACATGTGTGGTTATACAAATATTTTTTTACCCTATTTGAGCTAAGAGGGTGCACATGCTTTATTGGAATTGTTTTCATAGTTTTACATGATTAAAATCGCATATCCTACTAGTTGTAATCCAATGATTGTTTTCTAGTGTATTTTGTGGTATTGGATTGTTTCCATACCATAACAAGCATGTAGATATTCTTATTGAACAGTAAAACCTATAAATACATGTGTTTCTATGGATATCTGTTTATTTTTTTTCAGCAAGGAAATAAATATTTAACAGGAGGGGAAGGTTGTTTCAATTATAAGAAAACATAAATGAAAAAAAAAGTATCACTAATTCACCCCCTTACCTTCTCAGTAGTAATGTTATCTAAATTAGGCACATTCCCAACATGGGATATCCTAGGGTCTTACATGATGGAAGAGGGTGAGCTAAAAAATATCTTTAAGGGGGTAATAAACATGGAATTGAGATAAAAGTTCCCATAATAATATAATATTTTTATAAATTTAAACGTTAATTAATACACATATAGTAGCATGGAATGAAATTATTATAGTATGAAAACAATATGAATCCTAATAATGTGACAAAAAAATAATACACATAATCATAAATATATATCTAGGATTGTATCCAAGACATCTTAACATAATGTTCTAAGCTCACTACTCATGCACCCAATGTTTTGTCTCATGAGATGTAAGAATTACCAATTGATTGGGGGAATGTATAATTCAAATAACACCCCTTGAATCATTGTATTTTTTTTATATCTTTTCAATATATAAAATAAACATTCATTAATCATAAACATTAAATTATCCAAGGATAAATAAATGGATGATATAATGATGTCAGAAGGCATAGTCAAAATGGTGAGTTACATAATACCAAAATTAAGAAGGGAATATGTCATATTGTATGTTCAATTATTAGAATAAATTATTAATTAATTATTATTAATCATGATGTGTAGAATAAATATGAAGGAAATAACATACAATGAATTGGGGAGTGGAAGAAGAAATTGAAAATTATTCCTTATAAACAACATAGTGTTTGACATTAAGAAATAATTATAAAAAACAAAAATATATTCATATATGAATAATAAATATGTTAAAAATAATTATAAATAAAATATATAGTATATGAGAAATAGGTGTATATATATACATGTATTGAATTATCTAATAGTAGAAGAAAAATTTGAGTCTCCTTACCTTGAGTCCCAATTCTCTTTAGATGCTATTGTAACTTCTTGAATAGTAAAATTACACACATTAATTAGACATTATAGAAGAAAAATATTATTTATTTCAATTATCATCACTCATTTATTATTATATATTTTTCATTTTCTAAAATCATTTATATTACATCAATGGTTTGAGGTTTCTTTGTCCACAGTTCCAAAACCAATTCAGTTTAATAGTGATGATCGATGATTTTCCCCAATATTCCTTAAGTTTGAAAAGTTTCATGGTTGATGGAAATTTAATTATAGTATTATAAGATATCAATAATTCTACATATTCTATAAAATAGTTTTAATTTAACATACTAAGGATCAGTTACTTTTCCAATAGTAAAATAATACTCATACTTTCTATAAATACATCTCATTTCCTTCATTAACCATTCATGATGTTTTTTAAGTTTTAATAGTCTTTATTATAAAATTAATATAATTTTTCTTATATTTTATTTTTTATTTATTGTGTTCTTACAGATTTGGTATTTATAAGAGACCACAACCTATTCAATTTTCAACTTTTACTAATTTTCTTTATATATTTCTAATATCCCATTATTCTTATGTTGTTTATATAAAATATATGGATCCTTAACTTGTAATATTTCATTAATAAATAAAATTATGTTTATTTAGGTAAAAAATACACAAGATTAATTTATAGATATATATATACATTCTTAAATAAATAATTTAACAAACATAATGAATTTTAGAAGAGGATTTTTTATAAAAACAAGGGTTGTTACATTATTCCCCACTTTGAAAATATTGACCTAGACTTTTTTAATTTAAACTCTCAGAAGAAAATAGATGAGGGTACTTTTCTTTCCTTACATCCTTAATTTACTAAGTTTTCTCTTCATACTTATTATATCCCCATTGAAATTTGATAAGGAATGATATCTTATTGCGTGGAATTTTCTCTTTACAATATAGGATCTTCACTGGATGTTCCTCATAAAAGTGATCATTTTTTAGTTGAAGAACATCCATATTTAGTACATGATGAAGATATAGTATGAATTTTCTTAATATAGATACATGGAACACATTTTCTAATGACCCAAACTTCTCTACAAGAAATTTTTCTTATGAATATATAAATGATCCATATTTTGGTATATAATATAGTATAAAACAGATGAAGCACATAATATAAAAATAACTAATTTATTTAAAAAAATACAAAACATTAAATATATAAAATAAATATAGATCATAAAATAAAAAATATTAAAGTAGTAAAACAATAAAAAATAGATAATATAAGTATAAATTTAAAATCCATAAGAGTTTGGACGCATAGAAATATCACACCTGCAAACCAAATTTTAAACAAAAGAAATTTTTTTTAAATATGATCGGTATTTTTGAAAAGAAAATATAGAATCATAAGAGAAAAAAATAATTAATTAATTAATATATATATATTTATAGTAAGTATAAAACCAATATGATCATTATAATAATAACCTGATAGTTAAAATAGTAATTGAGCTGTTATAATAGAAACATAACTGATGGAATAGAAAAATAAATTATAAATATTATTTATTATAAACAATTATAGTATATATATATATATATTATAATTCCTTCAATTAATATTAAAATTAAAAAACTCAAAGTAAGTATATATTTATATATTCAATAAAGTGTATTTTACATTCTTTTGTAAAAAAATATATCAATAATTAAATATTAAAATTACTTATGTTTGAAAATTAGTTTCATAAAATGAATATCATTTTCATAATTACTAAGTTAAAAATATCCATTAGTGATTTTTTGGTAATTTTTTGAATAATATGGATTTTTGAGTGAATTATAAAAATAAAATTATTCAAGTATTGTTTTATTTATGACATAATATTTATGTAATAACGACTGAATACAATCAAATATGTCTTTATCAGACAAAAATATGTTTATTAATATAAATAATTTATATAAAAACATTAAATTAAATTTTTAAAAAATATTTTTTTCAAAATCTGAAAAGATAAAGTATCCAATGATAAAACTATAGTTCAATCTGTCTTCTTATATTTTTATAAATAAATAATTTTTTTGGTTTGTTGGATTCCAATTTATAAAAAATGTTTTTTTATTTAAATAATATTCATTATCTAAAATAATATTTCTATTAAAAAATTGTTTTGAAAAAATATTTATTCATTATTTTAACCTAAAAGTCATGTCCTCTTCATGTATGGATACCCCCTCTCACCCCCATGGATAATAATTTCTCAAATATATTTCATTGTCATAATTATACCCAATTTTTTTATTTTAACCTTATTAGGATATTTAGATTCATTCTTTTTTTTGTCTAACTCAACTCCTACAAGGTAATATGGATTTAGTAATTGATCAAATATCAAGCAAGATGTAACATTCTATCCTCTTCCCTTAAATTTCACTTGTCATATTCTTATATTCCCAATCCTAATTCTAGAATAATAATTCCAAAATTTATTAATTAGTATATTTAAATTTAATTAGGTATAATAAGAAACTAAGAAAATTTTATTTACAATATATATGTATATATAATCTCTCTCCCCCATTTTTTTGACAATAATTAGTTAATATTCAGTTTACCTCCTATGATAATGTTATGAATTATTTATTTATCACTACATTTATTTATTTTAGACTTCATAGTTATAATTAATTTCATTCATAATATTATTTTTACAATATATTTATAATACATATTTATTACCTCTCAATCCCTATTTTGACACGTCATTTTAATGGCCAGTTAACCACCTATAAGGTCATTTTCAATTATTTACTAATCAATTACTTCATCATGGGTTATACTACCTTATATATAACAAATAAATAGGTAATTTTTAATATTTTATGAATTTTGAGATAATTTTACAAACATATAAATAACATTGAATCGAAAAACATAAAATTGCAACAGAAATGAGATAATTTTAAGAAACATGTTATTAAATGATTTTAACTTTAATGAGTGGTTAATAAAGTTATTAAAATTGCAATAAATGATCAAGAATAACGTAAATAAATGTAATATATGTCTATATTAGTGGATTAATGAACATAATTTGGCTATAATAGATGTTCAAATGTGATGAAACAATATAGGGCTTTAGGTAAGGGGAATTTGAACTCGACACCTTTCTTTGGAATTATACTCTCTTTGTCTATCTATCCCTATTATTATTCTAAAAACACTCATAAATTTTTAATTAATTTGGTTCCCATTTTTTAGGATATTCATTCTTACATTACATGGGATGAATTCTTAACCATCATCCAAGATTTTTTATAATTAATTTTTTTCAATCATTTCATCAATTTGTATTGTGTTATTTCATATTCTCTCCATGACCTATAATCTTTTACACCACCATTTAATGTGGAAAATTATATTTTCCCTTATTAATTTGGTATCATTATTTTTTTTACTGCCATATTTGTTAGGAAATTATTATGAAACCCATTATTTTCCCATGAGTTTATTTAATAATAATTCTTTATGTGTATTTCCCTTCTATGTTTTATGTATATATATGAGAATATTATGATCTTATGGGTAGCCCATTAAATATATATTCATATAATTCATTGGGAATATTAGTGTATCTCATTATATCATTAGCATATACATGACATTGTTATCTAGGTCTATAATGTTATGCACAGGCATGATACTGTTAGCTTTGTCCATAATGTTATGGTGTATTTCCAGTAAGCCTCAACTTACTTTATGTTGTTACTTTTTTGTGAATTTGTTATATTCCATGTCTCCTAAAAAATATGTCCATATACTGTGATGATTATATTATACTTATAAAATTTAGATGATGATTATGCACACCCATGTACTCATATTGATTTGTGTCCATAATGTACCTTAAATAGTCGATGTTTTTCCCTTTTTTCTATCATATGATTGATGAACATCCATCAAAAGATGCCAATGGAATCCCTTCTATAATGTGTAAACACACTTAGATATGAATCTCCCAATTCTCAGGCATGATTCGTCTCTCTTCCATCATATCAATATCTCATAATTCTAGGAAGGATGAAAATGAGAGATTATGATAAAGAGAATATACACGAGTAAATGGAAGGCTTGAACAATTGAAAACTATCTCAAGGTGACTACCTTTTTATATAGGATTCCTCTAGCTTTTATGTATTAACACATAGATTACATAACATATAATTTATGCTTTAACCATTAGTTGGTATTTAATTTAAATGAAACCTCTGATTATACCATTCCTTTCAACATATGTTATGGAAAATTTAATGATTTCCAATGTGGAGGAGAATTTGAATATTAACTATTAACACTCAACTACCATTACTAATCATAAGATGTTATGATTATCATATAAAATTAATAACATTATTATTCTATACCAATGTTAAATATTTCAACTAGACAAGGAAACCCCCATATGAAATATATTATATCATATAAAACAATATAACTAAAACATGTTTGTAATACCTTATGGAGTACTTATATAGTAAAATTATATAAAACAAAAAACAATATAAGTTTTATATTATATTTAGGAAATTTTTCCATTAATATTTCATTTTCACTAAAGACTATTTGACTTTAATAAATTTAAACTTATGTTGGATAATATATAATAACTTATGGAATCATATCCAAAAAACATTTAGATAATTTAAAATTACTTTTATAAAATTATCATCAATATTACCTTGAATCGCATTATTTTAAATACCTAGTGAATATCCATTTTTTAGATTATGTTTAGGAATTAAACTCAATCCACATTCAGTTAACCAAAACGTGTGAACCCATAAGTCTTAATAAAATTGGAAAATTGAAACTTACTAAATTAATAAATGTAAGAAAATAGTGAGATTTAGAAAATAATTGGTGATAATCAAGCTACAAAGGGATCATGCAGAATCTCTATCAAAAACGTATATCTATATACTTATGTCCACCAACTGCATCATATAAAAGCATGAATTTTCATATGATCCCTTTATCCAAAATATCATGTAGCCATGGGACAGAGAGTTTGTCAATCCTATATTGTTACTCATATGTTCATGATTTTATTAGTTTAGATACAATAAATTGATGAATACATTACATGTCATTAGCCCGTATGGATTATAAAATCATATGATGTGAATGTAATAACTAATAAAATCATATCTTTTATCTTGGAACATATTTACAATTATCTACCCAATATCAAATGAGGGTTTAGATTTCATACTCTTTATATGAGAGGTCAAAGCCCATCTTGGTTAAGCTGTAATTTATGACATGATCATAAATATACCAAACCACTCCCTGATTAGATAAGCCTCATGGATTACATAGGAATGTTATAAAAGTAAGAAATTTCTCATGATAGGTATCTTGGTAACTTATGGTATGGGGAAATAAAAATATGAAACATGCAACCCTAATATACTAAATTAATAATTTATAACACTCCATGTGGAATATTATTTGGGCCATACATTGAAAAAATCATCTTTGTTCCTCATTATCATATTTTTTATCTCTATACAAAATATTATTATATTGACCAAAGAATTTATGAGTCATTTTTTCTGAGTTAATTTGATTTTTTGGTTTCACAGTAGGGACCATTTTTCTAAATTATAGAATTTCACTATATGTGACTCATCGCACCATGACGAGTGAGGACCATTCCATTATGAGTGTTGAGTGGGGACCATCACATTACAATATGGGATGGTTGTGTTGTGATGGGTGCCTATATAAGAAAATCCTTACATATTAGTGTTTTAATAAAGGATAAAATCCCTATGTATGAGGATCATATGGTGGAAGAGGGAGTCGCGTTGTGTTATTAAATATTATGTATTGGGTTAAATCTATGAGGTTAAAGGATCACACTCTAGTTGGAAGGTGTGACACCATGACAATGACCCTTACGAAATGTATCATATCACATAGGTTTGGAATCCTTCAATGATGATAACCCTTATATATAGGGTATGGGTACCATTAAGTATTACCTTTTTAAAATTTCTGGGGGATGGATGGCCATGTTGTGACCCTTGGATCCATGTTGTGAAGCCAGGACAAGGAGAAATTGTCATTATAAAGGGGGATGTCATTCCATGAGGGGTGTTTGGGAAGTAGTGGTGTCATGATGATCCAAGAGACTGGTCACTCCATTGAGTAAAAGTCTATACCTCTATATTTGATCAAGGGCAGTATTTTCACCCGAAATGAGTAGATTATGTCTCAATTTAACTTCAGATGAGGTTTATTGTGTAGTCACCCCTCTAGTTCATGACACAACATGGAATTTTTATAGTTTTTATAACAAGGGATGACCTATATTTTAAAAGTCAAACCCTTTTATATTTAGGGTGAGTATCGATTTTTTAGGGATATTTTAAACTACTCTTCCCCCATTATTTCCCCCACCTATTCCCATATGATGTGGGTTTTTCTTGGTAGTCATTTAATGGTGATTTTAGGTAAGACCTTTTTACTTATCCCTATTTTATTATTCCTTTTAATTCTATAATCCTGGGTGTTTTTATTAATTGTTTTAAATATTATTCAATTTAAGATTTTTGGAATAATCTTAATATGATAGTGATTCATGTTTTGGCGTCATGTGTACATTGAACATGGGGAGATGCTTCCCATTTCTCATTGCATCATTAGAGATACAACGTTAGTGAGTTTTCTATATTTTCTACTATTTTTATATGCAATTGATGTTTAATTAAATGTAGTGAGATTGGGAGTTTTTTCATAGGCATTTTGTGAGCATTCAATGGGTTATTGGCATTCCATTACTTGTGGTTTCAGTAAATGGGTGTCACTCGGTGAGTTTTTGGTTGTTATTCCTCTTTGGTTTAAGTTGTATAATTAATTATAGATTATTATATTTAATTATATGGATGTTATTAATGATATAGGGGTATGATTTTTGATGTATATTTTTTTTATTTTGTAAGAGGAATGATAAGGCTTGGATGAGGATGAGGAGACCATGGATAAGGAGGTAACTCTATGCTTAAGGTAGTTGTTGACTAAAATATTAAACCATATTCTTGATTTTTCATGTATTCATGAGAATGTGTGTATGAGTATGATGGATAGGGACTGGGAGGGACCTATGTAATGAGATAGGATGAAATTTATCCTCCTATAGTTGAATCAAGTGATTATTTTGTATTTGGATATTTTGGAGTCACCCAATGACAATGTCTCTATGGAAAAAAAGATACGTGTTGGGTTATGAGAGGCTTGGGGAATGTCTTGAGTTTTAGATAAGTTATGGGTAACCTATATTGCATTCATCATGCTAGTATTGTATGAATTATGGGCATATGCATTAGGATGATTGGTGAAAAAACAATAAATCTCACACCTGATTACGAATGCCCTCAAAAGGATAAATTAGAGACTTTGTATGTGTGTTGAAAAGAACAAGTCTTATGGCACTATAAATGGTGTGATGTGGAGGGTTCACAATAATTGGTGGTATTTATAGATCTCAATAGGGGTTATGTGATTTGAAAATCATTCATGGGTTGATAGAATTATATTGATGACCTGATGTAGGGTTTCCAATGGGATTAATGAGAGTTAACTCAGGATGATCCTTAATTACCTAGACCTTGTTGTGATGTAGGAATTAACAAGAACTAGAAAAATATTTTTAGGAAATTATTATATAGGTCATATGGGAAAATATGTAAAGTTTTGGTGGTTAGTATAGGTTGGTATCATTGAGTAGTGATAGGTGTAATATTCTCTCTTCTTAACTGAACATAAAACTCCTATTTTAGACTTAATATATTAGTTTTTATGTGAAATCCATTTTTTAATAAAAATCACCCTTGTATTTTTTAGAAGTTTCATAAAGGTAACCATGGATTTATATGTTTTATATAAGGGTAATAAGGGTTTTAAGACCCTGTGTAAGGGTAAGAGGAATTTTCCATGCACTGTGGATGGGTAAATCCCTTTTCTATGAATTGTGTAAGGGTACCATAGGATTTTCTATACCTATGTAAGGGTAAGGTATGTAGCATATGGATAAATATATGGAGTATATACACTTCATAAGGGTACCTCAGCACTGCGTAAGGGTAAACTATAATTCCTATATACTTTCTAAGGCTAGCCCAGAATGTGCATAAGGGAAAGCATATATTTTTTAATGTTGATTAAGGGTAAGAGATGAGTTGTATAGGGTATTAATTAGTTTTTAAAGGCTACATATGGGTATATTCGAGTAGAATAAGTGTAAATCCTAATTTATAAAGGGTGTGTAAGGGTCATCCAGTAGTTTTTTAAGGGTAAGTATAGTGAGTAACCTATATAAGGGTAAACATCTTGATCTATACATAATAACTATAATATTTTTAAGGGTAAGACCATATTACCCTTAACCAGATCCCTTTTTGGGAAAAATTCTTTTAAGATATCCCTTTTCAATCCTTCCCCATATCAATCCTAAAATGAATTAAAATGGATTTAAATACCAAAAAACATCGAATTAAGTTATATTGATTCATTTTCCCTTATGTAAAATGTTTATGATTATTAATAGACTATTTCATTAAGAAATATTTCAAATAAAATTTATATTATTAATTTAATTTGTGGATTTAATGTTACATCTATATACATGGTATTTTTTTTTCTAAAATAGGCAATCCCTTTTTTTCTTTATTTTTGGTTGACCATTCATGTTTATAGAGAATAGAAATTACCATGTTCTAGTTTAGTAAAAATTTTTACAAATAATGTGATCACTTCTTCTATTTTTTAGTCATGGAATTAACTTATTTATCCCCTACCTTGGTGTAGTAATTTAAGGAGATAAAATCCAAGTTGAAATTTATATCTTCTCTTATTATTTTTATGTTATTTACAAATTTATTTCTTCTATTTAACATTACTTATAAGGCCTTTCATGCTCCTTAGTTTCCCTACATACAAGTGTTGTTACCTACCAGTAGCCCACCTATATGCCTGAATGTACCATCATACTAATGAAAATCCCTACAAGACAACACATGTTCTTTCTAGTGTTATTTTTTTCAATTGCACACACTAAGGGAAACATACAAAGAGGTTACCCATATTGATCACTATTCTAGGAAAACCCTCTTTAAATTTTTATTTATAATCATGTAGGCATCAAAAAATAGATGTTTACCTTGTAAAAATAGGTAGAAAAAATTATGATTTTATCCACTTATCATTTTGGGGTGTAATACTCACTCACCCTTTTAGAACATAATTTCCTCGTTGTGGTCTCTACATCTCAACCCAGGTAGTTCCACTGGACTTTTGTCCAGGTTCCTCCTCTAATTCCAATATAACGACAAGGCCATATGGTTAAGTCAATTTCCCCACATACAAGTGTTTCCCCCTACTATGGGACCACCCACATGCTTAGATAAATAACTAACAAATGACTATACCCAAATCCAATACATGTTCTTCCTCGTGAGCTTTTTCCTCAATTAAACACACCTATAGAAACTTCCCTGAGGTCACTCATCATGGTCATTACTCCAAGACAATCCTTTTTAATAGTGGTGTTCTAATCAGGTACACTGCTAAAAAAGTTTCACCTTATTGACATGAGTAGTAACATTTATCCATTTATCCCTTTGTCATTATAGGGTATACAATTGGGTTGGTTTTATAAAAGCTATTAAATTGACACACATGATAGATGGAAATGTTGATGGGATTGGAAAATTGTTCTTTTGGTAATGATACAATATTGAGGTGAGAAGATTATAGGTCGACATGCGTATGAGAGGATATCTACGATATAGGGATTTAAAATGTGGATCATTATATGCACAATATATGGGAAACACTACCTTTCGTTTTTCTATGACAATTTTTCAACTATGTATAAGTTTGATCCTATATAATCTATATTTTTTTTGAATACATAAGACATAATTTTTCTTCCCATCAACAGCTTCTACCTTTCATTTAAAAATGGTTTCAATTCTATATAAAATATTTATGGCTCCACATAATTCATTCATAGAATTATTTTCTTTTCTATATATTTTCTCTATATTTTCCCTTGAAAAATTATTTCATGATCCAATGTAATTAATTATTTATTTTTATTTTTTTATTTGTATTTTATTTCATGATATTATTTTATTGTCTTATGTAATTCATTTAAGGGATTAATTCCTTTACTTTGGATTTTTTACTAAATTTTCCTTTCACTCCAAAAATTTTCTACCGCTATAAAATAAATTCCAAAAAATTCCAAAAAACACTTTTTTAATTAATGTATCAAAATTTAACTTTTTTGAAATTTTAACAACATACCATGTCAACAAACACAACCTAAAAACACACATGAGTAATTTTTTATAATAATCCCCCCTTTGTGTATTTTTAAAACCATTAAAACATCTTATGATAATTATTGAAAAAAACATATATTTTTTCCTAATTAAAAAATGATTAACTCTTTGTAAATTTAGATAATTATTAAGATTCAATTAACTATACCCTAAACTCATAAGAATAGTGATCATCATAAGAAAGAAAATTAATATGAAAATTCCATCAATAGAGTTTTCTTATATCCCTGATTTAACATAGAAGAAATCACTCCCTTTGTCAGATTTCCAAGTAAACTCTCATATTTATCAAAGGGTTTCAATAATCTATCTACTTTTTTAAATAAACCCAAATATCCCTCTATTATGGGTTTCATTATATTATGGATTCCAAAAAATCCCTTTATAAATATGGGTGGGGCCAGAATTATACAATATTTATGTGTGGGGAGTTAACTGAACTCCAATATCCATATAATGATTCACATATGCCTCCTTGGGTAAATCATTTTTTATGATATCCAAAGCATAAATATCAGTGGTAAAATACCCCAAAAGCATTAAACCTTGTTCATGTTTCTCTTTAATTAAGTGAAACTTAATTTCAATATTCTTTTTCTATGAGTGATGTATAATATCTTTTTAGGTTAAAAAACTTGATTTATCACATTTAATTCTGATAGGAGACTTAACCTCAATACCCATATCCTTAATTTGTTATTTCATCAATAAAATTTGTATACATTCTTAAGTTGTAATAATATATTAATATTTTTTCATGATAAATAAAATTCAATATTTTTTCTTTCCAATCAAAGAAATGGAAAATCTACTAAGGTAAAATACACCACTAATATAGAATTTTATAATCTATTGATCCATACGAATCTATATCCTTATATCCAAATTTCTCCTTCTAGGTTGTTTCATTATAAATAAATCAGAAATTCATTATTCCTTTAATACACCACATTGTTTTGTTCACTACATAAACATGTATTTTACTTAGGAATACTATGCTACATTACAATTTTACAAGTGAAAAAAAATGTTAGTTATTATCATTGTTAAGTATAATATGCTTCCTATGATCTACCTATAATTTGTAATGTTGATATTTTTCACTCATTAATCCTTGTAAACATTAACTAGGTATAAATAAGCATTGTCATATCCATTTAACCCTCTATTTAAAATCTTTTCCAAACCTACTTATTAGATTTTGATTAAGAGATTAATGTTTCATGCTCTACTTGCATCACTTATAAAAACAAATGAAAATGTTCACTCTCTAATCAAAGATATTTTAAACTAAAACTTAAAGAATTTTTCTTTATTTTATCCACTAAAGATTATTTTATCTATATGTATGATCACCATAATAATTTTATCACACTACTTTTTAAATATAAATTATAATCAACTCCACCATGTTGAAAAATTATTTTCTTCAAATATAGAAGATTCTTGGAATAACATTCTCTTGGTTCTTTATTCAACCCATAAAGAACATTATTCAATTGATAAATTTTGTCGACATATTCATACATAATAAAACCATATTTATTATCAACAAAAACATATTATTTATGTAATATATTAAGTAATTTTTATTGGATATCAATATGGATAACCATGAACATTATTTTCACTACTACGACTAGGGATAATTGAATTTTTTCTAACATATCCTAGGGAGAAAATGTTTTATCTTGTTTTTTACCTTCAATATGAGAGTACCCATTGAACACTGATTATTATTCTTTTTTTTTTGAATCACCATGTATTCTTAATTTATTTTATTATGGAAGACCCATTAGATCTTGATAACTTTCTTATTTTATGGCCACAAAAAAATCTCCCATGTTTTATTATTCCCAATTATTTTAATAACTCCCTAAATATCCTTGATCCAATTGTTATAATTAATATATAATTCAATTTATTTGGAACTTCTTGAGATAGGAGTGATATTTATTGAAGAACCTTCATTCCCCTCATTTTCCATAGAGTTTTCCAGTCACTAATGATATTCTACTCATCAATTTCCACCATTATTCTTGACTTCTATGCATTTTTTTATATAAATTGTTTATAACCATCATATTTGTCTTTCTACAAATCAATATCATTGCCTTATACACCCGATAGTATTTTCAACTCCTCAATTCTATCCTCCAAAATATTTTCATTGTTTTTCTAAAGATTATACACATTTCCACTATAATGGCATCATTATTTTCAAAAATATTTCCAAGAATTTTGTTGAATCATATGTATACCATAAATCTGGATTCGAAGCAATGAAAAATACCTTCATCACCATGAGATTTAAAATCCATATATTTATCCTTATTACAAATAAAGGACTTTAAAATATTTGAATGTAATTCAACATCAACTTATTCCCATACCAAAGCTTGTATGAAGTCTCATATTCTCCTGAATATATCAAATTCCTATTTGCATAGTAGGATAATGTATTAATGGCCTCTTTACAAAACCTTTATTATCAGTCTTTCTCAATAAGAATCATTTGATCCATATTTTTTTTGATTTTTTTCTCTACTCAATGACACCATTTTTCTGAAGAGTCCTCCCCACCAACACTTGGTGCCTTATCTCATTCTTCTTAATATAATACCACACTTATCTATTCATGACATCAATTTTATTATTGGTATATAATTTTTTATGTTTCCTAAAAAATAATTTTCTCCAACATTATAGTATAACATGAAATGTAATTAAACACTTAGTACTTATAGGAGATCACTACTGAACATGACATCATGTTGTAATCATCAATGAATAATATATGGTACCTATTCCCATAAATGATTGTCTAAAATACCGGCCCATAAACAGAAACATATACCAATTATATAAACCTTTTTAACTTCATATCATTTAGATTATAAATATTACGAATTATATTTTCTTTTTAGAAAACATCACATGTTTGAGTATGGTCACATGTAAGATTTGGTATATCCTAAGATCTATCATTCTTCCCCATTTTCTCCAAGTATCTTTGGATTAAGTGACCAAGTATTTTAATATATAATCTATTTTAATATTCCTTATATATGAAGTATATATCTTCTTATCCTCTAATAAAGTAGATATTCCCCTTACTTTTTTCCCTTGTAGATAAATTAAACCTTCATTTACCTTGATAATAATAATATTATTGGTGAAATTTGTTACATGTTCTAACTGACATAGTTGAATTACACATAAAATGTTGTGAATAAGACCTTAAACAACCAATATATATACAAAGAACATGTATTTTACTATATTTTTGTCTTTCATAAATCCAATGGTCTTTAATCCACCATCATTATAAATTATGATGACACCTTTCTTATCATACCTCATGTTTATGATAAGATTATTATTCTCATTCATATAAGGGGTGAAACCACTATAAAAAATCAACACTCAAGAAATTTTATTTTCTTTTATAATAATATCCCTGATTTTTTATTTCTTAGATACAAGTGTTCTTATCTATTTTTTGAGTTTATAATATGTAGGGATTGGAATATTTTCTTCTCATTTGAATATGATGTACTTACCTCATATTTCAAATATGAAAAAAAATTGTATTCCAACAGTATGAGGATTTATTGGATAATTTTATAAAACCAATTTTGGTCACTCCAATAACACAACTCCACGTATTTAATGAAAACTACTTATAAATTAAAACATATCCACTATACATGAAATATTATCATTCAAAATAATATTTGGAATATTGAATTATTCTTGGTTGACATTGTTTCTCTTGTACCTTCCAGTACCTCTTGGCTATAGAACACAATTTTTGAATATATCCTATATTTACACTATAATAACATCAAATATAAGGTGTATTCTTATGTGTATTAATTACTATGTGGGTGGATATTTGTAATTATAAGTTCCTTAATTATAATTCACACCAAAATCTATCTTCATCCTTATAGTGGGCAGTTATGTTTTAGAATTAATCTTGACCTTTTTTAGTATATGATTAATATCCACACATGTTTTTTATTTTTTATACACTCTTTTATATGTAAGATAATATTCCCAGTGAATTTTCAGATATCAAAACATATACTTTACATTATATGATTCCCACACAATCCAATTTTTGGATTCCATATCGTGAATCAATATTCAATCTTTATCTTTAATTTTTCACTCTAAACTATTGATTTCTCTTTCAGACTTCATAATATTTTTTACATCATTCTTCACTCTTCAATTAAAAATATAGATGATTAAAGAATTGTCTAAAATATGTTGTTTTTACTTAAAAAACTTGTATTTGTTTTTTGTATTTTCATAATTTATCTTCTCATTTTCAACCACCAAATAAATTCACTCCTTTTCTTTCTATTGCATATAGATTTTTTAATCATTTATTACTCTATTATATTTATTTACATTACATATATAAACATATATATATCTATATATAACGCATCTAATTTTACTTTTACGTCTAATATTCCCTCAACTTCTGATTCATCCCCATAGTTTTTCTCATCTATTTGTGGTCTTTATTTAATAACTACAAGAACATCCTTGTTTTTCAGTCATAAATTTCATAAAATTATATATATTTTTAGATAATATCTTTCTATAGAGGAAAATTAATATTTTTGAATAATATTTACTATGAAAACATCTTATATTTCATATCCCTTGATTATTTATTCATGTGTAATTCATCATCGTATTCATCCTCAATAAAAATCTTGGGTCACATTGAAAAAAGGTTCCAAACCATTCCACACCATGATCAAGAAAGTAGAATATTGGATTTGAACTTTCCCTACCCATTTTTAGGTTTGAGGAAATAAATGAAATAACTTCATTAAATTTTGTTTCATTTGAATAATATTCTATTAAATGATTTATTATAGCCTTAATTACACTTATTTAGATTTATCTTTTTCAAAAACATATTTATCATTATTCTTCATTTCACATAAAACAAGAGTTCTATAAATATAATCCAATGTCTTCTCGTTTAGATCCTTTTCCAAGAGTACTAAAACCTTCTGGTTAAAACAAGTTATAAATACTCTAAGGATACACTTAACAATTTTCAAGTCATCAAGGGTTTCAACCCCCCCCCCCCATGACCATTATAATAACATTTAATTTATTGAATAAGGAATCAATATATTCATTCAAGAGATGCCTAAAGTCCTCAAACTTATTCTAAAGAACATGAAATTAATCTTTCCAAACCTTCAAGATAACTTTATAGATGTTAATAAACATTTACCCCTTAGAAATAGAGGATTTATATGATATTGCCTTCATATTGGACATGTTTTATAGAGCTCCCCCAAATGTGTTGATTCCTTTAGAATCAACATCAAAATCTTTATGGTATCTTTAAGATAAAACATCATTATCTATGTTGATTGAGATTCCATGAATATAATTTATATACACATCCCTCACTAATGATTGAAAGTAGTGTTTCGTACTATTCTTCCAAATATGAAATTTATTTCCATAAAATATTGTAATTCCTTTTGGACTCACCATTACTCTAGCTTCTAAGAGAGAATAACTCCACCTACTTGAACATTATGCTTGGATACCACTTATTGGTCCCAGATAAGGTTAAACAGTCGGAAAATGTGAGTGAATTAGGGTATCAAGTTTTATAAAACAATCCATAGTAATATTATTTTGTTATAAGAGATAATATTATTATATTCTTATATAATAGAAATATATAATTTAAATAAAATAATGAAAAATACACATAATTTTTTTGTTTCATTTTCACTAGGATATGTAAAAGGAGCATACATTTAGTGATGCCCCAATGAACCAAACATCACTGAATTGAAATTTTATTTATAAGTTAATAATGGAATCACCACCCATAGTTTATAACCAATTATAGTTAAGAAAAAACTACTCTTTGAACTAAAGTGAACACACTAATCCAACAGAATAATATTAAAAAAAAAATTAATCCTATCATTATATGTTCACACCCAAATCCATGTGGCATAAATATATTTTTTATTAATGATATTAATTCCCCTTTACTATATAAAATTTCTCCTTATAAAATCTGATCCATGTAAAATCTTCTCTATGAAAGACCGACCATGTAATTTCATCAAATTAACACTATTCTATTTATGTTCTATAGGATCCATTCTCTCTATGTATTCTCTTCACAATTCCAACTATTTTTATTTTTTATTCATTGTTTAGCCACTCCATATATGATCTTAAATGTTCTAACTCTCAATTTACATTACATATAGTAGTATGCCTTTCATATAGGTTCTTCATGCCATTATTCTTTCCACATATGTTCTTTACAAAATCATGACTTAGAAAAAAGTGATAGATTAACTCTTTAAATACTCCACCAAATAAACACTCTCTGTAAAATGAATTATTAGGTTTATATTTACAGGAAATGAAACTCAAAAAAACAAACTCGATAAAAAAATGTTGTGATTTTGAAAAATTCAATTTATTTATTCCAGGAATGATATACTCTGATTAAAAATAATTTAATATTCTCCAACATTCATGATTACAATATAGGATTTTACTTTCATGTTTGGTACGTATCTTCAATATCACATTATAAAATGACTCCATATATATGTTAAACTTTCATGTATTTGTGTAATTATTTCTCAGAATTCCATTATTTCCTATGTATTTTCCCATGCATGATAATTTCATTATTCAATGTAATAATTTCATTATATTTAATCATTTTATATAAATATTCCTTTGTGTCATTATTTTATGGTCCAATTTAATTCATTTATAGGATATATTAAATTCTTCCGGATTTTACTCAATGTAATTCTTTCTCAATTATATGAAATTATTTGATGGGTTTTATTTCATTGCTTTTGATTTTTTCCTAATATTTTCCTTTGACAATAAACACTTTTTACCATCAAAAAACCAACTATAAATACTTCTAGAAACTATATCTTTAAAAATGTATCAATATTCACCCATTTTGGAATTTTTTCTGACATTAGTTTTTCAAAAAATATAGCCAAATAAATTAAAAAAAATTATTTATTTTTTATAATATTCATTGTAACCCCTAGGATTTAATTAAAGTATTCTTTTATTTATTGATAAACAATAACACAACGCACATATATTAATTTAAGAATTTAATTAAAACTTAATATCTTAATTTTTATAAATTTATTTTTATTCAATTAATATAATTTTTATATTCATCATATTAATATTAGATTTGGGTAAATTTTAGATATTTTTCAAAAATTGTTGATTTTTATGTGAATAGTGAAAAATATTGATTTTAAAAAACAGTCACTTTCAGGACAACATAATGATATATGAATAGATCAAAAGATCGGAAAACGTTTTCATATAACAAATAAATGTTTAAAAAGTAATATAATTTATATAAAAAATATTTTTGAATATATAAATATATGCTTAACATTTTTAAAATCAATGTAATGGTATCATTGAAATGAAAATTATTTTTCATTATTTTATATTAATAAATTATTTACAAGGTTACTTTTAGTTTTGGTTTGGTTTTAAAGAAAAATAAATATCCTTTAATTTTAAATAATCTAATTAATTCTATTTGGATCAACATTATAATTTATTTTTCTATGAAATCATTTTTCTGTTTAAAACAAACATTTTTCTTAAAATAGTTTTTATTGTGTTTTGTATTATTATATTAAAGTGAATTTATAACACTTATAGGATTAAAATTATGTAAAATTGATTTAATGTTTTGAATAAAAATAGTTAATATTATGTAATATGTTCAACATAATTTTTGACCATAATGAATAACTACGGTAAATTTTTATTACCATAGTTATGGGTAAAATGAAGAGATAAGACTACAAGATAATGTAAAAACATAATTGAACCTCATTGGTTGGTTGAATTTAAAATATACCCTTATAAAATTTTAATATATGACAATTATCATCCACTTTATCTAGAAAAATACATTATATAATTAAAATCTTTTAAGTAATTCCAAGTGTTTCCTTACCCTCACTTATAAAAGGGAATCACTTCCCCTCTATTATTCATACATCTTGAAGAAATTATCTCAACTAATAACTACCTAAATCACTTACAAAACATACTACCCATAACCTAGAGTCTCTTTTCACATTAAATTACCAACCTATAATACTTAAGGAGTAAGCCTAATATTGTTTCCTGAATAAGATGTATAACTCTTAACCAAGTGTTTTCATTTTATTTCCTTTTCTACCTCCTTTAATTATTCTATAAACATGATCATATAATCGTATATTCATATTATAAATAATTAAATGTTATTATCTAGATGTAACAACCCTTATTCACCTCCTTTCTATCCTATGGAAAACAGAAACATTACTCATGCATAAGTATGACCTACCATATCCACATTGGGATGTAATTCATTTTTCATTAATATATTACTTGTATGGTTATAAAGATGTAAATAATGAATATATATTATATTTATGACATAATAATTATTATTATTTTATTTAATATATCATTTATCTTCTTGCCATTCCACCCATTAAAAATGATAATGTCGCTCGTGCGTACGTGTGGACTACCACCTGCATAAAGGGATGTGATTTATTTTTTCGTGTATTAATTTCAAGGATGTCTATAATTATGTTTATAATGAATATATATAATATTTATATCATTATTAATATTCTAGATATGATTTTACTACAATATATATGCAAGGACTAGAACTATGGAAATGAAAATTACTTGGAAAGAGAAATAGTTAACACTTGGAAACTGTTATTTTAGTAAAGAATTCTTAATAAAAAGGTGTTGAAATATTATAAGTGGATCATATTAAGTACTATAATTACTTATATGAACCTATTATATAAATATAATAAATTTATTTTTATTTTTTAGGAGTATGAAATCAATTACCAAGCTAGTTGTACCTGAGGTAAGGGCTAATTTCAATATTTCATCCTTATTCGGGATTGATAATGTTTATGATCACAATATGATAGTTATATTATATTTATATATTAAATACCACTTATTTTGGTATCCTACATTTATTTATATATATTAAAAGATTTATTTATATTTTATACTTTCCGTTTCCTAAAAAATTTGGTCATTATTGTTATTGAATGTCTGAGAATGATTGAACATACATAAATATCATACTCTATATAGATTACTTATTGGGGGTAGTACTAGAAATTTATAGGATTAAGGTGATGAATATTAATCCATATTGAAGATTGGAGATATGGGATCTTGTTGAATAAAATAAAATATCACAGATGGGGATAAAAGGTGATTGAAAAACCATTATATTGGTGTTATCTCAGAAGGAATATATCTGAACAAACATTGAAAGGTTTAAAAATAAAATATGTAAAGATTTTTTAACTCTACTCACTAGACACCACATATTATAAAAGGCACAAGGATTTTAAATGGAAGATGATGTTTGATATATATAAAAAGTTCCTTATGATTTAGCTGTAAGAATCTTGATGCATGCGATGGTTTGTACATGATCATACATTTGAATTGTAGTGGGAGTGGTAATTTATTTCATGTATATCCTTGGTAAAGAGAATTGGTAAGCTATAAAATAGATCATTAAATACAATAATGGATTTTTAGATACAAATTTTTACTTTAGATAATATAACCTTTTACAAGGATTTGTTGATCTGGATTTTATTGGTGATTCTGGTACCTCAAAAAACAAAATGGATTTTGTGTTTACATTTGTAATAATAATGATCAACTTGATTTCATGGATACATCTAATGGTGACTTAATATACTAATAAATAAAAATATGTAGTAGATATATAGGCTAAAAATGAGTTGATCTATTTAATACTCTTGCAAAAGGATATCATAAAGTTAATGGTTAGAGGAAATCTATTTTTTCAAAATCAGAGTTCCATCCACATTGTTATCAATCCGGTATTTCATGAATGAATGAAAACCATTGACCAAAAATTCAAATTCATATACAATCTGCTAGAGGACAAGGTGTTTGATATAGGTAATATCATTGGGAATCAAAATCCATATGACATGTGCATATAAGTGTTAGTATTAGAGAGATAGAGGTATTATTGTTCCTCAGTTGGACTCAACTGAATGAAATAGAGATAGAGAGAACTAAATTAATGTGGAAGTAAGATGTATTCTTTCTAAAGTATTGGAGGATTCTGATTATGTTCCTTAAATAAATCATCAAGTTTGATATCGGTAGGATCATGATGGTTTCATCATATCACAGGATGTCCAATCCTTAGATTATCAAACTCTATTAGTTCAATTTCATCTTGTCTGAACAGAGACATTAGGAATTCTTAACATGAGGTTAATCATACCATATGTCCATGAAGATATAATGGACTTTTTGATAGGATTGTCAGGAGAGCAGTTGATGGTGGTGAGCAGTGTAATAGGTGAGTTGAAAGTGGTGGTGGAATCCACTATTGTGAGGTACATTCAATGAATGACTGGCCATAAATATTATAGGTTTGTGATACCAACTTTGACTAGATGTTTACCTCTATAAAATGAGGGTAGGACCAATTAGTTATGTACCATAAAATTAAAAAAAGTTTTGTACTATACTATATTGAACATTGAAAGTTTTAACACAAGTTTCTTATGTTATAATGTTAATAATTCTTTTACATTTGATAATACAATTGTGTTTGTAGAATTATCCTATGTACATAAGATGAAAGTCTGAACCAAATAATAATTGTGTTTTATAAGACCCCGAGATTTTTTGAAATACATTTTTTCAAATATATTTACAACTTTTAACATTTTTCATTAAACGCAACACTAATTTAAGATTGAGTTATAAAAAACACTAAGATTTTCTTATGTTACACACAATACTAAGTTTATATTTCATTACATGCAATAATAATTCTGGATTTTGTTTTACACAATACCAAGTTTAGCAAGTGTTACATGCAACACGTAGTTTAAACGAAATGTGGCAAAAAAAATTATTATATAATATGATAGTTATCACCTAACCATTGGAATGGAGGGTGTGAATAGTATTTACTAAATTTTAAAAATACATGGTTTACACATGTGCTCATAATTAATTATTTGGTGACCAATTGATTATAAATTTAAATAAATATGATTTGGAAATAAAGGTAATAATTTTCAAAAAAACATTTTTGTGAACATAAAATCATTTTACCATAATAAATTAAACGAATAAATTTTTTTGAACTATTTAAATTAATTCTATATATTATATATTCAATATAATGGTTAATATTCATCTTATGTGTTTTTTAGACAGTAGATAAGAATAAATCCCATTTTATGTTTAAAATGAATTTTTCTAAAAATAAGTTATATGACCTTTGGCACAATTATTTTAATAATTTTACAACATTTAAAAAATTTATGTGAAAAAATAAAATTCATTTTTGAAAGAGTATTATCAAAATTATTTTAGGGAATATTTTTGGTAATTTTTTAGGAAAGAAGCATTTTTTTAATAAATAATTAAAAATACTGAATTTTGATTGAAAACAGCTTTTTCATTTAAATTACATATAAATTTAGATTAAATTTAAATTGATTTTAAAGTAAAATTTGATCAATAATATATATATTAATCCAATTTAGGTCATTTTATTCAACTTATTATTGAATTTTGATACAAAAACTTTATCAACTTTTGAACATTTTCTCTTTAAAAACATGCTTTCTCATTGCGTCTTCAGGATTAATTATAAATTAAAATTTGAAAATTATATAAGTGGAATTTGTAAAAATGGAATATATATATTGAATCAGAATAATTTATAATATATAATAAGGTTAACCTCATTTTGACCAAAAGTAATAATAAAAACAGTAAAAATTATATATCGTGGTTCTCGTAAAAACGGGTTTATCATGGGTTAAAGTAAAAATATAAGGGTTAAAAATAACCCAAAAATTTTACAAACACCAATTATCTAGCCATATTTCAACCCTTCCTTTTCAAAGGATCACGAATACCTCATTTTGGTGCCCTGTGGATTGAGAAAAATGCGGGTACACATTTTTCATTCAAAAAATTACAATTTATCCACTCACCTCACTTATAAAATAAAAAACTATATCCTCCATTATTGACACATTCAAACCCTAATGATTCAAAAAATACCTACCAAAATAAGTTCTAAAATTAAGTCGTATCATCTTTAAATCCTTAGTTTTGTAATAATTCCAACAAATGATGGCTTTTGGTGAAAACATAAGAAGGTCACCTTAAGAAGAGGTGACATTATTCAAAGAGAATTTTTATTATTTCTCCATCAGCCTTCATAAAATATTATTAAACCATGATGATATAATAAAATCAGTATAATATGTAGATTTATATTTTCTTATTTTAATTTCATTACCTACAAACGTCTCTACTCCCATCAAATGGGTTATAAAATCACTATTCATGTTTTCATAAGACTACAACCTCGCGAACCGATGTCACTCATTTTCCATTACCACCTATCATAGTTATAAATAATTATGAATTTATTTTTTATATGATATTTCTGATATTATTATGATTCTATAATTATTATATGACATATATCTTCGTGACCTTCTTTCTGTGGGAATATGATAGCGTCGATCGTGTGTACGGAGGACTATTTCATCGCTAAGCGATGTGATTATTTTATTCTTTACATGGTAAAAAATAAGGACGGGTTTAATGAAAATATGTGATATATATTACATAAAAATATTTATGTAATGAAAATATAAGATTTAACTTTCTTTCTTTTAATTTGATATGAAACTTGAAATAATGTTTAGGCGTACATACAACCTACTATCTCAATGATGGTGTATTCCATTTTCTATCTCTAAATTTCATGTATTAATATAAATAAATAAATAATATATATGATATTAATATCATGGTTAAAATTCAAGATATTATTAAATCATGAACAAGTTAATATGACCAAAAATAAAAAATCAAATCATATACAAAAAACAAACCGATTATTACCTGAAATGTAACATTATCATGGAATTGTTAATAAATGTAAAATAAAAGTCCATAATAAAATTATATATGGTATGATATATATAATTATAGTTATTTAATTGATTTATAATTAAATTATATTAATTATACAGTAGGGTTAAATGAGTATGAAAGAAAGTCAAAACTTAAGGTAAGGGATTTCTAGTCTCTCATTTATTTATGGGAGACATATATAGATTCACCCATCATTTATTTTATATGGTGTATATACTTCCCATTTGAAATGTTATACAATTAATATCATTATTTTATTTATAATTAAATTTTAATTCTTTGTTATGATTTATTGGGGATTACGATTCAAATTTTTACCGAAGTAGTAAGGGATTTCTATCACAATTTTCCTTCTTTTAGACATATGTTATGTTATTCACCTATCTTCTTTTATGAGGCGTCTATACATCCCAATTGATATTTAATATCGTGAAATTATTTATTCTCTTTATATTTTATGGTTTTTTTAAAATTATCCTTTCGCAGGTCTTATGATTCAATGTTATGAATGTGGTAAGAGTTTTATGTTATAATCTCATCATTTATTGGGATTGTTTATACCTAAAATAATTAAATATTATAATATTCATCTCAATAAAATCATGAATTTTTTTCTAATAAGTATAAGTTAAGATAATATATGTTTCATTCATTTTCCTCTCTTTTTGTACCCAAGAGTTCCAAATATATTTTTAAAATTTTCTTTATTTATCTCTTCGGTCAAATACCTATTTTTCTTATGAAACAATGATTTCTAAAAGTTCATTCAAATTTTTTTTATAATTTATCTAAAATATTTATTAAATGCACTTTTATTCATGTATGGATTTTTTATAATTTTTTTGTAATGAATATTCATGTCATTTTCCAAAAAATTCCATTTTGTATTTTACCAAAAATGTAAAAGGAATATTTTTTTCATGGTCATGGAATAAACAGTATTTCCTGCTATCCTGACTACTCAATCATTTAAATACTCCCAAAAAAATTAATGGTTATTTTCAAGGTAAAAATATTTAAAAATATTATGTTTTAAAAATAGTTTCTTTCAAGTATATAGGGTATTTTCTTGAATAATTGTTTTAAAATGATCTTTAAAGATTATTTTTATAGAAAAGTATTTTGAAAATTTTTTCTGTTTTAAAACGTGTTTTTCAAATGGAAAGGATATTTTTTTCAAGAAATATTCCAACAGATATTTCAAAATCATTTTCCATCTAAGATAACAACCGTTGATATTTCATTTAATTTACTAAGAATATGGTCCAAGGAAACCATTATTATATTTTATATGAATGGTTTATGTTTTCATGACAAGATGTTTCTAAAACCCATTCCTTAGAGGTGATGATATGATGAACTGACAAATGTATTATGAAGGCCAATTATCTTTCATGGGTAAAGCTATGATGAAATGATAATGAAACCCGTTTCTTTTCCACAATTATGATGAAATGTTTATGAAACCCATTTCTTTTCATGGGTTACAATATGCTTAATTTTTTATGATCTTGTTGATTTTATATTCATGATTTCTATTATGTGATGAGTGTGACTTATATCTTTCTCCAATGTATTATGTGTTGATAAATGTTCTACAATCTCATAGGGTTCATAGGTGGTTAGACTAAACCCAAAATAGAGGGTACATGGGTGGTTATCCCAAGCCCAAAAAAATAGGGCACACAAGAGGTTAGACCAAGATCGAAATAGGTAAATGGGTGGTTATACCAATTTTAATAAGTTATGAATTTCTGGTTTGGTATCCTTGAAATATAGTTTTCAATAATTATGTGTTTTCCAAAATTCCATGTCTTATGCCAATGTTATCCCCTCATGACTCATATTCTTTGACTTCCTTATTATTTATGTCTTATCAATATCCAGTCATTATTCCATGACTCAAGATTATGATCTTTGACATACAGGGTATGGTTTTCAAATGTTGTGATCATGTTATCATACCATTATGTTCATTATGTTCTTATGTATTTCCATTGATTAACCTCACTGAGCATATGATCTCACCATTTTTTATGCTTCTTTTCCCCAGGTTATGAAGAAAGGTTTTATATAGGTTATGTCTATAAAGATTACTTAATGGAAAGCTCTTTATGGGTGTCATTGAATATAATTTTGGAATTAGGAACATTGTGTTCCATGTTTACTAGGGTACTTAACCATTACGATCCTCATGCGTGTGTTTTTATAATGAAATGAATATTTTTCAAAAGATATGTAATATCCATGTATGATAATCCTGGGTCACTATAGTTGGTATTAGAGGAATGGTTTAGTTGAACTATGAGACATATGATGTTAAAACACTAGTGAGTTACTTAGGGATATTTATAAGGATATTTCTAGGGATATCTCTAAGGATAAGTCTAAGGATGAGTCATAATATAGGAAAATGTATTAGAATTTTGGTAAAGGTAGATAAATTGGTTTTTGTGAAATTACATCTCTGTCTGGATACTACAAGTGGATGTGGATATAGTTTAGAGGTACCTAACGGTAATGACTATGAAAATTGTTCACTGAGTTAGACTCGATCATCACTTGGTGAATAAAAATAGGCCTTACTGCACACCTATTTTGACACTCTCAGAGGATATGCTTTGGAAATTCACAAACACAATATGAAACATCATGAAGGATTTAAATAGATGATGAATACGAATGATCTAGGATAAACCTAAGGTTAAAAAGATCAAAAATATTTTTTTCATGATTTAGACATCATATAAGTTATTTCCATGATTATTTGGTTTTCTATTATGCTTAGCATTGCTCACACTGTACTTTTTGTCTTCAGTTAACAGAGGGAACTGAAAGGAATTTGGTTAACATTGAATGCAAGGAAAAAAATTCTAATGAGAACCCAAATTAGATGATGAATGGAGTGAAGGGTATTTTGATTGTTCAAAATAAATTATCACAAAATATTATTAAAAACATTCACCTTAATCAAATCATAAACTCACAAAATAATATAAGATAGAGTTCACTGAAAGTTTGAGTAGTAAAGACCATGGAGGAAAGATGATTTAGTTTCATATATATTGATAATGTGGTAATAATAACTAAATATAATGTATCATAAGGGTGATAAGATGTTTTGGGTGTAGAAAAAAAGGAAAAAATGAGTAACTTCAAAGGAAAAAACAAAAATTTTAGTTAACACAATGCATGAGAATATTGGAACCTCAAAGGTATTATCAAAGAATAAATGTTTTAAATGTTGAATGTATAATAATTATGAAAATCTATGTCCTATGGGAAAATATCATGAAGATAATAGGTAATTAGTTCCAGTTAATGGCATTGTTTTTATGATAAAGAGACTACAAATGATATATGAAAGGAAAGAAGTATTAAGGAATAAGATGATAAATCCTAGTTAATAGTTTGAGAAGGAAGTGGGATGATTGAAGTATTTATGTATTGTAATTCAAGGTATTATGTTCTATGAATCATGACATATATAAGTATTTTTATGTATAAGTTTTTTGTTATTGATTTCCAATAATATATCAAATGGTACATATAGACTCTAAATGTGATTTAATATAAAGGTTATATTCTTATTAAGGGAATATAACCCTTAATATATTCTAGATGTTGAGATAATGATGCTTGGATAAAGTGATCTGGGTTATAAAAATGTAAATTAGATTGTATTGATAACCTTATAAATTATTGATGATTTTTTGAAAAACTGGTTTATGCTATCTTTGTTAAAGTTTATAGCACTTTTGGATATAAGGAATATATAAAATTGTCTATGTTTTATTTATGTAATAAGGAAACAAAAATATTTTCAATAAGAGTTTATGGTAATTTTATTTATAACCATGTTTCTGAGAATACATGATGAAGGTATTCACATTTTGGAATGTGAAAATTAAGAGATAATTCATATTTTTAGGTTTATTAAAGATAAGTTTATTTTGTTAAGTTTAGTGACCTTCTTTATAAATTTTGAATTTTGGAAGGGTTAAAATTTTATCTATTTATGATATTGTTATGGATGGGGTTTTAGTGATTAGTGTATTACTTCACCTTATAAATATTTATCCATATTGGATAACCAATTATAGCCTTTTATAAACTAGATATAGAAGGAATGGATTATCATGGATCTTATTTAGTTATCTAGAAATTAAAAGGCGATCTCTTAGAGTAAGGGATGAAGTTTAAATTGATTAAGCCACAAAAATAGGATGAAATTGTGCCTTTTAAATAAAAAATATATTAGGTATGTACATGTTTATATGAACTCTATCTATATAGAAAATAAATTCATGAATGTTAGGAAAAGGTTATTGAGATAAATTTTTTTCTGTTTTATCGTCATTTTTTATAATATCAATGACATTTTTCATTCCACTTTGTTTTATGGATTTGTGTTTGTTAACTTTCTCTTGACTTGGTTCTCTATCACTCTCCGAAAATATTTGGCTGTTATTTTTTTATTATATGTCCACATTTTTACTTCCCACCTATGTTCTCCTATTTTTAAACCAAATATGTGTTGTTCCAGATGACTTTCACACACCTATTTCTCTTTTTCGGGAAGATGTTTTATTAACTCTTTTTATGATGTGGGTTTTGTTACATCCTAGGTAATTATAGAATAGTTTTTACCATATTTATTAATATTTATGAATTAGAAAGTAATTTTAAATTAAAGGGGGTGCTATTTCTGAAAGTGTAGCTGACACGCAACAATGAGTTTTTTCAAAATCTTACGATTCACGCAAGACTGAGTTATACCGAAAAATAATATATTGTTAATATTATTATTTTAAGTGGTAGTTATTTTCTATCCATAGTATTAAATGGAATTAATAAAACTAAATATATATTGTTTAAAAAATTTTATTAATTTTTTTTACATCCTTCTAATAAATTTTATAGGCTTGAAATAAGAATAAATCCAATTTTAGGCATAAAACAATCTAATATTTTTAAAGGGTAGTTTTACAAAATTTTGATGGAGAACTTATTTTAAATCTAATTTTTATAAATTTTTAAAATTATATTATCCAAAATATAATTTTTATATTAAATATTAATATAAAAATTTACTTTGGTTGATTTTTTGAAATTTTTCTGATATATTTCATATTTTATTTAATAATGAAAAATACCGCATTTTAATTCAAAACTACTTTTTATTCAAATTTATTAATATAAATAGATTATAATTTAAATTGGTTTTAAATTATAATTAGATTATGTTTTTATAATTTTATCCAATGTAGGTAATTGGAATCAATTTCAAATTGAAATTGGATATAAAAAATATGCGAATTTTTGAACATTTTATTTTAAAAAAAATTCGCATTCCCTCAATGAGATCAATTTTAAATTAATTTATGCAAATTATATAATTTGAATTTTGAAAAAAAGGATTCCATATTTTTAATCATAATTAAAAATTATTTAAATAGGTCCCATTTTTTGGACATTATGAATACTAACATTAGTAATATTTTTTTACCATGGTTAAGAGTAAATTGAGTAATTAAAGGTAAAAATAATATTATAAATATTATAAAATCTCCCTAAGACTTTTTATAATTTCATTGGATTAGTGTATTTATAAAAAACCATCCTTGGGTCTAATCTATAACCTTCTGATGCCACTTGGGTGTTATTAATACATTTATAATATTTCATTCCAAAGAAAAGTCAATTTTGTCACACTTTTGTTTTCAACAAGTAAAGTATTTGTAAAATTAGGTCATATGAAAGATATATTAGACTAAAAATATTATTTAGAAATATAAAATATTTAAATAAATCATGGAAATTTATTTATAATTTATAAGAAATAAATAATTAAATTAAATGGTGACACGATGATGATGTAGTAATTGCTTAATTAATGAAAGAATCAAATAAATAATATTATAAATGTTAAAATAAATATAATTTTGGATAATTGATGTGATAAATGAATTTTATGGAAGAATTTGACATGTTCTCAATGAGGGAACTGAGTTTTTTTGAAGATTTAAATCTGTTATGATATTTTTTTAAATCCATGAAATGAATAGTGTCAAAATTGACACTAATGGAATTTTAAAATATAAAATATTTTTTTAAATTATATAAAATTTATAAAAATACCAATTTTAGAGAAATTATTTTTTTAATTAATATAATTTCATAAATGAATCATTTATTGGTATTTTTTATTTTATAGTAGTTATATTAACCCTCAAATCCTAAATTACATGATATCATGGTAAGAATTAAAAAGGTAAAATAAGGGTTAAAACATAAAAATGAGAATTAAAAAACATATTAAAACATGTATAATTTTAATTTTATGAATGTATTTTTACCCATAATAATATTGTATTCTAAATAAATAATTTTGGGACCATTTTAATTATAAAATTAATTTATATTAATTTAATATTTTGAAGAACTTCAAGAGTGCCCCTCCCCTCTCCTATAAAAGGGATCCCATTATTCACTTTTTTCTCACCTAAAAACCAATTTATTTCTGCCAAGATCATCTCAAAAACATTCCCAAAATCCCTAAACACATTATATAGATATTATATTTTGACATAACACTCACCTTATGGGTGGTAAGGTGTCAATCAAAGGAGGTTTTCTGAAGGAAAGGTATCATTTTTTGTGTTTTGTTGTTTCTTATTCTAATTCATTCAAATAATCTTAAACAATAATGATATAATACATAACTTATCATTAATATACCATGATTTTATTAGGTTAATATCATCACCTAAATTTATATTCAATTCCATAAAAATGGAAATGAATTATTTGTTCATGTGTACGACGGACTACCACCTCACAAACCGATATAATTCATTTTCCATCAGAAACTCTCAATACTAGTCATAATGATAGAATTAATTTTTATATGTAAAATTAATGAAATATTTATCATTATTAAATAATAATATATCTATTATTTTCAAACATTTTGATGCAGATAAAAATTATCATGTCTTTTATGCGTATGTGTGAACTATCATCTCCACAAAGCGATGTCATTCATTTTTCATCACCATATAAAATGGAAGATATATATAAGTATAATTAAATGATTAATATGATATTTATGATATTATTATCAATAAGGGAAGTTAAAATAAAAATTAACTTCTTTTTATAATGATAATTTACAAATGGAAATGTTACTCATGCGTACGTAGGACCTACTATCTCCATGATTATAGTGTTGTTCATTTTTTATAACCATAAATAAATTGGGAAATTTAAAATTATAATTTATTTATAAAATTTAATATTATATGAGGAATATTATTATAGATATGATATAATTATGAACATTTCAACTATAGGCACCATTTAAAAGTCATTTTGGACTAGAGTACCCAATATCGACAAAACACCCGATGTGAACATAACTAATTACGTAATTTTTATAACATGGTAATAAGTAATATAAAAGGAATAATAAAATTTAAAAATTTTCTCAAGGAATTAAATAATTTACCAAACTTTATTATTCAGGAATACAATGATTTTACATGACAATTTGAAGTCAAGGTAAGGGACTTTCTTTTAAAAACCTCTTTAAAAGTTACCCACTCAACTATTTTAAAAAAATCCAAAAGAATGATTTTTTAACATATAATTTATGAAAAAAATCATCAATTTCATGTCAATTTAATGTTTTTATTCTTTATTTACATTTTTTTAACTTTTTTTTAAATAAATTTTGTTCATTTTTTAGTACGAGGATTTGTAAAAATGAAAAGTGATTTCAAAGTGGAAAAGTTATTCTTTTATGTATGATTTTTGGTTTGTGCTTATATTTTGGTTCTTAGGAATTACTTATGAGATCAGTTAGTTCTGTGATATACTGAGGGGGGTTATTCCATTATATCTCTCCAATTCATTAGGTAATGATACAGAGTTAATAAGTAGGGTTTATCATAAGGGATTAAGGGAATATACTAGGGTGGGTATTTAAAATGTAACCATTAAGGTTACTCACTATATAGATATGAAATATACAATGTATGAATGATATAGGTGAAACAAGTTACCCTTATGTTTTATGTTTTCTATAGAGTTTTTCAATAATATTATTTTTTCATGAGGTAAACTAAAGAGGTTATCTTTTATGGGTGAAAATTATAACTTTGCGAAAAAAATCATGGGTTTATTAGTATTCTTGTAATATTGGTTTCTTTCTTTATTTTTATGTCCCTTACTGAGATTTTTGTGCTCATACCAATTTTTAAAATGTTTTCACATGTTTTAAGGATAGGTAATATAAATGACTAATTCAATATTAATGTTATGAATCTTTTTATTAAGAAAAAGAATTCATTTTTTAAAATGTTTTAGATTATTAAAAAATGGATAGTGAGTAGAAGTGTCTACTTTGTAAAATATGAGTTGTTATGTAATTGTTATGGAATAATTCTATAAAACTCTAATACTGAAAATATCATCAATATGAGATAATTTAATTTCTCAACTAAAACTCATGATTATGTAATTTTTAAGGTTAAAAACATATAATTGGTATCTAAGGTCGGTTTAGATAAATTTAGGGGTTATGATATTTTTAATAGAATATCCATATATGATTTTTAATTTATGATTTATTTTAAATGAAATATAATTTGTAGATTACCATGTTGCTTCATCTAAGATATGACTATTAATAATGTTTTTCCGTATATATAATAGGGAATCTGTGATGGGAATACATCTGGAGGAAAACAACCTTCAAAATCCACATCCTGAGATGGTGAAAATCAGAACTAAATAGTTTGTTGCTGCGATGGCTCAATTGAAACAAGTAATAAATATTGGTGTAATATATGAATGAGATCATATAGATGAACCATATAGGAACATGTTTAAATTGATCATTTCATGATGAAACATTCTCCATCATTCAGAGGATCATCTTACCCTATTCTAGCTGAAGGGTTAATTAAATCCCTAGAATTTTTTTTCAATTTCATGGGTAGTTAAAAAAATAAAAAGTTTAGTCTTTATATTTACTATTTTTAAGGTAAAGATGATCAGTGGTGGTCTATAGTTATGAATATTAGGGATAGTGAAGAGATTTATGCTTGGGAGTGGGATTAATTCAACAATAGTTTTCTTGAGAAATATTTTCCAAAGGCAGTTCAACTTAAGATGGAAATATTATTATAATTCTTGTAGGGTAAATAACTTTTGGATTCATATAAATAAAAACTCACTTCAATGGAAAGGTATTCTCCAAATTTCATTTGGGATCATGATATTAAAGTCAATCCTTTTTACTCGGGAGTAAATCCAATGTATCAAAGGGAGTTGGTTTCTCGTGGATTCAAAAGTTATGAAAAATTTGATCAATTTTCTGAGATAATGGAACTGGAGTTTACAGATGATCATGTGTTCTTTCACAACTAGCAGAAAAATAGGTCAATGTGGTATGTGAAATGGAATAATTCATAAAAAATTATAATGATAAGAAAATTATGTTAATAATTTGTAAGAATTGCTGTAAAAACACACTAGGGAATAGATTTGGAATTCTAGTAAGTGATTATAATGTGGTAAAATGTTGAATAAGGCTAGTAACTCTTATGAAAAATATCATTACAATGGTAATATATAATTTTATATATAGTTAGTTAAATGATTTAAATGTGATGATATGGGTCATTATGAAAACGAGTGTCTGAAGAGGAACTCAAATGATGGGAAGAAGCCAGAGTATAATAAGAAAGGTGTGGTGAAATCCTTTTCAACTACATCAGTAGATGCGGAACCATAAAATAAAGTGGTATAAGGTACATTATTTTCTTTCATATTATTCCAATGTCATTTTTGATTCGGGGTCTACACATTCTTTCATTTCTAAGAATATTTTTGGTAAATTGGAAATTCCACCCTAAGAAATGAATCCAGAACATATGGTAAAAACAACAGGGGAAATATTATAAAAAAAAATTATAATAATCTTCCTGTTATTATTTATGGAAATAATTTACCAGAAAAACTTTTTGTTTTTCCTCTAGTAGAGTTTTATTTTATTCTCTGTATGGATTAACTTTATAGTTACCATGCTAAGATAGACTATAGAGAAAAAAAATAAAATTTTTAAAAATATTTTTAGTTTGTTGATAATAATGAAACCATATCATTTATAACATATTTATAATAAGATATGTGGTTAAAATATTGAAATGAATTTTACCTTGCACATATTGTTGAAAACAAAGGAACTATTCAGATTAATGATGTTTCGATGGTAAATGAGTATCTTGATGTTTTCTAGATGAGTTTCCTAGTATTGTACCTGATCAGAAAGTTAAATTTACTATTTAATTAGCTATTTATGCTAAACCAATCTTTAAACCCCCTTATTAAATGGCTCAAATGGAACTTTTAGATTTGAAGAAAAAATTGTAGGAGTTATTATATAATGTTTTCATTTGACCTAACACTTATCCATGGGGTGCCCCTTTATTGTTTTTTAAAAATAAAGATAGTTCCATGAGACTTTTCATTGATTATAGAGCTTTTAATAACATCAAAATTAATAACATGTTTCTTTTACCTCATATTGATTAGTTTTTTTATCATATTTAGGGAGCATAGTATTTTTTTAAGGTTGATATAAATTTCGAGGTACCATTAGTTGAAATTAAAGGAAGCAGATATTATAAAGACTGTATTTCGGTCTAGATATAGGCATTATGAATTTAAAGTTTTTCTATTTTGGTTAACTAATACATCTTTTGTTTTTAGGGATCTTCTTAATAGAATATTTCAAAAGTTATTGGATAAGTTTTTGGTTGTGTATATTGATGAAATTATGGTATATTATAAAATAAATTAGAAATAGGAAATACATTTAAGGGTTGTTTTGAAAAACTAAAAAAAATAAACATTATGGGAAATTTATCATGTGTGAATTTTGGTTAAAAAAAATTCATTCCACAGTCACATTCTTTGTAAATATGACATAACTTTTATCTGGAAAAAATGTGTAAAGTTTATTTGGAAAAAATAATGTGATGATTATTTTCAGGAATTGAAAAGAATATTGAAGAATTCCTTAATTATGTCCATGAATTCATGAAATTGTGAATATTTCATCTAAAACGATGATTCATTGAATGGAATTGGTTGTGTCCTAATACAGAATGATCAGGTAATTTCTCATGCTTCACATCAGTTGAGACCTCATGATTTAAATGACCCTGTACATGATTTGGAATTATCTATTGTTTCTTTTTTGCATTAAAAATTTTGAGGCATCATTTTTGTGAAATATATTGTGAAATATATACTGGTCAAAAAAATTGAAATATATATTCAATCAGAAAATAATTGAACATGATACAGAGAAGATTTCTAGGATTATCTAAGGATTATGATTTCATAATTCATTACCACCCTTGAAAATCAAAAAAAGTGGTAGATGATTTTAAGTAAGAAAAGTAATGTTATATTAACCATGTTACGTTTGAAACATGACCCCTTGGTTAATGATTTGATTAATTTTGGCTTAGAAGTTTTAGGTGCAAGAAATTCCTCTATTTTGTTTTAGGTGGAAGTGATATCATCACTATCATAAAAAATTAGAAAAGAACAAAAGGAAGATCATGAGTAGCATAAAAAGGTATAATTAGTTCAAAATATTACTTTCCTAAATTTAACATTGATAAATATTGTGTTTTGATATTTGGGAAGATATTATATACACCTTGTGATTCACAGTTGAAGAAAGAGTTGTTATGTTAAGCTCATAGTTCTATGTTTTCTATTCATTAAGGAACCACTAAGATGTATAGAGACCATAGAAAGTGTTACTAGTGGGATGGAATGCAAAGATATATTGTTGACTTTACCTTGAGATGTTTGACATGTCAATAGGTTAAAATTGATCAATAGTTTACTTAAAGAGATGATTCATCCTTTTCCAGTGCTAGAGTGTAAATGGGAAAATATATCCATGGGCTTCATTGTGGGATTACAGAATAATTATTATAGTAACAATGTAATCTCGGTTATTGTTGATTGATTAACTAAATAATATTATTTTCTTCCTATTAGAAACAATCTATTCTAGATCTATTTTCTCGGATGTATATTAAATAGATAGTCAAGTTATATGGAGTTACTCTCTCCATTGTATTTGATCATGATCCCCTGTTCACTTATAACTTTTGGAAATTCCTTCGAAATTTTGTTCGATAATGAATTAAATTTAAGTACAACTTTTCATCCCTAATATGATGGGAAGTCATAATGAACAATTCAAACCTTGGAGGATATTCTATGTGATTTTTCAATAGATTACCAAGGATTTTGGGATCAAAATATTTCTATTGGTCAGAGTGGATACAGAAGAGGGGGTGAATTTAGTTCCTGTTTAAAATTTTTGTTTAAAAGATTTATATTGAAATAACCCAAATTTAAATAACAAGCTAAACTGTAGTGAATTTTTAATACAGTAAAGGATTAGTTAGGTTCTCAAGAGATTGATTAGTTTTCACTTAATCTAATCTGAAGATTAGATTCATTTTTGAAACTAACCTACTGGTTTTCAATAAATACAAACACTTTCTAGTTTAACTATCAGAGTAACTTTAAATTAGATTTATATTTAAAGTACTTAGCAGCAGAATATTCAAAATAGGTTTAACTAAAATAAACATGAACAACAGTTTTAACTAAGAGGTTCAGTTCAAGCAGAGACTTATTCCTCTCAAACAGTTTATATAAAACTTTGATCCACACACTCGATCGGGATTTACAATAGTACTCAGACTGTCTAGGTCCTCAGACCTCTATCATAGCTCTACATGGGAAAGCAACAATAACAACATATCACTAGTTGCCTAGTTCCTCAGACCTATACCACTATCCATAGTGGGATAAAAGAGTGTAAGGGAAAGATTGAGTGAGGATTTAGAAATCCTCAAGTTCGACTTAGGAGTTGGTGTGTGTTCAAACAGATAGGATCACACACTGCTCGTAATGTAAGTAAAATGATCATAGCAGAGCAATAATATGGATATAGCTTTAGAAATCTCTTTTGTGATTTCAATGCATCTTTGAACTCCTTTTGATTGAATCAGATGAAGTTTTGAGTCCTTCTCTGGGAGTTTTGTGAAAAACAGAGTTTCGTGATTCTTCTTGTATTCTCCATGAAGTTCAGTCGAGTGAATATGTTCTTTAGGATTCAAATATGCTTTGTGTGTTCAGACGTGTCAAGTTTCATACAGTGTGCCTTTTTTAAAAAACTTCCTTCAAGTATATTCTTTGTTATTGTGATAACTGCCTTACTTTTCGTTTCTGTATCGCGCGTACTGATTCTTGGTCACACTTTGCTTTTAACTTAGAATGCACGTGTTGGAACCGATAGGTTTCATGTGTTATGCACCTCGTACCTCGTATTTTCTGATGATATGTCTACAATGAAACATTAATTATTTTAGTGCATTAAAGTCATTAAATATGACCATTGGAAATTAATTCGAAAGACAACAAAGTAGTTTATGAAATGGTGTCACAGTAAGTTGTGGAAATGGTGTCTCATTCACGGTGTCTTGTTCACGGTGTCTGAGTGTCATGGTGTCTCATGGTCATGGTGTCTCATGGTCACGGTGTCTCATGGTCACAGTGTCTGCTTCATCGTGTCTTGTTTGATGGTGTCTTGATTCACGGTGTCTTGTTTGATGGTGTCTGGATTCACGGTGCCTGGCTTCATGGTGTCTGGATTCACGGTGTCTTTCTTCACAGTGTCTGGCTTCACGGTGTCAGAAATACATAGCCAGTGGCAGACTCACGGTTTTTTAGACTTTCCAAAGTAACTATGTGAAGACTTAAATAAAGATGATAATATAAAGTATTGGACTTAAGCATTTGTTAGAGAAGGTATTTTGAGAGTAGATAAATGATAGTATAAAGTAGGTAAATTGAAAATATAACAATTAATATCTTTCAAGGATCTTCTTAAGGAATGAGAAAACTTTAGATATAAATATACCTTATTGGATATAATTTATAGAAGTTAAATAAGTTGAATAAGTTTTGGAATCATTAACACATGATTAAATAATATTTGTGATCATTAAAACAATATTAAAACATGAGGAGTCCAAAAATCTCCCCCTTTTGATGATCACAAATCATATATAGTTGAAGTGTATATAGGATTCAATTATAAAGATAAATTGCTAAAAATAGTATATAGAGACTTATCCCCCTTTTGGTATTATCAAAAAGATGAAATAAGAGAGGTCAAAAAGGATCATAGTCCATTAATGGAAAATAAGTGATAGGACAAAAAAAAGTAATACAAAAACAATAGGATCCCTATCAAAAATAGTAAGCATTTTTCTTCCTGGAGGGTTTTCCTTCTCTATACCTTTTTCAGTAGAATAAGAGGAATCCATAGGGTCAGATGCCGAGGTAGAAGAACGAAAATATTTGGTTGATAAAGAGGGTAATGTAAGGCCTTAAAAGACTGAGGGGCCAAGGTGGGAGTAGTAGAAGATCGAGGTAGTTTCTGATCAAGAATCATAGGCTTGATATGACTAAGTGCCTGACCAACAGACATGGTGGTTGAGGCTAGAGCAGAGGTGAAGGTAGCCAGCCCTGGTCTGAGAGGTGTAGCTGCTGGAGCAACAATGGTTGTACTCTGGACATGAATATAGGGCCTCAGGAGTTGATGAAATCAGTAATAATCTCTCCACCATACTGCATGGCTTTCTCGAAATCGTCCTTGTTCTCTTGAAACTTGTCCAACAATCGAGTAAATTCTGTGAGCTTGTGGACTTGGTTCTTGAAAGCATGAGTCACAGGAGGAATCTGCGGATTTTCTACATGGTACTTGAAATGGTTTGTCATATTGGTCTTTGAGAAGATTCGGTTGAAGTAGAAATCCACTTTCTTGGCAATCTCTTGTTAAGCGTCATTAGCAATTTTGGAGTGGATTTGTACAAAGTCAAGAACTCTATCACTGTTTTTGATTACTTCAGTTATAGAAGCCGCATTGAAACCACTGAAGACATTCTGAAGCCCTTCATTGATTACAGATCTAAGCAGATCACTATCCATGGAGGGTTTAAAGGATTGAACAGATGATTTTACAGTTGTGGTCAGAGATTTTAGTTGATTCAGCACATTTTTAAGACATCATGTGTACTCATCAGTGAGTTAATTGAGGTTGGAAACAAGATCTTTCATTTCCTTCACAATTTGCTTGTTTCCTTCAGCAATCTTTTCATCTAAATATGCTAGATAAGAGTGATTCTGAGACACACCAACCTGTGGTATTTGAGAAGAAATAGGTTCTACAGAAGGAACAATAGAATAGGATCTCCAATGCAGCTCTGTCTTCAAGTCTTCAACCATACTTCTTAGTTTATTCACTTCATTACTGAGTAGCTTATTTTTAACTCTCACTTCTTGAATTTCATGAAGCATCTTAGGTTGTATTTTCCATAAAATCTTCTCCAATAAAAGTGAGTCATCTCTCTAACTTAAGTGTGTCACAGCACAATGTTGGTTATTCATGAGTTTCTCAACTCCAAATAAAAGAGTGGCACCAAATTACTTCAGATCATCCTTACTCACAAAGGATGGTTGTTCAGATGAGTGTTCAGGAGTAGGTACTAGTACAGGCTCAGGTTCCTTCTCAGGTTCAAAATTAGAGATTTATTTCAACTGAAATAGGGAGGAAATGTCATATTCGGTTGTTGTAACCTACTGAGAATCATTCACATCATAGAAATTAGGAAATTTATACTGAGTGTCTACATGACATTACTCAGTCGGATGCGAGGCTTCAACAGACTCATGATTTGGGGTTTGCTCCCCCTCAACAGGTGCCTCCTTCTCAAGACTAATAGGCTTATGATCTTGGTCTAATTCCCCAGACTTAGCTCTAAGCTCCTCATTCATTTCCTATCTAGCCAGCTAAAAAGCTAGCTCCATCCGTTCTTTAGCATAAGGTGTGATTTCAGGAATAGATTGTTCCATAGGGACTTCCTCAAGATTGACCACTTGCAGAATAGGTATCTCTTCCACTATAGGTTCTTCTACTATAGGCTCTTCCATGGCATGCTTTTTAGACTCTTTGGCAACAGATTCTGTTACAAATTCAGGTTGAGTTTCCAAATTAGCATCTTCTTTAGGAGTAGGTTCTTCTTCTTTAAGAACTACATGAGAAACAGTAGTCTTGTCTTTATCAACAATAACATATTCCCTAGGTGGCACTTCAGCCTCTTCTTCCTCTTCTTCAGGATACTCAACAATCTCATATGGTTCCAAACCAGGATCAGAAATGTCTTTCGACTTTGAGGGATAATCCACAGGATTGAATTTCTCATAAACTTTATCATTGTCTTCTACCCATTCCTCTTTCCAAGGATTCCAATTTATCTTCATTATTTTGATAGTAACTTTTGAGAGGAAGTACTCATAGTCCATAATCACTTCCTCATTGGGTCCAACCACACCTTTTTCAAGAATCTTGGCTTATATTAACCTTGAGTAGAACAGAGAAGTTGACTTGGATGTGACTTTGATCAACTTACACATGTGGTGTATGATATACTTACACAGGTTGATCCTATGTCCATTTTTCATGAGGTGAATCAAAAACACATCTTGATATTTTAACACAGAAAAATCACCTTTCCTTGGACTTACCAAATTATGTACAAACTTAAAAAGAAACCTTGTTTATCCATCAAATTCAGTAGAAATGGCTCCCCTTTGGGTGCCATTTCTAGTTAGGGTTTTCAGAACATCTTCTATATCAAAGAAATTGGTTGAAGGTGGAGGTCCTCTCTAATAATCCTCACATATACCTTCATGAGGTATCCTAAGGAATATAGCCTATAACCTCTAAGAGAAAGAACATCTCTGGCCATTGACCTAGCTCCTCACAACATAACTTCCACCAGAATCAAATAAGAATTGTACATATTTATAAAATTGATCCACTAACCTAGGATAGATTGGTCTATCCTCCTTCTAGAACCATTCTAACTGGCCTTGTTGTTCTAACACTTTCAATACCAGCGAATTACTAGACAGAAGCTACTTGGGGAAGATCTCTTTCTCAGGTATAACAACACAGTTTACTAGATTCGGATTTATGGTTCCTTCGGGTGTTAGCTTAGGTGCAATCTTGTTCTTCTTCGAGCTGCGCTTCTTGGGTGTCGAGGATGATGGATGTTTCATTCATGGCATTAACTGAAGGTCTGAGTGAGAGAAGGGTTGTAGGGATGAAGATTTTTTTGAAAAGAGTAGGTAGAATAAACCTTGAGTGAAGAATTAAGTGATACTTTCTTTGTTTTACCATTTAGGAATACCAAACGTTGCTAAAATAAAAATGTAGGAAACATAAAAGAATTGAAATAATAATTACTGCTATATGGGTTTAAAGAAAAACATAAAGAATTTTTACAGTGAGACTGTGAGTGGTCATTATGGTGATATAGTGAGTAGTCATTATGGTGAGACAGTAAACAAGTTTCACAGTGAGACCATGAGTGAACTTCTCAGTGCGCGTTATGGTGAGATAGTTAATGTCAGACCGTAAGTACAAAATGCTAATGGTGAGACCATAAACATAAAAATTTATAGTGAAACAGTAAACATGATAGACAGTAACTGAGAAACCATAATCATGAAATAGTAATGTATAACACAATAAGATATCAAACAGTAAGACCTGAAACAGTAACAAGTAAGGTATCTATTCGAGATTTATCATGCCTAGTTCATGTATGATGTAGTCTATTCTCTCAGAATTTAATGGTTTAGTGAATACATTAGCAAGTTGATATTCAGTACCGATGAATTCCAAAGTGATATCACCTTTTTGATAATTATCTCTCAAAAATTGATGTCTTACATCAATATGCTTTGTCCTAGAATGTGAAACAGGATTCCTTGAGATGTTAATAGCACTTGTGTTGTCACAATTTTAGGTACATGTCTGAATTGATATCCATAATCTATTAATGTGTGTTTCATCCACAAAATTTGTGCACAACAACTACCAGCAGCTATGTATTCAGATTCTACAGTAGATAATGCAAGAGAATTTTGTTTCTTACTACACCAAGATACTAGTGACTTGCCTAAAAGCTGACTTGTTACAGAGGTTCTTTTTCTATCTAAGTTACAGCCACCAAAGTTAGCCTCAGAATAACTAAATAACTCAAATTTTTGTCCTTTAGGATAAAATAGTCCTAGATTGGGTGTATGCTTTAGGTATTTGAAAATTCTCTTTACAACATTTAAAATGATATTCCTTAGTTTTTTCTTGAAAACGAGCACACATACACACACTAAACATAATTTTAGGATCACTTGCAGTTAAGTAAAGTAAACTTCCAATCATTCCTCTATAAGTGGTTTGATCAATAGATTTTTCATCTTCATCAAGATCCAACTTATAAGTGGTGCTCATGGGAGTGTCACTACTTTTAGTGTTATCCAATCCAAAACATTTTAGAATATCCTTTTTATATTTACTTTGATTAAAAATAATACCATTTTCATTTTGAAAAACATGAAATAGAAGAAAATATTTGAGTTATCCCATTAAACTCATTTCAAATTCATTTTTCATCGGTTTAGAAAAATCAACACATAAAGAATTATTCGAGGATCCAAAAATAATGTCATCTACATAAATTTGAACAACTAAAACATCATTAGAAATTCATTTTCTAAAAAGAGTAGGATCAGCTATTCCTTTTGTAAATCCTTTAGAAATAAGAAAAGTACTCAATCTGTCATACCAAGCTTGTGGAGATTTCTTTAAACCATATAAAGCTTTTCATAATTTCAAAATATGATTTGTAAAATGGGAGTTTGTAAATCTAGGGGGTTTTTCAAAAAAAACATCCTCAGCTATATACCCATTTAAGAATGCACTCTTGACATCCATTTGATATAATTTGAAATTCAAATGTGCAACATAGGCAAGCAGGATTTTGATGGCTTCAAGTCTGGATACTGGTGAAAATGTCTCTTAATAGTCAATTCCTTCTTCTTGACTATAGCCTTGTGCAACAAGTCTAGCCTTGTTTCTAACTATGTTACCAGCTTCATCAACATTATTCCTAAAAACACATTTAGTGCATATGGTCAAAGTGTCCTTAGGTCTATCTACTAATTCCCATACTTTTTTTCTTTTAAATTGATTTAATTCTTATTGCATATCCATCACCCAAAATTCATCATTGATTGCATTATTGATATTTTTAGGTTCAAGCTGTGAAAGAAAATCTTAATGTTCAACCTGGTTTCTCAGAGAAGCTCTAGTTTGTGTCTCTTTATCTAAATATCCTACTACAGCATCTAAAGGATGATTTTTAAGAGTCCTAGTTGGTCTAGAAAAGTTAGGGCAAGAAATTTTAGGTTCATTTACAGGTTTGGGATCTAGAGAAGCAAGTTTTGGAAAATTTCCAGAACTGGTTGTCTTAACAACAGGTTCACTATCTTTGTTATTAAGGTTTATAATGGAAATATCTTCTTTAAGATTTTCAAGAGGATTCATAGGTTCATGTGGATTAGTTTCATCAAATATGATGTGTACAGATTCTTCCACACATTTGGTTCTCTTATTGAATACTCTATAGGCTTTACTTGATATTGAGTAACCTAGGAAAATTTTTTCATCATTTTTGGAAGCAATTTTTTCAAGATTATCTTTACTGTTGAGAATAAAGACTTTGCAACCAAAAACTCTAACGTAATTAACCTATGGATTCCTATTGTTCCAAAGCTCATAAGGGGTCTTTTTAAGAATTAGTCTAATCAAGACTCTATTGATAATGTAACAAGCTGTATTAACACCGTCAGCCCAGAAGTAAATAGGAAAATCATATTCATTGAGCAGTGTCTTAGAAATCTCTTGAAGAGTCATATTTCTTCTTTCTACTACACCATTCTGCTGAGGTGTTCTAGGAGCATAGAAGTTGTGACTATAGAAATTATGTGAGCAATAAGATTCAAAATATTGATTTTCAAACTCACGGCCATGTTCACTTCTCAAGGTCTTGATCCTAAGTCCACTAAGGTTTTCTACAGACTTGGAATATTTGATAAAATAAGAACAGGCTTCACTTTTGTGCGCATGAAATTATTCCCAAGTGTACCTAGAAAAATTATCTACAAGAACATAAACATAGTGATTCACATTTTGACTTGAAACTCTTGATGGTCCAAACAAATCCATGTGAACCAACTCGAGAGGTAGAGAAGTAGAAACTTCTTTATTTACTTTGAAAGAAACTTTGTGTTGTTTTCCCCTTTGACAAGGATTACACACTTTATTGAGTGGGAATTCCCGTTTAGGTAAGTCTCTAACTAAACCTTTAGTAGTCAGATTGCTAATTGACTGCACATTTCAGTGCCCTATCCTTCTGTTCCATAGCCAAGATTCTTTATAAAAAGAATTTAAACATGTAATACTTTGTTAAGATAAAGAATTCAAATCTACAATTTAAACATTTTTATTTCGTAATGCAGTAAATACCAAAACATTTTAAGAATTAAAAACATTACATGAATCATTTTCAAATTTTATATTGACACCATCATCACAAAAATGAGAAATGCTTAGCAGGTTGTATTTTAATCCATCAACAAACAGTACTTTAGAAATTAAAACTGAAACAGTGTTACCAATCTAGCCTAAGCCGATGATATTTCCTTTTGAGTTATCCCCAAAGGTGACATATCCTTCATCAACTTTGAATAAGCTCTTAAAGCATGAGTAGTATCATTTCATATGCCTTGAACATCCACTATCCAAATACCATGTCTTTCTATAGGAACTTTTCAATCATGTTTCCTACAAAACAGATTTAAACAGAAGATAATTTTGGTACCTAGATTTTCTTTGATCAAGAAAGGTTAGCAAGTAAAACTTTAGGGACCCATATTTGTTTAATGGGTTTCCTATAATTAACATATACAAATTATTTTGATAAGTAAACTATGTTTGGTCTATAAGAATTTGAATAACTAGATGAAGCATAAGTGTTGACATAAATTGAACTAGCGGCATACTGTCCAGATTTTGGAATAAATTTATTCTTAACAATCTGTCTCTATCAAGGTTGGTATCCAAAACCAGTAGTATACCTTGGTGAAACTTGTTTTCCAAGCATTTGAGTTAGAGTATTCTTTCCATTAGTGAACATCTCTAAATCTTTTCTACGTTTCTCATTGAAAAATTTGAGTTCAGTATTCTCTTTGAGTAGTTGAGAATTATTTTCCTTTTCTACTTATAGTGCAGATTTAACAGTGCTAATTAAAGTATATTGTTTCTTTAATGATTTGTACTTATCTTTTAACTCATTGCAGGTATCTTCTAACATATTACAGCATTCAAATAATTCTTCACTAGACATGTTTTCTGCATCAGAATCAAAATCATCTACAGAATAATAACAGTTTAAAGTAGGAGTATCCAATGTTACCTCAGATGTGTTTTTCATGAAACACATATTGGCTTTTTGAGATTTTTCATCTTGATTGGAATCAGAATCACTCGAACTATCTTATGAAACACTCCAGGTTGATTTCATATCTTTATTATATTTTTTGCCCTTGTACTCATATTTCTTCTTGTACTTTAACTTTGTATAGTCATCTTTCACATGTCCTTTCCTTTTACATTCATAACAGACTATGTCATTACTTTGATCAGTCCTTTTACAATCCTTCTTCCAATTACCATTATTTTCATATTTACCCTTATAATTTTATTTTATAAAAAACTTCTTTTTCCTATAAAACTTCTTAAATCTTCTTGCTATCTGAGCCATTTCAGCATCACTGTCAGATGCACTCTCTTCACTACTTGAGCTATCACTTGCATCTTGAATTTTCTCTTTGTCCTTGATTTTTGAAGCATTAGTCTTAAATGCCACTGACTTCTTCTTAGGTTCATCATCTTCCTCTTTGATTACATTCTATTCTTCTTCATACATCATCAACTTACCAATCAGCTCTTTGACTGGTTGATTGCCAATGTCACATGATTCTTGTATAAAAACATAGGTTTCTCACCATATATCTGGTAGGAATCTTAGTGTCATCATGATTTGATCCTTTGCTGGAACTGCTTTTCCTAGTGACCTCATTGTATTGACTATCTCATTAAACCTGAGATACATATTAGAAATAGATTCATCAGATTTTATTTTAAATTTATCATACTTAATAGTATATGTACTTAGTCTCATTTCATTTGCATTGGTTGTTCCTTCATGAGAAACAGCCAAAGTAGCCCATATTTCATAAGCAGTCTTACAGGAAGATATTAGATTAAATTCTTCATATCCTAAAGCACAATATAGGGCATTCATTTCTTTACAACAATTATTGTATGTAGATTTAGAAGGTTAATCCTAAGTATTTCTAACAGCTTTTTGAATCTTATACTGAGTCTCTATAGTAGTCCAGATGTCAAATCCCATACTTTCCAAAAGAATCTTCATTTTTATTTTCCATTGGGCATAATTAAAACCATTAAATAAGGGTGGCCTATTGGTAGCTACACCTTCTAATATATTATCCATAATAACTAAATTTTTTTTAAAAGGATATATAAAGATATAAAAATTCAAAATTAATAGAAATTTTAAGATCTTTAAGATACAACTAAAATCACAGTTGAAAACTTTTCACAAATAGAGAGTTGTGAAAAACTTTTAAAAAACCTCTAATACCAAATGTTGGTCGGAGTGGATACTCAAGAGGGGGGTGAATTGAGTTCCTATTTAAAATTTTTTTTTAAAAGATTTATATTGAAATCTCCCAATTTAAATAACAAGCTAAACTGTAGTGAATTTGTAATACAGTAAAGGTTCAGTTAGGTTCTCAAGAGATTGACTAGTTCTCAGTTAATCTAATCTGAAGATTAGATTAGCTTTGGAAACTAACCTACTGGTTTACAATAAATACAAACACTTTCTAGTTTAACTATCAGAGTAACTTTAAAATATATTTATATTTAAAGTACATAGCAGTGGAATATTCAAAATAGTTTTAACTAAAATAAACATGCACAGCAGTTTTAACCAATATTTTTAGTCTCAATTTGAGACTTAGTCCTCTAAAACAGTTTATATAAAACTTTGATCCACACCCTGGATCGGGGTTTACAATAGTACTCAGACTGTCCAGGACCTCAGACCTCTACCATAGTTCTATGTGGGAAAGAAACAATAACAACAGCTCACAGGTTGTCCAGGTCCCTAGACCTCTACTACTATCCACAGTGGGATACAAGAGTGTAAGGGAAATATTGAGTGAGGATTTATAAATCCTCCAGTTTGGCTTAGGAGTCAGTGTGTGTTCAAACAGACAGGATCAAACACTGCTCGTAATGTAAATAAAATGATCACAGTAGAGAAATAATATGGAGATAGGTTTACGAAGCTCTTGTGTGATATCAATGTAGATCTGAACTCCTTTGTATTGAAGCAGATGAAGTTATGAATCCTTCTTTGGGAGTTGTGTGAAAAATAGAGTGTCGTAATCCCGCTTGTGCTCTCTGTGAGGTTCAGTTGAGTCACTACAACAGAATCGTTGTTTAGAGGTGGTTTTTTTTATGTTTCGTGACGGTTTAAACTATCGCGGCATGGTTTGGCGGTGGTTTGCAGAAACCGCCACCTAATATGGTGTCACCAATCTATTTGCGGTGGTTTTTTCCATTTAGCGGCGGTTTAAGGAAAGTGTCTTAGATGCCTCATTTAGCATCAGTTTTCCTGAATTTAGTGGCGGTTTTTACGATCCCCTGATATCAATTTATTCATGGAAGTTATAACCTCCATGAATAAACTCAAATTCAGTGGCCGTAAAACTTCCGCCGAAGTCACGAGAACCACCGCGGAATGAGGTAGGAATGATTAGACTATGTCGCGGTGGTTAAAACCATTGCTAAACATAAGAAAAAATTTACGTTTATTGACAGTTTTCAAAGTTTCGCAGCAGTTCAAACTGCCGCCCATATAAATGTCGCGGTGGTTAAAACCACCGCTAAAAGCTACCCAGAAAAAAAATCTTCTTTTGCTGCACCACTTCCCTAAAAAACAAATCAAACCAAAAATATAAACCAACTGAGATACATTATATCCCTCCTACCATGCATAACCCACATCATGTATCATCATCACTAGACCTCCTTCACTACATCACATTCCCACAATCACTTCTTAAATATCAAAAATAACAACATGACAATCACACACCAAAACATCACTTTCCACAAAAAATCATTTGGAAAGAAATTATATATTATTTATATTTGTTTAAAATTGATTAATTAATTATAAATGATGATAAAATATTATAATTAATTATGTATGATTCCTTTTTATGTTATAGGACCTAAGAAAATGGGTGGTGAAAGATTGGTCCATGGAAAGCTTGGGGGTGAGGTCTGTCCATGAGTTGTTAAGTGGTGTGTCAATGGAAAGGGGCTTCAAAATCAGTTAGGCTCTCTAATGTTCTAGACCTATTGTTTTTATTATTATTTTTTGTGTTTTGAGGTGTGTAAGATTTCCATTATATTCCATTCTCTTTTTATAAATCCAATTATTAGTTTTTAATTAAATGGTTAATTGAAATTAAAATGTTAAGGTGATTGAAGACCATGAGAAAACTAAACTATGTGCTCGGGAACAAATAGATGATTGTTTACTGGCCTGATTCCTTGGTCTCTAAAGGATGAGGCATTAAACTTAGAGATCACAAGTGACTTCCTGACCCCTTCATTGGGGGGGGGGCTTTTGAGATGTCTTTTCCCTAGAGGACGATCCTTGTATACCTTTTTATGGAGGTGTTTTGTGACATAAGATGACCATCCAATGTGGGGTAGCTAAGACCCTTGAGACACCTCCAACAATTAAGTAATGTTTGACTTAGAAACCATGGCCTATCTAGTCTGGAATGTGTCTTGGGTATACCATCAAGTTATGCAATCATAGTAATTGTTTGTATTAACCAAACCCTTTTCTATTAGTTGTGATTTACTATAGGTGGACGAACATAGGATGGACTACGATTGGGTTTTTCGAGTGGACCATCTAAGTGAAACCTTCTAACTAAGATGGTCCATGATCCATATTCCTGGAAAACCCATTATTTGGTTTCCGCATTGAGGCCGAGATGTTATTTTATATATTGAAACTGCTAGAAATTGTGTTTTTATCGAATGAAAAGTACAAGATTGAGATAGTGGTCCATGAACAATGATCCCAAGAGATATTCCTCTACATACATATAGACCTAGAGGACCCATGTGGGTTCCCAGAAGATAGACCAACCCTGAATAGGTGCATGTGTTTCTTTAGAGATGGTTACAGGTGTCACTATAAAACATGAACCAATGTGGATGCCTGATGGAGCTAAGATTATAATGATGGGAATGGGTGTTCTATTGACCATGGTTTTATTTGTATTTATATTTAGTCTTGATTCATTATATTTAACAAGATTCATTAGAATCTATAATTGGGCATGACACAATTTTCATTACTTAGGACACCTGTGAATCACTTGTTGGGATGGATGAGACCCTTTGATTCTTATTGTGTTTCTAATCTATTATCATGACATATTTGGGATGGACACTTAGTACATCTAGCATCAATCATATATGATAGATGTATAACTAATGGTGATACCTTTTTTGAAAAAAAATCCATCGAGTCCTATGTGCTAGATATATTCTAGTAATTTATATATCTTCTCACTGGAGTGTTAGTTTGGGACATATGAGTAGTAAATTCTAATAATTTTTCTATATAGAACATGATGCTACACATGAATTCATAATCTGGGGTTTATATTGATAACATACAAGTAGATGGTTCTTTATTGCTTTGTAGGGATTATGATAGGTGTGGGTGGGCAATTGGAGCATCCATCGGGTTGATAACCCTCCTGGTAGCATAATGGATCCAAGGAATGAGTCCTATATTTATTTTTTGGATTACGTAACCCTATCATAGAGATAGGACGTGGGTCCTCCATTCATAGAGTTGGTAACCCTCTCAGTTGATGTACATAATGCACATTGAGGCATAGATCATTCAATGCATCCAGTAACCCTCTTGAATAACAAAGTATTTAGTGTTTAATGAGTCCATTATTACTTCTAATATTGAGGGAGGATGTAGAAGTGATTGATGTGTGATAGTATGGGTGAAAATTGGACATTAAAATGTGTGGTGGCAACTACCAATTCAAACATAGGCCTAAATGGAATGATGTATACCACACTCGAGAAATCAAGACATAAAAAGAAACATCAGAAATCAATAAAATGCATAAAAAGAAACATGAGAAATCAAGGAAATTTTAGGACATGTAAATGTGTGGTGGAAACTATGTGCCACAAATGTTACATATACAAACCAAAAGTTCTCATATTTTTTCAACACATCAACAATACAACTACTCAGGGTCTGATGATGCATCACCACCCTCTCCACCTTCATCTTCACTTTCTGATGTCACCTATAAGAAAATTATATTGAAAATTAAATACGATTCCATATTTATATTAAAACATAAAACCAATTAAAGTTAGAAAACTAAATGAATTTGATTTTTGTAATTTACTTGCATACCACCAGTCGATGCACTACCACCGGGGGAATATCTTCTCATATGATGATGTATTTCAATCAACTCTTTCTGTAAAGCAGATATCTGATCTCCCTGCTGGTGAACTGTGTTTTGTAAAGAAACAATCTCTTTCTTAGCATATTTGAGTATGGGATGAGTAAAGTTAGGAGTAGATGCAGCTGTCATACCCGGTGGCCTGCTAAAAACATCAGATGGTACGGGTCCCAAACCCATCCCGCGTACTCTCCCAGGATGCTCCTTCCCAATGACTTTAGCACCAGGTCATCCTGGAAGACTGAGTAGGACTGCACAAGATTGGCATCCCATAGTTCATTAATTTTTACCTATAAATCAAATATCAATATATATTAACACATTAAAAACTTATAATAAGTTATTATGATACAAAATTTACTTCATACCCCAACTTATTTAGCAGGCTCATTAAAAAAGCTTCCATCTGATCTCTTGTGAACATCCAACCACAGTTCAGTTTTGGATGCTTCATGCCCTAAACTCTGGTACTTTATTAAGATAAGATAAATCAACAATTCAATATATTAAACAGATAATGTTGTCTTATAAATATTTATACTAATTAAAAGATTACCAATGTCGTTCGGATTCTAGAAAAACTTTTTGAGCCCGTAGTGTACGGGATGACTTGCTTAGCCCAGTTTGATGCATTTTGTCTTGAGAGATCCTGAAATAAATAAAATGAAATTTAATACTAATGTATTGAATTTCATATCCTTTTCATATACATTTATAAATGTAAAATGAGGATAATATAATAATATATATTTCAATACCATCTGCTTCTAATCACGATGTTTGTCAACAAACACTTTCCATTGTTTTATCAGTACCCCACTGGGTAGCTTCTCATACATTTGTTGTGCAGTTAACAAAGTATTGTTTACATCACACCGTAATATCCATTTGAAATCTTTCCACTTCTTACCTAGATTTTTCAATGTCCACTTCCATGATATCACATCAGCAACGGTAAAGTGGAATATCATCTGTATACAGAAATTCATTTTGAACATATTAGTAACATGACATTAAATTAAACCATAATGTAATAAATTTACCTTTATTTGAGAGTCATAAACTTCATTTTTCCAACTTAGAGGCATATGTCTCCAATCTTCATATGAAATGGGAAGGGAAACAGTCTCCGCTGCCAGTTGGCCTAAAATCTGTCCAAGTAACCCTATGGCATCAGTCGTAGGGACCCCATAAGAATCAAATGGAATGAATATCTTCTCACTAGTAATATTCCAAACATCTGAACCTTTTTTTTCTCCACGGTTGAATTTTTTTCATCTTCAATGAGAAAACAATTAGTATAAACAAAATGCAATAAATTTATTTAATTAAAATTTGTACCTATGACAGTGACACTACAGTATGCCTGAGATGAACTGGAAGGGGCATGTCGCTGCCCCACTACTAAGGCTCTTGAAGGGGGAGTCGACGACTCACCCTCTAATGGGACATCCACAGATGGTGTGAGAGATGGTACAGGGGGAGATGATGCAGGGGTGTCGGCAGCTGATGCCTCAAATGTCGTGGGGAGGGAGCCAAATTGATTGCCATCTGTCGTAGAACTAGATGAAATAGTGTACTGCTTCCTCCTTGGAATTTCTGTCATTTAATCAAATAAAATTAAGTTTAGAATATATATTTCAAAAAAATTATTCAGAAAAAAAAAATTAAAAATGATAATAGATGCCCAGTACAAACAGACAAAATATATATAACAATGATAATGAATGACTGCAGAAATGAAACAAGTGGTTGCTGAATAAATAAATAATTGTACATACAATCATTTTCCCCTTCCATCATGTCAGTTCCCTGCTCCATTTCTTCATCCACTTCATTCATCCTTTCTAGACTAATATTTTCAATGTCATGATGGACAAATAATCCTTCTTCCTGTTGCTAAATAACTTCAATTTCAGAGGTCAAATTTTCCACTTCATAACCCATATCATACAAATCTCTTTGTATTACGTGATAAACTACAATCCACCATTCATCGGAGACATCATTCACATAATATACCATTTTTTCTTGCGATGCTAAGATATATGGATCATGGAGTTCACGATCACCAACATCCATCAAGCGAGAGAAGTTCACAGAAGTAAATTACAAGGAATCTCTTTTAACACCTCTGATAAAATCAACCCATTTTCATTTGAATAAAACAATCGAAAAAATTCCATGGTATTTTAATTCAATAATATCATGCAGCTTTCTGTAGTATTCCACTTCAGCAAATGTAAATATACCACTATTCTGTGTTTTCAATCCCACTTGTCGATCGACTGTACGAAATCTAAATCCATTCACATTATAAGCGTCAAACTTTCTAACTTGTTTTAGAGGACCTCTAGAAAGAAACATCAAATCTTATGACACCTCTGATTGAGTATCAATATTCATGATCTGAAAAAAGAAATATACTTTATTAGATTTTCAAAATGTATGTGTCAAACTAATATTCGTATTTATTGCAATATTTATGAACTTAAACGTCATGCAAACCATTCTACAAGCTCTTTATTAACATCTTTCATTATATCTTTCTCATTTCGGATTCGGACTCTCATTCATCTCTTTTTTTGTATCCTCAACTCTTCAATAAATGGATTTGCAATTTCACTATTCAGCAGCACATATCTATGTTCCTGTAATAATTCCAATTTAGTCAATGTCACATTTTAGGTCCTCCCAACTGATCGGCCAATAGTAGGAAATATTTTGGATTTTTGATGTATTTGAGATTGATTCGATGTGTCATCAATAGGTCCAAACCGATTAAATATTGTCTCAATATCATCCTAGTATCGATAACAAAAGTTCAGACACTCCTCAGCCAAATAGCCTCCAGCAATAGAGCCTTCTGGTTGAGCATTATTTCTCACGTATGATTTTAAATATCCAAGATATCTGTGAAATAAAATAAACATAATTATGAATTTAATTAAGTACCAAAAATTGTTTAATTAACAAGAAAACATATAAATAATGTACCTATCAATTTGATACATCCATCGATAATGAACGGGGCCTCCTAATTTAGCTTCCTCAAACAAATGCACAGTTAAATGCATCATTACAGTAAAAAACAATGGAGGAAAGATCATCTCCATTGCACAAAGGTTCAATACAAACCTCTCCTGGAGGTTGTTAAGCTGAAATGGATGTTGAGATTTCTCATATAGTTGTCTGAAAAATGTGCAGAACTAGAGTACAACAGCAGTAATTTTTTCAGGTAATAATGTACGCAATGCCAATGATAGTAACTACTGTAACAAAATACGTGAATAATGACTTTTCAATCTATGTAACTTACAATTCTTCAAGTCAACACACCTCGATATGTTACTTGAATACACATCAGATACCTTAACATTCTTTAACATTCAAAATAATGTATCTTTGTCCCTGTTTTTCATTTCAAAAATTGCCATAGGATACTTTTCATTCTCATCTGGCCAGAGATCATGTTTTATGTTCATTGCTTGTAAGTCTTTGTGAGCATTGAGATGATCCTTCAACTTTCCATGCTCATTAAGCAATGTGAATATCAAATTTTCACAGACATTCTTCTCAATATGCATCACATCAAGATTATGCTGCAACAAATTAAATTCCCAATACGAAAGTTTGAAGAATATACTTTTTTTCTTCCACTATTGCATTCTAGTTTCACATGAAGATGCACTTCGGACCTGTTTTCCGCTCTCATTCAAATGATGAACCTTACCAAATTTTATTTCAACATTTTCAATCTGTTTCAATATTTCAGAACCAGTTAACAACTTTGGAGGTGGTTTACGATCAATGGAACCATTAAATTTTGATCTGTTCAGCTGAAATCTATGAGATGCATCAAGAAATCTTCGATGACACAAGAAGCACCATTTTCTACTATGAGGTAGCCGTTTGGGATCAAAATAAAAGTTATAAATGGGATAAGACAAACCCGTGTAATTCTTCCAACCAGATAAATTGCCAAGCCCATGGAAGTCACTAATGTTCCACAATAAAGTAGCATGCATTTTGAACATTGTTTTAGAAGAAGCATCAAATGTCTCAATACTGTTTCTCAATAACTCCTGCAATTTTTCAATCAAAGGCTGCAAGTATAATCTATATAATTTCCATGAATTTTTTTTCTAGGAATAATCATCAAAAGGATAAAAGATTTTTGTTGCATACACATCCAAGGAGGCAGATTATAAGGGATCAAAACAACTGGCCAAATGCTATAACTGATACTCAAAGTCCCAAATGGGTTGAATCCATCAGCAGCCAATCCCAATCGAACATTCCTAAGATCAGCTGAGAAATCGAGATGTAATGAATCAAATGTCTTCCATGATTGAGAATCTCATGGATGTATCATTAACCCATCATTTTTATTATCTACAAAATTCCACTTCATGTATTCAATGGTTTTCGATGACATGAATAATCCTCGCAATCGAGACTTCAAAGGAATGTAATGAAAAACCTTTGCAGGTGTGTTCCTTTTCTTCTTCTCCATGAAATTATGTTCATTCAGACTTCCAACATCACCCTTTTCCTGCCATCTAGAAGAAGAACATTTCTTGCAATTCTGTCTACTTGAATCCTCTCCCCAATAAAGCATACAATCATTGGGACACGCATGTGTTTTTGTATAATTTAGACCAATCTTGTTAACAACTTTTTTCATATCATAAAAATATTCTGAGATTTTTGCTTCAAGAAATGCATCACGAATCAATTCCAATATCATGGACATTTTATTTATTTGTAATCCCACATAGACATTTGATATGGTAAAACTTCAGCAGAAATGAATGCTTTGAATATTTCAAACACCCACTATAAAACTCTTGATTTCCATCATCAAATAAATAATGAAACTCATTTTCCTCATTGAAGTTTTCTCTTACATTTGGCTCCATAGAATCAAGAGGAGGATCCAATGATATGTTACAATCTTGATATGCATGTGTTACAGTCTCAAAAAAATCACTTGTCACGTTGCAATTTGTAGCACCCTCTTCTAGTTGTTCTGATATGTTTTGATGTTGATAGTGGTGTCTTTCAGTGCCGAATGCAACATTTATGAGGTTTTGCATTTCATTTCCCATTATCGAAGAACTTGGGACCTCATTCTGCAGATTAATATAAGTGCTCAATCTTTCTGTAACATTCGATTTTCCATGCCAAATCCAACACAAATGTTGACCAGGGAATTGCTTCAGTATTAAATGTTCATAAACCTCATCTCTCTTCAACCATGTTCTAAATTTACATTTAGGACATGGAAATTTTATTCTCCCTTCAACGGATCGATTAGAAATTGTAAAATATAAAAACTCATTCAAACCCTTAACATACTGAGGTGTGTTCCTCGGTAATGTGATCTATCTTTTATCCATGTATATCACAATGTGCCTACATAATAATAAAAATAATTAAAACACATAGTTACAACTAAATAGAGAAATATATTCATATATATGATAGTTTAACATTACAGAAACATAATATAATAAAGACAAACCCCTGAGTTAGATATGAACCCTCTATTGTTTGGGATAGGGGAAGTTTCTTTGGTAAAGAGAAACAGTGCGCTAACAACGTGGTAGCTACTTTACCATGAAAACCAAAGCATATTGTTAATTTGGAATAACCCCAACCTAAGTTCTCTATAGAGTATTCATATAAAACTCTAATATCAAATAAATCTATTATAAATAATGTTTAGGGAAAACCTTGTGATGCTTACAAAACTCAACACATTGTTAATTTGGAGTGGCAAGAACCACGTGAGGGATAGTCTTGAGGTATGATAAGTGGTGGTGTTTATGGAAATGCATGATGAAATATTTAATCAATAAAGATCAATGAACATTACATAACATCAAAACAAGAAAATTATTAGATGGGGTGACACGTATGAGAGGAATACTAGAATCTTGGATATTTCAAAAATCACTGGGTATTAGTTTAATTGAGAAATCAACCACTTAGTTAGGCGGAAGACTAGAAAATAAATGGTAAAAACATCAGCGTATTCTCTCACAATGAGAATTTAATCAAGGTTTATCTTTTCTATAGTCTCAATAATTTGATATATATATTCTCACATAGAAGTAAAAAATATCCATTCTTTACATAATGATTACCAAGGATAATCATCTTTCTATATTCACTTGTATAGAATGAGAGGAAGATTTACAATATTGAGGATAATTTTATTAATTATAAAATATATCCAATATTTATACAAGAAAAATTAATTCATACACATAATTTCATTTAATTACACAAAAGGGAGTATCTCAAGGTTTTATTTTATATTAATCAAAATATTTCTTAAGGGAATGAATTATTATAAGGGGATGAAATGATTGACTAATTTTATCACATCAATAATAACTTCACATAGATGTTTTGATGGGGTGTTTTAACAGTTATACAAAACATTCATGATATGAAAGAATGTATAAAACATGAATAAAATAGTATTTTCTCTATACCTGAGTAATTAACTATCATACTTGTAACCATATTATTATTAGGATCCGTATCAGTAACTTTGTTTTCATAAGCTCACCCATACCCTATAGACCATATATGTTGTTTTCATTGATAAAATTATATACCCCTTCACAAAATGAATTGATTTAAATAGGGTACCCATTTATTTAATATAAAACATTTTAAAATATTATTAGGGTTGATTAGATAATTCCTTTATTCCATCACAATGGTGGGTTTCTCCCATAGACATTCTCTAGCTATGTTCACCTATTTCCAACACCTAAATCATTTTCTTTAATTATTTAGGAAATTTATGTCATGATTCTCCATACACTTTAGATAAGTGGGATGATAAACGTTCTTAACCCCATGATATTTATTTATTTCACTACAAGAATTGAAATCCACACTTCACTTATTATCTATTAAACCATGAAACCCTCGAGAATCAATGATCTCTATTTTAAATTTGAGGGTTTATAAAGAAATCTCTTTATAGATAACAATTTCTCATATCACCAAATCATTTAATAGTTTCATATTCAGACAAAAATAATTGTTTTTAAGTGAATTTTTAGGGTTATTGAAAATAGCTGAGGAATATAGTAAATGTCATATGATGTTTTCCTCATACACTTGAAGGATTATTCTTCCCTTTTCTTGAGGCCAAGGAAATAATTCTCAATTTTATATGAGAGAGTTAAAGGAAAATATTTATCATAAATAATTTTCATAAATTCATTCCACTCCATCAATTTGATCTCCTCATCAAGCATCATTTTATTCATAAATGTAACACATTATATATTTTCTATCTTTAACCATATCACCTTTAAAGGTATTATCATATTAAACCAATGGATTATCAAAAGAAATTAAGTAATGGGGATTTTGATTTCCATATAATTATAACAATAATGTATAGATTCCATATTTATAACATCATCATCGAATAATTATGCCACTTCACAAAAATTTCCATAATATGGAAACCATCAATATTTTCAACAAAATTGAAAACCCAACTCCTAACATGTGTCAATCATCACTGTCACATCATCATATTAGCTAGAAAATAGGTAATCCCAACTCTCAACCTATGTCAATCATCTCATCATCATCACATCAGCATAACAAGAAAGTCCAACACTCAACCAGCGTTAACCATCCCAACATCCACTAAATTTCCACATCATTACCTCAATGACACATTTTATAACCTCGAGCCATCACAACCAAAAACATGACATATCCTTAAAGCCATCACAACCTAGGGAAATGTGTACATGTTATACCTTAATCCATTGTAACCCATAATATAAGCATGTATTGTAACAATGATCCATCACAACCCATGTGTATAGTATCAAACAACCACAAACAGTCAAGCAGATAGAAAAACAATCACTTAATAATAAAAAATAACAAACACATAAAAAATCACATGCAATAAGTAGAAAAACAAATAATCATAAACGAAAACATCTGCATACAATACAATAAATAAAACATTACAATTTATTATAAGAAACAATAATAATAAAGAAATAACTAATATCAAAACAACAAAAAAATTAGAAATCAAACCCTAGGGTTCGTATAGGTCGTCGGGGAAGCAGGGTCGCACGGGGTCCTGGGGTCATCGGGGTCGCCAAGGTCATAGGGTCGTCGGGGTCGCGAGGTCACTGGGGTCGCCAGGGTCGCCAGGGGCCGGGGTTGCGGGGGGCTAGGTTCGGGGTCAGGGAGAAGGGTCGGGACTGTTAAAAAAAGGAGTTTCATGGTGGTATATTATAAACCACCGTGAAACCTTTTTTTAAAAAGGTTTAGCGGCGGTTCTAGGAACCGCCGCTAAACGGTTGTTTTGTTGTAGTGAGTGAAGATGTTCTTTAGGCTTCAAATATGCTTTGTGTGTTTAGTCGTGTCATATTCATGCAGGGTGCCTTTGTTTTGAAACATCCTCCAAGTATATTCTTCCTTCTTGTTCTCACTATCTTACTTTTAATTTTTGTATCGTGCATACTGATTCTTGGTCACACTTTGCTTTTAACTTGCAATGAACGTGTTGGAGCCGACAGGTTGTATGTGTTCTGCACCTTGTACATCATACTGTCTGATGATATGTGTACAATGAAACATTAATTATGTCAGTGCATTAAAGTCATCAAATATGACTGTTAGAAATTAATTTGAACGACGAAAAAGTAGTTTAAGAAACAGTGTCACAGTAAGTTTTGGAAATCGTGTCTCATTCACGGTGTCTTCTTCATGGTGTATGAGTTTCACAGTGTCTCATGGTCATGGTGTCTCATGGTCACGATGTCTCATGGTCATGGTGTCTACTTTACGATGTCTTGTTTTACAGGGTCTTTCTTCACAGTGTCTTGTTTGACGGTGTCTTGTTTCACAGTGTCTGGCTTCACGGTGTCTGGCTTCACAGTGTTAGAAAGACATAGACAGTGGCAGACTCAGGGTGTCCTAGACATTCCAAAGTTACTATGTGCAGAATTAAATAAAGATGATAATAGAAAGGATTATATTTAAGCATTGGTTAAAGAAGGTATTTTGATAGTAGATAAACGATACTATAAAGTAGGTAAATTTAAAATAGAACAATTAAGATCTTGCAAGGATCTTCTTAAAGCATGAGAAAACTTTAGATATAAATACACATGATTGGATATAATTTATAGAAGTTAAATAGGTTAAATAATATTTGGAATCATTAACACATGATTAAATAAGATTTGTGATCATTAAAACATGATTAAAACATGAGGAGTCCAACAATTTCTTTGGTTGATTTTTCTTATAAAAATAGTTTTCATTCCAGTATATAGATGGAACCATTTGAAGTATTATATGGAAAGTGTTATCGAAATCCTACTTTCTAGGATGATGTCTGGGAAATGAAGTTAATGGGAACTGAGTTAGTTGAGAAAACAAAAGATAAAGTTTAATTGATTCAGTGGCACATGAGAAAAACTCAGAACAGGTAAAAAGGTTATGTAGATAACTACATGAAAGATCTTTTTTTAGGTATGTGACCATGTCTTTATCAAATTTTCTCCATGGAAAACCGTGATTTTTTCTAGTAAGAAGGGGATGCTGAGTCCATGGCTCATTAAACCCTATTAAATCCTGGATAAATTTGTATTAGTTTCTTACTAAGTTTATTTGACTATGATTTTATACTAGGTACAAAATGTTGTTAATTTTTAAATTTTAAGAAATTATATCCTAGATTCATATCATGTTTTGAGTCCATAAGTAGTTTAGTTGGATGAGAATATTTCTTATAAGAAACAACCAGTTCAGGTTCTTGACCCTAGAGAGAAAGTATTGCGGAATAAGCTGATTATTTAGGTTAATGTTTTATGGAAAACTCATATGGATGAAGTAGATACATGGGAATCTAAAAATTCGATGAGGGAAAGATATCCCCAACTATTTTATCAATGAATAAAATTACGAGGATGCAATTTCCAAAAGGGGAGAAAGATATAAAATCCCAGGAAATTAAAGAGTAAGAATATTTATTATTTATTCATATTTATGAATTAGAAATTAATTTTACATTAATGGGGGGTCTATGTACAATATCATACCTGACACACAACAATGAGTTTCTTTGAAATCTTATGTTTCATGCAAGACCGAGTCATACAGAAAAATAATATATTATTAATATTATTATATTTAGTGGTAGTCTTCATCTAGTTATTCTATCAGATAGAATGAATAGAACAAAATACATTATGTTTATGCATTTTTATTAAATGTTTTTACAGCCATCCAATAAATTTTATAGGCTTAAAATATGAATAAATAGAATTTTAAACATAAAAATATCTAATATTTTTGAAAGGTAGTTTTATTGAATTTTGACGGAGAAATAATTTTAAATCTAAAATTTTTAACTTTAATAAATTATAATTTAAAAAATAAAATTACTCTTTGAAATTGTAAAATAAAAAAAATTTGGTTGAATTTTTGGTATTTTTCTAATAAATTTCATATTTTAATGAATACTGAAAAATACTGTATTTTAATTCAAAAATAATTTTTTATCTAATTTATTTGTATAGTTAGAACATACTTTTAATTTTTTCTTGAGTATAATTAGATTAATTTATTCATCAATTAATCAAATGTAGGTCATTGGATTCTATTTTATATTGAAATTAGATATAAAAACATTGTTAACTTTTGAACGTTTTACTTTAAAAAATCATTTTATCATTCTATCGATGAGATTAATTTTTAATTAATTTATGAAAATAATATGTTATGAATTTGGAAAATGGATTTCATATTTGTAATCATAAGTTGCAAATTATTTTAATATTCCCCTTTTATTTTTGTACATTATAAATAGTAACTTTAGTAATATTTTTATTACAACGGTTAAGGGAAAATCGGGTAATTAAAAGTAAAAGTAATATTATAACTAATTTAGAATCACCATAACACCTTTAATAATTTCATTTTATGGTTTTATTTCGACCCAAAAAATCCTTGGGTAACAGTTATATACTTTGGAATCCACTCCGGTGTGAGTAAGACATTTATTATATTTTATTCAAAAGAGAACTCAATTTTGTCACACTTTTGTTTTTCACAAGTATTTTTAATATGAGGTAATACATGGTCTATATTCGACTATAAATATTATTTATAAAGATAACTTTTCTACCTACATCATGGTAATTTATTTATAATTTTTAGGAAATAAATAATTAAACTAAAATGTGACACAATGTGGATGTAGTAATTTCTTAATTAATGAAGGAATCAAATAAATGATATTATAAGTATAAAAATAAATATATTTTTAAAAATTTTATGGAATACACGAATTTTATATATGTATTTTACATGTTAGGGATTACTCAATTGAGTTTTTTAATACAAAAAAGTTGATATAATATTTTTAAAAATGCAATAAATTAATTGTGTCAAAATTAACAGTAATGGTATTTTAAAATATAAAATAATTTATTAAATGAAATAAAATTAATAAAAATAAAAATTTAAGGTAAACATTTGGTATAATTCATAATATTTTATAAATTTCTAATTTCTTTGTCTATTTTAATTTTATAATAATGCTATTACCCCTTAAACTGTAAAATACAAAATATCATAGTAAGAATTAAGTGGGTAAAATAAGGGTTAAAAAATATAAGTATTAAAACAAACATTAAAACATGTTTAATTTTCATTTTATTAATTTATTTAGACTCTTAATAATTATATATTATAAATAAGTTAATTTGGGACCCTTTGGATTAGATATTTAATTTATATTAATTTAATATTTTGAAGAATTCCAAGAGTTCCTCTCCCCTCTTATATAAAAGGGAACAAATTATTCTCTATTATTCACACCTCAACACCTTTTAGGTTCATCCAAGATCTGGCAAAATAATTTACTAGAATCCATCACCATTTTATAGATATGTTATATTATGTATAACACTCACCTAATAGGTGGTAAGGTGTTAATCAAAGGAGGTTGTCCAAAGGAAAAGTATCATTTTTAAGCGTTTTTTGTTTTGTTTCTTATTCCACTTCCTTCAAATATTATTAAACCATGATGAAATAATAAATAAATAATCCTCAATATACTTATATGTTATTATGTTAATATAATCACCTAAATCCATCTCCAATTCCACCATATTGGAAATGAATTATTCGTTCGTGTGTATGGAGAACTACCACCTCGTGAACCGATCTAATTATTTTTCCATCACCGTCTCTCAAGACTAGTAATAATGATGTAATTAATGTTTATATACTATATTGAAGACATATTTATAATTATTAAATAATAATATATCAAATGTGTTCTTACCATTTCGTGAACATAAAAATGATAACGTTGTTCATGCGTATGTGTGAACTATCACTTACATGAAGCAATGCGATTCATTTTTCATCACAACATCACATCAATGATATATATAAGTATATTTAAATGATTTTTATTATATTTATTATATTATTATCATTATTTTATGTAAAAATAATAATTACCTTCTTTCCATAATGATCATTTAAAATAGAAATTCTACTCATGCGTACGTACGACCTACTGTGTCCATCATTGTAACATTGTTCATTTTTTATAACCATACATAATTGGATTTATTTAAAAGTATGATTTATGTATAAAAGTGACTATTATTTCATTAATATTATTCTTGAGATGATTTAATAGTGAAAATTTTGACTATAGACACCATTTTAAAGTCATTTTGGAATCGAGTACCAAATATCGACAACATGCCCGATGTGAACATAAATAGTAAAATAATTGTTATAAATGATAATAAGTGATAAAAAGGAAAAAAATTAAAAAATTTCTCAATGAAGAAAATAATTTACCATATTTTATTATTTGGTAAGATAAATATTGTATGTGAAAAGTCAGACTCAAGGTAAGAGACTTTCTTTTAAAAAGTATATAAAAGTTACACTTTCAACTATTTATAGAAAAATAAAAAGAACATTTGTTAACATATATATCATGAAAAAACTATATCACTTTCCTGTATATTTAATTTTTTTATTCATTCTTTAAATATTTACAATTTTACTTTTAAATAATGTTTTTTCATTTTTGAGTGAGTGACTTTGTAAAAATGAAAATTTATTTCAATGTGGGTACATTATTATTTTGTGCATGATTTATGTGTTGTGATTATGTTTTGGTTCTTGGTAATTGTTTATGATATTTGTTGGTTTTTTGAAAAATCGAAAGTTTGTGGTCCCGTTTTGTCTCTACAATGAATTGGGTAATGAGACAGAGTTAATTAGTAGGGTTTCTCTCAAGAGATTTAGGGAGAATACCGTAGTGGGTATTCCAAATTCAACCATTAGGGTTACTTCCTATATAGCCATGAAAACTACAATGTAATAATTATATGGAATCCACAATTTAACTTTATGGTTTATGTTTTCTATGATGTTTTACAATAATCTTATGATTTAATGAGTTGAGCTAAAGAGATTACGTTTTATGGGTTAAAATTATAACTTTGTGAAAAAAATCATTCGATTAGAAGTATTCCATGACTAATGATTTATTTATTTATTTCTATTCACCATACTGATATTTTTTTATCATCCCAAGTTTTAAAAAAATCATAGGGTATAAGATTGGGTAAGATTAATGAGAAAATCAAGATGAATGTTATGAATATTGTTATCAACAAAAATAATTCATTTTTTTTAAAACGTTTTAGATTATGAAAAAAATGGATAATGAGTATAATTGACTAATTTTTAATATTGGAGTTCATATGTAAAAAATATGGCCAAATTCTATAAAACTCTAAAACTAAAAAGATCATAAATATGAGAGAATGTAATTTCTTGACTAAAATTCAAGATTATTTAATGTTTAAGGCCTGGGCCTTGTAGGTTTCTATGATGGAATTTCCAAATGTGAAAACATTGTTGATCAAGATGAATTTTAATATCTAAATTCATTTTAAGGGGTGTATAATGGAATACCCTGAGATTTTGTGAAATATTTTTTTCAAATATATTTACTCTTTTCGATATTTTACATTATAATCAATACTAAGTTTAAAATTTTTTACAAGGAACCCTAAATTATTAATGTGTTACACACAATAGTATGTTTATCTTGTGTTACATGCAATATGATTTTTATATTGTGTTACAAACAATACCAATTTTATCATGCGTTATATGTGACACCATGTTTAAATGAAACATGACATATTATTAAAATATTAATATTTAATATGATAGTTATATATTAGCCTTTTGACTGATGGTTATGAATAGGATTAACTAATTTATAAAAATATATGGTTTACACAGGTATATATAATGAAATATTTTATGACCAATTAATTAGAAATTAAAATAAAAAATCATTTGAAATTAAAGGAAATCATTTTCCAAACAACTATTTTTGTGCATATAAACACATTTACATAAATAAATTAAATAAATTGATTTTGGTAAATTATTTTAATGAATTTTATATATTATATATTCAAAAAAAAATTAATATTAATCTTATGTGAATTCTATAAAATAGATAATAATAAATCCAATTTTATGCTTAAAACTATATTTTTCTAAAAAGATGTTCTATCAACATTATCGCACTTATTTGAAACTTAATTTTACAACTTTTAGAAAATTAATTATAAAAAATAAATTCAATTTTTTAATTTTTAATGTCAAAATATTTTTTTGGGTGAAATTTTGGTTTTTTTGAAAAGGTTCATTTTTTTATGAATATTGAAAAATACTAAATTTTAATTGAAACCTGCCTTTTGTATAATTTATTTATAAAGTTAAATTATATTTTCAAGTTTTTATAAGGTAAATTTAGATAAATTATATATCAATTAATCTTATTTAGGTCATTGGAATTGATATCATATTTAATTTTAATTTGGACAAAAAGGCTTTGTAAACTTTTGAACATTTTTCTTTAAAAAACTTTTTTTCATCGTGTCTGTAGGATTAATTTCAAATTAAAATATTCCACTTATGTGAATGTAATTTTTAAAAATGGATTCTATAATTTTAAACTAAAAGTATACGGGTCAAAATAAAAAAAATGGACTCAAAAACCATTTTATGGACGTATTTAGAAACTATAATGTCTAATGATATATAGTAATCAATTATTTATCCTTTTTTCATGAAAAAAATGTGGGTACACATTTTTCTTAAAAACAATTACAGGTGTGTCACTCACAAAATTATAAAAGGCCACCCCTATCCTCTCTTCTTCACACCTTAAAACCCATTTGTTTCAAAAAATACCTATAAAAATCAAATCTTAATTTCCCTCCTCTCATCCTAGAATCCATTGTTTCTGATGAAAGCCAACCTGGGAGAGATTTTGATACAAAGCTTAGGAGGTCACCAGAATAAGTGGTAATGTTCTTCAATGATAATTTTTATTACATCTTCCACCACATCCTTCAATTATCATTAAACCATGATGATACAATAACCTCATAATATTAAATATATTTATATTTTCTTGTTAAGGTAATTACCTAAAACATCTCCACTTCTATCCAATGGTTTATGAAATCATCTTTCATGTGTACAGTGGACTACCACCTCACGAACCGATGTCATTGTTTTTTTCATTAACACCTCTCAAAATTATATAAAATGACAGATTTATTATTTAAATATGATATTTGTGATATTATTATTCATTTTTAATTATTATATCATTCATACCTTCATTCATTCCATTTTATAGGAATATGATAACGTCACTTATATATACACCGGAATACTACCTCATGAAGAAATGTGATTCATTCACCCTCTAAGACCTATGGGCCATGTAATTGTCTCTAAGACTTCGGGCCTTGTAAGGGTTCCCCCTCATCCCTTGAAAGGTGGATTATCAAAAATAATAAAAAATAAAGGCATTCACCCTTTACATGGAAGGTAATAAGGATGGGTTTAATGAAAATATGTGATTTATATGACATAAAAATAGCTATATAATGAAAATATACCATTTATAATCCTTTATTTCAACCCTAAAAGAAAATGGAAACATTGTTCACGTGTACGTACAACATACTGTCTCCATGAATGGTGTATTTCACATTCTATCACTAAATTTATTGGATAAATCTAAATATATATATAATGAACATATATAATATTTATATAATGTTAAAAATTAAAAATATTATTATATAAGGATCAAATTAAAAGTAAAAAAATAATAAATCAAAACATATACGAAAAATAAAGTAATTATTACCTGAAACATTACTTTAACTTAGAATTGTTAATAAAGGGAAAATAAAAGGTCATAAGAAAATCATATATGGTATAAAATATATAAATATTTTTATTTAATGGATATATAATAAACTTATATTTATTATATAGGAGGTTCTAATGAGTATGAAGGATTTCTATACTTAAGGTAATGGATTTATGGTCACTCTTTTATTTCTGGGAGACATATGCAAATTGAATACTCGTTTATTTTTTATGGTGTATATATTGAGAATTTAACATTTTATATCTTTAATCCCCATATTTTAATGATATTTAAATATTTTATTTTATATTATTCTCAATTGGGGATTACGATTCAAAATATTACCAAAGAGGTGGGGGTTTTTGTCTTAATTTTCATTCTTTGAGACATATGTTATGTTATGCACATTTCTTATTTTATGAGGTGTATATATAGACCAATTGACATGTAATATAATGAATATATTTATTCTCATGATATTTTATTTTTTTTAATTTTTATTCTTTCATGGGACTTATGATTCAATTTTACCAAAGTGGTAAAAGTTTTATGTTGCAATCTCATCGTTTACTGGGATTGTTTATGATTATACTTCCAATAATCAAATATTATGATATATATCTCCAGAAACTCATTAATTTTATTATAATATTGCTATTAAATTATAATACAATTTTTCCTTCATTCTCATCTCTTTATGTACTCAAGAGTTGAAAAGAATTTTTTTAATAAAATTCTTCTTTATTTATGTCTTTGGTCGAAAATCTATTTTCTTCCAAAATCATTTTCTTCCCAAACCATGTTTTCTAAAAGTTTTTTCAAAAATGTTTTAAAAAAATCAAAATTATTTATTAAATACATTTTTATGTATGTTTTACCTTTTTTATAATTTTTTTACACTACTGGAAATTCGGTATTTAACCATGGTTTTAAACCGTGGATATAGGTCCTAAAACCGTGGCTATAGGTAATAGACACAGTTTGAGGAACCGTGGCCAAGTTTGGTGTGGATATAGGCCTGGAACTATAGCCACGGTTTGGAACTGTGGATTTAGAGCTATAGCCACGGTTTGAACTGTGGCTATAGGTATACAGCCACGGTTGGAACCGTGGTAATGTCACTATAGACATAGTTCAGAACCGTGGCTATACCAGAGGACGGACAGACCCTATAGCCACGGTTTCAAACTGTGGCATTAGGCCTATAGCCATGGTTAAAAACTGTGGCAATAAACCAATATCCACAGTTTCAAACTGTGGCTATAGGGTCTGAAAATCCATAAAAAAATACCCCCAACCCCACTACACAACCCCCCCACCCCCCTTGAAGCCCCCCTCCACCCCTGCAGCCCCCCAACCCCTATAAATCAACCCTAGACAGCCCCCCCCCCCCCCCCCAACTCCCCTTACAGTAGACAACCCCCCCTGCAGCCCCCTCCCCCCTGAAAAGTGTTGCAGAATCATCTGGAGACACAAATACAAAAACGAGAAAAAAAAAAAGAAAGAAAGGACACAGTTATTTACGTGGTTCAGGAATAATCCCTACATTCATAGGAGAGGCAGAAATAATATGGTATTTATAATTTTGGAAAGGTGAAATATTACTTAAAGAAATAATATGGTATTGCTACAGTGCCAAAAAAATGTTTTTCATTCGTAGCTTTCTCAAGCCTTGGTTGATTTTCTCCCTTCCCTGAAGCTCTCTTTCACCCTCACCCTTTGCCCAATCAAGATACTAGCATATTGTGGGTGTTAGGATAATCCTACCCACATGATGGGTGATACGGTTCAACCCATGGATATACCACGGAGGAGATATTATGATGGATATCTCTAAGTGTTCTTCAACAATCATGTGAATGAAGACTATAGCAGTGGACATCAACGATGAAAGGTACAAAAATTGGTTTCTTCATTTTATACAGTTTTATGGTATTAGGTATTCACACATAGAAGATCTTGGGTTTAAGACTTCTAATTACTTTCATTGTGATAAACAAATTTCATTTATTCCGTAGATACCTAGCACTCGGCTACTAGTGAAGGGAGTTAATTATTTAGATTGAAGAGTAAGAAGCCAACGGATGGATGTCAGGGGCTATTGCTAAAAGACTGAATCCGGCTACTGAAATCATAGAGAAGTAAGAATAAAAAAATTAAATGGTTTTAAGAACTCAAATATGAGTACATCTCACTCCCTTGAGTCCTCTATAAATGGATGTGGGAGGTCACGACATGACAAGGGAAGAAACTAAACAGCACATGAATAGAAAAACATGAATCTGTAATTGATGATGAAAAAAAGAGAACGAATAGAGTATGAAGAATCTGAAGAAACATGAAATTAACAGAGAATAAGAAATCACATAAAAATTGATGGGGGAACATAAATAGAGGGAAAAAGAACCCAACACATAAATAAAAATGAGCGGAAAATACAATTAAAATGAAAATGGAAGCATTAATATTTGGAGAAGATAGCATGAATGAAGAAGAAACAGTCACTTTAACACTTTCTAGTATGCAAGTAGCATGAAGAATGATACTTCAGCATTAAGTAAGAAGAAGTAAATGAAGAAAAATGAATAAACTTTTCCCAATATACTTGGGGAATTTTATTCATCAGCAGGAAGAAGAACAGAAGAACGGTAGTTGAGAGTTCCTTCCCTGGAGGTGGAGAATGATTTTTTTACATAGGATCTGTCTAATATTTAATGGAAAAAAGAGTGAGAGGAAATTAATTACCTCATTACAAGTGGAAGAATCCAACAAATTCTCTTACAATGGAATAAAATATTACAAAAAAAATCTATAAACCTTATCTCTCCTCTTGTGGCTTCCAGGTGTCTAGGTGGTTAATAATTTGGTTGAGGTGAGGCTATGGACTCATGGGGCCAAGCATGAAAGAAACAAGGTTGGACTGGATTTTAAGTAGGCTGCTCTTGTTTCTCTGAAGTGGCAGGGCTGATTGGGTCTAAAGTAAGTAATATTACTCATTACACCATCCACTGAAATCTAAGAGGAAGAGTGAAAGAAACACAACAAAGGAAAATTTAGAACTCAACAACTTTTTTAGCATCCCTCCCTTAAACTGAAGAAGTAGTTGGTCCTCCACTATAGGAGATGGGAGATCACAACACTAAGGGGGATGAGAAGAGCACACCAACACAATCATAAAATGTCACTAACAAAGGATAAATGACATAAAAACTATTAAGAAATTTATTTATAGTATGGGAGGGGGGAAATTATAACAAAACACAAAACAAAAGATGAAAAACAGAACACAAACATGGAAGACCAACACGAGGGAGATTAATTCTTCACTTTAACAAAATTTAAACAAATAAGAAACAGAGCCACAAAACATATACACTAAATAAAATTGGTTACAGTAATCTTAGCAGACAAAAATCGGAAACATGTTATGAGAAGAACATATATTACAAAGGATTTATAAGAAAGAGGAATCAAATTTCGTTACCTTTTTTAGTCTACATGGATGCATCCTAGGTATCTCCATTAGCTCGGGTAATAACTTCTCTACCAAATTCTAGTATGTGCCTCTCTCATGTGAGATTGATAAGTGGTATTGGGTGTAAACCCAAATCCCAAATCGGTTTCCTTAAGGAATGATGGAGGACATATAAGCTTGAATGAGCTACTTCTCCAATTACCAATTGGTTTTATGATGGAATCCCATAAGAGATTATGTATTTGGTCTAAAAGTTCTGGGTTAGCAAATAATGGTCCCGACAAGTGGTATCAAAACCATTGTGTGGCCTAGGTGTGATGTGGTTGGCCACAAACCGGTTTGAAAATAATAGTGATTTCTCAGTTTGGGCATATGGATCAATAAAGGTGTCTTGTATCAAAATTCTTCCTAATAGTAGTAGTGAAACGACGTGTTTCAGTGATGAAAAACAGCTTTCCAAGATGTTTTAATCTGATAGATAATCATTGAAGGGGAGGCTGGGTTGTGTGATCTTTGGTTTGATGGGTAGGAACATGATCATTGAACCTTGTTGCACTGCAATTCATATGAAGAAATGAGGCAGCTTGCATCTAACTAGAGTGCTGTAAAAAGGGCTATAAATTGGCTATATGGTGCTTGTTGTCTGGAACATGCGAACGGGAGTGGTCTGCACATATGTGGAGCCTGAGCCATGAGCTGGGGTACTTAAAATCCAGTCCAACCTAGTTTGGTTTAGTGTGAAATTCAGTCAAATGGTTGTGGGAACCATCATGGAAGCAACTACCAAATACAGACCAGAGCTAGTCTCCTATATAGTGAAGACACTTTGTAGAGACCCGTATCTTGACGTACATGGACATTACATTACATTTGCGGAATACTTAGTACATAACAAAAACACACACACAAGGACCGTAATAGTTTAGTGTCTTTGGAAACTCGGAATATAATCTTCTAATCGTGGTGAAAGATCTTCAACATCTCCCATAAAGATCTTCTTTTTTTTCATACCTAAAACCTTTCTTTATATCCTGGGGAAAAGAAAACATAAAAGGGTGAGCTCAAATGCTCAGTAAGGGTAAACAAAAGAAATATCAATCACATCATATACATAAGCACATAACTTTTGGAAATCTTAACCTGCAAAAGAGATCATAATTTCATAACATGGGGTAAATCATGGCAGTGAAATGTAATCACAATAATCATAACATAAAACATGAAACTTTGTGTCATTCACACATAATCATAGAGAATCATTTCTTGTTAGTCAAGACTCATTGCCAAGACTATCTTAGTGGACAAAGTCCCTTTCTGAATCGAGTAACCCTCGTTTCAGTCCTGTTTCACTGAACTGGTATAACCTACCATTCCGGCCATGTCTATCTCATGAGATATAAAATCTTTACCCAATGCATTGGAGGGAGATATAGGTCCCACCCATCTCATAATGATACCATTCTTATGTGTGCCACAAAATCATAAATCATACATCATTTCATAACCCATGTAATAAAATGGGATTCTTAAACATCATGCCATCATAATCCATAAACAATTGATATCATTTCATCATAAGAAAACTGAAACCATTTAAATCATAGAGACATTTTACTTGAAACATACATATCAAATAACGTCATCTTAGATGGAAAAATAGTTTTAAAAAAAACACTTGAAATGAATTCTTGAGGAAAATATCCTTTCTTCTTTAAAATCAATTTCTTTTCACAAAACATCATGAAATTTTAAAAGAAAAAGATTTTATTGAAAATATTCATGAAATATTTTGGAGGAAGGTTCATGAAAGTAAGGCTTTATAAAACCGTAAAAATCCGTTCGTGCCGTATAAGTTAAAAAAAACATTCTTCGTACTTTTGTCGGAAAAGTCAAAAAGTACCTCGTACGAAAAACGACAAAAGATTACTTTCATACGTATTACTAAAAACTCACCGAAGGGTAAAAATGGATTTAAAAAATTTTAGGTGGATGGAAATAATATTAAATATTGAGTAAACATGGATGTGGATGATAAAATACACCCCAGTAAATACTTACGAATAAACAATCTCGGATAAAAATGAGATTGTGATATTTCCCTTACCTTAGGTCCGACTTGCTTTGTAAGTGTCCGAACCTCCTGTATAATGATTTAAATCATGTTATTGACTTATTACAGAATCATATTAATTGTTATGATATCATATATGGTTCACTTATGACATTATATTACCCGTTCTTTTGTAAATTCCATGTTAAAGAAGTGTTTTGGGTAAAATCGTTTCATTTATCGTAGGTGTTTTGACTTGTTGTTCTTGACATCATTATTACTTATATCATGATTTACTCACTTCCAGAATATAAAATATGATTTATATATCATATATATTCAGTATATATATATATATAATAGGTAGATAAATAAAATGAAAAACACCGTTCATGGAGACGGTAGTCCGTACGTACGCATGAACGCTGTTTTCCTTTCCTTATTGTCTTGAAATGGAAGTAAGTAGATGACATACATATGTATATATATACATAAATCCAGTAGCTTTATAATTTCATATATTTCATTATTATTTCTTATATATACATTATAATCATTCTTAAATGGTTAACATGGAGAATGAATCTCATCGCGTCGTGGAGACGGTAGTCCGTACGTACGCACGAGCGATGATATCATTTCTATAAATATTGAATTGAATTGGAGTGGATTATACAATATATCAGAATCAATATGATGTTTTAATAACTATTTATAGTTATTCTTTACACCATTATACCCATCCATGTAAGGTGGTGGTGGAAAATAGATTACACCACGGCGTGGAGACGGTATTCCGTACGTACGCACGCGCGGTGATTTCTTTTTCCATAGGATGGATAGATGGTGAAATAGGGTTGTTTCATACTTATAATAACATATCAGTATATGAGTGATACTGATGTTATTACTTCATAATGAAACAACATAAGAAGAAGAAGTGGAAGAAGAAATAAAGATGAAAGAATTGGTAACGGTAATTACCTCTTCTTTGAAGTGCCTCTTTGAGACCTCCTCTTAGGGCACTAAAATTGGTCTTTGAGGAAGACCAGAACCTCTAGGATGTTTCTAGGGAAGTGTATAAGAGATTTTGGCAGGGTTTGTCCGAGCTTGAGTGCTCAAATTGGTGTGAGGAGGAGGGGGAGGAGGTGTCCTTTTATAAGGGAGGAGAGGGGCACCTTAGGAATATCTCAAAATATTATTTTATATTAAAGTCAAAATCGGTTTATAATGGTTCCAAAGGGTCTTATTTAGAAGCTAAAGTGGGTATGGGTCGAAATCCTATCAACCAATAAGATTTAGACAAGTTTAGGTTATTATTTTAACCTTATCAATTAGATTTAACTCTAAGTTAAATAATTTAACTTTTACCATGTCTTTTTGTTTTCTTACATTATATGGTTAATAAACTTACTATAACATTCCAAACGAACCCCAAATTTAATATTATTAATACATATATCCTTATATAAGTCATTTGGCCGAACCTTAGATTTTTAGGAATAAAATAACAATTAATAATATAATATTTGATTTAAAAACTATTTTGTGTCAATTTTGACACTATTAGATATATGATTTTTGTGAAAGTCATAACAGAATTATATGTTCGAACCAAGTTGATTAAATCAACACTAATATATCATAGTAACCTATAAAATTAGTGTAATTCATAAAAAGTCTCAAATTACATTCATTTGAGTATTTATAACATCAATTATGTTAATATTTCCTTAAAAGGGTAATTACTGCATCATCGTTGTGTCATAAATAAATTAATTTATTTAAAGTCTAAAAATTATAAATAAAATATAATTATATAGGAAATCTTTTTAGCTTTCTAATGAATATTTATAGTCGAATTTATCTTATGTATAACCCCATATTAAAAATGTTTTAGTGAATAAACTTTGATTTTAACTCTTTTAACTCTTCTTTGAATTAAATAATAATAATTGTCCTAATCTAATCCAAGTGGGCCTAAATGATAATATGTTACACTTAAGGTTGTTTTTGGTCGAGATACACTTGTCAAATAGAATTAGGACATGTGTTAGGGTAATATTAATATCATTCTTACCCTTAATCACCCTATTTACTTTTAACCGTGGTAAATAAAAGTAAAAAGTTACTATTCACCAAAAATTATTTTCATCTCATTGAACCACATTTTACTTACTGACATCAACCGTGTCTCTCGGATTTTTGAAATTCCATTCACAGAAGCGGTAAAATTAAGTTTTATGAAAAATTCAGTTTTTTAACTACCACTTAGTAGTTTCACTATTCATCAAAAAATGAAGGTTTTCAGAAAAATGCCAAAATTTCATCCTAAGCTATATTTCATATTCCGAATTCAAAAATGAAGTCTATTTTACCAAATTCATAACATAGAAGTTGCATTAATTAATTTTATAATTAAATCCCGCTGTTAAAACAAATAGCGTGTTTTTAAGAAACAATATCTATCAAAAGATTGACACTTGTTTATGTCTGGTTTAAATGTGAAATTACATCCAATGACCAACATTGTATTAAATTGTAAAAATATATTCTAAATATACTTTAAAACTACTCCAATTAATAATTTATCACTATTAATTATTTCGATTAAAAAAGTTGTTTTTTAATTATAATTTAGTAATTTTCATTATTCATCAGAATATGAAAGTTATCCGAAATGTACCAAAATTTCACCTTAGGCTAAATTAGATACTCCGAATCCAAAAATGAAGTTCATTTTGAAAAATAAGATTTACAGAATTTCAAAAAGTGGTTATTACTATTCATAACGACTATTTTTAATAATATTTTAATAGAATATCGTTGTTTAGTGAAACTCGGTATTGCGTATTACACACGCAATCGAGGAAGGTCGTGATTGCGTGTAATGCAAGGCAAGTCAAGGATGCGTGTTGTGCAAGCTCCTTTTGGTGTAGCGTACAACACAAGACATTAATTAAAAATAATATTTTTTATAAAATCTTGGGCTGTTACATTCTACCCCCCTTAAAATGAATTTCGCCCTCGAAATTCGTCGGGGTTATAAATGGTTTACTATTTGAAAGTTTCTTTAATAGAAACTCACATCGTAAAAAGGAATATCAAAACCAATCTTTAAAAACAAAAGTATGAAACGTAACGGTTACCCAAATAAACTAATCATTGGGTTTCCACATAGGTGAAAATATGGATATGGAAGAGAAATCTAACCATCATGTTCTGATGGAGAGTGGTAGAGAACATGGATATGGAAAAGCCAATAATCACAAATCCATAAATTTGTGACGATCTAAGGTACCATCCGATTCATCAGGTATAAGATCACTAGGACAACATTTTTGGTTTTCAAGATCATTTCCCTAAAGTTGAAAATTTGAATTAGAATAAATACATTCTTTATTTTGGTACAATCTCACTGTTGTTCATGCCTTGAACAATTTCCACTTCATCTCTTAAATAAATGAAGTTGAATTTGTTATTCGTGAAGTGTTAGCAGATCATGTGATAGAATGACGGGTCATTCCATCTGTATCAAACAAAAGGTTAGCAAAAATTATATACATAAGTCGATCTATAGTGAGATAAAGCATATATGGTTCCTAAAATGGACTTATACTTCATATATCATACTGCTTAATATAATAAAACTAGTTTCTACTAAACAGGGACTTCTTGTAGGCCAGTGGTAGGCGATAAAGGCCAGTCGCACGTCGGTTGTGGGTTCGATTCCCACAGCCTTGTCCGAAGCGATGGGTTGTCGCCCGTCCTGCAGGTTGTCCTTTTTCTAAAAATAAATTACTATAACATCCCATCAATAATATCGAAAAAAAAACTTCTATCCTTAAACAATACTCACTTATGTCCAACATAATCCATTTCAATCTTTAGGCTTATCCATAATACTGCAGTCCACTCTCATAACATAGTGAAAACGATTACCAGAGATTTAATACCATCATTGATCCCCATATATCATAAGATATGTTTTGTTGGTCACAATCCAAACATTCAAAGGCCTTAATCTTGTACTCTCTTGAATACCCATTGAACCTTAGTGAAAACTTGAATGCAGTTAAAAGTTAACACTTTCCACATACCAAAATCCTCAAAATTCTATATACTCAAACCATGAAATCACTTAGTCCTTATATCAATCATGAGCTCATGAATTCTGTTAAACATTTCATTTTGTCGTTTTCCCTTCATTATGCGCATAATATCTCAATCACTTTGAATACCACATTAGACCAATACATAAATATTCCAATATTCCATGATACAACATTATTTTGGAATCCCATTACATAAAAACTTAATCATTCCACCACATCGTTGTCATATTCAACATTTCCAATAGTGATCGCATGTGACTTCCCTTTGTCCTTTTCCTTAAGCGGTTGCTCATGTCGATCATCACTAACCCTTGGATTAGGGCATTTATTAGCATAATGCCCCATTTCCTTGCACTTGAAGCATTGAAGTGTTGGTTGTGCGTTCTCTGCAGTGTTTGCTTTATTCACTTCATTAGAATCCCTTTTTCCATTACTTCGACACTCAGCTGCTCGATGACCTTCTTTTCCACACTTAAAACATTTTCTAGTCCCTTTAAGACAATCTCCACCATGCTTCTTTCCACACTTTGTGCATAAGGAAACATTCATCTTCTTTTCACCATTATTCTGAGATTTCTCCTTGAACTCCATCTTTCGTTTCTTGTCAAAACCATGAGATGGATATGTAACACCAACTTCCATTTCTACCTTGATAGCACAACGCACAATTTCTTCATAGCTACTGAAGTCTCTTATAGCTAATGCCCTTCGAAGACTTGGTTTTAAGCCACTGAAAAATCGATCAACTTTACTTTCAGGTTGGATGATAATGCCAGATGCATACCTTGCAAGTCTTGTAAAATTCGCTTCGTATATACCAACAAATTCATCATCCTTTTGCTTTAGTTCAAGAAACTCTTTCTCCATCTTCGTTCGAAGAATACGAGGGAAGTACTTACTGAAAAACAAGTTCTTGAACTCATCCCATTCCATGGAATCAATTTCATCTCTTTGCCTCGTATTCTTGATAAGATTCCACCATTGATCAGCTTCACCTTCCAAACGATATACTGCTAAGATGACTTTATCATGTTCAGAACATTGAAGAACTGAAAATATCTTTTCAGTAGTACTAATCCATTGTTCAGCAACTAATGGATCAGTAGACCCACTGAAAGAAGGCGGACGCTGCCTCATGAAGGATTCAACAGAATGTTTCTCCTTCCTTTGCTCGTTTGGAAGTCCTGCATGATTCATAGCTTGAGAAAGTTGTGTGAGCATGGCTACAAGATTTTGCATTCCGGCTCCCATATCGTTTGGTTGCTCAGGGGGACAATTATTGCATTGCCCATCACATTCCGCATTAACACGGTTCCTTCGGGTTCCAGCCATCGTCTAAAACCCCAAAAGAATAGTATGAGAGGCAAAAATCATGCTAGGGAAAACAACATATTAAAGGGGTAGTACCCTCAATATCTAACATCTTAGGTTAAATTCGAAGATTGTTAGCGCAATTCTAGGACTATAACCTATACGTATACTTAACCTTAGAGACATCCCTAGACATACCTTAGAAATATCTCTAGGGATCTCACTAACGTTTTCGCATCCTAGTTTCCAAAGGTTGACTAAACCTTTCCTCTGATACCAACTGTAGATACTCGTATCTTGACGTACATGGACATTACATTACATTTGCGGAATACTTAGTACATAACAAAAACACACACACAAGGACCGTAATAGTTTAGTGTCTTTGGAAACTCGGAATATAATCTTCTAATCGTGGTGAAAGATCTTCAACATCTCCCATAAAGATCTTCTTCTTTTTTATACCTAAAACCTTTCTTTATATCCTGGGGAAAAGAAAACATAAAAGGGTGAGCTCAAATGCTCAGTAAGGGTAAACAAAAGAAATATCAATCACATCATATACATAAGCACATAACTTTTGGAAATCTTAACCTGCAAAAGAGATCATAATTTCATAACATGGGGTAAATCATGGCAGTGAAATGTAATCACAATAATCATAACATAAAACATGAAACTTTGTGGCATTCACACATAATCATAGAGAATCATTTCTTGTTAGTCAAGACTCATTTCCAAGACTATCTTAGTGGGCAAAGTCCCTTTCTGAATCGAGTAACCCTCGTTTCAGTCCTGTTTCACTGAACTGTTATAACCTACCATTCCGGCCATGTCTATCTCATGAGATATAAAATCTTTACCCAATGCATTGGAGGGAGATATAGGTCCCACCCATCTCATAATGATACCATTCTTATGTGTGCCACAAAATCATAAATCATACATCATTTCATAACCCATGTAATAAAATGGGATTCTTAAACATCATGTCATCATAATCCATAAACAATTGATATCATTTCATCATAAGAAAACTGAAACCATTTAAATCATAGAGACATTTTACTTGAAACATACATATCAAATAACGTCATCTTAGATGGAAAAATAGTTTTAAAAAAAACACTTGAAATGAATTCTTGAGGAAAATATCCTTTCTTCTTTAAAATCAATTTCTTTTCACAAAACATCATGAAATTTTAAAAGAAAAATATTTTATTGAAAATATTCATGAAATATTTTGGAGGAAGGTTCATTAAAGTAAGGCTTTATAAAATCGTAAAAATCCGTTCGTGCCGTATAAGTTAAAAAAAACATTCTTCGTACTTTTGTCGGAAAAGTCAAAAAGTACCTCGTACGAAAAACGACAAAAGATTACTTTCATACGTATTACTAAAAACTCACCGAAGGGTAAAAATGGATTTAAAAAATTTTAGGTGGATGGAAATAATATTAAATATTGAGTAAACATGGATGTGGATGATAAAATACACCCCAGTAAATACTTACGAATAAACAATCTCGGATAAAAATGAGATTGTGATATTTCCCTTACCTTAGGTCCGACTTGCTTTGTAAGTGTCCGAACCTCCTGTATAATGATTTAAATCATGTTATTGACTTATTACAGAATCATATTAATTGTTATGATATCATATATGGTTCACTTATGACATTATATTACCCGTTCTTTTGTAAATTCCATGTTAAAGAAGCGTTTTGGGTAAAATCGTTTCATTTATCGTAGGTGTTTTGACTTGTTGTTCTTGACATCATTATTACTTATATCATGATTTACTCACTTCCAGAATATAAAATATGATTTATATATCATATATATTCAGTATATATATATATAATAGGTAGATAAATAAAATGAAAAACACCGTTCATGGAGACGGTAGTCTGTACGTACGCATGAACGCTGTTTTCCTTTCCTTATTGTCTTGAAATGGAAGTAAGTAGATGACATACATATGTATATATATACATAAATCCAGTAGCTTTATAATGTCATATATTTCATTATTACTTCTTATATATACATTATAATCATTCTTAAATGGTTAACATGGAGAATGAATCTCATCGCGTCGTGGAGACGGTAGTCCGTACGTACGCACGAGCGATGATATCATTTCTATAAATATTGAATTGAATTGGAGTGGATTATACAATATATCAGAATCAATATGATGTTTTAATAACTATGTATAGTTATTCTTTACACCATTATACCCATCCATGTAAGGTGGTGGTGGAAAATAGATTACACCACGGCGTGGAGACGGTATTCTGTACGTATGCACGCGCGGTGATTTCTTTTTCCATAGGATGGATAGATGGTGAAATAGGGTTGTTTCATACTTATAATAACATATCAGTATATGAGTGATACTTATGTTATTACTTCATAATGAAACAACCTAAGAAGAAGAAGTGGAAGAAGAAATAAAGATGAAAGAATTGGTAACGGTAATTACCTCTTCTTTGAAGTGCCTCTTTGAGACCTCCTCTTAGGGCACTAAAATTGGTCTTTGAGGAAGACCAGAACCTCTAGGATGTTTCTAGGGAAGTGTATAAGAGATTTTGGCAGGGGTTGTCCGAGCTTGAGTGCTCAAATTGGTGTGAGGAGGAGGGGGAGGAGGTGTCCTTTTATAAGGGAGGAGAGGGGCACCTTAGGAATATCTCAAAATATTATTTTATATTAAAGTCAAAATCGGTTTATAATGGTTCCAAAGGGTCTTATTTAGAATCTAAAGTGGGGATGGGTCGAAATCCTATCAACCAATAAGATTTAGACAAGTTTAGGTTATTATTTTAACCTTATCAATTAGATTTAACTCTAAGTTAAATAATTTAACTTTTACCATGTCTTTTTGTTTTCTTACATTATATGGTTAATAAACTTACTATAACATGCCAAACGAACCCCAAATTTAATATTATTAATACATATATCCTTATCTAAGTCATTTTTCCGAACCTTAGATTTTTAGGAATAAAATAACAATTAATAATATAATATTTGATTTAAAAACTATTTTGTGTCAATTTTGACACTATTTGATATATGATTTTTTTGAAAGTCATAACAGAATTATATGTTCGAACCAAGTTGATTAAATCAACACTAATATATCATAGTAACCTATAAAATTAGTGGAATTCATAAAAAGTCTCAAATTACATTCATTTGAGTATTTATAACATCAATTATGTTAATATTTCCTTAAAAGGGTAATTACTGCATCATCGTTGTGTCATAAATAAATTAATTTATTTAAAGTCTAAAAATTATAAATAAAATATAATTATATAGGAAATCTTTTTAGCTTTCTAATGAATATTTATAGTCGAATTTATCTTATGTATAACCCCATATTAAAAATGTTTTAGTGAATAAACTTTGATTTTAACTCTTTTAACTCTTCTTTGAATTAAATAATAATAATTGTCCTAATCTAATCCAAGTGGGCCTAAATGATAATATGTTACACTTAAGGTTGTTTTTGGTCGAGATACACTTGTCAAATAGAATTAGGACATGTGTTAGGGTAATATTAATATCATTCTTACCCTTAATCACCCTATTTACTTTTAACCGTGGTAAATAAAAGTAAAAAGTTACTATTCACCAAAAATTATTTTCATCTCATTGAACCACATTTTACTTACTGACATCAACCGTGTCTCTCGGATTTTTGAAATTCCATTCACAGAAGCGGTAAAATTAAGTTTTATGAAAAATTTAGTTTTTTAACTACCACTTAGTAGTTTCACTATTCATCAAAAAATGAAGGTTTTCAGAAAAATGCCAAAATTTCATCCTAAGCTATATTTCATATTCCGAATTCAAAAATGAAGTCTATTTTACCAAATTCATAACATAGAAGTTGCATTAATTAATTTTATAATTAAATCCCGCTGTTAAAACAAATAGCGTGTTTTTAAGAAACAATATCTATCAAAAGATTGACACTTGTTTATGTCTGGTTTAAATGTGCAATTACATCCAATGACCAACATTGTATTAAATTGTAAAAATATATTCTAAATATACTTTAAAACTACTCCAATTAATAATTTATCACTATTAATTATTTCGATTAAAAAAGTTTTTTTTTAATTATAATTTAATAATTTTCACTATTCATCAGAATATGAAAGTTATCCGAAATGTACCAAAATTTCACCTTAGGCTAAATTCGATACTCCGAATCCAAAAATGAAGTTCATTTTGAAAAATAAGATTTACAGAATTTCAAAAAGTGGTTATTACTATTCATAACGACTATTTTTAATAATATTTTAATAGAATATCGTTGTTTAGTGAAACTCGGTATTGCGTATTACACACGCAATCGAGGAAGGTCGTGATTGCATGTAATGCAAGGCAAGTCAAGGATGCGTGTTGTGAAAGCTCCTTTTGGTGTAGCGTACAACACAAGACATTAATTAAAAATAATATTTTTTATAAAATCTTGGGCTTTTACACACTTCATGGAAACACTTCAAGAAAACTAGGTCTCCAGTTGCATCTTTCTCCAAAACAAACAAGCCCTATTTTCATTGGCCCAAACATCCCTCCCTTTGACAGCTTGTGGGGGAAATGTGGGAACTCTAGCATGAAATAGGCCCTCAGAATATAACAGCCTCTATGGAATTGCATAAAACAGATTGTGTGCAGCCTTTAAAACTCAACTTGGCAGTGATCGATAACAGTGTACCCTCTTCAGCATGAGCCTCCAATCATTGGTAGCAGGTCAACCCAATTCGTCTCCCAGATGAAACCACCAACGGACAGCAGATAGCATATGGTCTAATAGCTAGCCTCTACGAACATGAGCGGTGTTCTCCCCATGGAACCTATTCAAATCATCCTCCAGATTCTGATCGTAGTGGGCTCGCATATTATTTTAGTGGCAGCAAGGACCTCCTCGATTGATCCATGAAACAATAATGATATCTACAAATCCAGATCATTGAATTAGAACGAACAAGCCCCTGATTGCAGTGATCCATCCACGACTCCATGTTTCTCTGTATTACAGCAAATCAAGATGAAAACCCACAATTGAGAACCATAAAAAGACATTAGACTCCCAATCTGAGCCAATGGCGCATCTCCCTGTGTTTCTTGTGGGGGTTCTTATTGCTATTATTCTGTTGGGTGGGTGTGGGATGTTTATAGTGCAAGGATCCTATGTAGAGGATTCCTGATTTTAGTGTGTGTGGATGATTCTAGAGGGGCTTCTAGTGTGGTGCGTATAGAGTCACATGTTATTATTCTAGGTGCAGTTGTAGAGGATAGGGTTCATGGTGTGGGTGATTCAAGTGGGGATTTCTAGTTTTTGGTTGATTGGTGTCTTTTTGGGTTGTGGTTTTCCTGCTACTTGGATACATGTAGGGGATTTATTGTGGATGGTTGTGGTGGAGTTTTTGGTTGACTGGTTGGGTGTTCCTTTGGTGGCTGATCTTTTTCATATGGTGATGTTAGGATATTGTTTTCTTGATTCTTTGAGTGGTCAAATGTGGTGGTCTGGTGCCATGATATTGTAGAATGTTTCCTTGGCTTCAAGGTTCATGAAGTAGTAGGTGGTTCGAGTTGCATATGGACTAGTGTTGTTGTTCCTAGAGGAAGGTTTTCTTTATTGGATGGGTTCTTTCCAGCAGCCTTTTGTGTTGTAGTATCTATTCTGTTATGAGTGGCTAGGAGGGTTGGGTTTTGTTTGGTGTTGGGCGGGATGACTGCAATTATTGGTGTTTAGGGGAGCAGTGTTGTGGTTGGGTGGTAGGTGGATGGTTTGTGGTTTTATAAGGGTATAGGAAGGTGGGTTTGATTGATGGTGATTATTGTAGGTGAGTTGAGTGGTCCATTGTAGGGATTATGTGATTCTGAAACTATTAACTTTTGGTGAACAATACCAACAAAGATTGGGTCATATTTCATAGGAGGGGTGAGGGATTTTAGGATCTGTACCTTCAGTGCATATTTAAGAAGAAGATAATTCAATGTCCATAATAGATTGCCAAGTCCAAGAAAAGAGAAAAATAATTAGATATAACATCTCTAATATAGAACCTAAAATATATTACCTCAATCTATAGAATAAAATTTTGGGTAAACATAGTTTGAGGCCCTTGTAATATGGCATAGTCAGAGGAACAAACCTACATTTTAGGTTACTACAGTTCTTGCACAAAACATAGTGGTTTCAGTATCTAGTGAAATTACTCAACCATAGAATAGAGAATAGAAAGAGGATTTTATTATCAATCATGATGAAAATGAGAATCAAAGTTCTTTTACTGAATAACATGTTAAAGACAATGATAAAAGAAATCATCATGATCAACTAGTAGTTTTTGACACTAAAATGATAGTCCAAATCCAATCAAAAACTATCATAAATGTTTATATAAACACGGAACTGTTTAAGAATATGAGGGAGTGAAATTGATAAAACTGAAATTGTTTTTTTAGATTCAAACTCAATTCCATGGTATCACACCACAAATCTATCGAATTTCCCTAGCGTTACCCTGAAAACACATTTTACCATATTCATGTTTACGTTGTGCTACTGCAACTTGTTAAATATTGTTTAAAGATCTTTGAAATAATCACATCTCTATTGAGATTTGATAACCATGTCATTAACAAAATCATTCATCTATTCTTTCTAAGAAGGTATTAATGATATAATGTGTGTAGTGTTGGTATGTAGTGTCATCATTATTTAATCCAAAGGGCATGACCTTAATGGTGTGGGCTGGATTGCAGGTGGTTGGGGGCTGGTGTGGGCTCTAATGCAGGTGGAATAACAACTTCCTCTACCAATGTACCTACCATATCAACTTCAACAAGACTCTTGTAAAGTGACCATACCTTGGATTTTTGGTTTGGTTATCAATTTTGATGGGATTTTCAACTGAGGATGCAATACCCATAAAATTCTAGGATTCCAATATAGCCAATTGAGTTTAATGATGTGGATCCATAAACGAGTATGTTTGTTTTGGATAGTAAATGGATCAAAGTTCTGCCCCCCAGCCAGCACCAGTCCCCCTACACCCCCATGGATGGATTCTCATTATTTAATCACACCCATATTTGTACAGAATTTTTTTTTAAACCATGGGTAATAGATAAATATGAATGAGTAACAATGGATTTATCAGGATAGTATGTCACATTCATCCACGAGCTTACAGTGAAAAAATAGTGGATCAATTAAAGTTATTTTGACACAATTATGAGTCTTTTTGTTAGTAATATTATCATCATTAGTTTGTGTGGTAGCTACTATTATTTTCCTAAAAACATGTAATGATTAAACTTGGGTGACTTCTTGATTTAATATCACTATTGTATTTTAATTGAGTGTGGTCACTAGAATGGAGAATGCTCATCTAAGAATGTGTTAAAAACAGATAGATAATGAAGACCACCGATGATGAAAAATGGAGGAAAACTTACTTTGGAAAATTTTAAAATATAAAGTTGGAAACACTATTCCCAAGAAGTTTTTAAAGAAGGGAGATCATACATCCTTGGGTAATAAACCTAATAAGTCTAAGGAAAGTGCTAAATATTAAAGTATCAGTTCTTCTATCATGGAAGATGGAGAAAAAATTAGATTCATGCCAACATGCCCTGCTTGTATGTGAAAATAAAGGCAAGAAATAGCATAATGGAAGATTTGTCCAAGGAGAATACAAATATAGGTGGAAGGGGGCTGGTGTGGGATGGATGTGGTTAGAGCAGGGCCAAATCACAACGTGACCGCGGAGTGACCGCGGCGTGACGGCGGCGTGACCGCGGTGTGACCGCGGCGTGACCGCGGTGTGTTGGCCCGGTCCTGCGACATCCGCAGGGTAGCATTTTTTGGCCAGATGATGTACTTGACAAAATCAACAACTCTAAAAAATATCATTTTTACACAGGCATCACTGATGAACATGTGAATGTTAATGTGAATTAGAAATTAACAATGTTTATCAAAAATATAATTATATAGAATTAATCCCATGAATTCATGTATATAGAAGTGAAATAGTAGCATTTTTATAGCCCATGAAGTCATGGCTATTGTCCCATAAAATCCATATATTAATATTAATTGTACTAAAATGCATGTAATTGGACACATGTAATTTTCTAGAGACATCTTTGATAGAATATACCTTGAGTTTGGGTTCCCAAACTACTAACATGGAGATCTGCTTGCTCCAGATAAATTTGAGATTATATTCACCTTGGTTTGGGTATCCCAAACCCCTGGAGTTCAATATTATGGAGGAAATCATGATGTAGAAGGGGTTAGTCATGGAATACAATAACATCTCTTTTTTTGGTTTATTGGAAAAAAACCTATTCTTTTTCATTGATGATGTCACGACACTATTGGGAGGGGGTGGAGGACTTCATCTTCCTCCGCATACCTCGTAGTAGAGAAGATGCGACATTATCATCTCCAGTCAGGGCCATGACTACAATGGAATTATATGAATCAATAGGAGGGTAAAAACCATGAACCGAAGGCTCTATAATATTATAATGCACTTCAGGGAACACATCACATGATGGGTAAGAAGAGGAATATGTTGTTGAATGAATCAGAGACCCCAAGAGAGTGAAAAGTTTCACTTCATGAACCTCAATGGGGGGAGAAATAAGAATATTTAGTACACATAATGAGAATGCATTCAATTTCATACAGTAAACAACATCGAAATGAGAAAGAAACATACCGCCAGATAAAAATGCATTCAATGCATACTTGAGAATGAATTCATAAAAAATAGGAATACCAGAAAATGTATTCATTATGTATTTGGACATGAGATCATTAAAATGCATCCATTATGCACCAGAAAATGAAAAAAAGTGTATTAGTTATTACTTAGAAAGGTAGTGGAACATTAAAGTTGGTAATCAAGTACATAAAATGAGATTTCAAATACAAATAATAAGTAATTCAAAAAAAAACATGCTATTATAGTTAAGTTATTAAAACAAAATTACTGTGAAAAAATATACTGATACTACTATTAAAATTAAAATTATTAATGAATATAAAGTTTCTAAAATCTACACAAACTGCATTTAAAACAGTGGAAGCAGTATAAAAGTAGGGAACAAAATTACAATTAGAAAAGAGGAATAACCATTGAACATAAAGGCTGAATTAAATAAGGTTGAGAAAATTAGGATTTTAGTAATGGTAACGAACTTGGATGGAAATATATGATCAAATGCGGAAGAATTGTGGATGGAAGAACGAAAAAAATAAGGTATTTTGTGATTTGGAGAGAATGTGTAGCGAATGATATTAACCTCCAATAGGAAGTTTCCAGGTTACTGGTGTGAAGAACAGAAGAACATACTTCCTAGCATGTCCTAGAGGGGCCCTGGTAGGATCCTAAGGGGAATCTGGTGGTTTAGGCCACTAAAACCATCAAGTTGATTCATCAACTTATTTCTTATATATCAATACAAAAAACCTGAAATAAACACAATCAAAACTGTTAAAACAATAAAAGAAATAAAATATAATTCTGTAGTAGCAAAAGTACAACAACTTTGGGCCAAAAATTGAGTTCCAAAATGATCGAGTCAGGCTTTTATGTCGTTATGATTGTTTTATATAATCTTATAAGATTTCCAACTCAGTAAATATCACCCCAATCTGACATCTATAGCACAAGTAATCACAAAAAATTGAGTTCCAAAATGATCGAGCCAGACTTGAAGAAGCATAACTACAGCCCCTGCCCCCCCACCTGCACACCCCCATGCCCACTACCCCCCACCTGCACACCCCCTGCCCCTCCCCTGCCCCCCCCCCCCACCTGCACACCCCCCTCCTCCTACCCCCCCCCCCCACCTTCCCCCCCACCACCTCCACACACCCCTCCCCCTACCCCAGCACACCCCCCTGCCCCCCCACCTGCACACCCCATTCCCCTCTCCCTGCCCCCTGCCCCCCACCTGCACACCCCCATGCCCACTCCCCTGTCCCCCCAGCTGCACACCCTCCTCCCCCTTCCCCCCCACCTCCCCCCCCCACCTACACAAACCTCTCCCCCTGCCCAAGCACACCCCCCTGCCCCCCCACTTGCACACACCCTTGCCCCCTTTCTCTGACCCCTTCCCCCACCTGCACACCCACTTGTCCCCTCCCTTTCCCCCCACATACAGACCCCCTGCCCCCCCCCCACCTGCCCCCCCCCCACCTGCACACACCCCTCCCCCTTCCCCAGCACACCCACCTGCACACCCCCTGCCCCTTCCCCCCACCTGCACACCCCCTACCCCCTCCCCTTCCCCCCCCCCACCTGCACACCCCCTCCCCCTGCCCCCCCCCACCTTCACACACCCCTCCCCCTACCCCAGCTCCCCTCCCCCTACCCCATCACACCCAAATCTGAGGGAGTTTCTCTTAAACATGAAAAATTATACATGATTGCCCCATTTCTAGGAAAAATTTACAAGAAACAAATTATATTGACATTAAAAATGAATCCTAGTACATCTATAAAAAAATAATAGGTGCAAGGTTGAGGGAACATGATCCATTATTATAGAGTTAGATAATCAATCCATCATCACATTACTTAATATATGGTGGGTCCCAATCCTTTAATGAAACATAATCTCCTTAGCGGTCCTAGATCAAAATGGATTTACCTCTAGACCAAATCTCAAGATCTCTAAATGATCAATAATTATCATAAAAGGATCTCTAAACAATGGGTTATATGTTTTGAATGGGAAGATCCATTTATGGAAATTTGGCAGTGTTTGCAATATAAGAACTAACAATAATATACTATAGCATATAAGATAGGGAATTTCAGCTCCAAAGTCTTAGAGGAATACAACAACCAAGGGCTATTGAGTAACATCACAACTATAAATCTTTCATTTTCCAAAGATTGTGTGATGGGAAAATCCAAGAGGGTGAGTTTCAATAGGTCTTATTTCAATGTTGCCAGCCCACTTGAATATATACACTCAGATTTTTGGGGGATAGCCAGGACTAGTTCTTGTGTTGGAGGATCCAATTTCATCATCTTCATAACTAAAATCTCAAAAAATGTTTGGATTTAGATAATAAAAAGAATATGATGCATTCCAAACCATTTAAATCTAAAAAGATTCAATGTAAAATCACACTGTAAAGATTATTAAGACCGAATAATAGATAATGGTCTTGAATATCTTTCTATAGATTTCATTCAGTTTTGTGAGTCTGGTGGGATTACGAGGGATGTAACTGTTAGGGAACCCCACTCCCCAATAGAATAGCCTAGTAGAGAGGTTGAATAGTACTATTATATAAAGATTTAGAAGCATTCATGAATGATCAAGACTCTCCAAATATTTTTGGGCCATTGAATCAAATTGAAATCTAGGCTAGTTTCCAAGGGAATCCTTCAAAGAGAGGGAATTGATTACGATGAATTATTTTCCCTTTTTTCTTAAGCATTATTTCATTCATCTTTTGATAGATTTTGCAACTTATAATGACTTTCATATAGATCATTTAGTTATTAAAACTGATTTCCGGCTTGGTGATTTGAATGAAAAGATTTATATGATACCTCTTGATGATTATCCTGCTTAGATCAAACCAAAGAAAGTATGCCATTTAAATAAATCTTGGTCTGGCCTGAAACAATCCTCATGGAAGTGGTGCTTCAATTTTGATTCATTTTTTCTCGGTAACAAGTTCATTAGAATTCATTATAAATAAGTAAATGTTGGAATCTCTCAGTCCTGTTAATTTCCTGCTTGAACAACATTTTAAATTGTTCTTGAATCAATCACCTACTGCTGAAATACAATTTTTATAGTGGCTGATATTATTTATAAAGGATAAATTTATTATTGAATTTATTTGAAGATTTATTAGGAGAAGGTTTCAGCAACTACTTATGGGTAAAATGTAACTTATTATAGTTTACCTACTCCAAAACTATCATAGGATGATTCCTTTTAGAGAACCATTCTCTTTGTGGCCGAATTATCCTCACAAGCTCCAGGTTTCACCTATGATGATTCATGAGTTTGGCTGACCACCCCTGCATGCGCCATTCATACTATGACCACCAATGCCTCACTAGTAAAATAATCATAACACACTCATCCCTCCTCAAGCTAAGTGTTAGATGAAGCCTGAGGATAATATTCCTAATCAGATTTCAAATTAATTGCTCCAATACAATCATGGAATTCTACCTTACCATGATACATGTTCTTTGTGATTAGATGATCCTCACCATCTCTAGATAACCTCACTTGTATATGACATAGGTATCTTGATATCTAGTGTATCACCAACAAAAGAACAAGAACACATTCATCCCTCCTCAATTTGAGTGATAACCGAAGACTTGAGTTTACCCATAGACTGAGACTCCCTCTAAAGATTTAGTAAAGAAAAGCCTTGAATAAAACAGGAAGAACAATAATCCACTTGAGTTTATTAGATAATAGGTTTCTTAACTTTGAACTCATCATTGGCAGAGAACTAAATAAACTCTGAATACTTCCTAGATAAGTTGAACTCTGCATACAAATAAACCTAAATAGAATGTTTCCCATCAAGAATTTTCTAATTGATGCACAAAAAAATTCTAAGAATTTCAATGCAATGTTTAAGAACTGAAGGATTTTTTAAAGGAAGATAAAAATAAAGAATCCAAATCTAGAGGAATAAAAAAGTAAATACATTCCCAGAGTGAACAATCAAGCGCTGTCGATAGAGGCGGGGTTCAGCGAGGAGGAGGGCGTGGAGAGGTCGAGGGAGGAGGAGGGCGCCGATATTTAGAGGGAGGAAGAGGGTCACGGATCGGGAGAGGATCAGCGGCATTCGACCGAGAGGAGGTTGTGGAGAGCTCGAGGGAGGAGTCCATGGTGGCGTTCGACGGGGAGGAGCTCCAGGGAGGAGGCCGCGACAGCGTTCGGTGAGGAGGAGCTCGAGGGAGGAGGTCGCGACGACGTTCGCCGGGGAGTATCTCGAGAGAGGAGTAGGTCCTGGATAGGTCGAGGAAGGACGGGTTGCGTATAGGGGGGAGGATCCCGACACTTATACGGGAAAAAAAGGAGTAGCCACGGTGTGTTAATTAAACTGTGCCTATAAACATACTATAGCCACGGATCTATAAAACTGTGGCAATAGATCCGTGGCTATAGCCTAAATTTCTAGTAGTGTTAATTAATTTTCATGTCATTTTCTAAATAGTGTCTATTTGGAATTTACCAAAAATGTGAAAGGAATATTTTCATTAATGTTCCCGACATGAAAAATATTTACTGATTTCATGTTATCTTATTTTTTTCAAGATTCCATTATAATTTTTCAAGGTTATTTTCAAAATAAATGGATTTAAAAATGTTTTATATTTTTTTTTAACCCATGTGGAAAGGATTTTTTTCATCAATAATTGTTTTAATTTCTCTTTAAATCTTATTTTAAAAGAAACTTATTTTTAAAATTATTTATGTTTTGAAAATTATTTTTAAAATGGAAAGGATAACTTATTTAAGAAATATTCCAAGTCATATTTCAAAATAATTTTCCATCTAAGATGACAACCTTTGATGTTACATATACTTCACTCAGGATATGATCCAAGGAGATCATTCTTATCCTTTATCTATATGTTTTATGTTTTCATGAAAATATATTTATGAAAATCTTTCCTTTTCCATGGGTTATTATATGATGAAATGATGAATGGATTATAAAACCAATTTATTTTTCATGCATTAAGCTATGATTAAATGATTATGAAACTAATTTATTTTCTATAGGTTATGATGAAATTATTATGGTACTCATTTTTTTGGGTTTTGATATGATGAATATTTTATGATCTTGTGGCACACATGTGCATGGTTTTTATTATGTGATGGGTGGGACCTATATTTCCTTCTAATTCATTAGTTAATGATAAATTTTCTATGACCATAGAGGGTTAATATGTGGTTAGCATAAGCCTAAATAGGATGATACACTATTTTTTATCCAAATCCCAAAAAATAGGGTACATGGGTGGTAATCTAAAGCCAAAAGGAGGTACAATAATGGTTAGCCCATTCCTAACATGTTATGAATGTATTGGTTGGTATAATTGAAATAAGTTTTTATATGATTACGTTTTTTTCCATAATTCCATGACTTATTCCAATGTTATCCTTTCATGACTCATGATAATTTAGTTCCTTATGATTCATGTCCTATGAAATACTGATATTTATTTCATAACTCAAGATTATGATCATTCATATGAAGGGAAATGTTTTCAAATTTTATGATCATGTTATCATACACTTATATTCATGATATAATTATTTATATCCTTGTATTACCCTTATGGATCATCTTATCTCACCCTTTACTATGTTTCAGTTTCCCATGTTATGAAGAAAGGTTTTAATTAGAGTATTCTCATAAAGATCTATTAATGGAAAGATCTTTATGGGAGACATTAAAGATATTTTAATAATTAAGAAGAGTGTGTTACAAGTTTCCAAAGGAACTAAACAATTATGGTCCTCAATCGTGTGTTTATGTAATGGAATGAAAATTCATCTAAAAATATGTAACATCCATATATGAGAATCTTGGTGAGTTATGTGTTCCTTCTTTGTTTCCCTACACTATGAATCCTTGTAGGTATGTTTGATTGTATATGAATTTTTGTATTTTTTAGTAGAAATTAGGTTCCAATATGACATCCAAATTTCAGTAATCAATGATAGAAAGGGAATAAATAGTAATTTAATTTTTTAATACTGATATACTAGAAGATAAAATGTTCTGGTGAACTCAATGTTCAATCATCCAGTGTTCGTATTGGTTTTTTATCTCTTCTTCCTAGCAATGGTGCATGAAAATACCCCATGTCCCAATATTCTCTCTATAGCTTGGGTGTTCCAAAGAAGTAAACACACTACAATCCATCATCTAATACACAAGATCAAAAATTTCCATGGAATAACTTTTTTGTTACTAAATAAGTACATTAAATAGTAAATCAACAGTACTAAAATAATAATATTATTCATCTGAATTGGGATCTCAAGCCACAAAATTGGTCCAACAAGTCACCAAGTCTCTGGTCCATAAAAGGCCTTTGATAAACATGGCCTTCAAAACATCATAAGTTAGGATTAGGCCATATTCTAGTATTAGGTGATTGATTAGGTTTAATGAGAATATAGTGTGACATTACAACATGTAGGCACCACTCAGTGGGTGACCTCAAAAGAGGGATAGGCATGTAAGCACCTACCCACAATCCATCATTCCAAATAAATTTTTGATTTGGTAAAGATGGGTTCTATTACATGTGACTATCAATGTAGTGGGACTAATCAGTTGGTTTGTTGTGATTGGTATACAATGCAATGGGGATCCACTTAGGCATCCATGGGTGGGCAGTTCAAAAAATATATGATTTTGTTGGAACCTGTGATCTAGCCATCTTCCTGCATAGATCTCTAATGTGAGATAGAGGGGCTCCCTACAAAGATGTGTCAAAATAAATCACGATTCCATAATTCTCGGTGGGGGGAGAATCTTTAATAATGGTAACACAGTGTGATGACTATAGATAGGGAGATATAAGGTGTAAGACTGGTGGTACGGCATGAAAAAAATCTTCTCATTCTGGGGGAAACCATGTATTCATCCTTCGAACTACTAGGCCTTCGAGTCACCCATGTTCTATGGCCTCTGTTCATTTGTGACGTCAATACATATATTGAGATAAAATAGGATCAGTGGTTTATTTCCATTCCTTATTGGGAGGGATGAATCTTAGAAAACATATGTTCCTATATTTTTGTCTTTAGTTTTTGGTAATCCCATATATATATAACAATAATTTATTATTAATATTTAATTTATAATTTTTACTAATTAATATTAATTAATTATATATTATTAGTATTCATTCATTAATTATAAATTAATTAATACTATTATTAACCACTCACTTATTACCCCTAATTAAAATAAATTAATTACCAATAATCATGAATTAGTGTTAATTAATAACAAAAAAAATTATGAATTAGTAATTAATTTTACATTAATTAACCAGAAATTAAATATTAAATTTTAATAAAGTGTTAAAAATAATAATAATATATATTATTAATCCATTTTTTTAAGGGGGAAGAAAAATCCAACATTGGAAATCCATAAGGATTTCAAGGGAACTCCCTTATTAAAGGGAGTCCTAGGTGAGAGTTTTAGTAATATTTTTTTATTAATTTAATATAAGTTCTAATGGATATGACAATAGTTAAATTTTTCTAAAAATTCCATTATATATACATATAAACTAAAAAATAAAAAAAATTAAAATAAATACAGTAGTTAATTTTTTTAAGTGCAAATAGAATGTTTTAGGGCCTCCAATACCTTCACCCTTAACCAAAAAAATACATTGAAGGAATCAACATATATGGGATTTCCTAAATGTGTTTATTCCCCCCAAATCTTTTCAAACCCATTTTTTAAAAAAAACTTGAACCCGTATCAAATATTATTTTTCAAAAAACACATATAAATTTTTTTGGGTGAATATGCATTTATGAAGATTAATATCCTCGCATACATTTAAGGATAATGTTGTGCACTACTAGTTTACAAATCATGCAGGATATATCTTAAACATCACTAATACAAGGAACATTCCATGCAAAATTATTTTTCCTATATGAGAATAAAATTAAGGATGATAGAAGTTATGATATTAGGTTATCATTAGTTTTCATAATATGGAGATGGAAACACTATATTTTATAATTATGATTGGTTCACATAACCCTTGGTACTCTATTTCAACATGATTTTCATATTTATATCTTCTATAATAATATTTTAATTATGATATATTTTGTATTGTCTTTATATTCATAATTTCATTCTAATTAATTAATTTTAAGTAGATTTTAAGAGTTTAATACAGAATAGGAGGAGTATTTATAAAAATATTTAAAGTTTCACTATATTTCTAGAAGATAATATCAACAAAAAACACTAGTTTATTAAAATATGAGTATTTGAATTTTTATATGGATAATATTGTGATACTTTAGATATTTTTCTAATAGTATTAGAGGAGTTTTGAATTTTATTCTATATTTCAAAGAAGAGGTATTCAATGGTTCTTATTAAATTGTAGATAGTTTTGTGGAATGTGTTTACTAGTTTTTTAAAGTAATGAAGGGTTTACTCTATAGATATATTATTCTATTTATATATAATATTTTTATAAAAGGTTCAAGAAAAATGTTATTGAGGTTCCACAACACTCATTGACATATTATGAATAAAAGAGAATAAAAATACACTATAAATTATATTATTCTCATTCCAGTACTATTTCTATTATTAATTGATAGAAGGAAGAAGAAATCCTAAACTACATTGAAGAACATATTTTTTTACCATTGTAGTGCATATTAAATATTATATAAAAAAATTAATATTTATAACTGGACCCTAAAGGATTATTTATTTTATAAAAGGAATTCGATCTACCATTAGTTGCTTCTATCAAATGTGCCCCAAATTTGTAAGCAATATTTCTATATATCATCTACTTTTTCTATGTTTTAATTTCTTATAATAATTTGTGGATATAGTATTAGCTACTTATAAATATATTAGTGATGAGGTGACTACTACCTCAACATATTTTTTGAGGTCCATTGTAGAAGGACCCAGAGGCCCATTTTAAAGCCTTATAAAAAGTAACAATTACTTTTACTCATCTAACAAGATCCCCAATAAAAGGATCTAAATAAAACCTCCAAGATCGCATCAAGTGTTCGTGGAGTAGACTAAGAGATGTTTTTATATCCATATATGACTGTAATAACTTTTTGTTTCCAACTCTATTTCTTTTATTCTATTTCATTACATTATTAAAGAGAAAAGGTAAAACTCACTTATTTTTAAAAGTGATGTTTCATATCGGATTCTATTTTAAAAGATACTAAATTCACACCTATTAATTAATTTTCTTCTCAATATCTAAAGGAAATGGTTCAAATATTTTCAACCAAAGGAAATATATAATCAAATTCATTCCCTTCAATCTAAGAATAACCCTTGAAAAATAGACTTACTTTATTCCACATCACCACATTTTTCATTTAAAATCTCATATAATTCCAACTTAATTTGAATAAAATTAATATCCAAAATATTTTGTACCAGCTCCCAAGTTATTCTCTTCTAAATTAGATACAATTATTTATTCATATCATCCACCCACTCTTGATGCATTAATGCTTCACTCACACTTCTTAGTTCAACATAAACAATTAATGAGGTAATTGATGTTATCCACAATTTTCTCTCTATTTGAATCTTTTGAAAATCATCACTACTGATATTATGGACATTATATTTCTTTCTCAAACTTTTATAAATTAAATTTTACATTTATAAAATACTTTAAAAAGTAGAATTGTCAATTTATTCATGACCATCACTTAAATATTCAACATTTATAGAAATTTTATCAAGTTGTCCAACAAATTAATCATATTCTCTATCAATTACAAAAAAATATTTATTTTTCATGCTCATTTTATATTTTTATAACTTCTTTACCTTATAATGATAAAAAAATCCCGATTTTCATGTTATAGTAGTCATATCTTCTTCTGTTTATAAGATAATTCCATTGAATCCTCATTGTTTAATCTTTTTTAAACTTGAGCTTTTCACTATAATGATATAAGGGTTGAAAGGAACCTTTATTTACATTAATATAGATTTATTATTGAATTATATTTTATAATGTGGAATTTATGAATTTAGATAATACATAAAATGTGATTCAATATGAATCATTGTTACAATTTATTGCCTCCAAGGAAACCGTAAAGTATCATGAACCACCAACATCATTTGAGGCGTTTTAAAAAAAACTTCTATTCATATTTTTAGGGAACTAATTTTTTTTTGGTTATATAGGTCACTATAATGATATTTAATACTGTGTTTTATATATAACATTCAAACATTCCACTTTTTTTAAAATGTAATGGACCTTCTAGATGGTTAATTTACTAGAATTATGGAGGTATAGGTGTCCATATGATGTTTTGAGAGTATTTAGAGGAAAATGGAAGTTAAAGATAGAAATTATAGCTGATTGGGGTTATACGGTGTGGATCTAGGTACTACGCCATAGGGGTGTTGGTTTCACTATAGGAGGTCTAGCTTTGACGTAGTGGGAATTTGGTGGTCTTTATGGAGCTATTTATTTTTTGGGGGATAGATTCTCCATGGTTCCTTACCTATGGGGTAACCCATTCTCAAAAATTCATGGTTGTGATGTGGAGACCCCAGCTATGGAGCAGTGGACCAAGGGTTGGATATCAGTGGTTCGGAATAGTTTAGTACCGCTACCACAGAGGGGGGTTATGACATGGCCCCCTTCTTGGTTTTGAGGTTCTACAGCATATCAGTCATCGATACACCACGGTATATACCCCATTTTATATTATATACGACATATAAACTTCCATATATATTAGAATATTTTTTATAGGGAGGCATACAGTGTGGTCTTCCACTATGCACCAAAATCCCTTCAGTTTTCAGTATGGTTGTGGAATAGTGTTGGAGGCTAAATTATGGCCTTATGTTTTCTAGAACGCATAAAAATTATTAATGTCCCTTAGTCTCGATCACTTTTCTAGTGGTTATCTCAATTCAAGAGTGACTGAAGTGTTACCCAAGGCATTATTTTATCCCCCATTCAATTTATTTCAACCATGACCCTTGGAGATCAATTTGTGGTGGTTTAAAGTGAGTCCCCTTCATTTCTTATCCATGTTTCCTTCCATTTTCTCATACATGGGAGAATTTTATTAAGATAAATAATTTCTTTTGGTTTTTTTTTTTGTAATATGTTGTTTTGGGATGTTTTTTTAGGTTTATCTTTGTGTTTCCTTTTATTGTGGTGCTTGATAATTGACTCCCTCTCGATCTAAATTTTCAAAATGGATCTGAAATCTTTGTTTGAGGTAGAGGATTGTTTTTCATCTAGTGTTTCATGAGGGAGGGGTTTATGATTTTTTTCCCTTTGGGAGAATGGATTTCATCTAGATTAATTAATATAATAAAATAGTATAATTGAAATTTATGGTGAAGGGGAATTATTTGCATGTATTTTTATATTTTGATATTGTCTTGATATCATGATTATATGATCTAAATTAACTATTAAAAATTGTGGACATTGGGGAATTTGTTTGTACTAATTTAACATGTGAGATATACGTTTCTTTGGTGTGTATATTGTCATCACTTTAAATGTAATTGGATAATCACTTATATATGTTTAACGAAATGGTATCCTTGGGATATTTATTTTTTGTGTGATGATTGCTTAAAAATGAAGAGGAATTGATGAAAATTTCCTTGGTAATCCAAAAAAATGATATATTTTGTGATTTTAATGGGTTTCTAATGTGTGGTTTTATTTCATGGGGATTATGTGTTGTGGTATGTATATTTTGTGGCGTAGTTATTTGCATTTTTGAAATGGGGATGTAAAATAATGATTTGTGTGGTCATGTTATGGGATGGTTGTAATGAAACAATAGTGGTGATGTTGGTATAGATGACTTGATGAGGATGATGGTTTATTTATCTATTTGGTGTTTGTTGTTCTATTTTCTCAAGTTGTATTGTAATTGAATGATAATATTTATATTTAAATGTAAGGGAATGGTATGGTTAATTGGATGGAAATGGATAATAAATTAATTAAAAATATTATGTTTGGTCAAATATTGTGGATATTTAATGTGAAATTATACGGGATGGAATAATGAAATGAATGGGCTGGATAATGAAATTGAATGGTAATGTGAAATATGGAAAATGGATTAATTTTAGAAAGAGTATAAATTGTGAATGGTGGATTTTGGATTACTTTTTGGTATTTTTTATATAGTAGTGGTTGGGAAAGTGGTGGAATTATGATGTTGAGTGGTGAATTTGTGAATGTTTTAGTTATTTTTTATGAACCCATAGGTTGTACTTGTGTGTGACTATATATATATTTATACCATGTATGTTCATTGTGAATTTCTATATGCACCCCACCCATGCTGATCACCATGTTTTGAATCCTATATATCGAGGGTTGTGGGTGTTTTTACCAATATCTTGGTGGTGGGTAGAGATGGATGGCTACCCACCCTTTCCTGCTTTATCTTCTTGGTGAAAATTCCATGCAAGGGTTGTGATGGTTAGAAGTCAATAGTAAACTATAGATATATTTTATTAGGTGATGAGATTTATTATGGTGGGTTTCATGTATGCGAGTAGGAGGGAATGAGGTTCATTCCCATCATGTTCATGATACCCTAATAATATATTTACGGTTGTGGATGAGAATTGGTTGGATGTCCCAGGTGTCTTTAGCTGAGATGTGACATGATTTCCTAGGTCAATTTGGGTGAGATATGATTTGATAGACCAGGTTTATTCAAGTGATATATGATGTGATGACTAGTTTCACATGGGGTTCTTGGTATGATGTGATGTTTAGAAGAAATGGGAATTCCAGGACATACGATGTTGGGGTGTGAAAGTGGCACCATTATGGGAAAATGGGGTGAGGTACCCTTACAAATATTCTTCTTATAATGTTTTCATATTTGGATGCGTTATTTGGTTAGTGTTATAGGTTGAGGATGGGATTTGTTATTTAACCAATGTATGTGTTGTTGTACCTCTCGTACCCCTCGTGGTTTAATTTTCATGACCACAATCACTCTCTTATTTATCTAATCTTGTTTTAAGTGTTTTTGTTGATAGGCAAAAGGTTGCCAAGGAATTGGGCCAAGAAGGACTGAAAGTGGACTGATTTCAGTCCACCGGACCACCGGTGGATGCCCACCGGCCAGCCGATGGAGTCTTGACAGAAGGCATCCCCTCTGTCAAGACCACCGGCCAACCGGTGTCCCATCACCGGCCAGCCGGTGGAACCCAGACAAATAGGGACACCTACTGTCTCAGCACCGGCCAACCGGTGGCCCCCTCACCGGCCAGCCGGTGGTGCCTGGGCAGAAGGCCTCTCATTTTTTCAAGCAACGGCCAACCGGTGTCACTGTACTGGTCAGCCGGTGGAGCCAGTCAAACTAGCCGTTGGGCTTTGACCAGACTTGTCCACTTGACTCCCAATGGCTCTGAAGGCCTCTCCAACGGCTCCGAAGACCCCCAAAGGCCATTTGAGGGTTCCCCCTCTATAAATAAAGGACTAGGAAGCCCCGGAAATGTACAGTAGCCCACGGGAACATTGTTCGATCATTTGGCGAACCTCCGGCGCATTTCTTCAAGGAACCTCAATTTCTCCAACCCACTTCCACATCCAAGGAACATCACCATAGAAGCTTGGGAGTGCTCTTCATCAACTCCAATCAATCCATTGGTGCCCAAGACTTCTCCACATTACGGTTTTTCTTGTTTTATTATTTTGAGCATCAATTTGGGTTTGTGCCTACAAACCCCTCTTTCTCTCATCTTCCTTTTGTTTGGGTTTTCACACCACCTTCAAGGTGTGAAGAGGTTAGTCAAGCCTTCCCTTTAAAAGGCTTGAGTCATATGTGAGCTAGCCTTCACCTGTAAGAAGGCTAGTGGGTTCTTGCACAACCATTAAAAGCAAGATGTAATAGGTTCTAGACTACCTTAAAGTCTAGTGGGTTTCTTGCTAAAACGATTAAAAAGCAAGCGGTAGTAAATCTCTCAACGGTTGAGTTGGGAGCGGAGACGTAGGCTTTGGTTTAAGCCGAACTCCATTATCAAGTTTTGTGTCTTGCCTCTTTTATTTCTGCTTCACTTTTAACTTTGTTTTAAATTGTTAAACTTATTTTTAAAAGGCAATTCACCCCCCCTCTTGACATCACTCTCCGACCCAACATTTGGTATCAAAGGAAAAATTTGAGTAATACCCTAACCGGTTTCAAATTCAAGATCCTTTGTGATGGCTTCATCTTCTTTCGCCCCCGAAGGTTATTCTTTGGGTCGTGCTCCATTCTTTGATGGAACCGACTATACCTATTGGAAAACCCGCATGACCACTTTTCTTAGAAGTATAGGTTATCCTATTTATAAAATTGTCATGCATGGTTGTTCTCTTTCTTCTCCCGATGAATCCAAATGGACTCAAGCCGATATTAAAAATTTCGAGCTTGATGGAAAATCCATGAACGCTCTTCATTGCGGCCTTGATCGTAATGAATTCAATCGAGTTTCCACATGCACTTCATCTCATGAAATCTGGAAACTATTGGAGGTTACCCATGAGGGGACCAACAAAGTTAAGGATACTCGATTGGATATGTACCATCAAGATTTTGAGTCCTTTACCATGAATCCATCTGAAAATATTACTGAAATGTTTACTCGTTTTACTGACGTTTGCAATGGAAGAAAATCTCTTGGAGATGATTTTTCTGCAGAAACGGTGGTCAAGAAGATCCTTTGGATCCTACCAAGATCATGGGCACCGAAAGTCACGGAAATCCAAGAATTAAAAGACATCAAGAACATGCCGTTCGAAGAGCTCATCGGATCCCTCATGACCTACGAGATCACCATGAGGAGGCAAGCTGAAAAGGAAGGCAATATCATCAAAACTCCAAAGAACATCGCCTTCAAAGTTCAAAAAGAAGAAAGCTCCTCCTCCTCATCGTCTTCCTCTTCAAGCGGTGATTCAGAAATCGAGAATCTTGCCCGCAAGATGCACAAATTCATGAAGAAGCACAAGAAGAAGAAATTCTGCAAGGCTCAACCCAACGAAAAATCCGAGCCCGAGGTAACATGTTACGGGTGTGGCAAGAAAGGCGATTACAAGCCTGATTGTCCACTCAACAAGAAAAAGGCCAAGCAAAAGGAAAAGAAGAAGGCATTCAAGGCCACATGGAGTGATAGATCCACATCCACCTCCTCCTCCTCCTCAATCGATAACGGTAAAAAATTCCTAATGGCATTTCATGAGGTATCTTCTTCCGACTCCTCATCCTCTAGTTCTTCAAATTCTTTTAATCATTTATCTTATGAGGATCTCCAACATGCTAGAGATCAATTGGAGGAAGGTTTTCACGAACTCTCTTCCAAATTTATTGCTTTAAAAAATAATTTCAAAAAACTTTCTTCCGAAAAGGAACAACTTCTCAAAGAAAAGGCAGTGTTGTCCCTCAAGGTCCAAAACCTTCCCGATGTTGATTCTATGGAATCAACAATCAAGGATTTAAGGGAATCCCTAGCTAAGTTCACCGAAGGTGAACATGACCTTTCGAATCTCCTTGGTTCCCAATGCATATCTAGAACCACTCAAGGGCTTGGCTATTCCAAGCAAGCTTCCTCTTCCCATGCTCCAACTATTTTTGTAAGGGGGAGCTCCCAATACAAATTTTGCAACTATTGTAAAAAAAACCGGGCACTTAATTTATGAGTGCGATTGCAAAAATGCCCGGTATGGAAGGCCCAAAACCATTTCCTTTAATGATGAATTTCATAGGAGAAGACCCACCACTAGACAAGTATGGATTGAAAAATCCCTTTTAGCGAGTCTCACCGGACCAAAATTTGTCTCGGTTCTAAAATCCTCTCCCCGGTGATTTGTTGTTTTTATTTAGGGGGAGTTAGGATCGTTTAAGCCTTTTTGCTTTATTTTCAAAACTTTCAATTCAAAACTTTCAATTCAAAACTTTCAATTCAAAACTTTCAATTCAAAACTTTCAATTCAAAACTTTCAATTAAAAACTTTCAATTCAAATTTCAAAAATTTCAATTAGTTTAAAAATCTCTATCTTGTTTTTCAATCCTTTCCCTCAATAAAGTTTTATGCCCCGTGCTATTTTGATAATCACAAAGGGGGAGAAATTCTTGGTTGATTGGAGGAGAAATATTTCTCTCATGCTTTGATTTACTTTTCAATTTATCCTTTAACGCATTCCTTTCATTTCAGTCTTTTACATTGCTTGTTTTTGTGATTGTGATCATCAAAATAGGGGGAGATTGTTGTACCTCTCGTACCCCTCGTGGTTTAATTTTCATGATCACAATAACTCTCTTATTTATCTAATCTTGTTTTAAGTGTTTTTGTTGATAGGAAAAAGGTTGCCAAGGAATTGGGCCAAGAAGGACTGAAAGTGGACTGATTTCAGTCCACCGGCCAACTGGTGGATGCCCACCGGCCAGCCGATGGAGTCTTGACAGAAGGAATCCCCTCTGTCAAGACCACCGGCCAACCGGTGTCCCATCACCGGCCAGCCGGTAGAACCCATACAAATAGGGACACCTACTGTCTCAGCACCGGCCAACTGGTGGCCTCCTTACCGGCCAGCCGGTGGTGCCTGGGCAAAAGGCCTCTCATTTTTCCAAGCACCGGCCAACCGGTGGCACTGTATCGGTCAGCTGGTGGAGCCAGTCAAACTAGCCATTGGGCTTTGACCAGACTTGTCCACTTGACTCCCAATGGCTCCGAAGGCCTCTCCAACGGCTCTAAAGACCCCCAAAGGCCATTTGAGGGTTCCCCCTCTATAAATAAAGGACTAGGAAGCCCCGGAAATGTACGGTAGCCCACGGGAACATTGTTCGATCATTTGGCGAACCTCCGGTGCATTTCTTCAAGGAACCTCAATTGCTCCAACCCACTTCCACATACAAGGAGCATCACCATAGAAGCTTGGGAGAGCTCTTCATCAACTCCAATCAATCCATTGGTTCCCAAGACTTCTCCACATTACGGTTTTTCTTGTTTTATTATTTTGAGCATCAATTTGGGTTTGTGCCTACAAACCCCTCTTTCTCTCATCTTCCTTTTGTTTGAGTTTTCACACTACCTTCAAGGTGTGAAGAGGTTAGTCAAGCCTTCCCTTTAAAAGGCTTGAGTCATAGGTGAGCTAGCCTTCACCTCTAAGAAGGCTAGTGGGTTCTTGCACAACCATTAAAAGCAAGCTGTAATAGGTTCTAGACTACCTTAAAGTCTAATGGGTTTCTTGCTAAAACCATTAAAAAGCAAGCGTTAGTAAATCTCTCAACGGTTGAGTTGGGAGCAGAGATGTAGGCTTTGGTTTAAGCCGAACTCTGTTATCAAGTTTTGTGTCTTGCCTCTTTTATTTCCGCTGCACTTTTAACTTTGTTTTAAATTGTTAAACTTATTTTTAAAAGGCAATTCACCCCCCCCCCTCTTGCCATCACTCTCCGACCCAACATGTGTTGTTTGTTATGTTATTTGTTCATTGGGGTATTAGTATGCTTCTTTAACATGTCTAAGAGATATTTTGGATATCCTACTAAGTATACTTGCATGCTCACCCTATGTATGTACAACCCATTTTTAGGTTTTCAAGAGGACTAGGTGGATGATGGATATAATTTCAATCTCTAACATTGTAGAGTTTGGTGATTCACATCCTTATATTTTCTTTTTGGAATTAATTTGGAGATTTTATTTGCATTCGTTTCAATATTATACATTAAATTTCAGATTTTTTTAGTTTTTTTAATTATACATCATGACATGGAGTTTCTTTTAATTAATTTATCTTATCTCTCAATACTATATTATAATGGTTAATTCCTCTGATATTTGTGATTTTATACCCTAGGTGATAGTCACCAACCTAGGGCCTACTGGAGGCATCACTCAGGGATCATTTTCTCCCTTTCTTCATTTTCGGTCCAAGAGGGGTACCATTGCAGGGAGGGGGTCATGAATGAGTTGTATTAGAAGTACGGTGGAGTGATATGATTACGTTCATAGTTAGTAAAAATGTGGATTGTGTGGGTAGGTAGGGAAACAATTTTAGTTGATCTTGGTGTGTGACATTATCAAGGGAAGACCTGTAAGGACATGGGATTTTAGCTCCCCCATGATCCAACTTAAGGAATCTGAGCCTACTGAACTACCAATTGAGGTGATTTCACTTACAAGGTAGACACCTAGTAGAGGTACATGCATCATTATTTAATTGTTTTCTTATTTGAATTGGGTTATTTAGGGAATCTTAAAATGAATTAATTAAATCTTAATAAAATTATATAATACTCTAGCTTAGTAAATATTTATTTTCGTTCGGTTATGTCACCCAGATGTGGTTTTCATATTGACCAGTTTGTGGAGGTTCAATAGGAAGACCCAGTTGATATCTGAAGGGTTGATCCAGTTGAGAAGAATGGTCATTGGTAGAGAAAATTTCACACTTTTCAACATTATAATTACGCTAAATATGAGGGTAGTGATTCTAATATAGAGACAAAGATATGGATGGAAAATTCTGTGATCTGATTTAGTTTGATCTGGGCACCAGTGGGGTACTGGGTACCTTTTTCATTTAGTCAGATGCATAAATCTAAAATTCAGTAGTTGATGTTGTATCTTTGTGAGAATAAGGAGGAATATGTGTCATGGGTTGAATTTCAAAAATAGTTCAGAGAAAATTTCATTTCATCAACCATAAAGGTCTTAAAGTGGTGGGAGCTTCCCTATCTTTAGTAAGGGAGTATGTCTATGTAGGATTTGGGAATCATGTTCAAGAACCTGCTCTATTTTTTTACCAGAACTTTTTCTCGATGTGGATTCTCATATAAGACGTCTCAACAATGTGATATTCCCTTTTATCTAGTACATAGTTACTCCCTTTATGTTGTTGACATATCTAGAGGTTCATAAGAAGTTTGAGTTGATCAATCATATGAACTCAAGGGGAGGTTTATCATGATATGATAACTAGTATGGTTACTTGAGGAGTAGATTTTTTAGTTGAAGGTCGCAGCAGCTAAGGCCTTTGAGATTTAGACAAATATAGAGTAAACCTTAGCAAATTACCATTCAGACTTCTAGGTCCATCAGTTTATAGTATTTTCCATGGGGATTAGGGATAGGTTGTTTTTCTATGGGGTTTGGGGAAATTGTTAATATTAATTCTTAATGGTTCTTTGGGATCAATATGGTAGAGTCGGTTAGGTTCAATGATATCCTCAATAATAACTACAATTGAGATCATTTTAAAAGTAAGGAAATAATTATTATGATCTTTTAAGGGGATATGGAGTAGGTATAGGTCAACCATTGTATATTACCCAGATTTTGGGACCTCATCATTCGCATTACCATAGAGGTGGATATTAGTAGAGTGAAACATGATCTAGGAGTGGTCTATTTAATGTAATGGATATGACATCTTTAGAAGGGCCAAAGATCATTTGTGGTATGTCCATATTATCTTCTACCCTTTTTTATTCTTTGTTTGACTCAAGATATTCACACACATTCTTTATACCTACTGTAGTTCATACTCAGGTATTATAACTATAGAGACTTACCTTTTCCTAAGTGTTTATTATTCCTATTTGAGGCCCTAATTACTTGTTTGATGTGTTCCAAGAATATAGACTGATGATGGGGAAAAATTAGTCATGTGTGGACCATTTTTACTATAGATTAAGATGTGAAATGTTATCCCTAACATCAACTGGTTTATTTATGTGAATTTTATTATCAAATTATTCTAGAAGAGGGTCATGTTCTCAAATATGGATGGCCAATGAGAGGATTTCATTAGCAAGCTGATTTATCTAGTTGGTAGTATGTGAGTGTATTACCTTAATTATTTGGTGTATGATTTGTCTATGGAACTAGTAGATGCTGAGAATATGGAGGTTCCCATGGTTGTTAAGGAATTTCCAGATGTTTTTCCTTTGGAGTTTGTGATGTTACCCCCTCAATTTGATTTGGAATCCAAGATAGACTTGCAGCCTAATAATTATCAAATTTTGATGGACCCTTACCAGATGGAGCCTTTTGAGTTATGAGAGTTGTGGATTCATATAGATGATTTGATGTAGAGGGGTTTTATCTATCCAAGTGTTTCATCATGGGGTGATCTAATGGTGTTTTCCATGAAGGCGGATAGTGGTCTGAGGTTGTGTATTGACTACCATAGGTTGAATTAGTTGATGATAAAGAATAATTACCCCTTTCTAGGGATCAATGATCATTTTGAGAAGTTTAGGGGAGATATTAGGATTTCTAAGACAAAAATATGGTTTGGGTATCATCGGTTGAGGGTGAAGTGGGGTGATATCCTGAAGACTGCCTTAAGATGTAGGTATGGGAACTTTGTGTTTGTTGTTATACTTTTAAGTGTCATGAATATAACAAATGTATTTATGGGGCACATTTAATCCATTTTTTAGGAATTCTTGGACTATTTAGTAGACATTTTCATTGATGACATCTTGATATACTTGAGATTATAGAAGGAGCATGTCAATCATCTCAGATATGTATTAGAGGTTATTTAATGCCACCAGATCTATGTGAATTTCTCTAAGTTTATATTTTAGACATGATAGGTGCACATCCCTGGGTATGTGGTGTCTTTGAAGGGCATGGTCATAGACCTAGAAAAGGTTGAGGTAGTTGTTTTCTGGGAAACACCTAGGAATGTAGTATAGTTTTTTAAATATATTACCCAAGGTTCATATATTATTTATCATAGATTGTGTCCCCATTAATAGCTTTGTCCCAGAAAGATCAGGCTTTTAAATTGGATGATTAGTGTTAAAAAGTGTTTGACTACTTAAAGGGAAAATTTATTGGTTCTCTAATGCTCTAGTTTCCATAGGAAGGGGTCATGTTTGAGGTATTTTGTGAAATTTTTTATCTGAGATTGAGATATATCTTGATATAGAAGAGGGATGTGATCTATGATGTGTCTTAGATGTTGCATCCTCATGAAGATAACTATTACACCCATGATCTTCATATATTCTTGATTGTGTTTATGAATAAAATGTGGGGACATTACCTTATTTGGGAGAAGTTTTTGGTCTTCATAAATCAAAACATTATGAGGTATATCTTTTATCAATGCAATTTGAACCTATAAAAATGATAATAGATGGATTTACTTCAGGATTATGGCTTTGAGATCTTCTACACCTGAATAAAGGGGAATATTTTTGTATATTCTTTGATTAAGAAGTCACAGAAGGAGTTTCTTGGGAGTATGGAGATGGTTGTAGATCGATAGTGGAGTTATAATCCCTATACTTAGATTCTAGAGAGGTTAATGGTTAAGGTTTATTGTTTTAGAGAACAATGCAGTCATCTATGATGTAGTGGGAGAAGTAGTCTCATTGATGAGATACATTGGAAGAGGTGATGCATGATCATGTTGTCCATATTTATTATCTATAGGGATGGACGAAGGATCGTTATAACTAGATTTTGTTTTTGAGGAACCTATTTGTTCCAATAGAAACCCATGAGGGATTCCTTCATGAGTTTCATAGCTCAAATTTGGTGGTACCCTCAATATTTTCTAAGATGTACTATGTCCTGAGGAATTTGTTTTGGTTTCGTGAGATTAAACGAGCAGTGGTAGATTTTTTGTCTTAGTGTTTGGTTTTCTAGCAGGTGAAGGTTGAGCATCTTGTTCCTAACAGCTTGTTGTAAACCTTTAATATTCCCAAGTGGAAAAGATACACTCAATGGATTTTTTATTGGGATACCCTAATAACAGAGATGTTATGATTCTATATTGGTAATCTTGAATCGATTGATGAAATTAGTCCACTTATTAGTGATCAAGGAGTTGGGAATTATGGATGTCTTCTTGAGGAGGTATGTGGATGAGGTGGTCTATCCAAATGGATTTCAAGGTCCATTGTCTTAGATCAGGACACATGTTTTATATCATGATACTAGAGGGGATTAAAAACCTGATTTTGGCACTCAATTACTCTTCAACACTACTTTCCATGCTCAGACGGATATGCATATAGAGCAAACTATCCAGATGATGGAGGTTATATTGTGGTAATGCATCTTAGACTTTAGCAGATCTTGGGAAAAGAACTGGAATTTTCATTATTTTTATTATAATAATAGATATCATTGATCCATCAATGTGTCCCCATTTTAGGTTTTTTAAAAGTGGTTGTGTCATTCTTTTTTGTGCTAGACCGGTGTTGGATAATCATCATTTCTCAGAATCAATGTGGTGCATAGCATGAAATTAAATGTTGAGGTTATTTGTGAGAGGATAAATGAAACACATGACATGCATAAGGCATATTCCAATCATGGGAGGAGGCTATTGGAGTATTAGGTTTGATAATATGTGTTCTTGAAGGTATCCCCTCAACGTGGCTAGTGGAGGATTGTTAGGGGAGTAAGCTCTTACCATAGTTTGTTAGAATTTTCGATGTGTTGGCATGTATTGATGAGGTAGAATATTGGTTGGAAATTCTACCATAAATAATTTGGATTCAAGATGTTTCCATGTCTCTCAACTCTATAAGTATCACTACAATGACTCTCATTCCATTAAATAGGGAGATTCAAATATCAAGGATTACATGACAATCATGGAGCATCCAGAGGAGATTTAGGATCTATAGGAGAAGGTATTGAATAAATAGTCCATTACTTTGGTTCATGTTTTGTGTAGGAATGGTGGTAAGGAGGATTGTACTTGGGATCATGATATGCTAATTTGTTCCAAGTAACTGGAGTTTTTTGTACTGTTTTTCTTTGAACTATTTTTCATTTATGATATAGTGTTCAAATCTTCCTAGTTTATGAGATGACCCACATTCTTGTTTTGATGTTTGTTTCTAAGCTTCATGATTATAAATAATTTAATACACAATACCTTATTGTGATATGTTATACTTTTACATGATTAAAACCATGTGTTCAAGTTAGTTCCACCAAAATTGGATAATATCTTGACATATGAGATGAAATTACTTCATTTGTATGCTTAGGGATCTATTATGTGATAGTTATGGTAATCATTGGATTGGTATTTTTTGGGAATGATATGGTGGTATAGTTGTATTTGTGAAAATGGTGGTGGTTTGAGTTTGATGTAGGGTGGGGTGATAATGTGCTTGTGAGGGATGTTTGGTGAATGATCATGGATGGGTTTGGTGAATTTGGTTGGTGGTGTGGTTTTATTTTTGTTTTAATGAGATCCTTGCGAGTTGTCTCAAGGTATGGTTATTTGGTCCTCTTTCATATTTCCTCATTGGTTATTTTATATTTTTATGTGTGATAATTGTTTGAGATGTATCTGATGTAATGGATTGGGCCTTCCAGTCAATTACTTTGTAGAAATTCTAATAGTATAGGTGTTCGGTGGAGGTTATGAGAATTGTTTGAGGAAAAGGGATGTCATAGCTAGAAAATCTATCTGATAGGGGTTCCATGGAGTGGATATGGGTACTACACTATAGGGGTGTCCAATATTGCATAGGAGGTCCAGGTACGGTGAGCGGGTGATTAGAGGTGTTTTTGAAGCTACTACCATTTTTGGGATTGTTGTGTCATAGAGCCTTTGCTACTACATAGCCCATTTTTTATAGGTGATGGATATATAGTAGAGATCCAAACATTGTTTTATCATCCTAGGGGTCATTTTTTAGTGTTTCTTCCAATTTTGGCACTGCTGCACTATGAAGAGCAGCATCGGTGTATCCCCCTTCTCGGTTGTGAGGTTTTGTGGTGAAGTGGTTATGGCTACACCATGGTCTCATCCCCATTTTATAAAATATGTGGAATTTAAATAGAATCATATCTCTAAATATTATTTAATCATCTAGGATATACTGTAGTATTCCTCTCTATGTCTCTATCCCTTTACTTCTATATAGGGTTACATCGTGGTGTTAGGGGATACTCTATGGTCTTCTATTTTTCAGACCACTTATAAATTCTTAAATTCCCTTGTGACTGATCACTTTTCCTATGTTACGCTATTTTCTCGGGTTACCCAAGTGCATCCCAAGGTGTTCTTTCCACCCCATTTTAGTGTATTTATACCTTGTCCATTAGATATCATTATTTGGTGGTTTAAGGTGAGTCCCCTTCATTCCTTCTCCCCATTTTCTTGTAGTTTCTATTTTGAGTAAGGATATTGTCAAGAGAAACCTTTTCTTTTAGTTTTGTTTTGGTAATAAGGTGTTTCTAGATGTTGTTCTAGGTTGATCCTAGTTTTTCCCTTTATCAAGGTGATCAATGGTTGTATCCCTCTCGATCTAACATTGGATATCAGATCAAAAATCATTGTTTGAGATAGGGGATTCTTCATTTCTCATCTAGTGTATCATGTGGGTTGTTTAAATGATTATTTTTAACTTTGGGATGTTGTTTTGAATATGTATTAATGAAGAAAATTATCCATTCTAATTGAAAATGAATGGGATTGGGAATGAATTGTATATATTTGCATCTTTTCATATTGCCATGATATTGTGATTGTATGAGAAAAATTCCCTACTGAAAATTATGATAGTTTGGGGATTTGTTTTTGTGGATTTTACATGCACTGTGGAACCTTATTCAATGTTTTGTTTAACATCTCTTTAAACTAAATTGAATAATCAGTTATATAGGATTAATAAAATCGTTTCCCTAAGAGATTTTTGGATTTTGTGATAATTCCCCAAAAATAAAGAAGTGTAATTGATGAAAACCTCTTTCTAATATAATAAATTTTATGTGTTTTGATTTGAATGGTGTTTTGATGTGTGGTTATATTTTTTGGGGATGATGTTTTATAGTGCTTCTGTGTTTTGGGGAGGTAGTTTGAAATTATTATTTGGTGTGGTAATATGATGAGTTATGGGGTGGTTGTGATGGAAAAATTCTAGTGATGCGGATATGGGTGGCTTGAATAGGATGATGAGATATTTGTATGTGCGGAATTGTTTTGTGAAAATTGATATAGTATTATTGTAATTTAAGGATAATGTTTAAATTTAAATGGCAGGGTCTAGTTTGGTTAATGGGATGGAAATGGCTAATGAATTAATTAAAAATTGGAAGTGTGGTTAAATATGGTTAATGTTTTATGTGAAATTTAATGAGATAAATACTAAAATTAATGGGATGGATAATGTAATTTTATGGTAATGTAAAATCTAGAGAATAGATTTTTTGAGAAGGAGGTTGAAATGTGAAATGTGTTTATGGTTTTTTTTTGTGGTGTTGTGCATTTATTAGTGGAATCTAAAGTGTTTGTGTTTTTAATTTTGGTGGTGATATTGTGAGTTGGTTAGTGATTTGTTGCGAACCCATATGTTGGGACTTTTTGGGGCTATATATATATGTATACCATGTATGTTCTTTATGATTTTCAATAAAAAAATCCACCCTTTTAGAGCACCATGTGTTAACACCCATATATTTATTGGGTGTTATTCTGAATATCTTGGTGGTAAGGAGGGATATTTGGATACCTACTCTTTCCCAATCTCTCTTCCAGATGAAAATTTCATGCACGAGTTGTGGTGTCCAGAAGGAAATAGAAAACTATAGTGATGTTTGATGAGGTGATGAGATGGATTATGGTGTGGGCTATACATGGTAAGAAGAGTGAACGAGGTTAATTCCCTTCATGATCCCGATACCATACTAATTTGGTAACAATTTCGGTTTAGATGTGGTGTGATGGACCAAGTGTCTTCAGTCAAGTTTTTCTTGTGAATGACCAGGTGTCTTCAGGTGAGATGTGATGTGCTGGCCTAGGTGTCTTTGTAAAAGATTTGATGTTATGGCCAGCAGCACGTGGGGTTCTTGGGATGATATGATGTTTGGAATATATGGGAGAACAAAGATATAATACATTGGGGTTTGAGAGTTGAACCCTAATGGGAAAGCATGTGGGGTTCCCATATTGACATTCTCCTTGCTATGTTATTATATTTGGATACATTATATGGTGATAATTCTATGGTTAGGATGGGCTTGTTTAGTTTACCTATGTAGGTCATTTTATATATATTCTTTTCTCACAGGTGTGTTGGTAAGCTTCTTTCACATGTAGATTAGAGACTTTGGATATCTTACTGAGTATACTTGTCATCTCTCCCTACATATGTACAAACTATTTTTAGTTTTTTAGGAGGACTATGTGGAATGTTCAGGACATTTCTAGCTTGGGATTTCGGGCTGTTACTGAGCCACTACTGCATATTTTCTTTTGGGTATTTATTTGGAAAAACTATTCATATTTTTTTACATTATATAAATTCATTGTGAGGTTTTTTTTGGTTTCTTTACTTTTATGTCATGTCATGGAGTTGTTTTTAGTTGATTTATCTTATATTCCAATCCTAAAATATATAGGGTAATACCTTCAATATTTTAGATTTTATACCCTTGGTGTTATTTGCCCACTCAGGGCCTACTGAAGGCGGAACTCAAGGATCATTATCTCCATTTCTTCATTATCAGCTTAGGAGGGGTACATTTGGAGGGAGGGGGTCATTACATGTTTACATAGCTTCGTTATACATTCTAATTCTCATAAAATAAAATATATACTCTGTTTTTCACTTATTCTAAAACTCTAAAACATTTTAAATGAATTTTATATATGTTTCATAAAAATAATTCTTATAACAAAAAATTCATTAATAAATTGGATTAATTACTTATCACCATTCATGTAATTTAATGAATTAGTTACAAAGAATGACAATTTTGAATCTAAAAATTCTTATATAAATATTTGACAATATCCTTATTTTTATTGTGGAATAAATAAAATTATTTTCTATCAACATTGTAAGAACACAATAAATGTTTTATCCTTAAGTAATCATGTACGAGTTATTCTAAAATGATAGTTAAGTATCTTATTCCACAACTCATTTTTTATATTTCTATACATTATAATAAGAACATTGAACATCAAAAACTTGAAATTTTTTACACCCATTCACTTTACACTATTCAAAATTGAACATCCTTTAACATTTTCACCAAGTATCCATCCTTTGAAAAACACATAATTTTATTTATCGATCCAAATTGATTTATTTTGAGTGAAAATTTATTTCTTAATGACATTAAATGTTATTTTTCATTTCAAAATTATTTCATAATATTTATACCACCTCTCATATATTACATATGCCTATTTTCCATAATTTATGGATGTTCATTTGGTGAAGCATGTAATGAAAATTTCACTACAAGATGTTTATCCTTTTCTTTATTATTAATCATATAGAACTTATGAATATTAAAACTCACAATAAATTGAGCTAGTAAAGAGTTAAGAAAATTATAATAATCAATCCCTAGTTCATCACACCTTCAACAAATTTCTTTTGTCTTTTGAATTTTTTTTTTCCATTTTCACTTTAGATATCTCATATTTCTTCAATGATTTTATACACCAAGAAGACTATGTCACAACTTTTATCTTAAAAATATTCTAGAATCTAATAAATACCTTTTTTCAAACTAATATATTTCCTTCTATATTTTTGAATCCACCACAGAACTAATAGTATCATTAAAAGGAAAAATTCTTCCCATTAATATTTTATTGTCCTATCTATATCACCAAATATCCATTTAGTTTTTTACTGTTATTTTTCATCACCATTATCCAATTTTTTTGGAAAATTTTAACTTGTTTACCAATAATTCAAAATTATTTTTTTGAATTTTCCAATATTCCTTTAGTAGTATATTTTTCATTGAAGTTATAATTTCTTGAATTTTTCATATTTATGAAATTTTTATTTTTTCTATAAATATTATTCTCTTTAAAATAAAATTAATATAATATTTTTTATAAAAAAATAAATCCCTTTCATACAAATTCAATATGGTTTTTATTAATTCAAATAGTCAGTAAGGTTATAAGAGGATATAAAAATCTTGGCATTTCCATTCAAGATTTCACAAACATCATTCACAGATTTCTCAAAACAAATCATGAACATTATTATTTGATTTTTATCTTCCAATAACTTTTTATAAACATTTTCAAGTAATGTTTCAATAACATTAACCTTATATTATAATCATTATTTTAACATCTTTTATTCATTAAGAAAAATTTTCTATAATTACTTGTTTCCATGATTGATGAATTAAAGGTAATTTTGGTTTCTCTTGAGATATTATGGTAATAGGGACACATACCATTTTAAATTTTAAGATGAGTGTCTGTTTTTTACTTTTGGGATTAATTCTGCAATTTTGATTATTTAGTATGAATTATTAAGTTTTTTTAGATATGGATTGGGGTTTAGTTGGAATTTATGGTGTTCAAGTGTAGTTAGTAGTTAATTCCCCCCAACAATTTTTAAATACTAGTGGTGTCGAGTAGTCAATGGAATAACACTAGGTACCTGATGAGATTGATAGAGGTGACGATTTCTAATTGTATCCACTAGGTACCCAGTGGCCCTTGATTGAGTCCCATTAACCTCAAGGATTATTTTCTATAAAAAAATGATCATTTTTTCATTTCCATTGAACCCATTTAATCTCGTTAGGCCTTCTTCTTTGAACCCATTTGTTTTTAGCCATTCGAGAGACCTATAGTGATCTATTTTGTTCTCATCTTTCCCTTGTCTTACTCCATGGATCTAAGTTGAATCAAGAGGATTTTCCATTCCAAATCAATGTTTAAAAACCCTCTTAAATCTTTTTCTCCCTTCATATTCCTTCCCCGCTTATTATCTAAATTTTTATTAGGGTTTGGATATTTGATTTCAGGAAGACATAGTGAAATTACCTATAAACATAGGTATTCATATTCTATTGTATAAATAATGCTATAATGGAGTTCATACCATGTGTTCATCAATTATTTTATGGGAAGCGATGGGGTTCTAGTTTCTTATAGGGTTTCATGATTAAAGTGTTAAATTATAGTATTTAATAGGTTGTTTAAATTAAGGATTTATGGTATGATATTTATAAGTGTATTTTAAGAGATATTTGTTTTGAGTTTCAAGGAATTGAATATTCTTTAATTATGTGAGTTATTCATTATGTATTTCTTCAATAAGGTAACTTTTTATTAATATTTATAAAAAAAATTGGTATCTATATTGTGTTTTGGTGATTATTAGGTTGGGAGAGCATATTGATGGTTAAGGTTGGGTGTATTAGCCAATTAGTTGGATTTCAAGAATATTTATGGGACCAAAAAAAATTATATCCCAAACAGTCAATAAATATTAAATACATATATTTATAAATATTAATTAATGACTTTAAATTATAAATTTATATAATAAATTTAAGGTCTTTCTTAAAAATAGACTTTAAGTAAATACACGCAATAAATTACCTATTTTTATTAGGGTATTAATTTAAAATCTAATAAAAGATAGTTTAGAAAATACTTTATTGTTTAAACTTACTTTTTTTACAATATACTTTATTCTTGGTTTTCTATATAATGTTATTTAAGTATGTTGTTTTTCTTTATTTCATAAATATCCATGATTTGGATCTTTCTCGTGTTTTCTTTAAACTTATATATATTTTATTGGATGATTTTAGGTTTGGAATTTAGGTTCTTTGATCATGTGTTGAATGACTTATATAATTACATTCTTGGGATGTGTGAAAATGTTTTTTAGAGATATCATCCCATGTTTCATTGTCATGTTTAATTATAAAGATCATTTCTTTAAAGTTTATCCTATATGAGTTATATGTAAAAGATAAAAACTTAACCAAGAATAAGTTCTCACATCAATGGTAATGTAATTACTAGGTTAATTTAGTGTAAAGTAAATTCTTTGAGTTTATATTTTTGTGTTTTTAGCACCTACATGTTCTCATACTTTGTAAACATGACTATTTCATAAAATATACTTTTCCATAAAATTTTAAATTTTATTTAAAAAACATAATGTTTAATAATATGATTATTTTCCTTTATGGACTTTAATTAACTTTGGTTTCATGTGAGGTTTCTAAACTACAACCTTGTATTCAAAAATCTACTTCTCTTTTCAATATTACTCTTCATTTGTTTTTAATAAAAATGATGGTTTATAGGTATGTAAAGTTCATTTCTATTGTGTTGTAAAGTAGTTTTTAATTTTTTTTATTTTATAAGGGAAAATATTTCTATTAATTAAATGATATCTTTGAAGTGAGGTTTAAATTTTAAGAAACTATATTTCTTAGGATCTTACCAATATTGTGCACTAACAAATTCGTATCCATGATTCATGGGTGTTTGGCTTAGTAAAGTTGTTTATAATTGTTAATTATATCATATTTAAAATTTTATGTGATTAGTTAAAATAATTTTTTATAATAGAAAACATTCCCTGAATTATGTTTTATTTTACATGATGTTTTCATTATTTGTTTTTTTCATGTGATAATGTTTCCACGGTATAGTTTAGTAGTGCATTTTGTTACATGTTTCTTTTATTAACATTACATTAATGGTTGTCAGTACTATATATGATACCAAATTATTATGTTGTTATATAAAGAATGTTAGATGTCATAATTTATAATGGTATCTAGATCATGGATACTCCTATTATATATTAGTTATCACGTTATAAAATATATTTTTCTATTTTAGAAACTTTAATCTATTATATATTTATGTATTATGATAAATGGGATGGGAAATAAATGCCTCGACTCTAGTATACCTTTTTCCTTATCTCTTAATGAATGGTGTGGAAGTTCCCTAACTCTTATATTCACCTTTCTATTTCCACGAGATATAGTTTTCCCCATAACTCACCTGTGGGGAAAATATTCCATGAGCCTAGTTCAATGGGATAGGCATCATGGTTTCCCTAACTTGGTCATCTCAAATTGCATGTGCTAGACCTGAAGCATATAGTTGAGGTATGGACCCTCTTGGTGTAGAGAGTTACTTTATGTGCTCTCTAATTACTCCATTAACTGCCTAATTATTATTATTATTTCTATGTTATGATATAACTATTTCTAATGAAATTGTTTTATTGTATATGTAAGTAAATGTTCAGGCATGTTCATGTATGAACCTGTTTATCCACCATTGTGTTGAGGAATATTGGTGGTTCCTAGTTGAGTATGTATATACTCCCAACCTACACAGATTCTTTGGTGGACATACATCTCCTCTTTCTTAATTTTAGGAATGAAAAGCATGTAGGTGGTTGTTGGGTGCTTCAATCAATAGCTTGGAGATGGTACAAGTTTATATGTTTGGAATCCATGTGGGATTGGAATGCGAGGATATAAAAGTAGAAGTACTAGAAAATAGCCTATTTGATTCATTTTTGTTGAGTTTTTTTAGTGGTATATGTTTATGACCATATATATATATATATATATATTAGGGTTAAATTACTAAATACATTCATTTAGAAGTGTCTTTGTTCTCTTTTGGAAAAAACTCTATTGTTATATATTATTTATTTTATTATCTTGGATTTTTATAGCATATGTATGAGTGATTCCAATCTTCTGGTAGAATTTATCATGAAACATTTAATCACTCAATATGGTAAAATCATTCCCAAAAATTTACCTTGGAACCTTTAAACCAACAACCATCCCCTATAGATTAGGGAATTCACAATGGGTTGTGGTACTCCAATTTTAGTTCCATTATGGAATATGGGTCATGGTCTCTATGAAGTCGTATCCAATTAGTATTTGGTTAGTGGTATTTTTAATTTTATTAAATAGTGGATAGAACTATAAAGACATAAAAAGTAACTTATAAATAGGTTTTCTAATCCACTTTTCTATGGAATCTCAAATTACCAGGGGATTTCCATGTAGTGAGTAGGACCCATAGGTTTGAGTGAGGTTTTTTTATTATCTAGAGTATAAATGGATGGAACTCAAGAGGTGTTTAGGGCTTGGCCAAGAGTAAAATTAAATTTGGATTCATGGTTCACATGTACTAGTGGAAATATAGGATATGAGAATTTCATTTTTATTATAATAAATATTTGTGAATTTCCTTAATTAATTAAATAGTAGATAATAAACAAAAAATTCACAAAATTCTTTAGTCGCTATCTAATTAAAAATACACTAATATATAAGAACATATTAATTTTGAATATGTATTTTCCCATTTTGTAATATACCATTTATGTTGTCTTAAAAGATATGTTTTTAAGAATGCTACTTATTTTTTATCAAATATCTTATATTAAGAATTCTATTTATTTAATTTTATTTATTTTGTTTAGAATTATTAAATAATACATGTACTTAAGAGAGGGGGTACATAAATGGTTAGAATTTAAAGGATTAATGGTGGATCAGAATTCCCATTAGATATTAGGATATTATGGTATTAAATAATTTTAATGGTTTAGTAGTCATGCATTAGAATAGTAGTGATTCTTTGGGAAAATTAATGGTGTTTTCATTTGATACTAGGAAAGGTTCAGATTAGGAAGAACCTGATCCCCAAACTTATTAATAGAAAAAATCAGTACATCAACACAAACAGAACATAAAATCTTATATAATCTCAAAGTCAAAGCCATTCCCAACTCCATAATCTGACGGCTCATCATTCGGTTCAGCTGACTCCCATTCAGACGACTCAGCTTTCCTGAATAATTCCAGGTATTATTTTTTACACTGTAGTATATCTTTAGATAACTTCACCTTAGGTGGACATGTTTCACTGCATACTTTAGTGACCATCTCCCTGCGCATCCCAGATGCAGACCTGGTTGTCATTGGTTTCGGAAAATCAGAATAATCTTTTCTTAGTCCTCTTCTGATTGGGTTAGACCCACTCATCTCTTTATTGTATATCCTCTTAACCTCACCCTGAACAATGGAACTATAACTAGGAGTCAAATTCTCTTTGTCACTTCTCACGATATCCCCCCATTTCATAGGAAGGTTCATTGCATAGTCTTGACAGTCGGCCTTCATACCTAGCGGTCGATTTCTTTCTTACAGCTTACCGTTTATGCCACAGAGAATCCTCTCTATCTCAGCACCCATATTCATATCACAATTATGGATTTTAACAGGTTACTATGCCTTATTGGCCCTTGTAGCTCCATCATAGACCACAAGTGCGAGGGAGTCATTACCAGACTTACATGTGTCCACAAACATCTCCACTTGAATCTGTTCTGCCTCTTCCAGAGCAGTAAATCTGTTCTTCAAGCAGATATCTGAACCATCAGGTACATCATGATCTGCACATGTATATATATCCTTCCCCATTGCTTCTGTATTCCCAATCTGCACTAGACCACGACCCATATACTAAAAATTCATGTTTGGATTCTCCCAGTCCATACCTGGAGAGTGTGTGTCATCCTTGGCAGGGTTATTCTTCTTGCCTTCAACACTCTTGCACATCTTCTCAACTAGTCCTGCCTCACCAAGTAAAGCCATAATTCCAAGGTCCTACTTCAGTCTCCCAAACACTTCTAAAACAAACAGACCTGATGCAGTGGTAGGAACCTCTTTCTCAACACCTAAGGACTCACTCCCCCTAGATTGACTTCAATACATCCAGCATGATCATGTATCCCTTCTCTAGGAAATTCTTGAGGCAGACTAACTTGATCAGCATGTTGCATCCCACCTGTTTGATCATCAGGTGAACCATAAGGAGGAGTCTCCTTTCCCTCTGCCCTTTGATCATTCCCATCTGGAACAGAACATACCTCACCCCTCACCAACTTCACTAAAGGAGCCTCAGTTGGTGATAGAAGTCCAGTATGACACCCATTTTTAGCATGCTTGCGACATTTAGATACCCAGTGCCCCTACCTATGACAGAAAGAACCAAAATTGACCCAGGAATCATAGAGGATGGATTGACCATACCTTTACTCTCCTTCAATCATGATCCACACCAGCTCCGGTGGTGGATATGATAAATCCATTTCAACACAGATCTGTGTAGCCATTGGGTGTGAGAATGAATCTGTCCGATGATCACAATAGAGATATCATCCAATGGAGTTCCCGATTGACCGTAGAAGTCCAAGGTTCTGGAAAGGCAGCGGCAACCCAGGAAGTTGAATCCAAATCACCGAGGTTGTAGAATCCCAATTAATATGAAGATAAAAAGACCAATTGAGAAGATGAAAATAAAAATCATGAACAGATCTACTAGAACTTGACCAGGCTCAAATCATATCATCCTCATCAGTGAACTAGAGGAGTATTTGTTGCGGTCCCAAAATCCCAACAGACACTCGCTGAGATAATCCCCATTCCTCATTAATGTGCTTGTAAAAGACCTCCACCAAAGGCCGTCGGCACACAAATATCGCAACCAGGGCCATGGAAAACATTGAAGATGCTTCATTGAATTCCTGAATGGATATTGGAACCACGGGATGGCCATTGAAGTGGCTAGGGACCTTCAGAGAAACACTTATACTAGGAAAGAGAGGATAAAGCGTACCTGAACAACAGAAAGAACCTGGACCCCCGGACCAGACCCCATGAGCATCATAGGATTCAAACAATTATATATAGATAGCATGGTGAGTGACATATGATTCAAACATGAGTTTTAGATGTTTATATGCCTTACACATATTGAAATATTGTGGTTCTCCACACATTCAGTTGAATTTTGGAGTTTTTCATCATAAGGGTGACAGGTTCTTTGGTGAACATGTTAGTATATCAATTATGAATTAGAAATTTATGAGGGTTGTGAATTATGGTTTGAAAGTACTCCCAAACATATCTGGGATAATAAGTTATATGTAATTGATATTGTAATGTTTCATGTCATTAATGGTTTAATTTAATAGAAATTTTGGTTTCTACTAGGGAGTTTAGTGTAATGCTAACATCAACTATTTTAAATTTTGGGTTACCGATGAGTGTCTAATTTTTATTTTAGGATCCAATCTTGAATTTTAATATTTGAGGAGGAATTGTAACAAATTTTAAAGTATGGTTTGAGTTTTTTCTAGAAGATAGAGGGTTTGGGTTTAACTAATAGGTAGGATAACCTATATTTTAGAACTGTAAGTGGAACTGGGTACCCAGTGGGGCCATAAAAATTACATGGTGACTGAAGAAGAGGTAAGGGTGCCCAGGTGGTTCCAGTGGGAACATGGTGGCCCCTAACAAGGTATCAAATAGCCTTGAGGATTTTTGTATTTTGAAAAATGTAAATTTGGGTCATTTTCTATTAAACACTATTAATTCCTTCTGGCCTTCTCCTTTAAACACATTTGGTTCCATATATTTGAGAAACCTATATGGCTCCTTCTTATTCTCCACCCCCTTATTTCTCTAGGTCGAATAAAGAGGATTTTTCTTACCAAATGAAAGTTAAACCTTCCTCATTTGTACTTTATTCCCTTACACTTACTTCTACTCTCTTTATCTTCATCTTGACTAGGTTTTAGTGCATCGATTTTACTAAGATATGGTGAAATCATCGCTAAAAATATATATTCCTATTATCTTGGATAAAGAAAGCTCTAATGGAATCTTTTCCCCATTTTTATCACTATTTTGATGGGAATATATTGGGTTTCATATTTTTCTTTAGGTTTTAAGAATATAGGGTTAAATTTGAGGGATCAACAGGTTGGTTAAATTATTAATTTAGGTAGGGATATATCCATGTGAATTTTAGGAGTTACTTACTTATGGTTTCTTTGTGTTTAAAGGTACTTTAATTGTGGTGGGTGTTCATTATAGATTTTTTTTTGAGTAATTTAATTTTGTCTTATGATTAATAGAAAAAAAAATTGGCCATTGGAGTGTTGTTTTTATGATCATTGGATAGATAAATCTTAATTATGGTTAAGGTAGGGGTATCAAACCATCAGGTTAATTTTTAGGCTATTCTTAAGATATGTCTATTTTTTCAAATGGAATATAAATCTTAAATAAACATATTAAGAATATTAAATGAATGAATTTAAATTATATTTTTTAATATATTAATGGATTAAATTAAAAAAAATCTTTATGTGAGTCTATAAAATGACTTAATAATTTTTATTAGGATCTTAATTTGAAATATTATGGAGGTTGGGTTGGATAAACCCTTGATAATTAAAATAGATTTTTTTTATATTGTATGTTAATTAGGTTTCTTTCATAATTTTTATTAAGTATGTTATTTTTCTCTATTTATGCACCTTTCATGACTTGGTAATGTTATCATGTTTCTGATATATGTATATAAATTATTTCGGATGAGTTTATGTCTGGACTTAGATTCTATTAAGCATGTGTAGAATGACTTATACTATTAGAATCTTGGTTTGTGTGACTATGATTTTTTATATATATTATCTCATTTTACTTTGAAAATTTTAATTATAATGACAATTTATTTTCACTTTAAACTATATGAGTTATAAATAAATTATCTAAAAGTAACCATGGTTAATATCTAACATCAATGGTGAAGTAATGGCTAGGTTAATCTAGTGGAATGGAAAGGCTTAGAGTCTAAATTTTTTTGGTTTCCATAACCTACATGTTCGCATCCTTTAGAAACATGATTTTTACATAAAATATACTCTTATATGAATGTTTTAATATTTTATTTAAAAGTATATTTAATTTTTAAAAATTATAAACTTATTCTTTTTTGAAGTACTACCAGTGACAATGGTTTCATATGAGGTTTCTAAACTATATCCTTGTTTGAAAAAATAACTCCCAATTAAAAAATAACCTTTATTAATTTATAATAAAAATGATGCTTTTAATTTAAATCAAGTTAAATTATTTTACATAGTAAAAGATTTATTTAAAAAGTTTTCATTTATGATAAAAAAAATTATTAAAAAATTATCTTTAAAGTGAGTTTTAAATTTGAAAACCTTATTATTATTGGGAACTTACATTTCATGAGGTATAATGAATTACTTTTACTAGTTTGGTGCTCATTTTTATTAGGAATGATTTATTAATGTTTTAATCATTTATTTTTTTTAAAATTTAATGTGAATATTTTTAATAATTCCTTACGAGTATTAATGTTCCATAAATTATGATGTATTTAACTTGATGTTGTAATAATTAGTTATTACCTTCTGATAATATCTCTATGGTCTAGTTTTATAGAATGTTTCATTTCATGTGACCTTTTTTATATTATGTTAATGGTTCCTTGTATTCCATATACCAATATGTTTTTGTTCTATTATATTAACTATAAGGATGAAATATAAAGTCAAACCATAATCTGTTTTTTAAATAATATTTCATTTATATTATATTCTTGAAGACCTTTTTGGTTTTAGAGTTTTATATAATTTGTTCTTAAGTCTTACATAACAAACTCATTAATTAAAAAGTATACACTTTAACTTAGTGTAATTTTTTCATAATACAACACCACTAATATTAAAAACATTTTATTGATGAAAAATATTCACGATTTTCAACATGAATTTATTATTGTTAATAATAATTCTTAAACCTTGTGATTTTTTTTAAAAACGATGTATGAATACAAAAAACTCAGAAATAGTCATACATAAAGAAAAAAAATAAATCAATTAGTCTATTTCAAAACCATTAGATCATATTAGACATTTTTTCTATAATATGAATAAATTTGAGCACAAATAATTACTAAGTTACACATAGAGAAATATTTTCTATACAAATTATTCATAAAATAATCTAGAAGAAAACATAAAGGAAAAATATAAATCATTAGGAAATCCCTTGAAAACATGAGAACCCATAAAAACATTTTCCTAAATATATACCTTTTACCCTTAAAGGGAATAATCATTCCTTAAAAAATATCATTATCTTACATTAATAAATAAAAAATATTTCTATGAAATTTTATTTATAAGTATAAAAAACATGTAAGTTACATAGGACATTATCTTCACAAAACCCTTAGAATAACCCTTGCAAATGGAATAAAATGCTCGGTTGATTGCAACATAATTCTCTAGAGAATATAATCATTACCCAAATCATTATAGAGCTATATAGATATCAACCATCATCATAAACAACTTCCAAGGACCATAACACACACAAAACACATAAAATCATGAATTTCTATAATCAAACTCCTAAAAATATACTTTTCAACTCATAAGTAAAACAATTTTGAATATTGTTGTATCCCTTTCATTTAAAACCACATTTTCAAAACTAAAATGCCCAAAATAAAGGGAAGAAGGGTTTTTATTTTATAAAAAATGAAACCTTATAAGGGAATCCAAATATCAAATATAACTTGTGGTGGTGGGAAAATAATATTATATTGTATACATAAAAAACATTCATTTTATAATCTATAATGAAATTTAAATACTATGTATAAAATAGGTAAAAATGTTTCTTTTTAATAAATTTTAATGAAATTAAAAGGAGAGGTAAAATGAACTTTTTAATTAATTTATTTAAATATATTCAAATCCAAAAAAAAATACGGAAATAGAGGAAAAAATATATAAAAAATCATTAAAACATTTCAAAACCTGGTTTTATGATACAATATCACTTACCTCAAGTCTGAATTCTATTGTACATTCTTTATTTTAATGATAAAAAAATTATCAATGAAATGTATCCCTTATTATAGTAATTTCATATAGTATAAATCACATATAACCACTTAAAGACCATATTAAAAACTTTATAAATGAATAATTAATGAAATAAAAATTATTTAAAGAAGTTAAGGAAACAATACTGATGAAATTGTAACCTAGCCTTAGGAATCGTAATATGACCCTTATGAATAGTAAACCAGCCAATTGAATAGTAGAATCACCCATGAAATAATAAATAAAATTTAGGCATCTTATATATAAAATTATGATATAATTATATCCTAGTCTATGTAAATAAAGGTTTTAAAATTTATTAATTAAGTGTTGGTATTTTTGTGAGTCATAAATATTTAATTAAAATTTTCTAATTAATTTATTAATTTAAAAGAAAAATTATTTTCATAAAATATTATCATAAACGACTATTTTTATTTCTTATAATTTTAAGATAATTTTATGAGACCTTAAGTAATTTTTCAAAGTGTTATAAAATCAGTTATAATTTTAAAATCTATATTTTCCAAGTAAATGAATATTTTATTTAAAAATTAAACTACTCATATTTTGAAAATTATTTTCTTAAAATTGAGTTTATTTTTTAATTCTAAACATTTAAAAAATTAGGGTGAATTTTTTGGAATTTTTTGAAATACTTTAATTTTGTGAATAGTAAAATATAATAATTTACGATAAAAGCTAAATAAATGAATTATGGAGTCATATATGATGTAAGAATGATGTAATAAAAAAATATCAAACTATTCTTCATTATTTTAATATATATATAGGTAAAATGTTCAAACTATTCATAGTGTTGTGCCAAAATAATAAACTAATGAATATAATAATGAGAAAACACCCCTCTCCTCCACTATAAATTCCACCCCTCACACCCTCTTCTCCTCACACCTCTCAAGAATTGATAATTTCCCAATTTCATCCCAAAAATTTTCCCAATCCCCTTCCCCACGTCCAAGACCGCTTGGTATCATCAAAATACCAGGCCTAGGTGCCTTGATAAGCATCTTAAGAGGAGAATTCAATATGTAAATCCTCTTTCATTTTCTTTAAATTCCCATTAAATTTATTTTCTTTTATTATTCTCTCCAAACCTAAATTAATCCAAATTTAACGATAAATCCAGTAACTTAAATATACTTTAATTATATCAGGTTAATGGTATATCCGTCATTAAATTCCTTCATATCACTTTTTTATTTTTAAAAATGAAATTGTCACTCGTGATGTGTCAATTTACCAACATCGTGGGTGATGCACTTTCATTTTCCTGTAAAACCATAAAGGAAGTTAATAAAAATATTAAATGGTTGAAAAAAAATATTTTAAATTTTATTTTACAACACTCTTTAGTTTCTGTAACTAACATATACACATAATACTAAATGATTAAACAAAAGGAGTTTTTTGTGATTGAAAACCCACCAAAATAAACCTAAAACAATCATCATTAACTTGTATCTAATGATTCATCTTATTTTCATATAAAAAAATTATTTAAAATATAATTTAAACTTATTTAATATCATTAAAAACATATAATAACATTTATGGATATTTATCCGTATTTTACATGAATTTACATTCATGTATACAAGTGAACTGATCATGAAAACCATGAAAACTAATGCTCCCAAATAATAAAATTAAACTCTATAACTCATCAGAAAGCCCATAAATGAACTCAATAAAACCATAATGAATCAAATTCATATATAAAAGGATCTTTATTTTATAATTAATTAATCTAATCTGATTATATATGATATTAAAGTGAAGAAAGCATTCAGAATCAAGGTAAGGGGAATTTTCGAACCCAACTCTCTTCCTTTGGGTTTTCCCTCTTTCACCCCATTTTCAGTATAGATATTAATAAAATATAATTTATTAATAATTATCTTACCTTTTTATGGATATATATGTTTTCTACTTGATTTTATTTCAAACACCATGTTTTCCAAAAGAAATATTCTTTCAAAAAAACACATTTTACTTCTTGAGATTATTTCTTGTTCAATAAAGGTTGATGATTATTATATCAAGTATGTTATTACCTCTTTCATTTGTAAACCCAAATTTTATGAATGTATTCTTATTGAATGAAACCCATTCCTTTACATAGGTTATTTTATGTTCAATATTGATATATGTTCCATGTACAAAGCATGATTATGTAAATGTTATGATGTCATGGGTGTGCCCATAATTATATAGCACAATGTAAACGTTATGATATGATGGGTGGACCTAGAATTTTATAGCACTCCAGTTAATTGGGTATTGTTATGTATCAGATTAGAAAAAAGTGTGATATGCATTAACATGATTCTATATTTTTTCACAAATATGTGTGGTAGTTGACAACTAAGACATTATGTTTTATTTTTTATACATTGCTACATTTCAAGACCTATATTAATTATTTATCTCATGATGATGATGATGATGTTATGTTTATGTTCAAACTATGTTATATTGGTTCAGTTATTATCTATACTCTTACTAGGATTTTGTATCACCCCTTTTTTATGTATATCCACAGGTGATTACTTGTACTAACGAGAATCCAGAGACTAATAAGAAGATAGAGAGAAAGAATTAAATAAATGTTTATGATTTATTTTTTAAAACGTATGTATGGTCCTAGTTTTCCCAAGATACTAAACCTTTGTATACTATTTGTTTAATGTTATTATGTTCTTAAAATTATGTAATATTAATGTTAGAAAAATAAGGGTCTCTATAGTTGGTATTAGAGAACAACTTGGTTAATTTGGGGATTAGGATTTGAGAACCTTAGTGAAAACTCTTAGTATAAGACTGAGTATAAGAAATCACCAATGAAGATTTGTTTTAGAAAATTATAAACATAGGTATCCCAAAAGATATTAATTTAGACTTATTTTTGAAAAGTAATAAATTGCTTATTCATGACTTTTTGACTTATTTTTTGTTCTAACCTTTTTTATTTTAGAAAATGGTGAGAACCAGGAAAAACTAGGCCAACAACCCATGCAAGGGATAATGAAGGGATTTCCCAAAGGACATCCCCAATGATTTGGGAGGTGGAGTTAGAAATTTTATGGTGATACTTACCCATATGTCTCAAGTTATGTACAATAACCTAAATAATGTGGAACATCCTCCTTCACTTAAGAGGGAGAAACTCAAAATCAAGTGTTTTATGTGGTAACGACCACTGAAATTTAGTGGATCTTCCAATACACTTGTCACGGAATACTATGTCAACTCAATAGGGAAGATATTTTATGTACTTCACTATTTTGAGTTAGATAAAGTGACTCTATCCATATATTTTCTAGATGGAGAGGCTTACCAATGGTGGGTATTGATTAAGAACACCAAGCCAAGGGATGAAATTTAAGAGATGGAGTGGGAAGAATTTAAGATAATGTTTCTTAACAAGTATTTCCCTCAATCACTTTGTACAAATATAGAGAGAGAATTCATAGAGTTAAAAAAAGGAAGGAGAATTTGTCACAACCTACGATGATAATTTGAAAAGGATTTCAAGGTATACTTTGGGTTTTTTATCCACAATAATAGAAAAATTGTTAGATTATTTAGTGTTTTAAAACCAAACCTTCAAAAGGATCTTGGAATATGAGACTTTAGGAGTTATGAAGAATTTGTTTGATGTGATCTCAAAGTGGAGATGTAGTTTGTATAATGGTTCAATGGCTGTGGTTATAAGAAACAAATATGGAGTTTCATGTTAGAGGATCTAATGAGAAAGTAAGAAAGAAAACTCAATAACCCACATGTCAAAAAATGGGATGAGGCATCATGAAAACTACCTCAAAGGGATGGAGAAATGCTTCAAGCATGGTAGAGAAGTCCACCAAGCTCATGAATGTATAAAATACATCAAGAAGTAGGATCATGTGGTGGAGTAAAGGAGAGCACCACCCATGGTCCAATGCTACAATTTTATGGAGAAAGGTCACTATACAATCAAGTGCACTAAACCTCGAGTCCTTGAGGGTAATCTATTTTAACATCTACTAAATACAAAATATAAATTAAAGTCTTATACCATCACTACTGCCTAATTGGATTGAGAAAATGAAGTCATACAAGGTACACTTCATACTCACTCAATAATGGAGAAAGTATTATTTGATTTTGGTTCTATTCATTTCTTTATATCTTTTAAGTTTATAAGAACTATTGAATGGAAGCCCCAAAACCTTTAAGTAGATATATTCCTAAAAACACATAGTGGTGAAATCATTGCAACCCATGTTTTTGACTCTTCACCTATTGGTGTATGTGGTAAGATTCTTATATAGAATCTTTTAATACTTCCCTTGATGAAATTTGATGTTATACATGGGATGGATTGGCTCTCGTTGTATAGAGAACATATTAACTGTCGGGAAAAAGAAATATATTTTCATATTCTAAACAATACGATGATCCTATACAAATTCAAATAATATTATGAATCTTCATTTGAAAATCCTTTAACGGTGTGGGTGTTGATTCATATAAAGAATCATACCTCACTCAAATGGTTGAGTCAAAGGAAGGTATCAACCTAGGGGAAATTCCCATTGTGAGGGAATACAGTGATGTATTTATTAAAGAGTTACCTATACTTCCCCCATTTCATGAGGTAAATTTCTCAATATAACTCATACCCAGGGCTACTCCTATCTAAAATTGTCCCTTTATGATGGCTCCTATCAAATTGGAGGAGTTAAAGAAGCACCTCCAAGAGCATTTGGACAAAGGGTTCAGATTCCCTAGTGCATAACCTTGGAGTTCACCAGTGATCTTTGTCAAGAAGAAGGATGGTTCAATGTGACTGTGTTTCAAATATAAGGAAATCAACACGATCACCATAAATAACAAGTATCCCCTTAAAAGGATTATGACTTGTTCGATCAGTTTTGAGGAGCTCAGTAATTATCAATGGTGGATCTTTATTATGGATATAATCAGCTAAGTTTAAGAAGAAAGATATACCAAAGACTAATTTTCATACAAGGTATGGGATCTATTAGTTTCTAGTGATTCCCTTAATACTTACTAATTCCCCTACAGTATTCATTCATTTGATGTGTAGAGTCTTTATACATTACCCTAAAAAAATAATAGTGTTTATCGATTATATACTCAAATACTCCAAGATCATGGATAAATATGAACAAAATCTAAGGTTTGTGTTAGAGACATTAAGAAATTATAATTTGTATAGAAATTTCATCAAGTGTGACTTTTGGATACAACAATTCATACTCTTTGGACACGTGATCAAAAGTGAGGGAATTTATGTGGAACCTTCAAAGATGAAGGCAATTGAGGAATGGTCCAGACCCTCTAGTGTCACAAAAATCCATAGATTTATAGGATTAGTAGGGTACTATCAATGTTTCGTAAGAAATTTCTCATGACTTTATATCCTGCTAATTAAGTTAACAAGGAAAGGGTTAAAATATGTCTAGATGGAAGAATGTGAGGAAATCTTCAAGGATCTAAAGAGAAGTATTATCACTGCACCTATACTCACATTTCCAAAAAGTGAACAAATTTCTATGATATATATTGATTTTTTCAAGAAATGATTTGGTTTTGAACTCATGAAAAATGAAAATTGGATAGCATGTGCCTCATGAAATTTGAAGATCTATGAGTAGAACTACCAAACACATGATTTGGAGTTAGCATCTAGGATTTTTGCCTAAAAAACTGGTGGCACTACCTCTATGGTGAGAAGTGTGACATATATACCAATAAAAAGATTCGAAAGTATATATTCACAAAAAGGATCTCAATATACATCAAAGGAGATGGCTAGATCTAATAAAAATCTATGATTTCTCAATTCATTATCATCCTGGAAAGGTAAACATGGTAGCTAATGATCTTAAAAGAAAATAACACGTTACTCTATCCATGTTGTAGAATGAAAAAGACCTTAACTTCTTGGATATGAAAAGGATGGATTTGGAAATAATAATGGAATGGAATATATACTACCTTTCCCCAATGATTTCCCAACCATATATCCAAGAGAATATTAATGAGGCACAAAGGGATGATCCAGAGTTACAAAAGAATGTGAATGTAGAAAAGGAGGGGAATCCAAAACAGTTCTGTATTGATGATAATAGTTTGATTTGGTTTGGAATGGTACATGTGTTCCTTCATCACCTAGGATAAATAAGGATCTATTGGAAAAAGCATATAGCTCAAATTTCTCTATCTATCCCAGGAGTACCAAGATATATCATGATCTTTGAGAACACTTCTGGTGGGACAATATAAAGAAGGAGATTGGTGAGTATATCTCAAGGTGTTTGATATATCAGAAAGTTATAGAAGAGAAACATGAGTTTAATGGGATGATTCAACCATCACCTATACCAATGTGGAAATGGGATAATTTCACTATATACTTCATCACTGGTCTCCTGAATACATTCAAAGGAAACAATGAGATATGGGTTGTGGTGGAGCGAATCACCAAGACTACCCACTTTATTTCTATTTAGGAAGATATCTCACTTGAAAAACATGGAAAGATATATGTGAAGGAAGTGGTGAGACTACATGAAGTTCCACTCTTGATTTTCTCTTATTGTGATCCCAGGTTCACATCTAAATTCTGGAGGAGTCTTCAATGTGATTTGAGTAATGAATTAAATTTCAGCATGACCTATCACATCTAACTGATGTCAAATTTGAAAGGACTATTCATATGCTCAATGATATTCTAAGATCATGCTATTCAGAATTAAAGATTTATGGGATCATCACATCCCATTGGTTGCGTTCTCATACAATAATACCTTCCACTCGAGTATTAAGATGGCTCCATATAAAGCTCTATATGGAAAGCGATGTAGAAATCCAACCGGTTGGGGTGAATTTGGAGAAGAAATATAATTGGATATGATCTTATGCAAGATATGAAAGAGAAGGTTCAATATATACATCAAAATATCAAATCTTCTCAGAGTTTTAAAAATAGATATGCTAACAATCGTCGATGCGACTTGGAGTTAAATGTTGGAGATAATGTCTTCCTTCAAATATCACCATAGAAGAGAGTCATGTGGTTTGTAAAGAAATGGAATCTAAGACCAAGGTACATTATTCCAATTGAGATCCTTGATCCCGTAGGATTCATGGACTATCGTCTTTCACTTCCAGCAAATATAGCTCTAGTTCATAATTTGTTCCACATATCACTCCTGAGGAAGTACACACTAGATCTCTCACATGTACTAAAATTATAGGTGGTATAACTAGAATATGATCTCTCTTATGAGGAACATCCCATAAAGATTCTGGATTGAAGAGATAAGGTTCTATGAAATAATACAACCCACCATGTCAATGATTTGTGGAGGAACCATAATTATGAAGAAGAAACATGGGATCCATTGGAGGTGATGAAGGATAAGTAACCTCACCTAATTTTGAAAAACTAAATTTTGAGGGTGAAATTTGAGAAGGGGGGAAGAATGTAATGACCAAAAATTTTATCAATGAAATTCCTCCCTTCTTATAGTAACTTAATCTATTTTAAATCAAATATAATAAATTTACGATAATAAAAAACATTATAAACAAGGAATTAATGAAATAAAAATTATTTCTAGAAGTTAAGGAACTAATACCAATGAAATAGTAAACTGGACTTAGGAATAGTAATATGACTCCTATGAATAGTAAATTGTCCAAATAAAAAGTATCCCCACCCATGAAAGTATAAATAGAATTTATGAATATTATAAATGAAAGTATGATATAAATATATCATAGTCTAAGTAAATAAATTTTTTAAAAATTATTAATTCAGTGTTGGTATTTTTGTAAGTCATAAATATTTAATTGGAATTTTATGAATAATTTAATAATTTAAAAGAAAATTTATTTTCATAAAATGTATTCATAAACTAATATTTTAATTTCTTATGATTTTAAGATGATTTTATGATACCTTAAGTAATTTTCCAATGTGTTATAAAATCAGTTATAATTTCAAAATCTGTATTTTTCAAGCAAATGATGATTTTAGTTAAAAATTAAATTACTCATATTTAGATAATAATTTTCCTAAAATGAATTTCATTTTTTATATCTTCAAGTTTAAAAAAAATTGGGTGCTTTTTTTTGAAATACTTAAATTTTTGGTGAATAGTAAAATACGATAATTTACGATAAAAGCTAAATACATTAATTATGGGTCATAGATGATTTAAGTCTGACGTAAGACAAAATTCTAGAACTATACTTCATTATTTTATTATATTTAGAGATAATTATTAAAATATTAATAGTCTTGATCCAAAATAATAAACTAATGAATATAATATTGAGAAAACATCCCTCTCCTCCACTATAAATACCATCCCTCACACCCTCTTCTCCTCACACCTCTAAAGCTTTGAACCTTGCCCATATTCTTCCAAAAACTCTTACCTAGACCCTCCCCCATTTCCAAGAGCTATTGGTATCATAAAAATACCAAGCATATGTTCCTTGAGGATGACCTCAATAGGAGAATTCAAGAGATAAACCCTCTCTCTTTTTCTTTTAATTTCTTTTCAATTTCATTTATTTTCCTATTCTATCCAAACCTACATTCATCAAAATGGTATTATAACTCCATAAACTTACATATATGATAATTAAATCATTTTAATGGAATATCCATCCTTAAAATACTCTCACTCACTCATTTATTTTTATAAATGAAATTGTTACTCGTGATGTGTCAATTTAACAACATCATGGGTGATGCAATTTCATTTTCCTTTAACACCTTCAAATATGTTAATAAAACCATTAAATAGTTGAAAAAATATTTTAAAGTGTATTTTAAAACCCTTATTAAGTTATAGAACTAACTTATACATATAATACTAAATGATAAAATAAAACGAGTTCATTGTGATCGAAAACCCACCAAAATTAACCTAAAATGATCATCATTAACTTGTATCTAATGATTCATCCACATACCATATAACCTATTTATTTATAAGGAAATTTAAAAAAATTAATATAATTACTAAAATATAATAACAATTCTGGATATTTATCGACATTTTACATGAACTTCCATTCATGTATACAAGTGAACCAATCATGAAACCCATGAAAACGAAAGCTCCTGAATAATGAAATTAAACTCTATAACTCATAGGAAAGCCCATAAATGAACTCAATAAAACTATAATTAATAAAATGAATATATAAAAAGTTTTTTATTTGTTAATTAGAGAATATAATCTGATTATACAAGATATTAAAGGGAAGAAAACATTCAGACTCAAGGTAAGGGGAATTCTAGAATTCAACTCTCTTTATTCAGGGTTTCCCTATTTCACCCCATTTTCTTTATGGATATTCCTTAAATGTAACTTCTTCATCAATATATTTAATTTTATGGGATATAAATTTTTTCTACTTTAGTTTATGAAAAACACTTTTTTTCTAAAAGAACTCTTCTTTCAAAAAATACACCTTTTACTTATTGAGATTGTTTCTTCTTCACTCGAGGTTGATGATTCTTATATCAAGTATCTTATTACATATTTCATTTAGGAACCCAAAGTTTATGAATTTATGATTATGAAATGAAACTCATTCCTTTCCATGGGTTATTTTATTTTCAATATTGATATATTTTCCATGTGGAATGCATGATAATGTAAATGTTATGATGTGATGGGTGCGCCGGAAATTATATAGTTCAATGTAATTGTTATGATGTGACGGGTGCACCTAGAATTATAAAGAGCTCCAATTAATTTGTAAATATGATTTATCTAATGAAAAAACATTTAAATATGCATGAACGTGATGCTAGCTTTGTTCATAACTATGGTACGGGTTGTGACAGAGTGGTTTCAGAGGAAGATTTTACATTAGGACTAGGAGTGTGTGAGATTGGTTTGGGTTTATAGTGTTTAAGTGTTTCTTGTTTGGATTTAATTCTAGGGAATCCAGTGTTGGTGTGGTGGCCGATGTATGCATACAATAGGACTCTGGACACCTTAATTTTGACTCGACACATCAAAACATTATTTGGAGGGAAAAATAAAGGTGCATGTATCATATACGAATGGGTTGGGTTTTCCATGTCCTTCGGGAGTTGGCTCACCAGGTATACTAATTTAACCATGATACATATTATTTTCTTAGAAGATGTATTTATGATGCTATCTATCGAGGTTTCCACACTAGGATCGGGAGTTCAACCCAATTTTTAACAAGGCCTCCCTAAGTGGATGAAGTCACAAAGTAGTTTTTCTTTAGAATGGTTACCTGGTGGTGCTTTCTCCTATTGATTATTTCGTAAACCCAACTCCAGTAGTACAGTTGGATGCAGATTTATAGACTGTGTCTTGCATGGATATTTTGGAACTTGATGATGATACGAAGGGTTCGAGCACATATCATAGGATTCTATGGTAGTGATCACCTGGGATGCAGGGTTAGCAGGACCTACTGATAATAGGTGCATGACGTAAGTCACAGAATAGAAGGTATCCTCAAAAATTAGAGAGGAGTGATAGTTCCCTAAGGAAGAGGTGTTGTTATGATTGTTGTGGGAAGGGAAATTCCACATGATAGTTTCCCACCATTCAGGCTTCATTTAGAGAGGCAGTTTATGAACTACCAAGGAAGAGGCAGTGAAAGGATCAGGCAAATCCATTGGGTGGGAGACGTGATAGAGGAGCTGGGGAAGCATTAGGGGTGACTAACATTTTGAAATGTTACAACTGTCACCCCTAGGTGATCCATGCAAGACTCAAAGATATGGAGGAAATAGGAGGAGACAATTGTAGGCTATTGAAGCTTATGACCTTTGGACGCTAGGAATTGTTCAAGGTACGATATGTGTATTTCTACTTTAGCTACAGTATTGTAAGACACTTGTTCTAGTGATTTCCTTTCCTAGTACTTTTATTGTTTGATACTTGGATATTCTGGTTATACTATTGACATGAACCTCATGTTTAGATACTCCTACTAGAGTATACCTAATGATCACACACTAGTTATGATAGTGTGACCTATCTCTTAGAGGAGAGAGTTTTGTTTGGGATCTCTTGGTAGTAGCGTTGGGGCCTTAAGATTTCATTCTCGGTATGGACTAGTAGCCACAATTCATACTTAGAATGTTTTTTTAGGGAAAAGGGTGTAGTTCATCAATGATAATAGAACCATATTTCTATTTTTATTGGTGAAAGTGAAATCCTTGTAGCTCAGGATGGACTCACACATATGAGGGTCAGCCGATTACTCTTTAGTTGGATAGCATGACCCATAGTGCATTGGATGTTTTGAGTCCTCAGTTTCTTGTAATGGTGCTAGAGTATAAGTACATATTCCATAAAGATATTCTAAGTTTACCTCCCCATTGATAGTAATACTTATTCATTGATCTACACCCTTGTACAATACCGATATCTACACTGATACATCAGATGGTTCCCGTATAAATTCATGAGCTAAGGATGCAGTTGGAGGACTTACAGAAGAAGGGATTTGTGATACCTAGTGTTTCACGATTGGAATCTCTAGGTGGTTTTCATTGATCTCGGACATATCATATCAGATACTGTATTTGCAATGGATCCAACAAAGGTTGAGGTAGAGTTTAATAAGCACTCCCATCTAGAGGTTTCCAATAGAGGGTGTTGAGTATGTAGTGTTTTGTGATGGATCAGGAATTGGTCTTGATTGTGTTTTGATGCAGAGGAAAGTAGTGATTGCCTATGGTTCATGAATTTTGAAATCACATGAAAAAAATATGTGACCCATGATCTTGATATAGCAACAGTAGTCTTTACATTGAAGATGTGGTGACACTACTTAATGGGTGAGTAGTTTATCGTTTACTCTAACCACAAACGTATCAAGTATATATTCTATCAGAAGGATTAGAACTTGAGGTAGAGGTGATGGAAAGAGTTCCTCTAGGACTATAACTTCAAGATAGTCTATACTTCTTGGAAGGGGAATATGGTAGCACATGCTCTCAGTAGGAGATCTAGTCTGCAGTTACTGAATGAAGAATCAGAGGAGTTAGCCTCGTTGCAGATATCCATTGAGGATGGAATTGGATCATCTTATATATAGCAAATGGTTTTTACCCATATATTATTACAATTATTCATAAAGTCGCAACATAGGGATGTCGAATACGAGACCCGACATGCTCAGTTTTCCACAGGTAATGCCCTTGATGGATTTTCGATAGGTGGGAAGAACATCATTCTTTTTAGAGGATGCATAGTAGTACTAGTGGTTTTGCGAGAATAGGTTCTGAGGGAGTTCCACACAACCCCTTTGGAAGTACATCCAGGTGTGGCGAAGATGCATTAGGACCTCTGACGTTAGTTCTAGTGGAAATGGATGAAGAAGGTAGTGGCATAGTTCATTTCTTGATGACTCACTTATCAGTAAGTTAAGGCTAAGAATCAGGTTCCAATGAGTTTAACTCAACCCCTTGATCATCCATAATGGAAATAGGATGGAATAAAAATGTATTTAGTGACGGGGTTACCACATACATTCAAGGTACATAATACCATATGGGTGATCATTGAACGAATCACCAAGTTGGACCACTTTCTACCTATCTGAGATTAGAGTTAAGTAGAGATATTGGGACCCCTATACGTACAAAATATAGTCCAAATCCTTTGAGTTATTTCAATTATTATTTCAGATCATGATATTTTCTTCACATCCCAGTTGTGGAAAGGATTACATGAGGTGTTTGGGAATCTGTTGTTATTGAGCACAGTATTTCACTCACAAGCGGATGGCCAGACTGAGCAGGACATTTTGGCTTATGAGTATATGCTTCAGGCTTGCAAGTTAATTTTTTTCCATAGTTTGGAGGATCGCCTACTTATGGTGGAGTTTACATACAATGATAGATACCCCTCCACCATCGGTATGGCACTGTTCGAGGCTTGGTACAAGCGAACATGTAGGTCACCGCTTTATTGGAATGACCAAGGAGATTTGGAACCCCTGGGCCCAGAGTTAGTTTAGGCACCTAAAGAGAGGGTTAGGGTCATCCAAAAGTAGATGAAAACTAAACAAATCCATCAGAAATATTATGTTGATAGGTTATGGAGGCCTTTGGAATTTGAGGAGGGAGACCATGTTTTCCTTCATGTCTCTCCTCGGTGCGATATATGGAGATTTGGTCGAGATGGAAAGATATCTCCAAGGTTCATCGTCCCTTTCCTGATACTTCATAGAGTTGGTGAGTTGGCATACCCCTTGGCTCTACCCCCTCATTTAGACAGGGTATATGATGTCTTCCACGTGTCTTAGCTGATGAGATATGTGCATGATTCATCACACGTCATTGACTGAGGATACTTTTGTTGATAACCTGATGGAGATAAAGGATCGATAGAATGGTATCCTTCATGGATGGTTGATTACTTTAGTACACATTTAGTGGAAGCATGGTAATCTATAGGAGATCACATGAGAGAAGAAGACTCATATTTGTGATCATTACCCTCAATTGTATGACTATACCTTTGTTTTGGATTTCAGGGATGTAAATCCCTAAGGTGGGGAGAATTTAATGACTCTTATTTTCTCGAATTTATTTTTATAAATTATTTGGAAAATTCACAGACCAAGAACTAAGATGGAATGTGATTCTGCGACTTGGTGGGCCAAGAATGATTCACTTAAAAATGTTAAATTTTTAATAGTACATTCATGTGACTTTTCTAAAAAATTGATATAACATTTAAATAACTACCCAAATCAGAAATCTGAGAGCACCATTGAGCTCAAAGTAGTGTCTTTATCCTAGAAGCAACTTAAATTTTGTCGACATGGGTCTTTAGTGGAAAACCCCAAAAAGGGAATAACCATAAATAAAATTATTTAATAAAATTATTTTATTTTTAAAATCATAATAACACATAAATGGTAAGTGAGACTGGAAATTTGGGACCACCAATGAGTTCGTAAGGGGGTGTTTTCCTTAGGTGATTACTAACATCAGCCAGTGCGGGACGGCTGTGAAATATAGTTTTTGGACGTAAATAATTAAAATATTTTGATAAAAATATTTTATTCTTAACACAACAACACATTTTCTTTTAATACACATTTTTAAGAGGATTCACAATTATCACCAAAACCCTCGAATTCCTCTAAGGTAATTGAGGTAGGGTGTTTTTTATTTGATTTCTTTTCCCCGTTCATGAATTCCACAATGAATGTGGACCATTAAACAAATAGGTTGGCCCATGGATCAATCGTTATTGTGGGATGGAAAAATTGTTATGGGGTTTAAAAAAGTGAGATAGATCTTTGTGATTATCTATTCTTGATTTTTTGTTAAACCTTCTTACAATAATGGATAAAGTCCGACATGAACAAGGCCATGATTCATTCTTTAGGATTTATTTGGGACTTCTCTCTCCCCTAAATCAATTGTGTTCTTCACAGGTTCTTCACCCTTGAAACCCTTATGTGAATGATCTATCATTGCACCCCGAACCATGGTGTAACAATACGAGATCAAATGTTTGACCTCATGATGTCTTGTCCAAGGCACGATGAAAGTGTGGAATGGTTTAGGTGAGTCAGCGGCTTACGACGACACATGACTGTAGAGTAAGGTAGGTTGTTGGCGGCAAGGGTAGGATGTGTCCATTCCAAGGGGAGTGTCAGGTGGAAATAAGGATGGCGACCGTACGGTCAATGGCGGAGGTGGAATATAGTCTTCTGGAGACTGTGTGGGAACCCACAGTAGCGGAGGCTTCAGGTGACAACAAAGGGGGTGCGGTAGGAGGTCGTGATTGCAGCAGAAGGATGCAGGTAAAATTTACATCGGAAGGGGCCTGCGGTGGTAGTGAGACTGTAGGACTAGGTGGAGCAGGCGGCAGCATCGTAATGTAGCTGTCTGCGATAGGAGGTCACGGGCTAGTGGGGTGAAACACGGGGGACATGGCATCCACTTGGTCAAGACGAACTACATGGAAAAGCAGGGGGATGCGACCAGGTTAGGCTGCATCCAACGCACACCAATCGTCCCATATGTAGAGGGATGGACTGGATAATACTGGTCGCTCCAGCGACCTAGACCCAGTGGCCCAACGGGATGAACCTACGGATTAGCCAGTCGAGCCGATTCGGGCCAGGCCAAACTGGGTCGGTTTGGTCGAATGGGGTCAGGTCGGTCAAACTGAGTCATTCAGGTCGACTGCATCAGGTCAGGTTGGCCGAAAGATTCTACTGGGTTCGGTAGGTCGGGTCGGACTTGGACCGGACCTATATTGGTCGTTTTTACTAAAATGGTCATATATTTCAAATAGAGACTCTGATTGATGAGTCGTATTTGGAATTGTAACACTTGTAATAGGGAGGTCTTTTTTAGATGGATTGGTGGGTTTTTAATTGGTTCAGAAGAGGTTTAGAGCATTCCCTTTTCTTTTTACTATGAGGTTTCGATGAAAGATCCCATTCATTTCATAGAGGATGACTCGTATTCTAAAGTGACTCGTCTCAGTCAAACTTCAACAATTGACTCATTGGGTTGGAGCATGTATCACACGGAGAGGTTTGGTCGGTCCTCACTTCACTTTGTGGTACCTTAGATATGGTTTGTGGAAAATGTGTGACTAATATTTACATGGGAACCTATCCCTTATCTAGGATGATGTTTCCAGTTGGGAAAGGAGTCCCCCCAGAGAGCCCTCGGTGCGAATGACCCCCTATCTATGTATCGAGATCATATTCTTTCTCTTCTATATAACTAAACCTGATGAGTTTACTTTGAGTAGTTTTCAGTGGTTGATGTTTGGCTATGACTTAGTGACTACATGGATTGGGGGTTTCATGACTTATCGACACTCCGTGTGTTACCAACACTCTGTGTGTTACCAACACTCCGTGTGTTACGAAAACATAGTGTGTTACTAACACTCCATGTGTTATCTAAACTCATTGTATTAGTGAGACTATAGGTCTCATGGAAACTATGTAACTTGTCGAGACCCTAGTGTTGTCTTGGGTATTTTTTGGTAGACCTTTTCTATGTGCTTCTATAAGATAGCTAGTGGAGTGAGATCTCCCAAAATGAGAATGCTACGAACGAAATCGTATAGCTGGATATAGATAAGATCTTTCATCTTGGAATCCTTTATGAGTATACCTAGATGTTCTTGTTATATGTTCTATAGACACATAAAAATGTTGATCTGAATATATCTTCTTAGTGGTGTTTTCCCTTTTTGGTATTTTTGCAAGGTATATTCTTCATGGTGTTTCCTCTGTGGTATCCCTTTTTGTTTCTGGGTGTCCTACTGAGTATTGTTTTACTCACCCCTGTACGGGATATGCGCGCACATGTCGTGTCTCATGCTGACCATCGATGCTTTGATGGAGTCCTAGGTAGACTAGGACTAGGTGGTGCTTAGAGAGAGGCTATATAGTTGAGGTGTGCTCCTCTGGCTTCAAACAGTTGTTCATGTACCTACCTTTCATGTAGGGTTTTCTATAGATGAGCTTTAAGACTTTGTGATACAGACACTTTCTTTTTGGTAGGATTATATTCCAGCCCATTTGTACTTTACTACACTTTACTTTCCTATCATACTCTATTGGTTGGGATATAATGGTATGCATGCATTTGTTTAATTAGTTTTTTTACTTTTCAGAATTTTGGGCTTTAAGATGTGTCCATGTGTACAGGTACATAGGAAAATGCCTCCTATTTTTGGGGTATTCCTACTCGTTGCTAGTCTCTATCCCCTGGCCTATTGAATGTGAGCTTGGGGTAGTCATGTCGCAGGCCCCTCTGGGATGGGTTCTGACATTTTCATTATATAGATAAATAGATGAAAAAGGGTTATACCATAAGCATAATAATATTTAATTATTTTTTAGATACATATTTTATTATTTCACAATGGTTAGGATAGGATTGATGGAGGTAAAATATGAAATAAAAATAAAAAACTTGGTTAATAAATATACATCCTCTTTAGACAACCTTCTTATGATTATATTTAAAATCTTTCATAGGATGGTATTATGATAAAAAAACTATAAAATGTCAGTTGTAATGTTATTAAAGTATTTTTTTAATGGATTTACTAATCTAAGAGGCTCTTAAAGTTTGTTTAAGGGAGGATAAGTTGTGTCCTTTTATAAGTGTAAATGAGGACACACTTATAATTTTTTAAAATATTAAAATATATAAATATATTGCTCAAGAAAAATGACTCCAAAATGACCCACATTCAAATAGGCTATGATATAGGGTAAAAATATGACTATATAATAGAATTTATAAAAGTTTTTTTCTCATTTTAATTATAATAATTTTAGTTTTAAACATTTTAACTTGTTTTATCTCTTACTGCGGTAATTAATATTTTACCAAATTTACTATTCATAATGTAATGAAAGTGGCCTCATTTAAAAATTTTAATATAATGTCTAAAAATATAAATTCCATTTAAAAAACCCCAAATTAAATAATTGTAAGAAATTAATTTAAATACAAACATATAAAATGAGATAAAAAACATTTTTCTAAAAATATTCAATTTTTAGTATAAAATGTTTTTATACAAAAACAGTTTAAATTTTATACCAATGACATTAGCTTATTTGTTTAAAATTAAAATTAATTAATTAAATTATAAAATTAATCCAAAATATATTTTGTCTTTTTAAATACATGGAAATAAAATATGGTTTTCATAATAAGTCATTATTTTCACCTACTCACATAAAAATAATTTTTTTTGAATATTCTCAAAAATAACCCTAAGATAATTTTTAATTTTTAATTTTAAAAATGATATAATTTTTTAAAAACTAAAATTATAAAATATGGGAATTTATCTTTTTAATAAAATTTTATAATACAAGAATCTCATTTTAGTTATAAAAAACTATTTTCCTTTTGACTGAGATATTAACTATTATATTTAATGAATATGGCTCTATGAAATATAATTCATGAATATTAATAAGCTATGAAATTGATCTATTATTAATATTACCTAGGTTGTAAAATTATTCCACTTTTTTAGAAATAACATCCTCAAAAAATGTATTCACCTCTTAAATAAGTGGTGATATTTTTCCTTCATAACATTTTCAGATTCTCCTGTCTCCTATTAAATCATATGGGTTTTCCAAAAATGTGTAACTTGGTTAGTCATATTATTCCATAACACATTCTATCTATGGTGAGGAATTTGAATATCTTGTTCCTTATATGAATGGTTCTATTCTAATTAAAATAATCCAGGACTGAAAACATGATATGCATCTATTACATACTTCCTTAAAAATGAATCCTAAAACACATCATATACCTAAAATAATCTAAGAGAATAATATACATGATAATAAACTAACCCAAAATTATCCAAAATTTCATATGGTCTAATAAAACATGGACATAACTTTCCATTCTTACCAAAATAAATAACATTTTTTCATGGAAATACATAAAGAAAAAATGGTCACCTACCTAAAATGAATGATAATTCCTTGTCTTATCTGCATAACTTTTCTTCCTAATTTGAGCTACCCTCATATGCTGATAAATCACCTTCACCTTCACAACCGTCTATTCTACCAATTCTAGTGCAGAAAAATATATTTCACCAATGCCATGGAAATAGTCTAGATCCCTAAATCTCTTTCCAATAATGCCTCAAAAGGTTCCATCTAAATACTAGAATGAAAACAATTATTAGAAGAAAATTAACTATTGAAATATATTGATCCAAAATTCCTTTGTAATATAATAAACAATCTCAAATTATGTACTCTAATTTATAAATCATTCACTCTGACTTTTCATTAGATTGAGCATGAATGGTTCTAATAAAATATAATTTATTACCCAATGACTTTTGATGGATTTTCCAAAAATTAGATCTATATCTAGGATCACAATCAGATGCAAAAAAAATATTTAATGTAATGACCCGCATTTTGAATCGGGTTAAAAAGCAAGGGAATTTGAACTTGTTCATTTAATGAACAGTTCGTTTTGAAGAACGGGCTTCGAAACCAGGTTATGAAGGTTTTAACCCCTCTTTTTAATGTTTTTGGACATGGGAGAATGCCCGTTAAGTTTCCCGGGTGGCCCGATGGGTTTCGGAAGTGACGAACCCCAGTTCTTTAAAGGGCAGCAGAGGGCACACGGTTGGTGCAAGGGCTGACCAAGCCGTGCGGCCTAAACCATGTAGCCCAAATCTGGTGGATAGTGGAGTGTGCATGGGCTGCACACGGTTTTCCCAAACTGTGCACCTAGCCCCTACGGGAGATCTCTTGGAGGCAGAGGATTCTGCACGGTTTGCGCACGGTTTGGAAAACCGTGCAGTTCAAACCATGCACTCTGGGATGTTTTAGGTTTTTTACTTAAAATTAAAATAAAAATAAAATAAAATAAATAAAAAACCTAATATCTAACACACCCTCCCCTTCCTCTAGGCCAGAACCCGCGCGACCCCTCCTCCCATGGCACCTCGGGCTCGCGTGAGCCCTCCTTCGGCTGGACCTCCCTTCTTCCAGTTTCTCCCGATTTCTAGAGGGTTCTTCATCAAATCTTCAAGGTAAGCCTTCTCCCCCCTTCCTTCACTATTCTTGGCCGATTTTCGGCCTCCCCTTTTCCCTAACCTAATTCGGTCGAACCCTAGGTTGGGGTTTGGTTTTTGATTTCGGTTCCTTTCTCATTCTTCTTGCTCTAGGGTTATGCAAAAGGTCCCTCGGGACCTCGGGGGTGTGCGCGTGGTGTCTTCCACTGAAGGCGAGGCGGGTTGCGGTCATTTAGGTCTGTCGGTTTGATTCTGAGGTAAGGGTTTTACCCATTTTTGGTTTACGTGACTTCCAATTAGTGTCTTAGGTTGTTTTAGAGGTTCCTGGATTGATTTCCATAGTGCGTTGGACCTTTGGAGTTGGTTTCAGATTGCCGGAGCTTAGGCGACTCGCCTGCATAGGCATAGGTACGTATTTATATGTACGTGGGTTCCCCCGATATGCATATATTATTCCATGGCAGTGAATATACACATACGGGGAAATTTTTCCCCATTGCATATATAAAAAGTTCCCACACTTGTGAGCGGAGACAGGTATATGTGTATAAGCATATGTGTAAGGATTCTCTTGTGCATGCTCATGGCCATGTGGGGCATGTGCATAGAGGCTAGGTGTACTTATACATATTTGAAATCACATATGCCTTGTGGGAGAGCAGCAGAGGCAACTTTAGATAGAAAGCGCTAAGAGATGGTGTGGAAGGATGGATCCACCTTGAGGTAGGGTCCCTCTCCTTCCCCTTTAATTTCAGTAAAGTGAAAGTGAATTTAATATTTCACTACCTTATCATTTTAATTATACAAGTTAGGTTGGATTAAATGCTTCTCTAAAAATAGTGTGAATTGCAGGAATAATATAAAATGGTTGCTTTCTCACTAAACAAATGATTTAATAATAAAACCCCTCAATCAGAGGTGCATTGTCTTCAAGATAAAAAGTAGTGATAGACTTTTTATGCTTTCCTGCTGGATTGTTATAATACCCCTTTGATGCTTTGTATGTGATGCTTGTGTTGGGGTTAGTTTTCCATGTTAGGAAAATTGAGTAAGATGGTAACCTTAAAATGGAATGACCCTCATACTGGAACCCTTGAACAATTTTCCATGCTTTGGAAAATTGGGCTAGATGACCTTGAATATGGAATGTTCCCTAAGTGACATAGATAATGGGTTGGGTTGTGATTGTGATATGGTTAATTGAAACGCATAAGAGGTAATGGATTATGTGTTTTTTGATGAGTATGAATGATGGGTTAACTAAATAGCACACTATAGAGGGTTAGAGCATGACCCTAGTGTTATTGTTATGATTGTGAATGAGTACCATAATTGATTATGGGTGTGTGTGAATGTGGAAATGTCATGTTTTATTGATATGAATGTTATAAGAAGTGTATGCCTTATAACCTCCCCTAATTAAATGATACAGCTTCGGGCCATGGGTAGACCGTGAGAGCTCCCCTTTGACACGGCTTTGGGCTAGGGGTAGACCGTGAGAGCTCCCCTAATTAAATGATGCAGCTTCGGGCCAGGGGTAGACCATGAGAGCTCCCCTTTGACACAACTTTGGGCTAGGGGTAGACCGTGAGAGCTCCCCTAATTAAATGATACAGCTTCGGGCCAGGGGTAGACCATGAGAGCTCCCCTTTGACACGGCTTCAGGCTAGGGGCAGACCATGAGAGCTCCCTTAATTAAATGATATACCTTCGGGCCAGGGGTAGACTGTGAGAGCTTCCCCAAGGTTGGGCCAGGAGTAGGATCAAGAACGCTGCTCCTAGGTTAAGGGCGTCTGTGATTTTCGTCCCGGTCCTACCCAATGTATTAAATATATGTGTATTCCTTGAATCATTATTAATCCTTCGGGCTGGGGATAGGCCGTGAGAGATTCCCCAAGGTTGCGCCAGGAGTAGGATCAAGAGCGCTGCTCTTGGGTTAAGGACTTCCATGAGTTCTGTCCCAGTCCTACCCAACATATTATATATATATATATATATATATGGTGTCATTATTGGGTTACTTTACCGGCAACGATCCAAAGATGGTATAGCCGTCAGGTTTCCTCTGGGGAAATTGGGATGGGTGTTGTTGTTCTGTATTGTTCTGTTTATTGAATCCTACTATACCTGCTTACTACTTTAATTATTATTACACTATCTGGATTGGGTTAGACACTGGTGGTGTCGGCCTACTGAGATTTATATATCACACCGTACTCGGGCCTCCATTGCACTAGGGTACCCGAGTATACCTTCTTGTTTGCAGGACCTAGGTTGGTTGTTGCGTTGTTGTACCTGAGGAGTTAGGAGCAAAGGACCAAGCGGGAGCTTGGGATGCTCAGGAGATTGCCCGTCGGGCTTTGCTGTCTTTTCTTTGTTTATTTTGTATTGTATTGAAAGCATGCTGTATTTTTTAATGCTTTCTATATCTGTATCATCATACCTATATTGTGACAAGTGGCATTTTCCACCTTTTATATAAATGATCACTATTTGACTTCCGCTGTTTTCTGTTCATTTTTTAACTATTACTGCTTCTACTATTGAATGTTGTTTACTCTGAGATACTGATGCGTTACTCTGATATGAGGGTATAGTCTACCCAATATCACCTCCCGAGACCCTCGCTGCTAGTCGGCAGCCTCTAGCGTACGGGGATATGTGCTTGAGTCCAGGTGGTGACCGGTCCGGCCACCGGATTGATGGTGAGACGGACCGGGACATTACATTTAAACCATGTAATTTGATTTTCTAGTTACCACAATGTACAAAATGATGATCTAAATTTATATTATCTCATATATAATGAAAATGTGTATATACATTCAAACAATCAATAATAAACCATATCACATTATTACCTCAAAATATCTCTGGTAATACAACCATAAAATCCGTGGATATATTCTACCATTTCCATTATGACACTATAAGGGGATGAATATTCCCCTTTAGTAATTTTTATTTTACTTTAACCTATTGAAAATTCAAACCTTTCATAGTAAATTTAGAAATATATTTTTTCATTCCATTTCAATATATATTCCCTTAAAGGTCTCTATATATATTAGTGCAGTAGAGATAAATAATAAACATAGTGATTTTATCTTCACTCAAAAATTATTTATTCAATTATAAATCATAAGGCACACACAATATTTTTATAAATCTCAAAACACCAATTTGGTCAATGTTAAATTTAGGAAACATGCCTTTCCAAACCAATTTACCTTTTCTTAAAAATCACAACCCTACTTCAGAGCTTCCTTAATTTTTTTGGATGAATATGACTGCAATGACACTAAAGAAAAATAGAGTAACTTCCTATATGGAAAATTTATAGGAAAATATTCGTGAAATCATTAACTAAATATTCATGTTTCATTCATAGAATTGTTAGTGATTCATTATCTTTTTGACACAAAGCATCAGTTACACTATTTTCTTTTCCTATATAGTAATAAATAATGTAGTCATGATCATTAATCAGTACTAGCTACCTTCTATATCTCATGTTTAACAATTTTTGAGTGAATATATAATTCAAAAAAAATTATTAGGATATATTTTACATTATACTCACTATAAATTATGTTACAAAATCTTTAAATAAAATACTACATCCACAAGTTCAATGTCATGTGTAAAATAATTTATTTTATGAGGTGTCAATTGTTGTGAATCATAAGTAATTACCTAATCATTCTATATAAAAACACAACCGCGTCTCTTCAATGAATCATCACTTTATGAAACAAACACACTATTTCTATATGGAAGGGTAAAAACTAGATAATACAGTATTCTTATTTTCAATTCATGGAATAATTCATCACATTCTTTCATCTAAATGAATTTAACTCTTTTTTGAGTTATCTTAGTTAGTGTGATAGATAACCTAGAAAAGTTTTCAAAAACATATTATTAGTAACATGATAATACTAGAAAACTATGAGTCTCTATGAAAATTATTATTCTTGGAAACTCTCTAAAAACTATTGTTTTAGATAGAGAAATAATTATTCCATATTTCTTTACAATATGTCCACATAAATACATATGTCATAATAATAATTTTCATTTACTAAATTTTCATTATAACTTTTTTTATTTCAAGGTTTACATAAAAATTCTAAAATATTTATCAATATCATCATAAATTTTATAATATATCCTGATTTCATCAATTAATAGAACTAAAGATTTATCCAATAACTCATTTAAAAATCTATTCATTAGGTCCATATATATAGTCGAGCATTTTTCAACCTAAAGGGAATCACCAAAAACTCATAATTCCCATACCTAAAATGAAATAATATCTTTGGAATGAAATCCTCTATCTTTAGATGATGATAATTATTCATGATATAAACCTTATAAAAATACATAGCTCCTTGAAGATGATGAAACAAGTCATATATATAAGGAAATAAATACTTACACTATGGCACAAAAAGGTTTTTCACATCAATTTTTTTTCTTTTTCACTTTGGTAATTGGATGACGTTATTAGAGGAGAAATTGTAAATGTGTTTTTAATGTTAATTTTCATTAACTAACAATGTAAATAAATTTATGTTGGCCCTTTTCAAATTAGTTCTCCAATAACCCATGTGAAAAAACTTTTTATGACATCATTTTTCTAGAAAAAAAATTAACATGAAAAAGGGTTTATCATTTTGGTTATTAGAGAACTAATGTGATAAACTAGTCACTATAGGTTTATAATGTCAGTTATTTGGTAACCAAAATAAAAAACCTATATTTAGTGGTTTATCATGTAAGTTACGTGGTAAATGAGATGAAAAACCAATGTTTATTGGTTTATCTTGTTGGGTTTTTTAGAAAACTGGCATGATGAAAGGTTTTTCATGTCAGTTGTTTGGTAACTGATGTGATAAAGAAATCATCATTGGTTTTCCACATTGGTTACTAAATAAAAAAGATTATAAATAATTTTTTTAATAATATTAAATTGTTTCATTCTCTCCACATCTTAAAATAGTATAAAAAAGAAAAAATTCCAGTAAAAAATCTACAGAACAACCAACAAAATACACTTACAATTTGAAATCTCATGTTTTCAATATATAGCACAGATAAAATAAAATTTAATCAAACCTATAAAATGATTCTACCATTTTATTTTCAAGTGGCTCAACTTTGTTCACTATAAGTCCCAGGGTCATCAAAAATCTACAAATTAAAAGGAAATCATTTTACATGTATTCTGAATAAAATAAATGAAATGTTAAGGAAAAGTTTATAAGGAACTCTAACCTGATGTAACATTGTAACTATCATAGTTGTAATTATTTCATACATAAATATTAAAATAATGTATCCACATTCCAATACACCTTATTATTAATTACATTTATATTTAAAAGAATTTTCCAATTTGAAATAACATTTTAAGTAATATATCCAAAATGTAATAATTTTAAATGAAAATTCTTCTTTTCTTTTATATGTTTGGTCTTGGAACTCTTCATTCTTATGGTATCCTAAAATAATTCCATACCCTATATGAAAATAATATGAATATATAAATTTAATTCATTATAATATAAAAAGTATTAAAATATTCAAACATACGTGTTCATTATATTCTTAAAATTTTATCTCAATTTGCAATAAATAGATCGTAGCCAATAAAGTGTATTATCCCTTGGATGAGAAACAGACAACATCCAATGGCCACTAATATAAAAGAAAATTTAATTTTAGTGGTTACTATCTTAATAGATATATAAAACTTTCTAAGATATATGTTTCATACTCTTGACGATAAGAAAACATCCTGTATTGAATAATTTCGTTCTTCTAAATTATTTTACCAATATAAACTATTTTTTCTATATCAATAATTTTCCCCACTATAGGTGATATAAACTGTGGGTCTATAAATCCATATACATTTATCATATCCTTCTCCTTAAAATTTTTTTAAAGATAAATAATAAAAAAATATAAGTATAAATTTTCAATAATTTTTCAGTAAATTAAACGAATCGAAAAATTGTGTTAAAATACTTACGTTGGAAAAAAATCATCATGCTGATGTGCATCTAGTCACCACCTAAAATCTCCATGATATTTCTTTTCAAAATCCCCACATTCAATGCACTCCCACAAACATCAGCTTTAATTGGAAACTCATATAAATCCAATAAAAAAATTTAATATGTTGACAATCTATGAAGACTGATAGAAACTATATCTGAAGTTTGACATTGTTTTTTTTCTATATAGTATTTATTTACCTTAAAATTATTCATATAAAAAATATATAAATATCAAAACATTAAAATGTTGAAAAAATAATAATATCAAAATGAAACTAAAGATAAAATATACACATGACTCTATGGTAATATCTCAAAAAATCTAGATAGAAAAACTAAGAAATGGTTAATACATCATCCAACTCTACTCACCTCATATATAGGATATAGTATTTTTGTTGATCTATGTATTATATCACGTATAGTGATCCTGCGATTATTTATCTCTATATTTTAATGATGAATGATATTTACTATACAAAATATCATCCAATTTGGAAGAATGTGTTAGGGATCATCAGCATATAACTCACAATAATTGGGAAGTTGTGGAGGAGGGGTGTAGGAGTAGGATAAGAAATAGTGGGGTCTACAGGCATATGTGGATGTGTTAAATAAGTAGGTGGAGTGGGATCTTTTGGAAGAGGTGGACTGAGATTAGTAGTTCAAAACTTTCTTTTCATGTTGGTAAACGTCAACTATACTGATGATCAGATCATATCCTTCATCATCACATGAAGATCCTAAACTTTAGCTTCCAATGATTCTATTTTTTTATAAAGATCTTCCATTGAAGAAGTTATAGAATGTGGAAACACTTTTTTCACCAATACACTTGCTGAGTATCCTCATACAAAACCCAGTTTTTCAGGCTTTCCAATGTTGTAGCTAAAATATACTTCAAACCCACATCAATAAAGACCCCCTATGTTCTATTCCCCCTTAGTGAATCCTTTATGATATATTTGAAAAAATCCATAATGAATCCTAATATATAAAGAATTAAATTAAATTAATTAAATAAATAAATAAAGTAAACATCTTACAATCATCTCAACTACAACCCTAGAATCTTCCATAATATATTGTCTTTTTTTTCATTTGAGCCCTCTTCCATTTTTCATGTCTGGTGGGGGGGTCAACCTCTACAAAGCCTGAAGATTCAACTCTTAGTTTTTGAAACTTTATAGCCATTATTTTTTATTCCAATAATGTATACCCTCCCAGAGATAATATATGAGTCTATATATTTCTAGATTGAATCTCCTAATAAGATAACCTCAATTTATATAAATTAAGAATAGATAATTAATTAATTAAACATTAATAAGATCATTAATATAAAAAAATATAAAAGGTAACATTTTAATTACCAAAAAAAACTATTGTCTCCTACTTTCAACAAATGTCTTCCATGTATCCTCATATATAAATGGATATATATCATAGGAATTATGATGATTCATATTCCCAAAAATTAATTTTGATTTGAGAGTTAATTTAAAATCCCTCCATCTCCTGGGATTTAATGATAAACATTTCCACCAGAATCCTCCAGTATCAGGTATATCATATGTCATCTGATAAGAAGTGAGAAAACATATATTACTATAATAATTTCAAGATAAGTAAAATAATAAAAAATGAGTATAACAAAATGGTCTCTCATAAGTGAGATTATGACACTTTGTAAATTCTTTTCCAATCATCAAATAAAATATTAACTTTTCTTTTATCCTACACTACTATAAAATTCTTGAATTATTTTGAATTTGGACCTCTTGGAATATCATTTTCATAAAATTATACTAATATATTTTGGTACTAGATATGGATAATTGATAATTTTGGTAATCATGGGGTGCCACTTTTACTAGCCCTCAAACTCTTCTTTCCCCTATGGAAGTGGATGTCTCATGCAAAGAAGGATGAGGAGGCTCATCAACAAGAGATTGAGTATGTTAATCCCTAGAGGATTGAGTATGATCATCACCAAAATTATATGTTGGATCAGATGATTAATCCACTATTATCATATAAATGAAAGAAACAAATAATTAGTAGAAAAATATAAAAATCCAACTAATACATACAAATGTAAATAAAAATGAAAAAATATCAAACAAAAAGTAAGACTAAACTAAACACATTTTAATTCATATTTTTTATAGTTTAATAAAATTCTAACAAAATTCCTAAGAGATAAAATGACCTAAATGAATCAAAAAATCAAAAATGGCATGTTTTAATAGTATCAATTATCCATATTGATAAATCATCATTGCAACAAAATAATTTTTATTGAATATGAATTCATACAAATTCTTTTATTTAACATATAAAATTTAAAATATTTGTTTTTCAACAAATTCAATTAATAGATAAGTTATGTAAGGGTAAAAATTGTAAAATAAAGAAAACTAAACTAATATAAACAAAAAATTTAACTTATTAGTTATAATAAATGTTTTAATAATGAGAATATAATTAAAATATATAACAATTTATGAAATTTTAAAAATTATACTATAAATAAACATATGTTACCTATAATATTAGGAATGTACAAAAGGATTATTTTTCCAAATTCCTTCGTCATGATCATTATTTATGGAACTAACCTTTTTTACAATGTTCTCTTCAATAATATCTATTAATATTTCCATGGAAGTAGGGATATTACATAAATCTATATCTTCGTCTAGTTTATCATCACAAACATACTATTTTATTTCTTTGTAATGTAGTAGACCACTACATATTGAATTGATCAAGAACATATAATTATTTTTGTGTTTCCGTGATAAAAGGATCGGTTGTGTATTCTAATATATTCAGATTAACTACTTTCATTCCAAATTCATCATGTATGACACTATTTTTATTGATAAACCATATGTAGTTAAACACTATAACATGGAATTTAATGTAATAAATCTCACATATTTCCTCAATGACTCTATAATGTGTAGTTAGTGCAAATATTGGGTTTTTTCTTTGGTAATGGAAAAATGCATTGATTCTATGAACATCAATGCACTACTATTATGAATTGTACTTCTGTTATCCTGATCATTTGTATGAAATATATATCCATTAATTTCATACCCAGACCATGTTATAAATTTAAACATAGACCACCCACTAACCATCTCAATGTTTCTGATTCATCTGATATACCAACAACAGTCTCTTTCAACCATGGAAAAAAAGTTTTTTTATTCTCCTTCAAAATCCACATATCTTTATTCTTTGGATAACATTATTTCAACACATTAACATGAAGTGTTATACATGGATAATCATTATCTATTTTATTCAAAATGTATAAATTTATGTTCTTTATTTTTTCACCTATCAATGATTTGACTTCCAAGAAACATATCTCCTTTCTCTCATAATTAACTCGTTTATGCTGAGATGTAGTCCAACTTATGTGCTCCACTTTAGGTAAATAGATTATAAAAATCTTTTCAACCTTCTTAGAATTATCTTTCCCAATAATGGAGGATTTAGGTTGATATAGATTATTAACATACCCCTTAGATATCATCATATACCTTTCAAAAGGATACATCTAATATAGATATAAAGTACTGTAAAGGTTTATTTTGTACCCCAAGTGAACCATTTAATGAACCATAATATCAAAAAATATATAAGTCCCCAACCATAAACCTTACGTAATCTTGAGTTATTAAAAGATTACACCTTGAGGATCTTTTCAGGTTTAGAGTTTTAGAGAATTAGATCATAAAACATGTATTACATCCCACATTTAAACAAAGTGGTTACATAAAATATGGTACTCATTTTTCCCATAAATGGAAACATATTTAAAAAAACATGGATTCTTTCTTGACACTTCCTTTACACTATCATCACATCACGTACCTTTCCCTTGACCTGTGAAAAACATTTCAAAAACTTGGGATGAGCATAAAAATATCAGTAAGAGATATAAATTCACAAAATGAAAACATTAGTCCATGTAAGAAATCATACTTTACTCATAAAACATAAGCACGTTAACATAATTTATCAAATAATGAATAAAACATAAAAATCACAAGACATAAAGGTAACTTGAGGCATTCATAACATTCTTACGTAGGGAGTAACCATCTTGGTTACGTTTGGAATACCCATCACAGTATATTCCATAAATCTCTTCGGAGAAACCTCAAAGTTTAACCCCTTCACGTTACCCAATGCATTGGAGATCTATATCAGGCTCACCCTCCCTTAGTTTATCACTGAACCACCTGTCTTCATAATAATGCCCAAGAACCATAACATAATCGTATCACATAAAACATGCATAAAGAAAACATAACATTTACAATTTTCAATCACAAGATATCAATACAACACATTGATATAAAAATAGTATGAAAACCATTTTCAATACCAAAATAAAATAAAAGTAAAACATGGTATTTATTTTTCATTTAAAAAAAAGGTATGGCTTGTAGAGGAAGCCAAAACTCAAATAATGGTCACGGTGGTAGAGAAGTCGTTGTCGTTGCATACTTACGAAAAAAATATTCCCTTTTGTCATTTAGTAAAATGATTCTTATAAAATGATTCCTTTTTTATAAACGTAAAAGTCAAAGGGTTTTATACACCATATAAAATAAGGTTGTGTATAAAACAAAATATGCCTCAATGAAAGGAGATTGAGACAAAGTCTCATACCTTGGGTCCGACTTGACTCGATTGTTCTTTAACCTCATGAATAATAAAATTGAGTTAATAAATTCCCTTTGGAATGAATTGGGAAACCAATTCATGTCACTTTCTTAAAAAAACCATGTCATGAACACTATGTAATTATTTCAGTTAATAACGGTCATTTTATCGATCATTGGTACTTGAGTCAAAAATAAACTCTTTATAATTACAAGTTTTTCATGTATCCATTATATCCAGAGTTATAATCATGATGTAGATATCATATATATCATATATATCCAGTATATACATGCATTTATAATATTACATAACATTTAGAGGTAAGAAATGAAATACACCGTTCATGGAGACGGTAAGTCGTACGTACGCATGAACGCTACTTTAATTTCTATTTCATATTTCATGGAATGGAATCTTAATGATATAAAGGTATAGTATAATTAAATTATAATATCATATATAATATCATTAATTACATCCTTTATACGTCGACACATATGGCATTAACGAATCAAATCACTTTGAGGGGGCGGTAGTCCGCACTTCCTAAAATGAAGATATCGCGTTTACCTATAATGGAAAACATAAAGGTATGCCATAAATAAAAAATACAGAAGCTTAATTAAAACCTAAAAATATTATATATCATATATAAATATAGTGTCATCTTAATGTCCACCTTTGAAGGTCTTAAAAGAATATTGAACGATCATCGTTTCGTGAGGCAGAAATTCATCATCCACGGAAACAGTATGTTCTTTAACCATTAGATGTAGGTGTGTGTAAGTTTAGCTCTATTAATTCTTATAAAAACATCCTAGTATATGGAAGATACTGTTTTTGTTACAAAATAAATGAATAAAAAGAGTTTAGAGGGTTGGAGAAGCAAAATAAAACATAAGAACACAAGAGAAAACACTACCTTTAAAACGGGTAACTCTTTTTGATTTGAGCTCAAAGGCTTACTTGGGAAGACTTATACCCAAAGTGAGGCTTCAAGGAGTAAGATAGGGATGTGGAGAGACAAAATGGGTAGGGTTTGGCCGAGACAAAGTCTTTGGAAGTGTGGGTAAGGTGGTAGAGGTGGGGGCCTTTTATAAGAGGAGAGGAGGGGCACTCTTGGAGAGTTAAGAAAAGATACTTTGTTATAAAATGATTTTCAAATAAAAGAGGTCCCAAAATTATAAATTTAGAGGATAAGGTGATAAGGGTTATAAATACACCCATCCAATAGGTTTTTGAAAAGTTTAGGTCTTATATTTTACATTATATTTTCATTTTATTTAAATCGTTAAATAATGAGGTCATCGCTGCATCATCATGGTGTCATAAATAATTTAATTTATTTAATGTATAAAAATTAGAAAAAAAATATCATGATGTAGGAAATATTTTTATCTTTCCAATTACTATTTATAGTCAAAAATATGACTTGTATAAACCCATGTAAAATTTTTTTTAATAAAACAATACAAGTTTGTGTCATTTTTACTTTTACTTTAAATAAAAGGCATTAATGTCATTATCTTACGCAAGTGGCTCCATGGGGTCCCAAAAATAGACCCATGGGTTTTCTTGGTCTGCCATGACACATAAAATAAGGGTAGGACATGTTTCAAGGTCATTTAATATTATTAAAACATTATTCTTACCTAAAATTACACTAATTACCTCTAATCGCGATTAATAAACTTAAAAGTTATTATTCACCAAAAAATTATTTTAATCCCATTGAACCACATTTTACTTCTTAATGACAACCATTTATGTCGGATTTTTGAAATTCAAAACACAGAGGTGGTAAGATTTCATTTAAACGAAAAATCAGTTTTTTAAGTACCACTTAGTGGTTTCACTATTCATCAAAAATTGAAGTTTTTCAGAAAAATACCAAAACTTCACCCTAAGCAATATTTGATATTAAGAATTAAAAAATGATGTCTATTTTAAAAAATTCAAAACATATAAGTTACATTAATTAATTTAATAATTAATTCCCACTGTCAGAGCAAATAGTGTGTTTTTATGAAACAATAAGTATCAAAAGATTGACACTAGTTTAAGTCCAATTTCAAAGTGAAATTAATTACAATAACCAATATTGGATTAAATGGTAAAAATATATTATAATTTAACTTTAAAACCAATTAAAAAATAATATAATCATATAAACAAATTAGATTAAAAAGAGGTTTTGAATTAAAATACAACATTTTTCACAATTCATTAAAAAAAGAAAATTATCAGAAAAATACCAGAAATTTATCCAAAGTAAATTTCAACGTAACAATCATAAAGAATAAGTTTATTTTGACAAATATAGCTTATAAAATTGTAAAAAGATAGATTTATAAATTGTTTTCCATCAAAAGGAAGTAAAACAATCTTTTAAAAATATTAGTGTATTTCATGCTTAAGATTGGATTTATTCTCATTTTAAGCCTCTAAAACACTATCTAATTCATTAATAGACATAGATAAAAATATATATTATTCATTACTTACTTGGGATGTTACATCCTTCCCCCTTTATAAAATTGCATCCCCGCAATTTATTTACTTATCGAATAAGTGGGGGTATTTAGCCCTCATTGCATTTTCAGATTCCCATGTTGCCTCTTCAATCATGTGGTTTTTCCACAAAACCTTTACCTGATGAATCACCTTATTCCGTAACACTTGCTCCCTATGGTCAATAATCTGTACCGGTTGTTCCTCATAAGATAGGTTCTCTTCCAGCTGAACTACCTCTGGACTCAAAACATGAGATGGATCTGGCATATACTTTCTCAACATTGAAACATGAAAAACATTGTGTACCTGAGATAAACTCGGAGGTAAATCCACTCAGTATGCAACTGATCCAACTTTCTCCAGAATTTCATATGGTCCAATGAACCTTGGACTCAACTTTCCTTTCTTACCAAATCGCATCACACTTTTCCACGGTGAAACTTTGAGAAAAACATGATCACCTACCTCGAAAGATAGATCCTTCCTCCTGTTGTTTGCATAACTTTTCTATCTTCTATGAGCTATTCTCATGTATTTCTGAATCAACTGAACTTTTTCTGCCATATCTTCTACCAATTCTGGTCCCATCAGCTTCCTTTCACCCACTTCATCCCAGAAAGCTGGAGTTCGACACCGCTTCCAATATAACGCCTCAAATGGTACCATCTGTATACTGGAATGAAAACTTTTATTATATGAAAATTCAACCAAAGAAATATGTTGGTCCCAACTTCCCTGATAATCCATCGAACAAGCACGTATCATATCTTCCAAATTCTAAATTTTTCGTTCTGACTACCAATCTGATTGGGGATGAAAAGTTGTAATAAAATTTAATCCAGTACCCAACGACTTCTCAAGGCCTTTCAAAAAGATAGAAGTAAACCTGGGATCACAATCAGATACAATGGAGAGGGGAACTCCATGAAACTTGACTATCTCTTTAAGATACAATCGAGAAAGTTGATCTAGGGAAAAAGTATCTCGTATAGCAAGGAAATGAGCAGATTTAGTCAAGGGATCAACAATAACCCAAATTGCATTATTACCTTGAGGTGTCTTCGGCAATCCCACAATGAAGTCCATGGATATATTCTCCCATTTCCACTCTGGAACTGGTAAAGGCTGAAGCATCCCTTTTGGTAACTGTCGCTCGGCTTTAACCTGTTGACAAGTTAAACACTTCACTGTAAAATCAGCAATATCTCTTTTCATTCCATCCCACCAGTAATACTCCCGCAGATCTCCATACATCTTAGTACTGCCAGGATGAACTGAAAACAGAGAACGTTGATCTTCACATAACAACTCTCTCTTCAACTGTGAATCACAAGGCACACACAATCTCTTCCCAAATCTAAAAACACAATCATTATCAATGTTTAATTCAGGCAAATTACCCTTCTGAACTAGCTCTACCTTTTTCTGCAACTCACTGTCTTGCTTCTATGCTTGCTTGATTTTGTCTGATAGAGAAGATTTCACTGATACCTGAAACAAAACAGAAGAACATCCTGCACCAAAAACATCTATTCCAAATTTCATAAAATCTTTAACCAAAGGATCACTTTCCAAACGCAACATTTCTAATGAAGCATTACTTTTTCGACTCAAAGAATCATCCACATTATTTTCTTTTCCCAGATGGTAATGAATTGTACAATCATAATACTTGAATAATTATAGCCATATCCTCTGTCTCATGTTCAATTCTTTCTGAGTGAATATATACTTTAAAATTTTTTGATCGGTATATATTTCATACTTTACTCTATACAAATGATGCCTCCAAATTTTTAGAGCAAAAACAACAGCAGCTAATTCCAAGTCATGTGTAGAGTAATTTACCTCATGAGTTTTTAACTGATGTGAAGAATATGCAATTACCTGATCATTCTGCATAAGGACACAACCAAGTCCCTTCAACTAAGAATTATTGTATATAAAAAACTCACCATTACTGTAAGGAAGTTCCAAAACTGGAGCATTCACCAATCTTCTTTTCAACTCTTGAAAACAATCATCACATTCTTTTGTCCAAATAAACTTAACACCCTTCCGAGTTATCCTAGTCATTGGACTAGATAACCATGAAACATTTTCAACAAACCTTCGGTAGTGACCTTCCAAACCAAGAAAACTACGGATCTCGATTACATTTGTGGGTCTTGGCCATTCTTCAGAAACTTTTATTTTAGCAGGATCAACAGTTATTCCATTTTTTGAAACAATTTGACCAAGGAAAGAAATTTTTTGTAACCAAAACTCACACTTGCTGAATTTTCCATTAAGTTTCTTTTCTTTTAAGGTTTTAAAAATAACCCTTAAATGTCTTTCATGATCTTATTTACTTTTAGAAAACACCAAAATATCATCAATGAAGACCACCAAAAACTTATCCAAGAACTCATGGAAAATTCTATTCATTAAGTACATGAATACAGCAAGTGCATTGGTTTGCCCAAAAGGCATTACTACAAATTCATAATGGCCATATCTTGTACGAAACGCAGTCTTCGGAACGTCTGCTTCCTTTACCTTCAGCTGATGGTACCACGATCTCATGTCAATCTTTGAAAAATACTGAGCTCCCTGGAGCTGATCAAACAAATCATCGATATGAGGCAAAGGACATTTATTCTTAATAGTGATGTTATTAAAGGATCTATAATCAATGAAAAGTATCATTTAACCATCTTTATTTTTAACAAATAAAATAGGAGCACCCCATGGTGATGTGCTAGGTAAAATGAAACCTTTCTCTAATAAATCTTGCAATTTCTCCTTCAACTCTAAAAGTCCAATTTGAGCCATTCGATAAGGGGGTTTTGAAATTGGCTTAGCATCAGGAACTAAGTCAATAGTAAATTAAACTTCCCAATCTGTATTATTCCAGGAAACTCATCAGGAAAAACATCAGGATACTCATTTTCCACTGGTACATCATTAATCCGAATAGTTCCTTTGTTTTCAACGATGTGTGCAAGGTAACATTCATTTCCATATTTTACAAGTTTCTCGGCCTCTTGATAAGTTATCAACAGTAAGGGTTAATTATTGTACACAAACTGAAAGTCTTTCTGAAAAGAAACTTCTTTAGCTCTACAGTCAATCTTAGCATGGTTAATAGAGAGCCAATCCATACCCAGGATAACATCAAACTCTATTAGAGTTAAAACAATAAGGTTCGCAAGTAGGTTCTATCCACGGATAAGGATAGAAATATTCTTATAAATTATTTTTGCCTCAACATTTCCCCCAGGGGTTTTTACCATAAGTTCAGGAGTCATTTCTTGAGATGGAATTCCCATTTTACTAGAAAAGGTTTCCGAGATGAAAGAATGTGTAGACCCCAAATCAAACAACACAATGGCATAATCTGAAAAAAAAAACAAAGTACCTGATACAACTTCATTTGATGGCCTGAAATCTGTTGAAGTAGTTGCAAAGGATTACACCACCCCTTTCTACTTGTAGTCTAACTGCTTCCCATCACTCGAGCTCTTTGTCGGACACTCATTTGCATAGTGACCCATCTCATTGCACTTAAAACATTTCACTAACTGTAAATCAAATTTGGTCTTACTATCACCCTGATCTTTTACAGTGCAATCACGAGCCTTATGTCCCATCTTACTGCATCAGTAGCACTTTACAGAATTCAAAAGACATTCCCCAGCATGCCTTTTACCACATTTATCACAAACTGGAAACTTAGTTTTCTTACCGTCATACCTTTTTGAATAATTCTTTCCTTTCTCTTTCCACCTCGGTCTCTTCTTCTGTTGGTTTTTATAGAACATTTTATCATCGGAAAACACCGTTTCCACCTTCTCAGCACATCGAACAAGCTTTTCATAACTTTTGAACTCATGAGAAGCTAAATCCCTTCGATATTTTGGATTTAATCCTGAGTAAAAACGATTGATTTTACTATCAAGGTCTCGGATAAAATTTGAAGCATTACCTTGCCAATCGAGTGAACCTTTCTTCATAGGTATCCACTGATTCTTCCTCTTACCTAAATTCTAGGAATTGTTTTTCCATCTTAAGTCGAATAGCCTTAGGAAAATACTTCTCAAGAAACATACCTTTGAATTCATCCCAGTCGAGAGCATCAATCTCATCAGCGTCCCTGATATTTTTAACCATCGACCACCACTGATCTACTTCACCCTCCAAATGGTAAATAGAAAGACTAACCTTTTGATTGTCTGAACACCCCATGGAAAATAAAATCTTCTCTAGTGCTTTAATCCACCCTTCAACTAGCACAGGGTCAGATGATCCTCTGAATGATGGGGCATGTTGCCTCATGAAATGTTCCACCACTGACATGTTCCTTTGCGGTTGATATATCTAATATCGTGCATGGATACCACCACCATTTATCGCTTGAGTCAACTACGCCATTACTGCAAAAAACTATTCAGTTCCAATTCTTACCATCTCAGGATGCTAATTCGGAATGTTATTTCCTTTTGTATGCCATCCTAGCACTGCTTCCATGTTTCCTCTACGGAAAACCATTCTGAACAAACATGTCTTAGATGAAGCAACATGGTAATCTTCAAATGCTATATCATTTCAATTTGACCATAAAAAATATTTTTCGATAATCATTTAATAGAATTATAACTCCTAAAGTTATCTAAACTGACCTTTGATACCAACAATAAGGCCCCAGCCTTAAACCTTACTTAATCTTGAGTTATTACAAGATTACACCTTGAGGATCTTTTTAGGTTTAGAGTTTTAGAGAATTAGATCATAAAACATGCATTACATCCCACATTTAAACAAAGTGGTTACATAAAATATGGTACTCATTTTTCCCATAAACGGAAACATATTTAAAAAAACATGGATTCTTTCTTGACACTTCCTTTACACTATCATCACATCATGTACCTTTCCCTTGACCTGTGAAAAACATTTCAAAAACTTGGGATGAGCATAAAAAGTTCAGTAAGGGATATAAAAGCACGAAATGAAAACATTAGTCCATGTACAAAATAATAATTTACTCATAAAACATAAGCATGTTAACATACCTCATCAAATCATGAATAAAAAATAAAAATCACAAGAAATAAAGGTAACTTGAGGCATTCATGACATTCTTACATAGGGAGTAACCCTCTTGGTTATGTTTGGAATACCCATCACAGTATATTCCCTAAATCTCTTCGTAGAAACTTCAACATTTAACCCCTTCACATTACCCAATGCATTGGAGAGCTATATCGGGCTCACCCGCCCTTAGTTTATCACGGAACCACCCGTCTTCATAATAATTCCCAAGAACCATAACATAATCATATCACATAAAACATGCATAAAGGAAACATAACATTTCCACTTTTCAATCACAACATATCAATACAACACATTGATATAAAAACAGTATGAAAACCATTTTCAAAACCAAAATAAAATAAAAGTAAAACATGGTATTTATTTTTCATTTAAAAAAAGGTATGGCTTGTAGAGGAAGCCAAAACTCAAATAATGGTCACGGTGGCGGAGAAGTAGTTTTCCCCGCATACGTACGACAAAAACATTCCCATTTTTCATTTAGTAAAACGCTTCATATAAAAATATTCCTTTTGGATAAATGTAAAAGTCAGAGGGGTTTATACACCGTATAAAAGAAGGTTCTGTATAAAATAAAATATGCCTCAATGAAAGGAGATTGAGACGAAGTCCCATACCTCGGGTCCGACTTGACTCAATCGTTCTTTAACCTCCTGAATAATAAAATTGAGTTAATTTGTAATTTCTTAAGAACCTTTTTCAAGTTCATTATTCCTTTTATATCACTTATTACCATGTCATGAACACTATGTAATTATTTCAGTTAGTATCAGTCATTTTATCGATCATTGGTACTTGAGTCAAAAATAACCTCTTTATAATTACAATTTGTTCATGTATCCATTATATCCAGAGTTATACTCATAATGTAGATATAATATATATCATATATATCCGGTATATATATGCATTTATAATATTACATAACGTTTAGAGGTAAGAAATGAAATGCACCGTTCATGGAGACGGTAAGTCGTACGTACCCATGAACGCTACTTTCATTTCTATTTCGTATTTTATGGAATGGAATCATAATGATATAAATATATATTATAATTACATTATAATATCATATATAATATCATTAATTACATCCTTTATAATTCCCATATATGGCATTAACGAATCAAATCACTTTGAGGGGGCAGTAGTCTGCACTTCCGAAAATGAAGATATCGCGTTTACCAATAATGGAAACCATAAAGGTATGCCATAAATGAAAAATACAGAAGATTAAGTAAAAAATAAACATATTATATATCATATATAAATATAGTGTGATCTTAATGGCCACCTTTAAAGGTGTTAAAATAATATTGAACAATTATCGTTTCGTGAGGCAGAAATTCTCCATCCACGGAATCAGTATGTTCTTTAACCATTAGATGTAGGTGTGTGTAAGTGTAGCTCTAATAATTCTTATAACAAAATCATAGTATATGGAAGATACGGGTTTTGTTACAAAAGAAATTAATAAAAATATTTTAGAGGGTTGGAGAAGCAAAATAAAACATAAGAACACAAGAGAAAACACTACCTTTAAAACGGGTAACTCTTTTTGATTTGAGCTCAAAGGCTTCTTTGGGAAGACTTCTGCCCAAAGTGAGGATTCAAGTAGTACTAGAGGGATGTGGAGAGACAAAATGGGCAGGGGTTGGCCGAGCCAAAGGCTTTGGAAGTGTGGGTAAGGTGGTAGAGGTGGGGGCCTTTTATAAGAGGAGAGGAGGGGCACTCTTGGAAAGTTAAGAAAAGATACTTTGTTATAAAATGATTTTAGGATAAAATAGGTCCCAAAATTATAAATTTAGAGGATAAGATGATAATGGTTTGAAATCCACCCATCTAATAGGTTTTTGACAAGTGTATATCTTAGATGTTACATTATATGTTCATTTTATTTAAATCGTTAAATAATGAGGTCATCGCTGCATCATCATGGTGTCATAAATAATTTAATTTATTTAATGTCTAAAAATTATAAAAAAAATATCATGATGTGGGAAATCTTTTTAGATTTCCAATGACTATTTATAGTCAAAAATCTGACTTGTGTGAACCCATGTAAAAAGTGTTTTAATAAAACAATACATGTTTGTGTCATTTTTATTTTTACTTTAAATAAAAGGCATTGATGTCATTATCTTACGCAAGTGGCTCCATGGGGTCCCAAAAATAGACCCATGGGTTTTCTTTTTCGGCCATGACACATCCAATAAGGGTAGGACATGTGTCAAGGTCATTTCATATTATTAAAAAATTATTTTTACCTTAAATTACACTAATTACCTCTAATCGCGATTAATAAATTTAAAAGTTACTATTCACCAAAAAATTATTTTAATCCCATTGAACCACATTTTACTTATTAATGACAACCATGTTTGTCAGATTTTTGAAATTCAAAACACAGAGGTGGTAAAATTTCATTTAAACGAAAAATCAGTTTTTTAAGTACCACTTAGTGGTTTCACTATTCATCAAAAATTGAAGTTTTTCAGAAAAATACCAAAACATCACCCTAAGCTATGTTTTATATTTAGAATTCAAAAATGATGCCTATTTTATAAAATTCAAAACATATAAGTTACATTAATTAATTTAATAATTAATTCCCGCTGTCAGAGCAAATAGCGTGTTTTTATGAAACAATAAGTATCAAAAGATTGACACTAGTTTAAGTCCAATTTCAAAGTGAAATTAATTCCAATGACCACCATTGGATTAAATGGTAAAAATATATTCTAATTTCACTTTAAAACCAATTAAAAATATAATATAATCATATAAACAAATTAGATTAAAAAGAGGTTTTGAATTAAAATACAACATTTTTCACTATTCATTAAAAAAAGAACATTATCAGAAAAATACTAGAAATTTATCCAAAGTAAATTTAAATGTCCCAATCATAAAGAATAAGTTTATTTTGAAAAATATAGCTTATAAAATTTTCAAAAGATAGATTTATAAATGTTTTTCCATCAAAAGGCAGTAAAACAATCTTTTAAAAATATTAGTGTATTCCATGCTTAAGATTGGATTTATTCTCATTTTAAGCCTCTAAAACACTATCTAATTCATTAATATACATAGACAAAAATATATATTATTCATTACTTATTTTGGACGTTACATCCTTCCCCCCTTTAGAAAATTGCGTCCTTGTAATTTATTTACTTATCGAATAAGTGGGGGTATTTAGCCCTCATTGCATTTTCAGATTCCCATGTTGCCTCTTCAATCATGTGGTTTTTCCACAAAACCTTTACCTGATGAATCACCTTATTTGGTATCACTTTCTCCCTATGGTCAAGAATCTATACCGGTTGTTAGTCATAAGATAGGTTCTCTTCCAGCTGAACTACCTCTGGACTCAAAACATGAGATGGATCTGGAATATACTTTCTCAATATCGAAACATGAAAAACATTGTGTACCTGAGATAAACTCGGAGGTAAAGCCACTCGGTATGAAACTGATCCAACTTTATCCAGAATTTCATATGGTCCAATGAACCTTGGACTCAACTTTCATTTCTTACCAAATCGCATCACTCTTTTCCATGGTGAAACTTTGAGAAAAACATGATCACCTACCTCGAAAGATAGATCATTCCTCTTGTTGTCTGCATAACTTTTCTATCTACTCTGAGCTGTTCTCATGTGTTTCTGAATCAACTGAACTTTTTTTGCCATCTCTTCTACCAATTCTGGTCCCATCAGCTTCCTTTCACCCACTTCATCCTAGAAAGCTGGATTTCGACACCGCTTCTCATATAACGCCTCAAATGGTGCCATCTGTATACTGGAATGAAAACTGTTATTATATGAAAATTCAACCAAAGAAAGATGTTGGTCCCAACTTCCCTGATAATCCATCGAACAAGCACGTAGCATATCTTCCAAAGTATGAATTGTTCATTCTGACTGCCCATCTGATTGGGGATGAAAATTTGTAATAAAATTTTATTCAGTACCCAATGACTTCTGAAGGCCTTTCCAAATTTAGAAGTAAACCTGGGATCACGATCAGATACAATGGAGATGGGAACTCCATGAAACCTGACTATCTCTTTAAGATACAGTAGAGAAAGTTGATCTAGGGAAAAATTATCTCATATAGCAAGGAAATGAGCAGATTTATTCAAGCGATCAACAATAACCCAGATTGCATTATTACCTCGAGGTGTCTTCGGCAATCCCACAATGAAGTCCATGGATATATTCTCTCATTTCCAATCTGGCACTGGTAAAGGCTGAAGCATCCCTTTCGGTAACTGTCGCTCTGCTTTAACCTGTTGAAAAGTCAAACACTTCACTGTAAAATCAGCAATATTTCTTTTCATTCCATCCCACCAGTAATACTCCCGCAAATCCTTGTACATCTTAGTACTGCCAGGATGAACTGAAAACGGAGAACTATGAGCTTCACATAAAAACTCTCTCTTCAATTGTGAATCACAAGGCACACACAATATCTTCCCAAATCTCAAAACACAATCATTATCAATGTTGAATTCAGGAAACTTACCCTTCTGAACCAGCTCTACCTTTTTCTACAACTCATTGTCTTGCTTCTGTGCTTGCTTGATTCTGTCTGATAGAGAAGATTTCACTGATACCTGAAACAAAACAGAAGAACATCCTTCACCAAAAACATCTATGCCAAATTTCATCAAATCCTTAACCAAAGGATCACGTTCCAAACACAACATTTCTAATGAAGCATTAATTTTTCAACTCAAAGCATCAGCCACTTTATTTGCTTTTCCCAGATGGTAATGATTTGTACAATCATAATCCTTGATTAATTCTAGCCATCTCCTCTGTCTGATGTTCAATTATTTCTAAGTGAATATATACTTTAAACTTTTTTGATCGGTAAATATTTCCCACTTTACTCCATAAAAATGATGCCTCCAAATTTTTAGATAAAAAACAACAGCAGCTAATTCCAAGTCATGTGTAGGGTAATTTACCTCATGGGTTTTTAACTGACGTGAAGAATATGCAATTACCTGATCATTCTGCATAAGGACACAACCAAGTCCCTTCAACTAAGCATCACTGTATATAAAAAACTCACCATTACTGGAAGGAAGTTCCAAAACTGGAGCATTCACCAATCTTCTTTTCAACTCGTGAAAACAATCATCACATTTTTTTGTCCAGATAAACTTAACACCCTTCCGAGTTAGCTTAGTCATTGGACTAGATAACCAGGAAAAAATTTCAACAAACCTTTGGTAGTGACCTTCCAAACCAACAAAACTACGGATCTGGGTTACATCTGTGGGTCTTTTCCATTCTTCAACAACTTTTTTTTAGCAGGATCAATAGTTATTCCATTTTTTGAAACAATGTGACCAAGGAAAGAAATTTGTTGTAACCAAAACTCACACTTTCTGAATTTTACATACAGTTTATTTTCTTTTAAGGTTTGCAAAATAAACCTTAAATGTCTTTCATGATCTTCTTTACTTTTATAAAACACCAAAATATCATCAATGAAAACCACCACAAACTTATCCAAGAACTCATGGAAAATTCTATTAATTAAGTCCATGAATACAGCAGGTGCATTGGTTAGCCCAAAAGGCATTACTACAAATTCATAATGGCCATATCTTGTACGAAACTCAGTCTTCAGAATGTCTTCTTCCTTTACCTTCAGCTGATGGTACCCCGATCTCAAGTCAATCTTTGAAAAATACTGCGCTCCCTAGAGCTTATCAAACAAATCTTCGATATGAGGCAAAGGATATTTTTTCCTAACAGTGATGTTATTCAAGGCTCTATAATCAATGCAAAGTCTCATTGAACCATCTTTCTTTTTAACAAATAAAATAGGATCACCCCATGGTGATGTGATAGGTCGAATGAAACCTTTATCTAATAAATCTTGCAATTGCTCCTTCAACTCTAAAAGTTCAATTTGATCTATTTGATAAGGGGGTTTTAAAATTGGCTTAGCATCAGGAACTAAGTCAACAATAAATTCAACTTCCCGATCTGGTATTATTCCAGGAAACTCATCAGGAAAACATCAGGATACTCATTTACCACTGGAACATCATTAATCCGAACAGTTCCTTTGTTTTCAATTATGTGTGCAAGGTAACATTCATTTTCATCTTTTACAAGTTTCTCGGCCTCTTGATAAGTTATCAACAGTAAGGTTTCATTCTTGTACACAAACTGAAAGTATTTCTGAAAAGAAACTTCTTTAGCTCTACAGTCGATCTTAGCATGGTAAATAGAGATCTAATCCATACCCAGGATAACATCAAACTCTACTAGAGGTAAAACAATAAGGTTCACAAGTAGGTTCTTTCCACGGATAAGGATATGAAGATTCCTATAAATTCTTTTTGCCTCAACATTTCCCCCAGGTTTTTTTACCACAAGTTCAGGAGTCATTTCTTGATATGGTATTCCCATTTTACTAGAAAAGGTTTCAGAGATGAAATAATGCGTAGACCCCGAATCAAACAACACACTAGCATAATCTGAAAAAACAAAGTACCTGATACAACTTCATTTGATGGCTCGACATCTGCTGAAGTAGTTGCAAAGGATTTCACCACCCTTTTCTTCTTGTATTCTAACTGTTTCCCATCACTCGAGCTATTTGTCGGACACTCATTTTCATAGTGACCCATCTCATTTCACTTAAAACATTTCACTAACTGTAAATAAAATTTGGTCTTACCATCACCTTGATCTTTTTTAGTGCAATCACAAGCCTTATGTCCCATCTTACCGCATCGGTAGAACTTTCCAGAATTCAAAAGACATTCCCCAGAATGCCTTTTACCACATTTATCACAACTGGAAACTTATTTTTCATACCGTCAGACCTTTTTGAAAAATTCTTTCCTTTCTCTTTCCACCTCAGTCTCTTCTTCTGTTGGTTTTTATAGAACACTTGATCATCGGAAAACTCCATTTCCACCTTCTCAGCACATCAAACAAGATTTTCATAACTTTTGAACTCATGAGAAGCTAAAGCCCTTCGATATTTTGGATTTAATACTGAGTAAAAACGATTGATTTTACTATCAAGGTCTCGGATAAAATTTGGAGCATACCTTGCCCATCGAGTGAACCTTTCTTCATAGGCAGCCACTGAGTCTTCCTCTTTCCTCAATTTCAGGAATTGATTTTCCATCCTAAGTCGAACAGCCTTTGGAAAATATTTCTCTAGAAACATACCTTTGAATTCATCCCAGTCGAGAGCATCAATCTCATCAGCGTCCCTGATATTTTTAACCATCGACCACCACTGATCTGCTTCACCCTCCAAATGGTAAATAGCAAGCTAACCTTTTGATTGTCTGAACACCCCATGACATAGAAAAACATCTCCAGTGCTTTAATACACCCTTCAGCTAGCATAGGGTCAGATGATCCTCTGAATGATGGGGGATGTTGCCTCATGAAATTTTCCACCACTGACATGTTCCTCTGCGGTTGATCTGGCTGATCTTGTGCATGGATACCACCACCATTATCGCTTGAGTCAACTGCGCCATTACTGCAAAAAACTGTTCAGTTCCAATTCTGACCATCTCAGGATGCTTATTCGGAAGGTTATTTCCTTCTGTATGCCTTCCTAGCACTGCTTCCCTATTTCCTCTACGGAAAACCATTCTAAAAAAACATGTCTTACATGAAGCAACATGGTAATCTTCAAATGCTATATCATTTCAATTTGACCATAAAAAAATATTTTTGGATAATCATTTAATAGAATTCTAACTCCTAAAGTTATCTAAACTGAACTTTGAAACCAACTATAAGGCCCCAACCTTAAACCTTACTTAATCTTGAGTTATTACAAGATTACACCTTGAGGATCTTTTTAGGTTTAGATTTTTAGAGAATTAGATCATAAAACATGCATTACATCCCACATTTAAACAAAGTGGTTACATAAAATATGGTACTCATTTTTCCCATCAACGGAAACATATTTAAAAAAAACATGGATTCTTTCTTGACACTTCCTTGACACTATCATCACATCATGTACCTTTCCCTTGACCTGTGAAAAACATTTCAAAAACTTGGGATGAGCATAAAAAGATCAATAAAGGATATAAAAGCACGAAATGAAAACATTAGTCCATGTAAAAAATCATAATTTACTCATAAAACATAAGCACTTTAACATACCTCATCAAATCATGAATAAAACATAAAAATCACAAGACAAAAATGTAACTTGAGGCATTCATAACATTCTTACGTAGGGAGTAACCCTCTTGGTTACGTTTGGAATACCCATCACAGTATATTCCCTAAATCTCTTCAGAGAAACCTCAACTTTTAACCCCTTCACATTACCCAATTCATTGGAGAGCTATATCGGGCTCACCCACCCTTAGTTTATCACGGAACCACCCCTCTTCATAATAAAGCCCAAGAACCATAACATAATCGTATCACATAAAACATGCATAAAGGAAACATAACATTTCCACTTTTCAATCACAAGATATCAATACAACACATTGATATAAAAATAGTATGAAAACCATTTTCAATACCAAAATAAAATAAAAGTAAAACGTGGTATTTATTTTTCATTTAAAAAAAAAATTATGGCTTGTAGAGGAAACCGAAACTCAAATAATGGTCACGGTGGCGGAGAAGTTGTTGTCGCCGCATACGTACGAGAAAAACATTCCCTTTTTTCATTTAGTAAAACGCTTCGTATAAAAATATTCCTTTTGGATAAACGTAAAATTCAAAGGGGTTTATACACCGTATAAAATAAGGTTGTGTATAAAACAAAATATGCCTCAATGAAAGGAGATTGAGATGAAGTCCCATACCTCAGGTCCGACTTGACTCGATCATTCTTTAACCTCCTGAATAATAAACTTGAGTTAATTTCTACTTGATTAAGAACCTTTCTCATGTTCATTGTTCCTTTTATATCACTTATTACCAGGTCATGAACACTATGTAATTATTTCAGTTAATAACGGTCATTTAATCGATCATTGGTACTTGAGTCAAAAATAAACTCTTTATAATTACAAGTTGTTCATGTATCCATTATATCCAGATCTATACTCATGATGTAGATATCATATATATCATATATATCCAGTATATACATTCATTTATAATATTACATAACGTTTAGAGGTAAGAAATGAAATGCACCGTTCATGGAGACGGTAAGCCGTACGTACGCATGAACGCTACTTTATTTCTATTTCGTATTTTATGGAATGGAATCATAATGATATAAAGGTATATTATAATTCAATTATAATATCATATATAATGTCATATATAATATCATTAATTACATCCTTTATACATCCCACATATGGCATTAACGAATCAAATCACTTTGAGGGGGCGGTAGTCCGCACTTCCTAAAATGAAGATATCGCATTTACCCATAATAAAAACCATAAAGGTATGTCATAAATGAAAAATACAGAAGCATAAGTAAAAAATAAACAAATTATATATCATATATAAATATACTGTCATCTTAATGGCCACCTTTGAAGGTGTTAAAATAATATTGAACAATCATCATTTCGTGAGGCAGAAATTCGCCATCCACGGAAACAGTATGTTCTTTAACCATTAGATGTAGGTGTGTGTAAGTGTAGCTCGAATAATTCTTATAAAAACATCCTAGTATATGGAATATACTGTTTTTGTTACAAAATAAATTAATAAAAAGAGTTTTGAGGGTTAGAGAAGCAAAATAAAACATAAGAACACAAGAGAAAACACTACCTTTAAAATAGGTAACTCTTTTTTATTTGAGCTCAAAGGCTTCCTTGGGAAGACTTCTGCCAAAAGTGAGGCTTTAAGGAGTAAGAGAGGGATTTGGAGAGACAAAATGGGTAGGGTTTGGCTGAGCCAAAGGCTTTGGAAGTGTGGGTAAGGTGTTAGAGGTGGGGTCCTATTATAAGAGGAGAGGAGGGGCACTCTTGGAAAGTTAAGAAAAGAAACTTTGTTATAAAATGATTTTCGGATAAAAGAGGTCCCACAATTATAAATTTCAAGGATAAGGTGATAAGGGTTCGAAATACACCCATCCAATAGGTTTTTGAAAAGTGTAGGTCTTAGATTTTACATTATATTTTCATTTTATATAAATTGTTAAATAATGAGGTCATCGTTGTATCATCATGGTGTCATAAATAATTTTATTTATTTAATGTCTAAAAATTAGAAAAAAAATATCATTATGTAGGAAATATTTTTATATTTCCAATGAATATTTATAGTCAAAAATATGACTTGTATAAACCCATGTAAAAATTGTTTTAATAAAACAATACATGTTTGTGTCATTTTTACTTTTACTTTAAATAAAAGGCATTAATGTCATTATCATACCCAAGTGGCTCCATGGGGTCCCAAAAATCGACCCATGGGTTGTCTTGGTCGGTCATGACACATCCAATAAGGGTAGGAGATGTGTCAAGGTCATTTCATATTATTAAAACATTATTCTTACCTTAAATTACACTAATTACCTCTAATCACGATTAATAAACTTAAAAGTTACTATTCACCAAAAAATTATTTTAATCCCATTGAACCACATTTTACTTCTTAATGACAACCATTTATGTTGGATTTTTTAAATTCAAAACACAGAGGTGGTAAAATTTCATTTAAACGAAAAATCAGTTTTTTAAGTACCACTTAGTGGTTTCACTATTCATCAAAAATTGAAGTTTTTCAGAAAAATACCAAAACTTCACCCTAATATATATTTGATATTCCGAATTAAAAAATTATGTATATTTTAAAAAAATCAAAACATATATGTTATGTAACACCCCAAGATTTCATAGTGTGTTATTTCTTCAAAATAATTCAATAACATGCACTACACGCAACACCGAGTTCAAGCGCACCATGACTCACCAAACAAGCCGTTCAAAAAAGGTTATGAATAGTATTAAATAAATTTTAAACTTTATATAATCCTTATAATTTTAGAATCCATATTATGAGTTTCTTAGACATAATGTAAGAACAAATTCATCTTCAGTATTGTAGTTTTACCAACATTTAATAGTGAACCCTTTTTAAATAAATTATTTCAAACTTTTTGACTAAATGGGGACATCAAAAAATTTAAAATGAAACATCCCAAGCTTACACGGTACGCTTTCCTTTGAATAAAACAGTAGCGTGTGTTGTACGCAACTTCGAGTTTTAACACACACCACAACCAATCAAACTAGCCGTTATGAATAGTAATACCTACTTTTTGAAATTATATATATTTTATATTTCAAAATGGACTTCATTTTTGGATTCGGAATATCGAATTTAGCCTAAGGTGAAATTTTGGTACTTTTCGGATAACTTTCATATTTTGATGAATAGTGAAAATTACTAAATTTTAATTAAAAACAACTTTTTTAATCAAAATAATTAATAGTGATAAATTGTGAATTTGAGTGGTTTTAAAGTATATTTAGAATATATTTTTACCATTTAATATAATGTTGGTCATTGGACATAATTTTACAATTAAACCGAACATAAACAAGTGTCAATCTTTTGATAGTTATTATCTCTTAAAAACAAGCTTTTTGTTTTGACAGCGGGAATTAATTTTAAATTAATTTCTGCCAATTCTGTGTTTTGAATTTAGAAAAATGGATTCCATATTTGGAATCAGGATGTCCAAATTGTGTAAATAGGTAACTTTTATTTTTAGACATTTTGAATAATTACTGCGGTAAATATTTTATTTACCATGGTTAAGGGTAAATCCGGTAAATAAGGGTTAAAAAAAATAATATTATAATAATACTAAATTACCCTAAAATGTGTCTTAACCCTATTGGTTGATACATGGTCGACCATGGGCATCTTTGAGTCAATTTGGGGACCCCATGGATCCACTTGTAAGTGATAATGACACTTTATATTAATTAAGTTAAAATGAATACAAAAATGACACAAGCATATATCTTTTAGCAAAACAATTGTTACATAGGGTTATATATGCTGGATTTTAGATTATAAATATTCATTAGAAAGCTAAAAAGATTTCCTACATAATGATATTTTATTTATAATTTTTAGACATTAAATAATTTATTTTATTTATGACACAATGATGATGCAGTAATTACTATAATAGTGAAAAAATTAAAATAATTGATATTATAAATACCTAAATAAATATAATATGAAACTTTTAATGAATTAAACTAATTTTATATGATAATATGATATATTAGGATTGATTTAATTGACTTTGTTCGAAGTAATCATTCTGTTATGAGTTTCAAAAAAATCAACTATTGAATAGTGTCAAAATTGACATAAAAGAGTTCTTAAAACAAATATTATATTATTAATTGATATTAAATTCCTAAAAATCTAAGGTTCGGCCAAGAGACTTATATCATGATAGGTTCATCATTAATGGACCACTTGGGGGTCTTTTGGATGTATATAGTAAGTTTATTAACCATATTATATAAAAATACAAAGAGACATTGTAAAAGTGAAACTAATTAACTTAGAGTTAATACTTAAAGATAAGGTTACTATAAGTACCCAAACCTGTCTAAATTCTATTGTATGAGTTGTTTTCGACCTATCCCCACCTCAACCTTTGAATAGTCAACTTTGGAGCCATTGGAAACCGAATATGAATTTATTATAAATTAATATTTCTAGCTTTTCCAAAGGTGCCCCTCACCCCTCTTATAAAAGGGCACTCCTCCTTCTCTTTTCCTCACACCTCTCAAGCCACTTGGCTCGTCCAAACTCTGCCCAAATAAGCTCCCCACATCCCTCTCCTCCTCCTTGAAGCTTCCCCTTAGGCAGAAAGCATTTCAACAAGTCCTTTGGTTCCAACCAAAGTGAGTTACCTAAATTAAAGGTAACGATTTCTCTTAAATTATTTTCATTTATTTTCCTTCTCAAACCCCCAAAATCTTTTTATTTCCTTTCTTTTGTAACAACACCATTATCCTCAATATACTAGGATGTTTTTATAAGAATGATTCAAACTACACATACACACAACTCCATCTAATGGATGATGAACATAATGTTTCTGTGGATGGCAAACTAACGCCTCACGAAACGATGATTGTTCAAATACATCTTACCGCCTCTCATGGTGGCCATTATGATGGCACTGTAATTAAATATGATGTTAATGATATATATTTTATATATAAGCTTCTGTAATTCCATTTTATTTCATACCATTATTCGTTTCATGTTGTATATACATATGATAATTTCATTTGAGGAAGTGCGGACTACCGCCCCCTTAAAATGATATGACTCGTTCATACCACACATGGAACGTATAAAGGATGGTGTTAATGAACTTAAGTAACATATATAAAATATTATATTATACTGGAATAGTAATATACCTATGTATCATTTGGATTCGATTCTTTTAAAATAAAAAATTAAATGGAAGTAGCGTTCGTGCGTACGTACGGACTACCGTCTCCACGAACGCGATGAGATTCATTATCCATCGTATCCATTCAAGTATAATTATCATTTAATGATTTAAAAATGATGTTTAAGGACTTTATATCATTATGTATATGAATAAGATACAACAAACATGACTTATGTAACAAAACATATAAAAGAAAATGAGTAAGTTAACACCCGAAACGGCGTTAATACTAAGATATTATTAACAAATCAATGTTAAAAGATCATATATGATATCATATTAAAGTAAATGATTCTTGTATTATTCAATAACAATTATTTCACCATTATAAAGGAGGTAAACCTACCATCGACCAAGGAAAAAGTACAAAGTAAGGGATTCTCTTATCTCACTTTCAATTCCGTGAGATTTCCATTATTCGCCACTAAATTATTAAAAGTGGTGTATTATGTATGGCCATTTGATATATATTATCATGATTCTCTTTATATTCATGTTATTCTGTAAATCATTTGGTGGTTATTAACTTTTGGCCATACGACTCAGTTGATTAACGTGGTAAGGGATTTTCTTATCTCACTTTTAATTCCGTGAGAATTCCATTGATCACCACTTAATTATTGCATGTGGTGTATGTGTACTGACCATGATTGTATTCATTGTGTTATATACTTTTATTTATGGGTATTTACATCATCATGGTATGATACTTCTTTCATGGGTGTATGTTTCGTAAGTTACCTAATCGATAAGGGAATTTGAGATTTCAATTTCCACTCATTTGGCTTTACACATATTTCATTGATTATATTACCCCAAGATTATGTGTGGAATCACTATTCATTTGATTATGTCATAATTTCCACTCCCCTTCCTGTGGATAGAAGTTTGATACACATAATCACTCCATTGGTAATTCTCAAGTCATTGATATGAATTTGATAAGAGTAATTTTAACTCATTCTCCATTTGTTGAGTTAAACATCCAATTCGTTGGTATTGTTTTTTTTACAAGAATATGTGTGAATGTCCTTTTATTGTTTTACACTGAATATCCAATCATATTTAGTGTATTTATATTTGTCACACATAATTATGTCATTGATTTATCCTTAACCTAAGGATACAACCTTTTTGAGAAATTTCATCTCAATTTACATTCCATTGAGACTTCTTTGATGATATACACCAAATCACTTTTATGTGGTGTATATAATGTACTTTGACATAGTATATCATGAATTCCTTTATTCTCATGATATTACAATGTTTTTATTACCTCAATTATTTGTATTCAAGTGTCTCTCTTTTGGTTAGAAACTCTAACTAAAATACCATTTTTAAATGTTTTAAAGAATTATTCTTCTAAATCATGCTCATTAATGTCCATATTTTAAAAATGGTTTTAAGGATTTATTTATATGGACATTAAAGTTTTAAAATTAAAAATCCTTTTAAAAAGTTTCAAAGTGGTATGGGACACTTTGATTCAAAAATCTATTTTTAAATGGCTTCTTGACAAATAGTGTGACTTTTAAATGTTTTCAAGAAAAGGGGGATATTTCTCTCAAATAGTTTTGATGATTATTTTCATCTATGTCAACATCCTTCATTATTATTGATTGAGGTTAATGTGATACAATACAATCTTCCATATTGTATCGAATGAATTATGTTTGACTGTGGATGTGCTATTTTTATACCATTCATGGTTTGTGGTGAAAGTATTGACATTTCGTATGCTAGTTTAATACGAATGTTTACGTTATGTTTAAACCTTTTCATATGGGAATGCATTGGACTTAATAAGTGACGGGTGGAGCCCTCTATAGCTCCTCGATGCATCGGTAGGTCTCATGAGACAAACTAGTGTCTTGGCACAAGGCCTTGGCAAAATCTTATTTGTAGTCTTGGCACGAGGCCTTGGCTATGGGGTTATGATAGTCTGGAATTATGCATTCCATCATTATGAAAGTGGTTATTGAAATTGCATGTGATCATTCGACTAGTAGAATATCCATGTGAGTAAGTAAATGGAATTATTTCATTTTACTTTTTCCATACTATGTTGAAGTTCAATTTTAAAAGGCTTTTGTTTTAGTTATAAATTGCCTTAAGTGTTTATGCTTATTTATGAAAGCTTCTGCTATAATGTTATCCTTACTGAGCATCCGAGCTCACCCCTTTCAATGTTATATTTTTCCCAGGATTATGAAGAAGTAATTTATGAATGACCTGCAGGGATAGTATGAGGGGATATGAAGACAAGATGTTTTTTTTTATGATGTAATGTAAAAATTTATGGATGTATCTAGTTATTCCAAGGCTACTAAACTAATCGGTCTTTCGAGACTTGATCTTTCTCATGATCATGCCAATGTTATGTAATAATGCACCGACTCTGGGTAACTAGGGTCGGGGTGTTACAGTTGGTATCAGAGGAAGTTTAGTACAAACCTTGGTAGCTAGATTTAGATAAACTCTGATTAGAGCACGTAGACCTAAGATGAACTTTGAGGATTAGTATAAAAGAACTTCCTAGAATTTTGGTATTGTAGAGATTTTGTGAGTTTTCCGAGCAATACATCCCTGTCTGGATACGAGCAGGTAGAGGCGGCTCTGGCACAGATGTACCTAGGGGTAAAACCCGAAAACACCGCTTTGAGCTAGACTCGAACGGGAACTGGTGCACGACAACGGGCCTTGCTGCACTCTTGGTTACGACACTCCCGGGGGATATGCTTAGGATAATTTACATTTTATTTACAAACCAATTTAAGTAATATATATATAAGATGAGAGTAAATGACCTTGGTTAATCCTAATATGTTTCAAATTGAGAATATGGTGACATTTTAATCTCTAAATGATTTTACGACTACTATTACTCACACAATGCTTTATGGTTTTAGTCAATGGTTGGATTCCAAGGAAGTCATAGTGACTTTGAGAATGATGTACAAGATGGGAATGGTGGTGGCAATGAGCAACAAAATGGAATGTTGATAGGCGTAAAAGACATCGTCTTTATGCCAAATCAGTTTTCCAAAAATATGATCAACAACATATATATTAACCAACTCCCAGACTCAACAAGGAAGAGAAAGGTGATAAATGATAAGAGCTCCAGCAATGGAGACCATGGAGAAAAGAACCCTCAATTTTCATCATGCAGGAAATGTGGAAAGAGACACCCAGGAAAATGTCTCAATGGGACAACGAAATGTTTTACGTGCGGAAAGGAAGGACATAAAGTAAAGAATTGCCGAAGAAAAATGAAGAGTACTATGGAAGAAGATAAAAATGGTCCCAAGAGTCCATTTACAGTCATTTGCCGTAAATGTAGGGGACCTGGCCATTACCCGAGTGAATGTCCTATTCTATAGGATATTTTCTTGGTCAAAGAAGAAGCTATGTGGGAATAAATGGTTGGAGAAATGTTTAAAAAGTATTAGCACTCCTTGTTGATGGGTTTACTATGGAATAATTTTCTCTTGTATTTGTAACCCCGCAGTTTGCCATGTGAGAATGATATTTGAGGAAGAATTGTCTTTTCTCTTGTGGATATGGGTATAAATAACCATTTGGATTTATATGATCATTGGGGTTTGAGAGAATTATAAGTTATTCTAATTTGGGATGAAGATTCAAGGTATGATATAACATTTGTGGTTAAATTTATGATATAGTATTTTGAGGAATTTATCTCATTTTGGCAATATTATAAAATATAGTTTTTGAAAAAGGACAACACGTAGACCGTGTGACAACCCGTCGCGTCGGACAAAGCTATGGGAATCGAACCCACAACCAAAGTGCGATTGGGATTTATCGCCTACCACTGGACTACATGAAGTCCCTGGTTAGTGTGACTATTTTTTTGTTAAATGATTTTATTGATCAATAATAAGATGATTTGTGTTCTTATGTCTTATCAAATGAATACCCTTGGTATAGGAAAATGATTTGGTGATTAAGTGATAAATGTTATTTTGGAAGATGTTCGTTTTGTTAGGAACACTATATGCCCAAGGAAAATAGAATACTATGGGGTTTCATTTGTGGAGTAATGATAGATTTTTATCTACGTTTTTATTGTGGATTTATAGTGATTTGGGTTATTTATGGAAATGATTAACCTACAATAGAGAATATGTGATTAGGTTAATTACTTTTGAGTATGTGACTTTAAGAGTATCTGATGTCATTTGGAGATACAATTTAACATGGGAGACTACATAATCAAATTCTTCTATGTTTTGGGTTTCAATATTAGTTTGGATTATATTAAAGGATTTTAAGGACAATTGGTTATTGAATGGTATCTATTTAACTTTGGGGTATTGTTGGTTTAATTTTAGAAATTAAGATTAGTGCATATTTATCTCAATGAATATCCTTTTGGGGGATCATTAGATCATTCACTAACCATTTTGGTTTTGATTAATCTTCAAAGACAATGTAAATATATGGTTTATCCTGCATGAATCATGTGATTCTATAGAAGTTTATTCTAGCTCTTCCAGTGTGACCAAGTCTTCTTGAATACTCATCGTTTAAAAAAAATTGAGTTAGTGGTGGAAATTTATTAAAAAAATGAAAATCTACTTAAAATTTAAGTATATCTCATAATGTTCTTAGTCAATATCATAAATGAATTCCTCTTCCTTATGTAATGTAACTTTAAAAAAAAAATGTTGTCCTAGATGGTACCTTAAATCATCACTAATTTATGGCTTTGGGATTGTTGGCCTTTTCATAGCCATGTTCTCTACCACTCTCCATCAGATAATTGATGGTTAGATTTCTCCTCCATATCCATATTTTCCTACATGGAACCCTAGTATGTGTTATTTTCGGTAATCTTCATACTTTCCACTCTTTATTTTAAATAGAGGCCTCATTAATTCATTTTTCGATGTGGGATTTCAACTAAGATATTTTGAAATGTAAAAAATGTGTGATCCCAATACCCTATATTTTGTTGAACCGATGGTACTTCAAATCATCATAGATTGATGAGTTTAAGGACCTCAATTTTATACTTGTTTGTGATTGATGACCTCAACCACTACCTATAAATATTTACGTTTTTCCTCCAATTATATGTCTCTAATTGCCACCAATGTTCTCCTAATCGAGATCATAATTTGGTGGTGACCCTTTCATTTCTCTTTTCCTCATATTAAGACTAAATTTTAGTAAACCAATTTCCGATGTGGGTTTTCCCACAAATATATTTTCTATTTTCAACCTTTTATTTTCTAAGAACAATTTCAAATTGCGAGGACGCAATTTATTGAAGGAGGGGAGAATGTAACACCCCAAGATTTCATAGTGTGTTATTTCTTCAAAATAATTCAATAACATGCACTACACGCAACACCGAGTTCAAGCGCACCATGACTCACCAAACAAGCCGTTCAAAAAAGGTTATGAATAGTATTAACTAAATTTTAAACTTTATATAATCCTTATAATTTTAGAATCCATATTATGAGTTTCTTAGACATAATGTAAGAACAAATTCATCTTCAGTATTGTAGTTTTACCAACATTTAATAGTGAACCCTTTTTAAATAAATTATTTCAAACTTTTTGACTAAATGGGGACATCAAAAAATTTAAAATGAAACATCCCAAGCTTACACGGTACGCTTTCCTTTGAATAAAACAGTAGCGTGTGTTGTACGCAACTTCGAGTTTTAACACACACCACAACCAATCAAACTAGCCGTTATGAATAGTAATACCTACTTTTTGAAATTATATATATTTTATATTTCAAAATGGACTTCATTTTTGGATTCGGAATATCGAATTTAGCCTAAGGTGAAATTTTGGTACTTTTCGGATAACTTTCATATTTTGATGAATAGTGAAAATTACTAAATTTTAATTAAAAACAACTTTTTTAATCAAAATAATTAATAGTGATAAATTGTGAATTTGAGTGGTTTTAAAGTATATTTAGAATATATTTTTACCATTTAATATAATGTTGGTCATTGGACATAATTTTACAATTAAACCGAACATAAACAAGTGTCAATCTTTTGATAGTTATTATCTCTTAAAAACACGCTTTTTGTTTTGACAGCGGGAATTAATTTTAAATTAATTTCTGCCAATTCTGTGTTTTGAATTTAGAAAAATGGATTCCATATTTGGAATCAGGATGTCCAAATTGTGTAAATAGGTAACTTTTATTTTTAGACATTTTGAATAATTAATGCGGTAAATATTTTATTTACCATGGTTAAGGGTAAATCCGGTAAATAAGGGTTAAAAAAATAATATTATAATAATACTAAATTACCCTAAAATGTGTCTTAACCCTATTGGTTGATACATGGTCGACCATGGGCATCTTTGAGTCAATTTGGGGACCCCATGGATCCACTTGTAAGTGATAATGACACTTTATATTAATTAAGTTAAAATGAATACAAAAATGACACAAGCATATATCTTTTAGAAAAACAATTGTTACATAGGGTTATATATGCTGGCTTTTAGATTATAAATATTCATTAGAAAGCTAAAAAGATTTCCTACATAATGATATTTTATTTATAATTTTTAGACATTAAATAATTTATTTTATTTATGACACAATGATGATGCAGTAATTACTATAATAGTGAAAAAATTAAAATAATTGATATTATAAATACCTAAATAAATATAATATGAAACTTTTAATGAATTAAACTAATTTTATATGATAATATGATATATTAGGATTGATTTAATTGACTTTGTTCGAAGTAATCAATCTGTTATGAGTTTCAAAAAAATCAACTATTGAATAGTGTCAAAATTGACATAAAAGAGTTCTTAAAACAAATATTATATTATTAATTGATATTAAATTCCTAAAAATCTAAGGTTCGGCCAAGAGACTTATATCATGATAGGTTCATCATTAATGGACCACTTGGGGGGTCTTTTGGATGTATATAGTAAGTTTATTAACCATATTATATAAAAATACAAAGAGACATTGTAAAAGTGAAACTAATTAACTTAGAGTTAATACTTAAAGATAAGGTTACTATAAGTACTCAAACCTGTCTAAATTCTATTGGATGAGTTTTTTTCGACCTATCCCCACCTAAACCTTTGAATAGTCAACTTTGGAGCCATTGGAAACCGAATATGAATTTATTATAAATTAATATTTCTAGCTTTTCCAAAGGTGCCCCTCACCCCTCTTATAAAAGGGCACTCCTACTTCTCTTTTCCTCACACCTCTCAAGCCACTTGGCACGTCCAAACTCTGCCCAACTAAGCTCCCCACATCCCTCTCCTCCTCCTTGAAGCTTCCCCTTAGGCAGAAAGCATTTCAACAAGTCCTTTGGTTCCAACCAAAGTGAGTTACCTAAATTAAAGGTAACGATTTCTCTTAAATTATTTTCATTTATTTTCCTTCTCAAACCCCCAAAATCTTTTTATTTCCTTTCTTTTGTAACAACACCAGTATCCTCAATATACTAGGATGTTTTTATAATAATGATTCAAACTACACATACACACAACTCCATCTAATGGATGATGAACATAATGTTTCTGTGGATGGCAAACTAACGCCTCACGAAACGATGATTGTTCAAATACATCTTACCGCCTCTCATGGTGGCCATTATGATGGCACTATAATTAAATATGATGTTAATGATATATATTTTATATATAAGCTTCTGTAATTCCATTTTATTTCATACCATTATTCGTTTCATGTTGTATATACATACGATAATTTCATTTGAGGAAGTGCGGACTACCGCCCCCTTAAAATGATATGACTCGTTCATACCACACATGGAACGTATAAAGGATGGTGTTAATGAACTTAAGTAACATATATAAAATATTATATTATACTGGAATAGTAATATACCTATGTATCATTTGGATTCGATTCTTTTAAAATAAAAAATTAAATGGAAGTAGCGTTCGTGTGTACGTACGGACTACCGTCTCCACGAACGCGATGAGATTCATTATCCATCGTATCCATTCAAGTATAATTATCATTTAATGATTTAAAAATGATGTTTAAGGACTTTATATCATTATGGATATGAATAAGATACAACAAACATGACTTATGTAACAAAACATATAAAAGAAAATGAGTAAGTTAACACCCGAAACGGCGTTAATACTAAGATATTATTAACAAATCAATGTTAAAAGATCATATATGATATCATATTAAAGTAAATGATTCTTGTATTATTCAATAACAATTATTTCACCATTATACAGGAGGTAAACCTACCATCGACCAAGGAAAAAGTACAAAGTAAGGGATTCTCTTATCTCACTTTCAATTCCGTGAGATTTCCATTATTCGCCACTAAATTATTAAAAGTGGTGTATTATGTATGGCCATTTGATATATATTATCATGATTCTCTTTATATTCATGTTATTCTGTAAATAACTTGGTGGTTATTAACTTTTGGCCATACGACTCAGTTGATTAACGTGGTAAGGGATTTTCTTATCTCACTTTTAATTCCGTGAGAATTCCATTGATCACCACTTAATTATTGCATGTGGTGTATGTGTACTGCCCATGATTGTATTCATTGTGTTATATACTTTTATTTATGGGTATTTACATCATCATGGTATGATACTTCTTTCATGGGTGTATGTTTCGTAAGTTACCTAATCGATAAGGGAATTTGAGATTTCAATTTCCACTCATTTGGCTTTACACATATTTCATTGATTATATTACCCCAAGATTATGTGTGGAATCACTATTCATTTGATTATGTCATAATTTCCACTCCCCTTCCTGTGGATAGAAGTTTGATACACATAATCACTCCATTGGTAATTCTCAAGTCATTGATATGAATTTGATAAGAGTAATTTTAACTCATTCTCCATTTGTTGAGTTAAACATCCAATTCGTTGGTATTGTTTTTTTTTACAAGAATATGTGTGAATGTCCTTTGATTGTTTTACACTGAATATACAATCATATTTAGTGTATTTATATTTGTCACACATAATTATGTCATTGATTTATCCTTAACCTAAGGATACAACCTTTTTGAGAAATTTCATCTCAATTTACATTCCATTGAGACTTCTTTGATGATATACACCAAATCACTTTTATGTGGTGTATATAATGTAATTTGACATAGTATATCATGAATTACTTTATTCTCATGATATTACAATGTTTTTATTACCTCAATTATTTGTATTCAAGTGTCTCTCTTTTGGTTACAAACTCTAACTAAAATACCATTTTTAAATGTTTTAAAGAATTATTCTTCTAAATCATGCTCATTAATGTCCATATTTTAAAAATGGTTTTAAGGATTTATTTATATGGACATTAAAGTTTTAAAATTAAAAATCCTTTTAAAAAGTTTCAAAGTGGTATGGGACACTTTGATTCAAAAATCTATTTTTAAATGGCTTCTTGACAAATAGTGTGACTTTTAAATGTTTTCAAGAAAAGGGGGATATTTCTCTCTAATAGTTTTGATGATTATTTTCATCTATGTCAACATCCTTCATTATTATTGATTGAGGTTAATGTGATACAATAGAATCTTCCATATTGTATCGAATGAATTATGTTTGACTGTGGATGTGCTATTTTTATACCATTCATGGTTTGTGGTGAAAGTATTGACATTTCGTATGCTAGTTTAATACGAATGTTTACGTTATGTTTAAACATTTTCATATGGGAATGCATTGGACTTAATAAGTGACGAGTGGAGCCCTCTATAGCTCCTCGATTCATCGGTAGGTCTCATGAGACAAACTAGTGTCTTGGCACAAGGCCTTGGCAAAATCTTATTTGTAGTCTTGGCACGAGGCCTTGGCTATGGGGTTATGATAGTCTGGCATTATGCATTCCATCATTATGAAAGTGGTTATTGAAATTGCATGTGAGCATTCGACTAGTAGAATATCCATGTGAGTAAGTAAATGGCATTATTTCATTTTACTTTTTCCATACTATGTTGAAGTTCAATTTTAAAAGGCTTTTGTTTTAGTTATAAATTGCCTTAAGTGTTTATGCTTATTTATGAAAGCTTCTGCTATAATGTTATCCTTACTGAGCATCCGAGCTCACCCCTTTCAATGTTATATTTTTTCCAGGATTATGAAGAAGTAATTTATGAATGACCTGCAGGGATAGTATGAGGGGATATGAAGACAAGATGTTTTTTTTTATGATGTAATGTAAAAATTTATGGATGTATCTAGTTATTCCAAGGCTACTAAACTAATCGGTCTTTCGAGACTTGATCTTTCTCATGATCATGCCAATGTTATGTAATAATGCACCGACTCTGGGTAACTAGGGTCGGGGCGTTACATGTTACATTAATTAATTTAATAATTAATTCCCGCTGTCAGAGAAAATAGCGTGTTTTTATGAAACAATAAGTATTAAAAGATTGACACTAGTTTAAGTCCAATTTCAAAGTGAAATTAATTACAATGACCACCATTGGGTTAAATGGTAAAAATATATTCTAATTTCACTTTAAAACTAATTAAAAAAATAATATAATCATATAAACAAATTAGATTAAAAAGATGTTTTGAATTAAAATTCAACATTTTTCACTATTCATTAAAAAAAGAACATTATCAGAAAAATACTAGAAATTTATCCAAAGTAAATTTCAATGTCCCAATCATAAATAATAAGTTTATTTTGAAAAATATAGCATATAAAATTGTCAAAAGATAGATTTATAAATGGTTTTCCATCAAAAGGAAGTAAAACAATCTTTTAAAAATATTAGTGTATTCCATGCTTAAGATTGGATTTATTCTCATTTTAAGCCTCTAAAACACTATCTAATTCATTAATAGACATAGATAAAAATATCTATTATTCATTACTTACTTGTGATGTTACAAAATATGGGGGAAAATACATTACCAATGGAAAAACCATAGAAACAGATTCGTTCTCCAAGGAGATCAAAGAATTCAGATCAATCACCTTATTAAAAATTGAATTGAAAAAATAACACACCTTCATGATAGTAATTCTGAAATTAATGAGCAATATTCTACATGATTAAACTGGTTATAGATATCACATCATGATGTGACAATCATGAAATTGCATACCTATCAATTTCATATCCTTTAAAGACACAATTTTTTTACATTTTAAAGAATAACCCTATGGCACTTTGATATCATGAAGAAATTGGCAGAATATAATTTCCTCCCTCTTGAATAATGTATGAAAAGATGAGGTAAAAAATGTTCACCTTCCATTATAAATGGAAGCTAACTCCAAATGTATTCCCATTGAGAGTAATTTCAATCTTGCATTGATCCCATATTTAGTTTTTCCTTTAATATCTAATAACGTTCCAATCAAGCTATCACATATATTCTTCTCTAAATCTATGAAATCAGTGGTATGTTTTATCTCGTGATATCTCTAATATGTAAGATCAAAAAATATTGAAATTTTATTCCAAGTATTTTTATCATTACTAGATTTCTATGTATTTCTAAATGTCACATCAATGTTTTTCACCCTCTCAAAATACATATTAGTGGATAATGGTTTTGGAGAAATATAAAATTCACGTGAGACATTAAATTCCTTTTTTATCGTCTATAATATTTATCCATAGACAAACAAATTTTATTACCCATGTATAATATTTTTCTCCCATGATGCAGTTGATAATATGAAGTCTTTTGTTCACAAATTAGACAAGATTTAAGCCCCTCAACACTATATCCAGACAAATTTCTATATGCTGGGAATTCATTTATAGTGAACATAATCATTTCATGCAATTGAAAATATTTTATTTTATAATATTAATACACTCTTATACCTTCCTCATATAATAGATTCAAATCATCCATTAATGATGAAAATATATCAATATCATTTATGGGTTGTTTTGGTGCAGAGATCATTAAACTCAAAATGACATATTTTCACTACATACAGAATTCAAGAGATAATTTGAAAATTACCATAAAATAGGCCAGGAACTATGTGCGCTAATAAGGTTTAGATATGGATTCATTCTATTATGCATAATTCGAGTCTGGGATTTCTAAATTCAGTTTTGAATATAGGAAAATAGTGATCAATTGTCTTTTATTGGGGAAAATTAACGGGATTCCATAATTTTCCATCACATATCCGCTCATCTACAATCCATATTAACCTTTTTCATCATTTGAATTTGAAAATAAATGATTCAAATAAAGAATTATAGGAAGATACCAAAATTAATTGGCATGGGTCATTGTAACTTCTAAATCATCCTATATTTTTTCTTTCAACTTATATTGTGACATTCCACATTTAGGAATCCCTGAAATAAATTCATATTTCTTCCAATATAGAACAAAGTCATTTAGATAGGTGTGTATTTTTTTGCACCCTAATTCTATTGGGTAGAGTATTTTCATTTCATTATAATTTGAATCTATGATATCATAGTTTTTAAGAATAATATCAATAAAAATTATAGAAAATTTTTAAAACTCTTATCACTCCATCCATGTTTCACCTTCATGTTAATAAATCTTAACACCATTGATAAAACCATAAATTCATTTCAACATAGATACAATGGTTTTTTAGCATCTACATGTAGGAACTAAATTGTAGATTCTTTATCAATTACCTCTAATTCAATATCATGAATCATTTCATCAATTTTACTAATCTTATGTTCTTGCAAATAATTATCATCTTGAGATTTGAAATTCTTCCTAGTTTCTCCATGCTAAATCCAAGGGTTGTAACTCAGATTAAAACCATGAAAAATTAAATGATCTTTGATATCTCTACTTTTAAAATTATTTATGTTTAAACCATTCTGGTATGGAGAGAAAAACATGTTATTGTTTGGAAGTTTTCATTTAGAAAAAACCAAAAAATAATAATCAACACTTTCCTCATATTCAACACTTATTGAAAGTTTCGTAATCCAAATTATACTCATTATTATGTGCAAAAAATATCAAAAAATATATATCTTTTCAAGATAATCCATGTTTAAATTTATATCAAAGATTATATAATTTGAAAGTAACAAAATTTTGAAATATAAAAAAAATATGCGTATTTAAAAAGTATAAATATAAATTTTAGAAAATAATAGAATATAAGTTTAAATATAATTGGTAAATCATAAAAATAAATTCATAGATGTAATTTAAAAAAATGTATTCAAACCATTCTCTAATTTATCATATTATTTTGAATGATATTATATAAAGCTTTAAATTGAATATTATTTACCAGAATCTAAATCAAATACACATTTTCTATTTTGATAAGTATCTTTATTATCGAATTTTATAACAATTTCTTTTTATGAAAAATCCAACAATTATTAGTTGAAACATTAATTCATACTATAAAATAATTGTATAATAGGGTTCAAAAAACATAATAATGAATTTATAATACAGTATATATATATATATAATTAATATTATATATTATTTATGTCTAGTGTATTATGAAAATTATGAAAAGAATATTACATACTATGTATTTGAGGAAAATATGTTTTATTTGAATGTAACACACTAATAATCCACATTTTAAACATTATATTCTACTTCATTATCTACATTAAAAATCCAAATTTATGGTGAGAAAAATTCTTTCAGTGTTAATATCGTGGGATTCGTGTGTAATTACATGAAAATATATCTATCAGAATATAACAAAGATATGTAAAGGAAGGGATTAACAATTCATATTATATATTCACTAATAATGGAAACATTATATTGATAGTAACTACTAATATAAAGATTTCATATTTAATATATGATTTCTCAAGGTAATAATATACTCACCTCAACAAAAAAGTTTTGATATGCATATACAGTACTTATATGATATTGTATATTGAACAGTATAAAAATTTCAATGTATGTATATATTACATGTTACGATTACTAAGTCCCTAATAAGTTTGTAACACTAATTAAAATTTATCCGTATGCATTGAATTGTATGCATGAACAATGAATTATTCACAAATACCATCCAAATAAGCAATATTTTGAAATTAAAGGTTGAAAATTGAGATGGGATACAGTATAAATAGTTGTGAAATAATTCAGGGAAAATGCCTTTCCATTTAATAGAAACACCACAACATTAAGATATAATGTTATCCACAAACTTTTTCACTTAAATAAATGCATAAATAAGGTATATTAATATGGTAATAATATATTTAGATGAGAAAATATATATTATAATTTGCAATGATGACGATGAAAAAATATGAGGTTTTAAGAAAATGGTAATATGAGAATGGAGTACATTGAATAGAAAAAATGATTGTTAGGTTATTTCCATTGAGTGACTAAAAGAGAATATCGATGTGTGAGGATTATCTAAGATTCAAGAAAATCAAATGCACAACAATGAGGTAAACAAAACCTAGGGAACTATAAGGATGGAAATATGAGATTTAAGCCCACCAAATCAATGAAACGATGGTTAGGGCTTCCATATAAAATAAATGAAGCAGATTTCATGAAATATAATAAAAATGAAACGATTCAAACTGATGATTCATAAAATTTTAAATGGTATATATCATTGGTTATATATTTACAGACATGAAAAATTAAGTTAAGTTTCTTTATCACTCCGTTTATTGTAAAACGATGTGAAAAAAAGCAATCAAAATTGATTTATCATGTCGGTAATATGATAACTAGCATGATAAAAAAACATATCAGAATTTTCACATCATTTATTATATAAATTATGTGAAAAAAATATCATTAATAGCTTTATCATGTTAGTTACATAATAACTAATGCGATAAGGAAAGATAAATAGATTTTTCATGTCGGTAATAAATAACTAATGTTAAAAATCCAAGGTAAAAAAACCTTTTTATACTAGTGTTATTAACAATGGTGATGTCATTCAATAGACTATAATCAGTGAAAATTATCATATAAGAATATTTATTTTTAACAAAAAAATAGGATCTCCCCATGGTGAAGTTTTAGAAAGAATAAATCCTTTATTTAGAAACTCTTATAACTGCTTTTTCAATTACAATTGTTCTACTTGATCCATTCAATTATGAGGTTTTGACATTGTATTAGCATCATGCACTAAGTAAATAGTGAATTAAATATTTCGATCAGGTATAATACCAAGAAATTAATTAGGAAATAAATCTAGATATTTATTTATTATAGGAACATCACAAATTTCAATAGTTTTCTTTTTCTCAAAAATATGTACAGATAACTTTCATTTCCATATTTAATCAATTTTCTATATTCTTGATATGTTAAAAAAGGTCTGAATTCATTATTTTATACAAAATTAAACTCATTACAAAAAAAAATCTTTAGATCGACAATAAATCATTGCATGATAAACAAAAATCTAATCCTTCCATATAATAACATCAAACTTTACAAGGGTAAATACAATAATATTTATAGGTAAATAATTTCCATATAAAATAATATGAATATTATTATAATTTCATTTCACTGTAATACTACTAATCTTTGTTTTTATAAAAACTTTTGGACTAATTTATTGAGGTGAAATTTCTATTTTACTATAAAATTTATCAGTAATGATGTGTAGACCTCGAATCGAACAAGACATTGGTATATTCTAAATAAAAATTAATGTAACTATAACTAAATCACTGGATGGTCCAAAATTTTCCAAAGTAGTGGGAAATGATTTTTTCACACCTTTATTCTTTTTATCTTGACTACTTCCTTACTTTATTTCATATATTTTGAGAAGTAATCAAATAATGACCTATTTCATTACCATTAAAACATCTTAATACCGAATTTTAAATTTTTTCAATCATTACTGTGGTCCTTTTATTTTCAGTCATAAGCCACATTTCCCAACATACAACATTAAAAACAATTCTGAGATTTTATAAGATAATTCCCAAGGTTATTTTTACTATAATTATCATAATATTTATACTTTTTATTTATAGATACCCTATTCTTTTACAAATATCATTATATGATTTTAAGAATAATTAAACAACAAATTGCGAGCCAAGCATTATAAAGTCTAGTTTATTGGAAGACTAGGTACATCAACCTGAAAACATGAAAAAAAAATCATTTCTTTATTTATCATCCATTATCATCTCCTAAATTCCTTTTATCCCTTATGTCTTCATAGGATATCCTGGGGATAACATGAATAATGGGATGAGCTAAAAAGACTAGTAAGGGAATAAAAATAAAAATAAAGATTAGCACATGGGTTAGAGGGAAAACATAATGATATAAAAAGTCATGGAACATGATTAAACATAATAAATCATACATTTAATCATATAATCATGGATTCTTAGTAATTTTCCATCAATATAAAACAATACATTATCTCGATTCAAATATAGTTGCATATAGAGGAGCACGAGTCAAGGCTAACCGCGAAGACCGGTGCACATAACATTTCATGAGACTAAAATTTACATATTTAATTGAATTCATAACTAGTTTTACCCATAATAACATGTCCATAAATATTCTTTCCACTTAAATAATCATACATATGTAAGTAAACATAAACATAAGGGTCACCCTTGAAAGAATTGGGTATCATAATCTTGTCAAAATCATACCAAATGGGTGTATCATAAAAGTGTACATTAAATAAAGGAATTAAATCATAAATATAAATTCATAAATTAATATAGGCATATATTATTATAATATATTTCAAATTGAAGTGAAAAGAGTGTTTAAGAAACTTTAGAATTAAAACATTTTTGTACAGTTTAAGGAAAAACATTCAAGATTATTTAAAATGGAAAACGTATAATTTTTTGTATAAAAAAATTAACCAAGGTAATTTTTTATGATAAAATGAGTGATTTTAGAAAAATAATGTTAGCTTAAAATATATTATGTATTACATTTGATAATGGGTAAGAATTCAGGAAGTTCCCTTAAATCGGGCTTGCTTATCGAGAATAATTGAGTAGAGAACCTTTTAAAAATATACATATCCCAGAAAAAGAAGGTTGAATGGATATTGATACATTATTTAGTAAAATATAAAAAAAATAGAATAATTAAATGAACATAAAAGAGTATTTCCTTATGCTAAAAAGAGAGAAGGAGTAACCTGAAGGAATAAAGGAGGTTTGGGCAGAATCCCTTACCTTTAGTCTGAATATGTTTTTCACTTGATCTTCATATCCTGAATAATAAAATTAGATTCATTAATTATTAAATAAAAACCCTTTATACATGTATTTTATTTATTATAACTTTATTATGTTCATTTATGGCTTTTTTTATTGGTTAAGAGGTTCAATTTCATCATTTGGGAGCATTAGTTTCCTTAGTTTTCTTGATCAGTTTGCTTAAATATATGTAAGAATAATCATGTAGAATGAGGATAGTTGTCACAAAATGAAATTATATTTTATTAATTCACTTATAGAATATTAAAATACCATTTTTACTAAAAGTGATAATGACTCATTAGATAAATCATTAATGATAATCATTTAGATTAATTTATAATTTTTTAATCAAAATGAACTCATTTTGTTTTATAAATTAATATCATGTGTACCAAAATGATTCTAGAAAATTACATAATATATAATAATTATATTATAATATGGTTAAAAAATGGTTTCATTACCAGCCTTGAATATGGAAATTAAAGATGAAATCATGTCGTTCACGAAGGTGGTAAATCAGCACCTCACGAATGATATTTTCATTCTTAAAGTAAAAGAGAGAGGAGAAGAGATTTGATGAAGAATTATTCTATAAAAAAGATAAAATTTTATTATATTTAAGATATGATAGTTTTCATTCCATTTTTATGAGGGGAGTTAGGGAGATAAAAATAAAATAAAGGAACTTGAAAAGATATTGAAATAAAACGGAAGAGGATTTTACCTCTTAATTCTTTCTTCTTGAGAACCCCCTTAGGGGATTGTTTTTGGTATTTTTAAAAGAAAAAAATATCCTAGATTTTTGTAAGAGGTTTGGGAAGATTATTGGGTAGAATTTGAACAAGTATCAAGGATTTATAGGTGTGAGGAGAAGAGGCGGCGAGGGGGTTGTATTTATAGTGGAGGAGAAGGGTGTTTTGTCATTATTTAATTCATTAGCTTATTATTTTTTTCAAGACAAGGAATAGTGTTTATTATTAAGACTAAATACTATAATTATATTATATGAGTTCAAACCAACTGTTATTACATCATCCATGACTCAATGAATCGTATATTTAACTTATAATGTATATATACCGTAAATTACCATATTTTACTATTCACCAAAAATTCAAGTATTTCAGAAAAATCCAAAAATATCATCCTAACCATTTTTCAATGTGTATAATTAAAAAAATGAACTCCATTTTATGAAAATTTTAATTTTTAATTAAAATCATAATTTACTCAAAAAAATAAGATTTTAAAATGATAAATTATTTTATACCACATTGAAAATTTAACTAAGGTCTCATAAAATTATATTATAATAATAAGACATAAATATTAATTTATTAATACATTTTATGAAAATAAATTTTCTTTTAAATTATGAAATTAGTCATTAAATTGTAATTCAATATTTATGACTTATAAAAATACCAACACTTAATTAATAATTTTTAAAATATTAATTTACTTATACTATGATATAATTATATCACATTGTCACCTAGAATATGGATAGATTTTATTAATACTTTCATTGTTGGGGTAACTATTCAATTGGTCAGTTTACTTTTCATAAGGTTCACATTACTATTCCAAAGGTCAAATTACTATTTCATTGGTATAGGTTTCTTTACTTCTAGAAACACTTCTTATTTCATTCATTAATAATTTATAAATCTTGTATAATGTTATATTATGTGTTTATACCATATGAAATAATTATAAGAAGATAATTTCTATAGATAAAACTTTGGGGCGTTACATTCTTCCTTATGAAATTTTTCCCTCAAAATTTTGTTTTACATTCTAAGTTGAAAACAAGTATGGGTCCTTCTCTTTAATTTCAATCTATGGTTCCCAGGTTTGCTCTTCATAATTATGGTTCCACAAAAGTACCTTGACCAGGTGAGTTGTCTTGTTGCGTAGAACTTTATCTCTATGATCAAATATTTTCACTAGATGCTCCTCATATGAAAGATCATTCTCTAACAATACCACCTCTGAAGTCAATAAAAGTGAAGGATCCAGTATGTACTTCCTTAAGAGGGATACATAGAATACATCATGTACTTCAGAAGTGGTTGGTGGAAGTGTTAATAGTTAGGCCACAACTTCGACATGATCAAGGATCTCAAAGGGCCAATGTACCTAGGACTTGGCTTCCCTTTCTTCCCGAATCTAATGATCCTATTTCATGGAGATATGTGGAGGAGTACCATAACCCCAACCTTAAACTATAGGTCTCATCGATGATTGTATGCATATCAATTTTTTGTCAAGTTTGGGGTTCCTTGATGTGTTACTGAGTAGTTTACATCTTATCCACCATTTCTTCATTCATTTCAAGTCCTAGTAGCTTACATTCACTGACTTCATCCCAGCATATTGGTGTTTAACACCTTTTCCCATAAATGGATTCATATGGAGCCATTTGGATTCTAGAGTGGAAACTATTATTGTAGGAGAATTTGACCAGTGGAAAATATTGGTCCCATCCTCCTTTTAAGTCCATATAACATGCTCTGAAAATGTCTTATAGTATTTGAATAGTCTACTCTAATTGGCCATTAGTTTTAGTATGATAGGTCGTTCTAAAGTTTATCTCAGTTCTTAGAGCATGTTGGATAATTTTCTAGAACTTAGAGGTGAATCTAGGATCTCGGTTGGAAAAAATAGATAATGGTGCTCCATGAATCATTACCACTACTTTGATGTATATTTTTTCATGTTAATACAGTGATAATTCATCTCAAATTTTGATAAAGTGAGCTATCTTTTTAAGATGATCCACAATAACCCATAGAGAATTGTTTCCTCTGAAAGTCTTTGGAAGTCCAGTGAAAAATTCCATGGTGTTGTTCTCCCACTTCCATTTTGGTATGGATAATGGTTACATCATCGCTTTATATTTCTTCCTTTAATACTTCACTTACTGACATACCAGGTACTTTGATGTATATTCAGCAATCTTTTTTTTCATATTATCCCACCAAAAGTTCTCACGGAGATCTCGATACATCTTTGTCCTCCCTGGGTGAATATGAAAGGTTGAGCTATATGTGTCATTAATAAGATATTTCTTTATCTCTGGATTGGATGGTGCACATAGTCATGACCCAAATCTTACAACTCCATCCTCACTGATCTCAAACTCAGAGGATTTCCCATTTAGGATAGTTTCCACCCTTTTCTTAATTTCCACACTATTTCTTTGATCATCCTTTATTTTCTCTATAAGGGATAGTTGAACAATAATTTCAGAAATTATTGATGATGTTACTCCCTTAATTATTACCATGTCTATCCTTTGTAAGTATATGAATACTGGATCCATATAAATTCTCATCATTGATAAAGATGCAAGATCTTGTATTCTTAGAGAATCTGCCACCTCATTTGCCTTACTAGGATGGTAGTGGATTGAGTAGTCATAATCGTTGATGAGCTTTAACCATATTCACTAGTACATATTAATTTCCTTCTATATGAATATATATTAGAGACTTTTTTTATCAATATATATCTCACATTTCTCCCCATAGAGATAATTTTGAAATATTTTCAACATAAAGATCACAATTGCCAACTCTAGATCACGAAAAGGATGGTTTTTCTCATAAATTTTCAACTACCTTGAGGAAGATGCTATAAATTTATCATTTTACATTAGTATATAGCATAATCCTTTCTTTTAAGAATCATTATACACCAAAAATTGTTATCCACTTTTCAGGAGTGTGAGTATTTGTTTAGTGATACGCCTCTTTCTATGCTCCTCAATGATTTCCTTGCATTCTTGAGTTTAGAAAAACTTCACTGCCTTCTATTTCCGCTTGGTTATTGGGTTTGAAAATCATTATATATTCTTTAGAAATTGTTTATAATAGTCATCTTGACCAGGAAAGCTACGGATCTCCATTACAAATGTTGTCTTGGGCCACTCTTCGATTGTCTTTGTCTTAAAAGGGTCCACATATATTCCTTTTTTAGTGATAACATTCCATGAGATTGATACTTCTTTTATCCAAAACTCAAATTTACTATACTTTTCATATATTTTCTCTATTGACATTTTTTTTAATATAGTATTCAAATTCTCCTCATGTTCCTCCTTTATCTTGGAGTGTATTAGAATATCGTTGATAAATAGTACCAATTTCTTTAGGTAATCTCAAAAGACTATATTCCTTAAATCCATGAAAAAGGATAGAGCATTAGTGAGTATAAGGGGAATCACTAAGAACTCATAGTGTCTATACCACATTCAAAAGGTAGTATTGGGAATATATTCCTTCCTAACCTTTAATTGGTGATATCCAAACTGAAGGTCCACCTTATAGAAATAACTTGCCCCACATAGCTGATTGAACAAGTCATATATCCATAGAATAGGATACTAGTTCTTTATTGAGATTTTATTAAGCTCATAATAATTAATTAAGAGGTGCATTTATTTATCCTTCTTCTTGATGAAGAGGAAAAGTGCACACCATGGTGAAGTACTCGAGTGTATAAAACCCTTTTCCACCTATAGCTGCCTCTTCTATTATTCCATATCAATGGTGTTCATTCTATAAGGTATCTTTGAAATAGGTATAGATCCAAGAATAAGTTCAATTTAGAACTCAACCTCTCGATTAGGTAGAAGAACATACAATTCTTTAAGGAATACATCATTTTAATCCCTCACAATGGGCATGTCTCTGAGCATGATCATATCCTTTGTATAAATCATTTGAGAGATATATTCTTGATCATAAGGTAGTAATATCCACACATGAGATGATTGTTTTGAAAGAGATTCATCTTAGTCCTTACACTTGTAAATAATTGGAGGATGCTTATATATGTGAAGAGTGATCTCCCATTCCCAATAGTTGATGATGGATTTGTATAAAGATAGCCAATTAATTCCCAAAATAGCATCAGACTCCACAAAAGTAAGTAAGATAATATTTTCTGGGAGTTTCAATAAACAAACATTAACTAGGTAGGAGTTATGTACTTTTAATGCAATAATTACCCCATTATATATTCTCATAGATAACTTGTCACACCCCGACACAACACTTAGCGGTTATTTTATTTATTTTTGAGTTTCCATTAAATTTTATTCATTTTAGAGTTTTTTTAAATTAAATCAATTGAATTAAAATTAAAATTTAATTAATTAAATAAAAAAATAAAACCTAATCTAACCTATCCACCATCATTTCGTGTCGCCTTTACCCTTTCCCCCTTGCCTCGCGACGTTGAGATCCCCCTTCCCCGTCCTCCTATCGTGTTACACTGACCTCCCTGCCTAAACATCTGACTACACTCCCTCCTCCCGGAAAACCTCCATGTCCGTGGCCTCTCCCTCCAGCGGCCTCATATCCTTTCATGACCTCACCGACACCTCCTTCGACAGGTTTTTTCTTCTTCATTTTTTGTCTCGACTGAACCCTAGGTCATGGGATGACCAGGTTTTGATAATTTATTTCATTTATAGAGAGTGTGTTTATATTGAACCATACTTTACATACATTATTATTACTTCAGAATTGAAGCACACTTATTACAACATATAACAAAACCAAGAAATGATTGTATAGGTATAGAGTCTTTAGAAACTAGAAAACATAAAAAACTGGTTCATAAATCATCTACATTGTCTCCCTTTTATTTTATCATATCTAGAGTCCCTTTTGGCATATCTTACTTAATAACCTTATTCCTGACCTGGGGAAAGAAAACATATAAAAGGGTGAGCTCAAATTCTTAGTAAGGTTAAACAAAATAAATATCAATCACATCATATTCATAAGAACATAACATTTTGGAAATCTTTACCTGCAAAAGAGATCATAATATCATAATCATGATAAAAATCATAGTAGTGAAATGTAATCCCAATAATCATAACTTAAAGAATTAAACTTTGTGGCATACACACATAATCATAGAGAATCATTTCTTAGTAGTCAAGACACATTTCCAATACTATCTTAGTAGACAAATTCCATTTCTGAACCGAGTTCATTCCTCGTTTCAGTATTGTTTCACTGAACCGGTTTAACCTATTGTTCCATCCATGTATATATCATGAGATATAAATCTTTACCCAATGCATTTTAGGGAGATATAGGTCCCACCCATCTCATAATGAAACCATTCTTATGTGTTCCACAAAATCATAAATCATACATCATAGCATAACCTATATAATAAAAATGGGAATCTTAAATATCATGCCATCATAACATAATCCATATAAGATAAAAGTACATCATAAAAATAATTCCATCATAACATAATCAAATCAATGTAAAAATAGGGATATAAACAAAACCCTATATTATCTTATATGGAAAATAATTTTGATAAAACACTTGAACTTCATTCTTAAGGAAAATATCCTTTCTACTTCAAAAACATTTTTTTCCTCTAATAACATGTCATACAATTTTAAACTAAAATAAGTTGATTAAAAATAAACTTGAAAACTTGTAAAGTAAGCTTCATGGAAATAATTTTCTAAAAATACATTCATGCCATATAAATTAAAAAAACGTTCTTCTCGTACTTTGGCTGGAAAAGTCAAAAAGTACCTCGTACTAAAAACGACAAAAGATTCCTTTCATATATTTTACTAAAAACTCACCAATGGGTAAAATTTGATTTAAACAATTGTAGGTGGATGGAAATAATATTACATATTGAGGAAACATGGATGTGGATGATAAATATTCCCCAGTAAATTCTGAAGTATAAACAATCTCGGATAAAAATGAGATTGTGAGATTTTCCCTTACCTTAGGTCCGATTTGCTTCGTACGTGTCCGAACCTCCTGTATAATGATTTAAATAATGTTATTGACTTATTCCAAAATCTTAATCATTGTTATGATATCATATATGGTCATATTCTTAGCTTCTTATTAGTAATATTTCATTGCTACTTGTAATTCAGGTGTTTATTACTTTTTGTTCTTATGCATGTTTTGTCGAATAAATTTTTATTCTTCTTTTTAGGTTATAGATACCTCATTTCCAGAATGGTATTAGTGTAACATATATCATATTAATTCATTCAATTCATTTATATAATCACTATGCAATTAAGATCATGTAGAACGAGTCGCATCACATCCTGTAGACGGTATTCCGTACGTACGCACGAGCGATGATATCGTTCCCATGATCGTGGAATTGTATTGGAGTGTATGTATACTATTTCATAATCAATATAAATTTACAATAATCATATATATTTATTATTTACACCATTATACCCATCCAAGTAAGGTGGTGGTGGAAAATAGATTACACCACGGCGTGGAGACGTTATTCCGTACGTACGCACGCGCGGTGATATCGTTTTCCATAGGATGGATAGATGGTGAAATAGGGTTATTTCATAATTATAATAACATATAATTATATGAGTGATACTAATGTTATTACTTCATAATAAAACAACTAAATAAGAAGAAGTATAATAGGAAATAAAGTTGAAAGAATCGGTAACGGACATTACCTCTTCTTTGAAGCTCCTCTTTGAGACCTCCTCTTAGGGCACTAAAATTGGTCTTTGAAGAAGACCAGGACCTCTATGATGTTTCTAGGGAAGGTGAGAAGAGAATTTGGCAGGTCTTGGCCGAGAATGATGGCTCAAAGTGGTGTGAGGAAGAGAGGGAGGAGGTGCCCTTTTATAAGGGAGGAGAGGGGCACCTTTGGAAAAACAAAAAATATTATTTTATTATAAAGTCATATTTGGTTTTCAATAGCTCCAAATTGATTTATTTTGAAGATAAGGTGGGTATGGGTCTAAATACTCTCATATAATAGAATTTGGACAAGTTTATGTTTCTATTTTAACCTTATCATTTAGATTTAACTTTAAGTTAAATAATTTTACTTTTACCGTGTCTTCTTGTTTTCTTACACTATAAGGTTAATAAACATAATATAACAAGACAAACTAACCCCAAGTTGTTTATTATTAATATATATAACCTTATCTAAGTCATTTGGCCAAACCATAGATTTTTAAGAAGAAAATAATAATTAATAATATAATATTTTTTTTAAAAACTATTTTATGTCAATTTTGACACTATTTGGTAATTTATTTTTGTGAAAATCATAAAAGAAATATTAGTTCCAAAAAAGTTAATTAAATCAATACTAAAATGTATTATTAACCTAAAAAATTATTGTAATTCATAAAAAGTCTCAAATTACATTTATTTGGGTATATATAACATCAATTATGTTAATATTTCATTAATAAGATAATTACTACATCATCATTGTGTCATAAATAAATTAAATTATATAATGTCTAAAAATTATAATTAAAATACCATTATGTAGGAAGTATTTTTATATTTCTAATGAATATTTATAGTCGAATTTATCTTATGTATAACCCTATATTAAAAATGTTTTTGTTATTAAACTTTGATTTTAACTATTTTAACTATTCTATAAATAAAATAATATTAAATGTCCTAATCTAATCCATGTGAACCTAAATGGTCGTATTTTATTCCTAAGGTTTTTTCTGGTCAAATTACACTTATCCAAGAGAATTAGGACATGTTTTAGGGTAATAATATTATTATTTGTACCCTTAATTACCCAATTTACTTTTAACCGTGGTAAACAAAAGTAAAAAGTTACTATTCACCAAAAATTATTGTCATCTCATTGAATCTCATTTTAGTCCTTGATATTAACCGTGTCTCTCGGATTTTCGAAATTCAATTCACAGAAGCGGTAAAATTAAGTTTTATGTGAATTTTCAAATTCTCCTAAGAGGTGGGTAAAAGACGGTGAAAAGTTCAATAAAATTTTTATATATCTAAAATTATTATAAAATGACTCCAATGAATTACATTGAACTTATATAGGTATTATGTATCAATTTTGACCTAAAATAAATTTAAATAAAATAAATAATTATTTAAATAAAAATTTGGGTTTTAAATAGTAACCAAGTGTTTTCACTATTCATCAAAAATTGAAAGTTTTCATAAAAATACCAAAATTTCACCCTAGGATAATTTTGATATTCTGAATCCAAAAATGAAGTCCATTTTGAAATATGAAATTTAAAAAATTTCAAAAAGTGGGTATTACTATTCATAACTTCTAGTTTTAATAATATTTTTATAGCATATCGTTGTTTAGTGAAACTGGGTATTGCGTTCGATGCAAGCTATCGAGGAAGGTCGCGATTGCGTATAAAGCAAGACAAGAAAGTGTTGTGTGTAGTGAAATATTCCTTTGATGATTCATATAACATAAAAAAAATATTTCTCATAAAATCTCAGGTGTTACATTCTACCCCCCTTAAAATGAATTTCACCCCCGAAATTCATCACTTTGTAACAAACAGATGAGGATACCTCTCCCTCATCATATCATCAAGATCCCATGTAGCTTCTTCTAATTGGTGGTTCCTCCAAAAAACTTTCACCAAGAGAGTGGTCTTGTTTTGTGGGACTTTTTCGCTACGATCCAGAATCTCTATCGGCTATTCTTCATAAGAAAGATCTTGCTCCAGCGGTACAACTTCTAAGCTGAGTACATGTGACAGATCGAGTATGTAATTTCTCAGAAGAGATACATGGAACACATCATGAACTTGAGAGAGATTCTATGGAAGCGCCAATCAGTAGGCTACCTTCCCAACATGGTCCAACATTTCGAAAGGACCGATATACCTAGGGCTCAACTTTACCTTCTTTCCAAATCCCATTACTCACTTCCAAGGAGATATTCGTAAGAACACTTTATCACCCACTTCAAACTCTAGGTCTTTTCTTCAGTTATCGGCATAAATTTTTTGTCAACTCTGAGCTGCTCTTATGTGTTGTTGAATATATCGGACCTTTTCTACCATCTCATCAACAAGATCAGGTCCTAATAGCTTTCTTTCCCCAACTTCATCCCAGCAAGTTGGAGTCCTACATTTATTTCCATAGAGAGCTTCATAAGGTGCCATCTGAATACTGGAGTGAAAGATATTATTATAAGAAAATTCCACCAAAGGTATGTGTTGATCCCAACCACCTTTGAAATCCATAGAGCAAGCTCTCAACATATCTTCTATAGTTTGGATTTTCCTCTCAGATTGACCGTCTGTCTGAGGATGATAAGCAGTGTTGAAACTCAACTATGTATCCAGAGTATGCTGAAGACTTTGCCAAAACTTTGAGGTAAACCTCGGATCCTGATCAGATATAATAGAAAGTGGTACTCCATGCAATCTTACCACTTCCTTTACATATATCCTGGCAAGATGATCCAGAGAGAAATCCTCTCTAATAGAAATGAAGTGTGCAGACTTTGTAAGACGATCAACTATGACCCAGATATCATTATTGCCTTTGGATGTTTTAGGAATTCCAGTGACAAAGTCTATAGTGATGTTTTCCCATTTCCATTCAGGTATGGGTAATGGTTGTAACATCCCCTTAGACTTCTGTCTCTCAACTTTAACTTTCTGACAAACCAAGCATCGAGAGACATATTCAGCAACATCTCTTTTCATGCCATCCCACCAAAAGTACTCTTTCAGGTACCTGTACATCTTCGTGCTTCCAGGATAAATAGATAATGAATAACTTTGAGCCTCATCCAGCAGCTCCTTCTTTAATTCTGGGATGGGAGGAACACAAACCCAATTCTTGAACCTTATTATTCCATCACAATCAAGGTTGAATTCAGGAACATTTCTCATATACTTTTGTAACTCTACATATTCTTTATGTGCCTCTTTCATCTTCACATGTATAGATGGTTGAACATTCATTTGATAAAGATACGATTTTTCCCCTTCCATTATAATTCCAAGATCCATCCTTTGTAAATCCATAAATATTGGATCTCTTGTGATCCTCATCATGGATAAGCTAGCATGGTCTTGTCGACTTAATGTATCTACCACCTTGTTTGCTTTCCCATGGTGGTAATGAATTGAGCAGTCGTAATCCTTAATCAGCTCGAACCATCTTCTTTGGTGCATATTCATCTCCTTTTGTGTGAAAATATACTTTAAACTTTTATGATCAGTATAAACATCACACCTTTCTCCATAAAGATAATCCCTCCAAATATTTAATGCAAAGATTACCGCAGCTAACTCCAAAACACGATTTGTGTAATTTTTCTCATGGATTTTCAACTGCCATGAGGCATAAGCTATCACCATATAATTTTGCATAAGAACACACCCCAACCCCTTCTTGGATGCATCACTATAGATAACAAACCTTTCTCCACTATAAGGAAGTGTGAGTACAGGTGAACTGTATAACATTCTTTTCAACTCCTTGAAATTCTCTTCACATTCTTCCATCCACATGAACTTAACTCCTTTTCGAGTCAACTTGGTGAGTGTATTAGATAATCGTGAAAAATATTTCACAAAACGTCGATAATATCCAGCCGAACCAAGAAAACTTCGGATATCAGTTACTGTTGTTGGTCTCGACCAACTTTCAATAACCTCTGTTTTTTCTAGATCCACATATATCCCCTCTTTTGAGATTATGTGACCCAAAAATGAAACATTTTGAAGCCAAAATTCACACTTGGGAAATTTGGCATAATGCTTCTCCTTTCTCAGGGTCTTCAATATAATTCTCAAGTGATCTTCATGTTCTTACTTGATCTTTTAATATACATGAATATCGTCTATAAATACTACCAAAAACTGATCAAGATAGTCTCTAAAGACTCTATTCATCAAATCCATGAAGATAGCAGGGGCATTAGTAAGACCAAATTGCATCACTATAAATTCATAGTGTCCATACCTTGTACAGAAAGCTGCCTTTGGTATATCCTCCCTTTTTACCATTAATTGATGATACCCTGAACGAAGATCAATCTTGGAAATGTATTGATCTTTGCACAGTTGGTCAAATAAGTCATCAATGCGCGGGAGAGGATATTTGTTCTTGATCGTGATCTTGTTAAGTTCTCGATAATCAATGCAGAGTCTCATTAATACATCTTTCTTCTTAACAAACAGAACAGGTGCTCCCCAAGGTGACACACTAGGGCGTATGAATACTTTATCAAGATTCTCTTGGAGTTACTTCTTCAATTCCTACAACTCAATTGGGTCCATTTTATAAGGTGTGTTTGAAATAGCTAAAGCACCCTGTACGAGTTCTATTGAAAACTCAACTTCACGATTTGGTGGAAGACCCGAAAATTCCTCTGGAAAGACATCGTCAAATTCCCATACAATGGGAATATTCTTAATCATGAGTTTCTCACCAACCATTTGAGATAAATAACCTTCATTTAGTGGAATCAAGACCCATAAGATGGAAGAAATTTCCACTGGAAGGTTATGTTCATCCTTGCATCGATAGACGATCATAGATTAATCTGGAATATCAAATGTGACTCCCCTTCTTTTTAAATTGATATGAGATCCATATAAAGAAAGTCAATACATGCCAAGAATCACATCAAATTCCACTATAGGAAGGATCACAAGATTTTCATGAAGCACTTTCCCACAAACTTCAATCGGAGAAGAATTATAAACTTTTGATGTGACAGTTGTGCCATTAGGAGTTGTCATAGCTAACTCAACATCTAATTGTTGAGGTAATACGATAATACCCTTAGAAAATTCTTCAGAAATAAAAGAGTGGGTGGATCCAGAATCAATAAAATATTTTCTACTTTATAGTGGATGGTAAGTGTACCTTTCACCACTTCGTTATTGTACTCCACATCGCTGATAGAAATTGCATGTGACTTTCCTTTGTCTTTAGCCTTAAGAGTTTGTTGGCGTCAATCGTCATCAACAACCATTAGATTAGGGCATTGATTAGAATAATGACCCATTTCCTTACACTTGTAACATTGAAGTGTAGGAGGTGCACTCTGTGTAGCCTTTTCTTTGTTCGCATCACTAGAAATATTCTTCCCATCATTGCGGCATTCAAATGCCCGATGACCTCCCTTTCAACATTTGAAACATTTACTTGTCCCTTTAAGATAACTCCCTCCATGTTTCTTTCCACACTTTGATCATAAGATAGAACTCATCTTATTTTCAGTGTGCTCTTTATATTTTCCTTTAAATTCCATTTTCCTCTTCTTATCAAACCCATATGACTGATGGGTTACTCCAATCTACATCTCAACCTTGAGAGCACATCGAACACTTTCCTCATAGCTATTTAAGTCCCTTATGGATAACTCCCTTCGAAGACTTGGTTTTAAGCCACTAAAGAATCGATCGATCTTACTCTCAGGTTGGATAATAATACTAGAAGCATACCTTGCAAGTCTTGTAAAATTTTCTTCGTAGGTACCAACAGATTCGTCATCCTTTTGCTTTAGTTCAATAAACTCCTTCTCCATCTTTGTTCAAAGAATATGAGGGAAGTACTTATTGAAAAATAAGTTCTTGAACTCGTCCCATTCCAGGGACTCAATTTCATCTCTTGGCCTCATATTCTTGATAAGATTCCACCATTTATCAGCTTCACCTTCCAAACGATAAACTGCTAAGATGACTTTGTCATGTTCATAACATTGAATAACGGAAAATATCTTTTCTGTAGTACTGATCCATTTTTCAGCAACTAATGGATCAGTAGACCCGATGAATAAAGGTGGACGCTGCCTCATGAAGGATTCAACAGAATTTTTCTCCTTCCTTTGCTCGTTTGGAAGTCCTGCATGATTCATAGCTTGAGAAAGTTGTGTGAGCACGGCTACAAGATTTTACATTCCATCTCCCATAACGTTTGGTTGCTCAGGGGGACAATCATTGTATTTCCTGTCATATTCCGCATTAACACGGTTCCTTCGGGTTCCAACCATTGACGAAAACCAAGAAAAATAGTGTGAGAAACACTAATTATAATAGGAAAACCACATAATCAAGAATAAAATTTCACACTTAAGGTCTTATCATAGGTCTTTCATGGAAATTTTTAAAACACTAAGATTGTGCTCTATGTTTAGACTTATCCTTAGGGTTCTTACTAAGGCTTTCACATCCTAGTTTCCAAAGGTTGACTATACCTTTCATCTGATAACAACTATAATGACCCATACTTTACATACATTGTTATTACTTCAGAATTGAAGAACACTTACTACAACATATAACAAAAACAGGAAAGGACCATATAGGTATAGAGTATTTAGAAACTGAGAAACATAAACAAATGGTTCATAAATCATCTACATTGTCTCCCTTTTATTTTATCATATCGAGAGTCCCTTTTGGCATATCTTACTTAATAACCATCTTCCTGACCTCGGGAAAGAAAACATACAAAAGGGTGAGCTCAAATGCTTAGTAAGGGTAAACAAAAGAGATATCAATCACATCATATTCATAAGAACATAACATTTTGGAAATCTTAACCTGCAAAAGAGATCATAATATCACAATCATGGGATAAATCATAGTAGTGAAATGTAATCCCAATAATCATAACTTAAATCATGAAACTTTGTGGCATACACACATAATCATAGAGAATCATTTCTTAGTAGTCAAGACTCATTTCCAAGACTATCTTAGCGGACACAGTCCATTTTTTGAACCGAGTTCATTCCTCGTTTCAGTCCTGTTTCACTGAACCGGTTTAACCTGTAGTTCTATCCATTTCTATCTCATGAGATATAAATCATTACCCAATGCATTAGAGGGAGATATAGGTCCCACCCATCTCATAATTAAACCATTCTTATGTGTTCCACAAAATCATAAATCATACATCATAGCATAACCCATGTAATAAAAATGGGAATCTTAAACATCATGTCATCATAACATAATATATATAAGATAAAAGGACATCATAAAAATAATTGCATCGTAACATAATCAAATCAATGTAAAAATAGGGATATAAACAGAACCCTATATTATCTTAGATGAAAAATAATTTTGATAAAACACTTGAACTTCGTTCTTGAGGAAAATATCCTTTCTACTTCAAAAACATTTTTTCCTTTATTAACATGTCATACAATTTTAAACTAAAATAATTTGATTAAAAATAAAATTGAAAAATTTTAAAGGAAGATTCATGGAAATAATGTTCTAAAAATCAATTCATGTTGTATAAGTTAAAAAAACATTCTTCTCGTACTTTGGCTGGAAAAGTCAAAAAGTGCCTCATACTAAAAATAACAAACGATTCCTTTCATATCTTTTACTAAAAACTCACCAATGGGTAAAATTGGATTTAAAAAATTTTAGGTGGATGGAAATAATATTACATATTGAGGAAACATGGATATGGATGATAAATATTCACCAGTAAATTCTGAAGTATAAACAATCTCAGATAAAAATGAGATTGTGAGATTTTCCCTTACCTTAGGTCCGATTTGCTTCGTACGTGTCCAAACCTCCTGTATAATGATTTAAATAATGTTATTGACTTATTCCAGAATCTTAATAATTGTTATGATATCATATATGGTCATATTCTTAGCTTCTTATTAGTAATATTTCATTACTACTTGTAATTCGGGTGTTTATTACTTTTTGTTCTTATGCGTGTTTTGTCGAATAAATTTTTATTCTTCTTTTTAGGTTATAGATAACTCATTTACAGAATGGTATTAGTGTAATATATATCATATTCATTCATTCAATTAATTTGTATAATCATTATGCAATGAAGATCATGTAGAATGAGTCACATCACATCGTGGAGACGGTATTCCGTACGTAAGCACGAGCGATGATATCGTTCTCATGATCGTGGAATTATAGTGGAGTGTATTTATACTATTTTAGATTAAATATAAATTTAAAATAATCATATATAGTTATTATTTACACCATTATACCCATCCAAGTAAGGTGGTGGTGGAAAATAATTACACCACGACGTGGAGACGGTATTCTGTACGTACGCACGCGCGGTGATTTAATTTTCCGTAGGATGGATAGATGGTGAAATAGGGTTGTTTCATACTTATAATAACATATCAGTATATGAGTGATACTGATGTTATTACTTCATAATTAAAATACTAAAGAAGAAGAAGTAGAAGAAGAAATAAAGTTGAAAGAATCGGTAATGAACATTGCCTCTTCTTTGAAGCGCCTCTTTGAGACGTCCTCTTAGGGCACTAAAATTGGTCATTGAAGAAGACCGGGACCTCTAGGATGTTTCTAGGGAAGGTGATAAAAGAATTTAGCAGGTTTTGGCTGAGCATGAAAGCTCAAAGTGGTGTAAGGAAGAGAGGGAGGAGGTGCCCTTTTATAAGGGAGGACATGGGCACCTTTGGAAAAACACAAAATATTATTTTATTATAAAGTCATATTTGGTTTTTATTAGCTCTAAAATTGATTTATTTAGAAGCTAAGGTGGGTATGGGTCAAAATCCTCTCATACAATAGAATTTATACAATTTTAGGTTTCTATTTTAACCTTATCATTTAGATTTAACTTTAAGTTAAATAATTTTACTTTTACCGTGTCTTCTTGTTTTATTACACTATAAGGTTAATAAACTTACTATAACAAACCAAAAGAACCCCAAGTTGTTTATTATTAATATAAATAACCTTATATAAGTCATTTTGATGAAAATAAGATTTTTAGGAATAAAATAACAATTAATAATATAATATTTGTTTTAAAAACTATTTTATGTGAATTTTGACACTATTTGGTAATTGATATTTGTGAAAATCATAACAGAAATATTAGTTCTAAAAAAGTTAATTAAATCAATACTAACATGTCATATTAACCTAGAAAATTATTTTAATTCATAAAAAGTATCAAATTACATTTATTTGGGTATTTATAACATCAATTATGTTAATATTTCATTAATAAGATAATTATTGCATCATCATTGTGTCATAAATAAATTAAATTATATAATGTCTAAAAATTGTAATTAAAATACCATTATGTAGGAAATATTTCTATATTTATAATGAATATTTATAGTCAAATTTATCTTATTTATAACCCTATATTAAAAATGTTTTAGTTATTAAACTTTGATTTTAACTATTTTAACTATTCTTTAAATAAAATGATATTAAATGTTCTAATCTAATCCAAGTGGACCTAAATGGTCATATTTTATTCCTAAGGTTGTTTTTGGTCGAATTAAATTTATCCAATAGAATTATTACATGTTTTAGGGTAATAATAATATCATTTTTACCCTTAATTACCCTATTTACTTTTAACCGTGGTAAAAAAAAGTAAAAAGTTACTATTCAGCAAAAATTATTTTCATCTCATTGAATCACATTTTAGTCCTTGATATTAACCGTGACTCTTGGATTTTCTAAATTCCACTCACATAAGCGGTAAAATTAAGTTTTATGTGAATTTGCAAATTCTCCTAGGAGGTGGGTAAAAGACGGTGAAAAGTTCAATAAAATTATTATATATCTAAAATTATTATAAAATGACTCCAATGAATTACATTGTACTTATATAGGTATTATGTATCAATTTTGACCTAAAATAAATTTAAATAAAATAAATAATTATATAAATAAAAATTTGATTTTTAAATAGTAACCAAGTGTTTTCACTATTCATCAAAAATTGAAAGTTTTCAGAAAAATACCAAAATTTCACCCTAGGCTAATTTCGATATTCCGAATCCAAAAATGAAGTCCATTTTGAAAGATTAAATTTACAAAATTTCAAAAAGTGGGTATTACTATTCATAATGGCTAGTTTTAATAATATTTTAATTGCATATCGTTGTTTAGTGAAACTCGGTATTGCATTCGATGAAAGCTATCGAGAAAAGTCACGATTGCGTGTAAAGAAATCCAATCTAGTGTTGTGTGTAGTGAAATATTCCTTTGATGATTCATATAACATAAAAAACAAAATATTTCTCATAAAAATCTCGGGTGTTACAATGTTTGGTCTCTCGGGTCTTCCTCATACAGGTTTCGGTGTCCGACACAGAAGGCTAAGTGCTTCGGTCCATTCTGGTTCATCTATCATTGTTTGAGGTTGATTTATTTTACCCTCTTATTTGTTTAGTTAATTTTAATGTGTTCAAATTTTTATTTGGGTAGTACGAAGTTTGAATTGGTAATTTTTTAACATGTTTATGGGTTAGAAGTGAGTTTTTTCAAAACAAATGGCTATGTGTTGTGCATATTATATTTTAATGTTTCTTAAAAAGTATTTTATGCCTTATTTTCAAAGTTATAATTATATTTACAAAGGAACTTGAGGTGATTATTTATTTGAAATTAGTTTTTATTGAAGAATGGAGTAATGTTAGCATATAAGACTATTCTTTTATTTTTACATGTGAATTGTAGATGGTTTTAAATGGTGAAATTCATGTTTTCAAAATGATCTTGGTTTATGTAAGGTTTTAAAAAGGGTCTTGGCCCATGAATTTGGTTGGTTTCTTCCACACCTTTTTATTATTTCAATTTTATTTAGATTTTTTTCAAATCTTCTATTCTTTTTTTTGGGTTAATTAGATTTTTTGGTGTCTTCTCGAAGGGTAGTACACATATACATAAGTACGTATACCTATATATATATAAATCCTCCTTGAACATATTCCCTCATGTCATGGGAAATATGTGTATTGTATTAAGGGGTATATATATATATATGAGTGTATGTGTGCACAATTGTGGGTGGTCTTCGTCAAGGGAGTTGGGTGACGAATTGTTCATCTTGGTCAGATCCCTTTTCAGGTAGGTTTCTCTATGCATTTACCTTTAAATTAAATCATTATTGGTTTCTTGCATTTCGTACCTTTATTTAATTTTATTTAGAAATTTTTGGTTTTTAGAATAAATTATTTTTGTGAAATGAAGTAATACCCTCTGTGTATTTTAATTTCATGAAACTGTTTTATTAAATGCGCTTATTAGTGTTTCTATAAATTCCCCTTTGGCCCTTATAAATGTGCTTCATATTTAAAGTGGTGAATTGGGATTCTTAAATGGGTTTCCAAGTGCGTTCCTGGTTTTTAAAATGGTGTGTGGGTGATTCTTTAAGAAATGGTTTGGCATGAGAAAAATCATGTGGGGCCCGGTTGGCATTTTCGTAAAGCTAGTTATCTCAATAAAACTCTACTTGGATGTGGTCCCCTCTCTTTAGTTGAGCTGTAAATTATGGGGGTCCTCTATGTAGGACTCCCCTGTGATCAAATGGTATAAAGGAGAGGGACATATTCCTTGGGGTGACTCAGGTTATGAATGTTGTGTGTGTGTGTGTGTATATGTGTGTGTGTGTCTATGTGATTTGATGCTTGACTGGAATCAGTTGGATCGCCCTTTTGTTATACATGTTGACATGGGAAACTGGCATAGTAAGTGAATTTCCTATGAACGATTGCAGCACTAGTTTATATTATGCACTGGCTAGTGGCCCATAGAAGAGATATGTTTTGTTATTATTATGGCTATGGGATTGGGCCCCTTGACCAGGGCAGGTAGGGAAAAGTTCAGGGTTTAGGGTGTTATGATTTCATTGAGTCGGACATGCCTTCGGGATGAGTCACATGTATAGTACCTTCTATTCTATTCACAACCTCTTAGGTTTCACCCATGTCTATTGGAATGAATATTTTGATGAATTGTTGGTTGGATACTCTTGTATGTTATTTCTCATTTCCCTTACTGAATGATTGTTCAACTTGCTTCTGGAATAGTGTGGTTTATTGCTAAAATGATAGTGTTTTCACATGGTTATGGAAAAAGGTTATGGAAATGTTTTATACTCACTATCGCCTTTATAATTAAAATTTCATCTCTATTTTAAAAATTCATATGGTTCCTTCTTGGGAAATATTATGGTTTTGAATGGTAAAAATGGAAATAGACCGTGATTTGATTTAAAGGGAAAAAAATTGCGAAAAATATAACTTTTAGATATTTTAGTTCAAACCGGAAATTATTGTTTCTTTATTTAAAGGTGATGAATTTAGAATAGATTACTTGGGAACACCGACTAAGTTTTAAAACTCACGCATATACTTCATTATTTTTTTTAGTCATAGGTGTAGGTTTCAGCTTGATCTTGATCATCATGGGAGATGTTGTGTCTTGGGATCGGAGAGTGACCCATGGGGTCAAGTGGAGTTTAGTGGTCATCGGGTCTAGTTATTTTTACTTTTTAATTATTTTATAGTTGATTTGTTCAGTTTATTTATTTTTGGGGATACATTATTATTATTCCGCTACTTATGTTTATTTATATTGGGATAAATTATTCCCATCGTCACTCTGTTGATTCCCTTGGCGCTTGTCGCCAGTCCGAGAGGATTGGGAACACCTTTTGGGCCCTATTGTGGGTTGACTCAGGTGACCAGTTCAGGGTCGAAACGAGATGGTTCATGACAATATGGTATCAGAGCATAGATTCATTAGAGTACCTAGATTTCATAGAGCCCATTTTTATTTGTGTTTTCAAGGTAGATGTAGTAGGACTGTCAAAGATTGGGGTGTAGGTTTTGGGGAGTTTTTGGCCAACACTTTTTGGGCCGAACCTCAAGTTACCATGTAAAGTTGGGTTTTCTTGGTTCATTTGGTTCTTATGAGATTATTGGTATTTGGGAAAATGAAATGAGAGTTGGGTCAGTTGTCTCAATGAGTTCGAAGTGTCTAGAAAGACATGGGGAGCCAGGGACATAGTCCTAAAAGACTTTTTGTGATGGTGGTTTTATTGGCATATGGCCTCTAACCATATGGCCAAGTCACCCATCTCCACTAGTTTCCCCGGTGTATTGTTTTGGGTTCTTTTGATATTTTGAGATTTTTGACTCGTTGAATGGTAGATTTCTTTCATTTGTACTTAATGTTGACTGGGATGGTTTTGGGTGTCTTGTTTAGATTTTAAAATGATGTTTGTTTTGAAAAAATGATGATTGGTTAGTCAAAAATGAGATTTCCAAAACCAAAACTTTGAATCTTTTTTAGAGTGAAATTGGGCTATTTTGAAAATTGAGGTTATTTTGGAAAATGTTTTGGAGGTTTCTCAAGGGTTTTGAGAAATGTGAAATTGGATAATGAATGTGGAATTTGAAAGTGTTATTCTATGACGTTGATGTGTGGTATTAAAATTGGTAGAGGTGTTTTTAAAGTGGTTTTGAAAGTAATAATGTTTCTTTTATCCGACTCTTGGTATTCCTATGAGTTTTCATATATATGTATATGGATGTATTTATGTGTTGAGTGGATATTTATTGGTATGTATGGGTTAGTGATTGGGATAGTACGAGAGTGTATATATGTGATTCTAAATGGAATACTAATATTGGGTGATTGGTTTGTAAGGCTTGTTGTGTTTTCTGAAAATAATCTTCAAAATGGGGGTTTAAAATGTTTTAAAATGTATGATTGTGTGGTGTTTCCCTTTTGATTTTGTTGTTTTCATTTTGGATTTTGGATTTGGTGTGTTTAAGGTGTGATTGAAATCATGTTTTGAGTTTGAGTTGTTTATTTGAAAATGAGATGTGGAATTTTGATTTATGATATGTTTTGATTTGGTTTCATGCTCCATGTTTTCAAGTTTCATCCTCACTGAGTTCTAAGGGGTTTTAAGAAGAATATTCAAGTAGTTAATTCACCTCATTCCTTTCAGTTGATCAATACGTTCTTTAGATGTTTGGTTTGTCCATTTCAAATATGGATCCTGGTGGTTATCAATATCAGGAGTTCATCCAGAGGTTCTGAGAGTCGAACTCTCCTCATTTCCTTAGGTAGTTGGAACTAGGGAAAGTTGAGGAATGGATACGAAATATCGAGGAGATATTTGTTTGGATGAATCTCCCAAACCACTCAATTTGGAGCTTTCCACCTTCACATTGGAAAGCCTAAATAAGGAATGGTGGAAATTATTTCTTCAGGATAAACCATAAAAGAATTTCTCATGGGAATGCTTTAAATCCTTGTTCATCCAATAGTACTTTCCCAATGATGTGAAGACGCCAATGGGTTAAAGTTTTTACGGTCTCGAGCATAATGATTCAACAGTGATGGAGTATTCTAAGAGATTTTTCGAGCTAGTGCCATATCTCCCAAACCTCACTGGGGATGAATTTTAGAAAGCTTGATTCTTTGAAAGGGTTCTCCGATAAAAAATCATCCCAGTTGTGCCTTCATTCCCTAATGATTATGAAGAATTTGTGAGGTGGGTTGTTCATGTTGAGGTCGATTTAGCAGTGTCTGGCCTGTTGAGAAGAGGCACAAAAAGGTCTTTGTTTTCCACCTCACCAGATTCATCCAAGAGGAAAAACTAGCTATGTTTTCAGTGTGGGAAGTTGGGTCATAGGAAGTTTTCATGTTGCGAAGCACCTAAGATCTGTAGTACCTATGGCCATTTAGTTCATTTTCAACGGTTTTTATAGGGCGGTTCCAGGAATTGACATGGGGCTAGATCCACTCTCTTGGAGAACCTTCCATCTCAATTGAGTGAATGTAGCACTGGCTCAAGCTCAATCAGAAGCTTCTTTGTTTTGAATGCTCTTGTTGTTGTAATTAATGCAATATATGGTGTTGTCTTATTTTTGGTGTGAAGAATTAGGTTTTAGGTCCTTTTGGAACTTTGTTTTAATGGAAATATATTTGTAGTTTTCCTAATGCTGCTGATGTAGAATGGTGGTGTTTGTTGTCCCAAGTTTTGTTTCTTTGGGTTTTCCTAGATTTTTTTAGGATTTGAGAGTTATTCCAGCTTGTAAAATCAATGTTTGTATATAATCCTAATATGGTGGGGAGACCACCTTGGGATGAACTCATGATGAATCCAAATTCTAGGTGTTCTTGACGAAGCACTTTCTTGTTTCCACTCTACCCGACCCCGATTATAGTTGTTGGTTTAATTGAATAGTGTTTCATGTAATGGATGCTTGCAGAGATCCTGAACAGAACATGACTAGTTTCTTACATGGTTTTTGTGTTAGGGGTTGGGGTGTTCCTTGTTGGATTGCGTTAGAAAAGAGTGAGTCTCTTCTTTTTAATCTTTTTGTTGTTTGTTCGAGCTTTGTGGTCTTGTGTGATGTCTTCCTTGGATGTGTGGATTCTTTTTAGGGTGGTCTAGTAGTTTCTTTTTGAGAATTCGTAGTTCTGGACTCTAAATGAAAGCGAGTGTTGGGTTTTTGGTCTTAGAGTTTTCAGGTTTTTCTTTGGTTGTAAATAATATTTGGTTTGGTTTTGATTAACTGAATCTATTAGGACTTTCTGGGGGAAGAAAGTTCTGTGGTGGGAAAATTGTCACACCCCAACCCAACACTTGACGGTTATTTATTTATTTTTGAGTTTCCATTAAATTTTATTTTTTTTATATTTTTTTTAAATTAAATCAATTGAATTAAAATTAAAATCGAATTTATTAAATAAAAAAAATTAAAACCTAATCTAACCTACCCTCTCCCCCATTTCGCATCGCCTTCAACCTTTCCCCCTTACCTCATGATGCCAATCTCCCCTTCCACATCCTCCTATAATGCTATGCCGACCCCCCTCCCCGGACATCCGACTGCACTCCCTCCCCCCACTGAACCTCCCTCTCCATGACCTCTCCCTCCGGCAGCCTCCTCTCCTTGTGTGACCTCACCAAAACCTCTTTGGACGGGTTTTTTTCTCTAGTTTTCATCTCAATTGAACCCTAGGTCATGGGATGATCAGGTTCTGATAATTTCGTTCATTTTTAGGGTGTGCAATGGGTCTCCCGGGACTTCCTCATGCGGGTTTCAGTGTCCTCCGATGAAGTTGAAGAGTTTTGTTCCATTCTAGTTCATCTTATGGCATTTGAGGTTGATTTATTTTACCATCTTAATTTTTTAGTTAATTTTAATGTGTTCTAAATTTTATTTGGGTAGTGCGAAGTGTGAATCGGTAATGTTTTATCATGTTTATGGGTTAGAAGTGGGTTTTTGAAAAACAAATGGCTATTTGTTGTGCATATTGTATTGTAATGCTTCTTGAAAAGTATTTTATGCCTTATTTTGATAGTGAGAATTATATTTACAAAGGAACTTGAAGTGAGTATTTGTTTGAAATGAGTTTTTATTGAAGAATGAAGTAATGTTGGCATATAGGCCTTGTAGTGTATTTTTACGTATGAATTGTATATGGTTTTAAATGGTGAAAGTCATGTTTTAAAAATGATCTTGGTTTATATAAGGTTTTACAAAGGGACTTGGCCCATGACTTTGGTTGGTTTCTTCCACCCCTTTTTATTGTTTCAATTTTATTTAGAGTTTTTTATAATCTTTGATTCTTTTTTTGGGTTAATTAGATTTTTCGGTGTCTTCTCGAAGGGTTGTACACACATACATAGGTACTTATACATATATATATAAATCCTCCTTTCACATATTCCCTCATGGAGCGGGGAATATTTTTATTGGATTAAGGGGTATATATATATGAGTGTATGTGTGCGCAATTGTGGGGCAGTCTTCGTCAAGGGCGTTAGGTTCTGAATTGTTCATCTTGGTCTGCCCCCTTTTGAGGTAGGTTTCTCTATGCATTTTCCTTTAAATTAAATAATTATTGGTTTCTTTCATTTCACACCTTTATTTAATGTTAGTTATAAATTTTTGGTTTTTAGAATAAATGCTTATTTTGAAATAATGTAATACCCTCTATGTATTTGAATTTCATGAAACTTTTTTATTAAATGCGCTTATTAGTGTTTCTGTAAATGCACCTTTAGAACGTATAAATGTGTGTCATATTTAAATTGGTGAATTGGGGTTCTTAAATGGGTTTCCAAGTGCGTTCCTGGTTTCCAAAATGGTGTCCGGTGATTCTTTAAGAAATGGTTTGGCATGAGAAAATTCGTGTGAGGCCGAGTTGGAACTTTTGTAGAGATAGTTATCTCAATAAAACTCTCCTTGGATGTGGTCCCCTGTCTTTATTTGAGCTGTATATTATGGTAGTCCACTGTGAAGGACTCCCCTGTGATCAAATGGTAGAAAGGAGAGGGACATATTCCTTGGGGTGACTCGGGTGATGCATATTGGGTGTATGTGTGTGTGTGTGTGTGCCTATGTGATTTGATGCTCAGTTGGCATCGGTTGGATTACCCTTTTATTATACATATTGACATGGGAACCTAGAATAGTAAGTAAATTTTCTGTGAACAATTGTTGCACTAGTTAAATTACGAACTGGCTAGTGGCCCATATCAGAGATATTTTTTTTATTGCTATGGGATTGGCCCCTCGACCAAGCTAGGTAGGGAGACGGATGGGCGTTAGGGTGTTATGATGTCATTAAATATGGAATGCCTTCGGGATGAGTCACATGTATTGTACATTCTAGTCTATTCATGAGATCCTAGGTTTCACCCATGTCTATTAGCATGAATGTTTTGATGCATTGTTGGCTAGATACTCTTGTGTGTTATTTCCCATTTCCCCTGTTGAATGTTTGTTGAGATTTCTTCTAGAATAGTGTGGTCTATAGCTAAAATGATAGTGTTTTCAAATGTTTATGGAAAAAGGTTTTGGAAGTGTTTTATACTCACTCTCCCCATTATAATTAAAATTTCATCTATCTTTTAAAAATGCATATGGTTCCTTCTTGGGAAATATTATGGTTTTGAATGGTAAAAAGGGTAATGGGTCATGATTTTCTTTAAAGGGGAAAATATGTTAAAAAATTATTTTTATATATTTTAGTTCAAACCTAAAATTAATGTTTCTTTTTTTAAAGGTAATTCATTGGGAATATATTACTTGGGCACACCTACTAAGTTTTAATACTCACACATATACTTCATTATTTGTTTTAGTCATGGGTGAAGGTTTCAGCTTGATCTCGATCGTTGTGCGTGATTTTTTGTCTTGGGATAGGAGAGTGACCTGCAGGGTCATGTGGAGTTTAGTGGTCATTAGGTCTGGTTAGTTTTTCTTTTCATTTATTTCTTAGTTGATTTGTTCGGTTTATTTATTTTTGGGGTTACCTTATTATTATTATGCTTCTTCTATTAATTTATATTGGGTGAAATCATTCCCATCATCACTCTGTTGATTCCCTTTGCACTTGTTGCCAGCCCGAGAGGATCGGAAACGCCTTTCAGGCCTTGTCGCGGGCAGACTCTAGTGACCGGTTTAGGGTTTAACTGGGTTGGTTCGTGACATAAATCAATCTCCAAATTTTGATGTGGTGTTTGAATAGTTCTACTAAACTTGAAAGATATGAAAGAATACATAAAATCATAATCAAATAGTATGTTTGATATTATTGAATGAATAACCAGTGTACCTATCACTGCATCATTTTCTGGATCCACATCAGTAGTAATGATAACATAATACCTTCCTTGTTTCCTTAGAGGTTGTTGTTGATTTCCTGTGACAACCCTTGAGTTAGGGAATTGGTTTGAAAAATGTCTATGTTCCTTGCAGTTGAAACACTACACTACTGGTTGAGTGTTTATATTAACCTTCATTTCTTCTTCCATGTTAGTGGTATTATTCATATCCATTTGGAAGTTCTCAACCATATTCCACATTCTTCCACATTTGAATCATTTCCTAGTTCCATTTAGAGAGTTCCCAGGATTCTTCTTCCAACTATTTTGACATGTGGGATATTCGTTCTTCTTTCCATCATGGGATTTATTTACTAATCCAGCCATATTAGACTTCATTATCCACTTTTTTTTCACCGGGCCCATAAGACCATTGAGAGTCTCCGATATCCATTTCACCCTTGAGGGAACAACAGACAATCTCCTAATAACTTTCAAAATCTCAAATTGCCAATGATTTTCATAGACTTAACCTTAGTCCTCTAAAGAGGCAATCCACCTTGCATTCAGTGTTCATGAAAAAGCTAGAGGCATATCGTACTATCCTTGTAAAGTTTTCTTCATACACCCTGATAGATGCATCTTCCTTCTGATTAAGTCCGAGTAACTCTCTTTCCATCTTGATATAGAGGATTCGGGGAAAATATTTATTGAAAAACATTTTTCTTTAATTCCTACCAATCCATGGAATCAATTTCCTAATTGGAATTCATATTTTTGATTAGTGTCCACCACTAATCGAATTCCCCATAAAAATGATATACTTCCAACACAACTTTCTCATCTTCTAAGAACTAGTGGAAAAATAATATCCTTTCAATGGAGTTAATATACTGTTTTGTGAGGAGGTGATCAGAATATACACTAAACATGGGAGGCCTTTACTGCATGAAGTATTTTATGACAACTTTATCTCTATTATGAGAAGGAGGGTATTCCACACAATTCATGTTATTATTAATAACTTGATCTAGTTGAGAAATAATTTTCATGAATTTTTTAGAACACATTCCCATAATATTTGGAATTTCATTTGGGAAATCATCACATTCCTAATCACATTAATTTTTGGCATGTGTTCTTCTATTTCTATCCCTTAACTAATAAAAATAATGTACAATTAGGGGGGCTTGAATACTTAGAAAATAAGCATAAAAAAGAAAACTTTAAAAATAAAAGGATAAAATTTTAAAGGAAAAGTATATCCTAACTTATGATTCCCTAGGTTTCATTCTAGGTTATCCATGGTCTGTTTCCTAACATATATTCTCATGGGATTTTTTCCCTTAATAATGGTTCATAATGAGCTTATGAATTTACTAGAGCATATCCACCGGGAGTGTCATACCAGGTGTGTAGTAAGGCCCATTTTTATGTACCAGGATACCTTGAGTCATTCTGGGAACACCTTGTTAGAGTTTTCACTCCTAGGTGCATCTGTTTCAGAACCACATCCACTTGTAGTATCTAGACAGGGATGTATTTTCATGATAAACCAGTTACTCTATACTTACCAAAATTTAGGGATTTTTTCTTATCCATAGTCTTATCCCTAGGGTTATTACTAAGGTTCTTTATTCCTAGTCTCTAAAAATAACTAAACTTTTCCTCTTATACCAACTTTAGTAACCCAAGTCTTTTACAAAGACCATTACATGATTTTAAGAATAATTAAATGTAAAATTACAATCTGAGGATCATAAAGTATATTGTCTTGGAAGACTATTTACATAAAACCGAAAACATGGAACTAAATAAAAAAATATTTATCATCCATCATGAGCTCCTAACTTCCCTTGAGAACTTACATCTACCTAGGATAACCTAGGGATAACATGAATAATGAGATGAGATAAAAATACCATTAAAGTAATAAACATTAAAATAAAGCATAACACATGGGTTAGAAGACATAGCATAATGATATAAAAATTAATAAAACATGATTAAAAATAAGAAATCATACATGGTATCATATAATCATGGAATCATAATAATATTGCATCAAAATAAAACATTACATTATCACGATTCAAAGCTTGTTGCATATAGAGGAGCACGATTCAAGGCTCATTGCACATATAGGAGCACAAGTCAAGGATAACCACCAAAACTGTTGCACATAACCTCTCATAAGACTAAACATTACCTAATGCAATGAAGCGCTATCTGGGAGAACCCATCATAACATGCTCATGAATATTCATGCCACATAAATAATCATATATATGTAATCAAACATAAACATAATGGTTACCCTTGGAAGGAATTGGGTATCATAATCATTTCAAAAGTATAAAAAAAGGGTGTATTATAGAATTTCCCATGAAAGAAAGGAATTAAATCATACATGTACACTAATAAAGTAATATAGTCATATATCATGATAATATATGTCAAAATTAAATGAGTGTTTAAGAAACATTAGAAATAATACATTTTTTGTACAGTATAAGGTAAAACTTTAGTGATTGTTTAAAATGGAAAAGGCATAATTTTTTGTATAAAAAAATTGAACAAATTTTGTTTTTCATGATAAAATGAGTTATTTTATAAAATTAATGGTGGATTAAAATATATTATGGAACACAATTTAAAATTGGTAAGAATTTAGGAAGTTCCCTTAAATCGGGCTTCCTTATCAGGAAGAATTGAGTAGGGAACCTTTTAAAAACATGTATATCCCCAAAAAATGAGGATGAATGGATCAAAATAATTGATTTTGGAATATATAAACATAATTTATAATATGTACATAAAAATAAATTATAATTTAATTTGTGTAAAAAGAGATAAAGATTAACCCGATGGAAGAAAGTAGGTTCGGGTAGAATCCCTTATTTTAAGTCTGAATGTGTTCATCACTTGATATTAATGTCCTAAATAAAAAAATTAGATTCATTAATTAATAATTTCATAACCCTTTATGCATTCATTTTATTTATTATAACTTCCTTATGTTCATTTATGGCCTTTATGATAGGTTCATAGGTTCAATTTCATCATTCGGGAGAGTTAGTTTACTTAGTTTTCATGATCAGTCTACTTTTATATGTTTACGGATAATCATGTAGAATGAGAATAATTGTCTAAAACTAAACTTATGTGCTATTAATTATCTTATAGAATATTAAAATACAATTTTTTTTTCATAAGTGAGGATGAATCATTAGATAAATCATTAATGATAATCATTTAGATTAATTTAGCATTTTTTTATCAAAATAATCTCATTTTGTTTTATAAATTATTATAATGTGTACTAAAATGATTAAAAAATATTGAATAATATGTAATAAATATATTATAATCTGGTTCATCCATAAAAATGGATTCATATCCATCCATGAATGTCGAAATTAAATATGAAATAACATCATCCACGATGTTGGTAAATCGACACCTCACAGATGATGTTTTCGTTCTTAAAGTAAAAGAGAGAGGAGAAGAGATTAGATGAAACATTATTCCATAAACATGATAAAATTATAGTATATGTAATATACTAGAGATTTAATTCCATTTGGATGATGTGAGGTGAGGATAGAAAAAGAAAATAAAGTAACTTGAAAAGAAATTAAATGAAAATGAAAGAGGGTTTTACCTCTTGATTCATTCTTCTTTGAGAACCTTCTTAGAATATTGGTTTTGGTATTTTATTAAGAAAAAAATATCCTAGAAGTGTGTAAGAGGTTTGGTAAGAGTAATGGGAATAATTTTTACAATGATTAATCCTTGAGAGGTGTGAGGAGAAGAGGTGTTGAGAGTGTTATTTTATAGTGGATGAGAGGGGTGTTTTCTCATTATTTAATTAATTTATTTATTATTTTTCTCAAGACAATAAATAGTGTTGATATTGGAGACTAAATAAATTAATAAGATCATATGAGTTTTAACCAATTATTATTACATCATCCATGAATCAATGAATAACATATTTAACTTATATTGTATATATACCTTAAATTGCTGTATTTTACTATTTACAAAAATTCAAGTATTTCAGAAAAATTTCAAAAATTCACCCTAACCATTATTAAGAGTGTAGAATTAAAAAAATGAACTCTATTTTATGAGAATAATTTTCTAATTATGAGTTGTTTAATTTTTAATTAAAATCATAATTAACTGGGAAAATACAGATTTTAAAATTATAACTGATTTTATATCACTTTGAAAAATTAAATAAGGTCTCATAAAATTATCTTATAATAATAAGACATCAAAATATTAATTTATTAATACATTTTATGAAAATATGTTTAATTTTAAATTATTAAATTATTCAAAAAAAATTAATTAAATATTTTTGAGTTAAAAAATACCAATAATTTATTAATAATTTTTAAAATATTTATTTCATATACAGTGATATAATTATATCATATTTTCACTTATAAGATGGTTAAATTTTATTTGTACTTTAATTGGTGAGTTTTCTATTCAATTGTCCTGTTTACTATTAATAAGGGTCACATTACTATTCCAAAGGTCAAGTTACTATTTCCTCAGTATATATTCCTTAACTTATAGAAATGATTCTTATTTCATTCATTAATCATTTATAAAGATTTTCTCATATTATATTGTGTTTTTATACCATATGAAATAATTATAATAATGGAATTTATATAGATAAAACTTTGGGTCATTATAGTATTCTTACCTTTGGATTTCCGTGATAAATACTTCCTTGGTTCTTACCACCTAGGACTCTTTTTCTACTTGTTTTCTTAGAACACATAATCATAAATAAAATCCATCTATACCTTAAAATATTAAAAGTTTATAATAAATTTTTAATTCATGATATTCCAATTCCATTCAATAATTTTTTTTTGTCCTGAATAAAACTAATTTATTTTACTATCCTGATCATGGATACAATTTGTTTTGTACCTTACCAATCAAGTGAAGTTTTCATCATACACAGACACTAAATCTTATTCATTCTTCCTCAATTCCATTAATTTCTTTTCCATCCTAAGATAAAAATCTTTAGGAAAGTATTTCTCAAGGAAAATATTCATAAATTTATCCCATTCTAAGGAAGCAATATATTCTCTTACCCATGTATTATTTACCATTTACCACCACTGATCAACTTAAATTTTAGAACTATAAATAGAAATAATTTCCTTTTTATGCACCAAATAACCCATGACTTCAAATATATTTTCCGAAGATTCAATCCATCCCCCAATTACCACAAGTTTAAAATATCCACTGAATGCTGGTGGGTGTTGTTTAATGAAATGATATACTACAGAAATGTAACACTATAGTGAATTTTATCTCTCTCTAACATGGATTCCACCCCCACTAATATCACATTCTAACTGATCTATCATAATAAAAAACTTCTTAGTTCCAATTCCAACCATTCCATTTACTGATTTATAAGGATATTTTCCTCTTGGAGACTTCTTACTTTAGCTTCCAAATTTCCTTTTTCGAAAACCATTCCAAATATACATAGATTATATGAGGCAACGTGGTAATAATTAAAATATATCTCATGATAAACATTTATTAGAATATATTAAGGGTATTTATGTACATTATCCCAACATTTATAATTATCTAAACACATATTTGATACTAACTATAAGGACCTGATCCTTATTCAACCCATAATTTAATTTTTAAACAAGAATTCATTTTATTTTGTTCGCTAATACCCTTATTGTCATATAATTTTATATAATTAAATCATAAATCTTACATAAAAAACCCATACATTAAAAATTTTACACGTTCACTTAGTATCCATTTGTTCTACAATACAATAAATTTAATATAAAACATGTTTTATTTTCATAAAAAATCATCATAATTTTCAACTTGAATTCATAATTATTACTAATCATCCTTAAATCCTATAAAAACATTTGATAACATGACATGGGAATAAAAATCATAGTGAGGTACATTCATAAATAGGAAAAGAAATTTGTTAGTCAATTTCAAAATAAGGAGATCATATTTGATATTTTCCTATTAATATAATAATCATTGAGGTCATATAATTGATTACTTACAAATAAAATTTTCTTTACAGCCCAAATTTTTTTCTAAAACAAATAAAAATAAATTATAAATGAAAAAAAATCTTAATTATTAGGTTTCATTAGAAAATAAGAGAACCCATGAAAAATATTCATAAAATATACCTTTACCCTTAAAGGGAATAATAATTCCTTTAAACAAAAGATCATTATATTAACTTATAAAAAAATCCATGAAAATTCATTTTCAATTATAGAAAATTCAGGTTGGTGAATTGGTACATCATCTTTATAGACCCTTACAAGATCCCTTATAAATAGAATAACTTGCTCAGTTAATTCCACCACAATTATTCAAAGAAAATAATTAGTACGGAATGAATTGAAGAGATATGTAGGGATCATCCATCCTCGTGAATAATTTCCAAGGACTATAAAATATATTAAAGACATAAAATCTTACATTTACATCATCAAAATCATAAAAATATACATTTTAACCCATATGAAAATATTTTTCAGATATTGATATATCCTTTTACTTTAAAATACCATTTTGAAAACCAAAATACCAAGACCAAAGGGAAGAATATTTTTTCTTTTAATAAAATAAGGAATATTGTAATGGAATATAAATATAAAATAATAGTTTCAACGGTGGGAATATTTTTTTTATGTCACATACTTTAAAAAACTGATCCTTTTTTACTTTTTAAAAAAATTTAAATATTCCATATGAAATACACAAAAAGACTCCTTTTGAAGAAAAATGTAAAAAAGAAAAAGGAGAAGTAAAATGACCTTTTAAATTTTTTTATTTTAATATTTAAATATGCAACAAATAATATATAAATTTATGAAAAATGTTCTAAATAAGTCTTAAAAATATTCTAAAACTATGTTTTAAGATAGAATATCTCTTACCTCAAGTCTAATTTGTCACATATGTTCATTATCTTCCTAAATAATAAATTCATGTTAATTTTTTACATATTTAAGATTACTTTTAAAGTTAATTATATTCTAATTATTAAATTTATTTCACTTATTATCATGTCATACTTAGTCACTTAATTGAATAAGTTTACTTCAGACATTTTGAGGATGTTTGGTTCATAAGTACAAAAAGTTTTTGGCAGGATGACTATGGTAAAATGGATCATGATTATATAATTTAAATATTATTAATCATGTTATAATTATCATTTTTATACAATAATTATAATTTTATAACCAAATCTTTTGTATGGTTATAAAATATTAGTTATGTTACATCATGGAGACAGTAGTTCATACGTACACATGAGAATCATTTACATTTTAAATGAGCATGAGGGAAAGAAGGTAAGAATTATTTTATATTTAAAAAAATGATATTGATATAATAAATATATTATTATATATTTAAATCCATATATATATATATATTATCCATGTGAGGTGGTTATGAAAAATAAAATACATCGCTTCATGAGGTGGTTATCCGCACGCATGCATGAGCAATTTTTTTATTTTTAATTGAATGTTAAAGAAATTATTAGAATATTTAATTACCATTATAGAATTATATTATATATATATCATATTATTTAATTTATAGCCATCATTTTGACCATCTATATGAGGCAGTAATGAAAAATTAAATTCAAAATCTTTATGAGGCGGTAGTTCGGACATGTGCATGGATGATGTTTTCATTTTTCCATTAAATTTATAAGTAGATTAAAAAGGGTAATATAAAAAAAATTAAATAATATGGGAGATTTTTATGTTTTCATTTCACAATGAATATGAGAGGTTTAAAGGAGGTAAAATAAGAAATTAAAAGAAAACACTTGATTAAGAACTATATCTCTTCTTCAGACAAACTCTTTAGGTTTATACCTAAAGTATTCAAAGTATGGTATTATAATAAAATGAGGAAATCTATGATGCGGGGGTATATTTTATGAAATTATTTTTATAGGTATTGGATGTTATAATATTCTCTTTACATTTTGATAAGATATTAAATGTGGTTTATTTTAATAAGCGAGGGAGAGGACACACTTGGATGTTTTCAAAAGATTAAAATATATTAATGAATTACATAAGAAAAATAGATACAAAATGTATCATATTCAAGTAGGATATGATATAGGTTCATTATATGAACATAAAATTAGATTTAAAAAATAGGTCATTTTATTTGTTATCATTTTATTTTAAACCCATTTTGACTCGTATAATGGTTGTTAACATTTTACCAAAGTTAATATTCGTAATGACCAAAAATGAAATTGAAATCATTAAAAAAATTAAATCATAATTAAAAATATGGTTTCTGTTTTATTAAATTAAATTTATATAATTGGATGAAATTAATTTTAAAATAAACCCATAAAATTTGATAAAAAAATATTTTCCAAAAAAATCATTTTTATGTATAACATTGTTTTATAGAAAAATCGTGTTTAATTTTGATCAACATGATATTAATTGGATTATTTATGATTAAAATTAAAAAATAAAATTTTAAAACAAATATAAAATATAATGTGACATTATAAATACATGAAAAGAAAATAATTTTTAAAAAAATGTTATTTTCTATAATTTACCCAAAAATCAATTTTTTCAGAAAATTCCCAAAAAGTAACTCAAAGAAAATTTTTAATTGATTATATAAAAAAAATTATCATTTTTTTATAATCATATTATAGAATTTGGAAATTAAACTTTTGAATAAAACCATATAAGGAATGAAACTCAATTTTTTTAGAATAAAACTATTTTCAATTTGATTGAGAAATTAAATTCTAGTCGTATAATGAATATGGCTATTCAAAATAAAATTAATGAACATAAATAAGGAATAAAATTGATCAATTATTAATATTACCTGGTTTTTCACATCAATTGTGTTAGTTATCATAATTAGTAATTATATCTTGATTAGTGATACTATTTTGATTTGTTTAGGAGCATGTTAATAGGGGTATTTCATTATAATATAAACTGTAAGTGGGTAAAACTTTATGGAGTGAGATAAATGGGATCAATTTAAAACACTCATAATTGGGTGTACCCCTTCCCTTATCCCTAATGATACACACCGGTAGTGCCTTGACACTTGTATTCACCGTGAAATTTTAAATTGAATAAGGTTTTCCCTTGATTACATCATGGAATGAAATTCCAGTATCTTTGTTTGATGATATATGCATCATGGTTTCCTAGACATGTTCATCTCATATTCTGAGTACTAGGATCAAAGAAGGAAGTATATGTATGGACCCTATTAATATAGGGAATTACTTGATGCTATATATAATTCAAATATAAACTATATGTTTTTTATTATTTCCATGTTATGAATTGTTGAATTCTAGTTAAACTATTTTATTTTATTTATATGTAAATAGGTAAGAATGTTCATGCATGAACCAATTTATTCACCCTTATGTTGAGGATTGTTGGTGGTGTCCAACGGAGTTTGTATATACTCTCACCCTATATAGACATTGTGGTGGACATGCATCTCCAATAGATTCATTTCATGTATGACTAGTAAATAAGTGGTTATTGGGTGTTGTGCTAGCTATTTTAGTTTTATCTTAGGATTGCATCTTTATACTTCATGTGGTATTGGAGTGGGAGAGCATTATAGGTAGGATAAATATTTGTATTTTGACTATAAAATTCTATAATATTGAGTTATTCTAGTGGTACAAGTTTATGATTTTATATTTATATGTGTACTCAAGTTAAATTTCTGGTATTATTCATTTATAAGTGTATTTTTCTCTTTTATTAATAATTAATTTATATGTTTTCTTGTCTTAGAAAAATATTACATATTAATAAGTCATATCGATCTTCTAGTAAAATTTGGATGAAAATATTATAACATTAAAATTTGGTAATTCATTTATCAATGTTTACTTTACACCCTCAGTACTATTCACCAGCTCCTAGAGATTTGGGAATTCTCTTGGGGTAGTAGCACTCTAAGTCAGGTGTCGTTTGGGTATCATAGTATAAATCAATACACCATTAAATCTACATTCCCCTTTAATAACTTTGATTATTTTTTAGTATGATATAATTCAATGTTTCTTCATGTTTTATATAAATTATTCAAGTTATTAGTATAGTTATAAAAAATTTAGATCATTTAAAAACACTCTTTTAACTCTAACATTAATATAAAATTTATTTCTATTTTATCATCATTTTTATCACCAATATCTTCATCACTATTTAACTAATCATCATTCATTTATGGGGTTAAATTTTTTTCTATTTCATCATTGAAGGTTAAACTTTAGTCTCATCATAGATACTTTATTCATCATATAAATTATATTTTAAATTTATCTTATTCAATTTTGAAAAATTCTTATCCTTTTTAGGAAAGAATCAATTTTTTGAACATCATAGATTTATTATTATTGAAACATATTATATAATCATATTCATAATAAATTTATTATTCATTTAACTTAATAAAATTGGTAGTAAAATTTTCAATTGATCAATATTTGGAACGTTTAATTGGAAAATTTCTTGATACTATTTGTTCTCTTTCTGAGCACTTTTGCAATGAAATACATCAACTTCTCATATTTTATCTTAATATCTTCTTCATCTTCTGTATTATTTTATTCTTTATTAAATTCCATTTGACTCTTCTCTTACTTCATGTATTTATATAATATTGAATTTTTATCCTTAAAATAGAAACCTGAGACACTTGGGTGAATCAGGGTGTTAACTTTTCTTTTCTCATTCTTAGGATCTTGTATCCATGTTAATAGAAACTCATTGAACCTTTAAAAGTTAATCATGCATCCACCATAATAAAAAATTCAGAAATTAAAATAAGATAATTTTTTACTTGCTTCACGACTATGAGATAATACAAGGAGGATACATTGATTATGTGTCAGTTGTACCAAAATTCACTATTACTCACTAGTGTTGGTGGATTAAAAAGTTTCTCCATGGGAACTCCTTACTCAACCCAATACCTTTAAAATGAATTCATGTATATTGAAAAACCTCTCTCATATTACAATCATTGAATTCCCCTTTATCACTATTTTAGATAAAGTCTCCTAGTGTTTAACAACTTGATGTTCATCTATGAATTTGAATGATTGTTGGTTGAGAATTTCCTCACTAATATCTATGTTTGATGATTCAAAATATCACATGATTTAATCTTTGGTAATTTTCTCAATCCCCTAGATTCACCCAAGTCACATTTACCCTAGTATCTAGCTTCTCCCAGGTATACATACCCTAAGACCCTTTTCACAGCTTTAGTTTTATTAGGTCAATTCATTCATGTTTTCATTTCATAACTGATATTGCTTAGATGAGTTATTGAAAGTAAGTTCACTGTAATTCCTTATATCTACCCTATAAATGAAACATTGTTCATGCAAGTCCTTTGATCTACCTCATTTTCTCTACAATACTTTCACTACTCCTTCACCTAGATTCTTCTATTAGGTCATGTATTTTCAATAAATTCTTGTGTAATGAGATAGAATATTCTCTTAAGATTTATTTTAACCCAAATTATGGGATTATCTAGGTATTTATAAGTAAACCCATTAGCTTTCATATATCACTCATCTCCAAAAAACATGGGTTGTAATTCACCAGACTTTAGTAGCTTGATGAACAACCAGTACAAAACATGTACGGTTCTTTCCTCCTATGGCATGTGATGGTCACCCAGACTAGCATATAGAAGATGCCCAAACTATAGTGAAACCTCACTAGAATGAAAATACTAGCACAAATTCACTCATACTATTTAGAAATCCATGTATTTTCTATATAAAAAAATTGAACTCCCTTATTATTTTCACACCCAAAAATTTATAAAACACTATAAAATTTATACATTCAATTCCTCTTATAAGATACTATTTCCTTCAAATCATATCTTTTAGTCTTCAAGATCATTTACTAATGCATATAATTATTAACAAAAAAACACACTATAAATATCCAATACAAATCACTTTGGATCCTATATTCTCCTCATTTTGGTTTATTTTAAATCCAAAGTGATATTTTATAAAATAATAACTTCTTCTATGATATAATAGTGCAATAAATCATCAATAATTATAAGTCAATGTGAGTAATTATCATTGTAGAAAAAAAATAGTTGAATAGGGAATTCCATTCTTCATGAAATTAATCATTCTAGAACCTCCCATGACATTTATATCATGAACTATCCCTTAATGAGAAAAATCATGAACTGAAAACAACAATCATCTATTGAATATCATGATTATTTATCCCCTTTGTAAAAAAACCCAAAGAGACAACTATCAACTTCAAGAAGGCGAGTAATCACCTAGGCTTCATCAATGCAGTTCTAGAAAATGATCAGCCCAATTCCCTTTATTTAATTGACATCAATGGGGACCTAGATAGGTGTGTGTTTACAAACTCTATGCTAGGTACCTTTTTAGTAAGGGATTATCGCAGAATGCCTACCACTTTGAATCAATAGGATCCTGGGGATGATTTTATATGGTGTAAGGAGATCCCATAAAATTACAATTTCCTATTATAGAGAATAAGTAATTACACTATACCCACCTATGAGAATACCTGGTGGATTGGTATAATCATATAATCCAACTGTGATTGTTGTAAAAATAGGAAGGAGGAAAACATAAATAACATATTTTTTAAAAGAAATTAGGCTTTCTCAATTTAGGAATGTTTTAGATATTTCATAGGCATTCAGAAGAATGAAAACACATTCAATCATTTTATTTAGTAACTGGTTTCAAGGAACAGATCGGGTGTGTCCAGAGAGGACAACCTGAGTTTTTGTTTTGATTGATGGTTGTTGGTGTTTATGGAAACCAAGGGACATCGTTTGCTTTGAAGGGGAACCTGTGCGAGCAAGACACTGGTGATAATAATGAAAAATATTTTATTGTCTATGATTTAGCTCATTAAGAATTGGAAATATTCTCCCACCCTATATCCTCTATGATCATGCACATCCTCACCCACTCGGTTTATGGCCCTTCTCAGGGGAACTGGGTTCTCTTTCACCCCCATGCTATAGGTAAAAAAATTAACACTAAGGTATTACGGTATGTAGGTCTCATGTGAGGTGGAGGGGTGGTCTGTGACCCAAGGGGAAATGTTAACAAGGCTTCCTCAGATTTTTTGGGTGTGGTCACTCACTCAAAGATGAAGATATGGTGATACTCACAGGACTGATTATATGTAGACAGTGAAATGTGAGTCTAATTGCAGTGGAAATAGAATATTTAATCCTATTATATTCCTTAAATAATACCTGTAATTCTTATTGTTCTATTTCCTACATAGCTAGAAGGTTTCGAGGCCTCATTTGCAAAAATATTTACATTATTCGCACTTAGAGAGAAGGCTACAAAGTAGCATATTGCAACGTCCCAGATCTGAGTGCCACTCAACAGGTTTCCCGAACCCAGTTGGTCACATGATCTCAAGCGCATTTCCCCAAATGTTATAGGTTACTAACTAGCAGCGAGGGACTAGGTCTGATAGTGGGGAAACTATGCCCTCATTTTTCAAAGTGTAGCACAGCGGAAAAATATAAACATACCAAAAGCAGAAGCAGTAAACAATATAAAGCTAAAAGGACAATGGCACTGAAGCAAAAGATAACCAACAGTCATATATATATGATGATTCAATATGTCCTATTTCTAAGAAATCAGTCAAAACAAGATAAACCACAATCAAATACAATACAATACAAATTACCAAGTATAGAAAAGCAAACTAAACGGTGCAATAAGAACTCAGCAGCATCGCAAGCCTAAGCTCGGTCAAATGCTCTCTTTCTTTTCTGCAACAATCAAGTACCTTTATAGGGATCCCTCCCTTATCAACAACTGCAGTAATATAATCTATTTGGTCCCAATACATGACCCAAACAGGGTGTAAGAAATAAATCCCAGTAGGCAACCACCAATGGCTCGTGCCCAACTGACAGCAAAAATGTGCAACAGTGGTGTGCAATAAATAAATTTAGTAAGCTAGGAAGTACTCAAAAGCAGCTACTCCTACGAGTTTCATTACCGTTTAATTATTATTTAACAATTAAATATAATTGAATTATAATTTCTCGTGACCTGGCCTCGGTCGACAATCTCATGTATAGTGCCACAACAAAACTAAAACATGATATCTAACAAATAGAAGGTAATAACAATACCAAGCCTGTGATTTATCTTGGTAGTTATAACTCTTGGAAACAACACAATGAATATTCAAGTGAACATTGCCCTCAAGATAAACAGTACCTTTCCCTCAGGTGAATCGGTACTTTTCCCTCAGGCAAATCAGTATCTTTCCCTTATGTGAATCAATACCTTGCCCTCAGGCGAATCGGTATCTTTCCCTCAGGTGAATCAATATCTTTCCCTGAGGTGAATCAGTACCTTTCCCTCAGGTGAATCATTATCTTGACCTCAGGCGAATCATTACTTTTCCCTCAGTCGAATCAGTACCCTGCCCTCAGGCAAATCAGTACCTTTCCCTTAGGAAAATTAGTACCTTTACCTTAGGCGAATCAGTATCTTTCCCTCAGGCGAATCAGTACCTTTCCCTCAGGAGAATAATTATCTTGCCCTCAGGAAAATCAGTACCTTTCCCTCAGGCGAATCAGTATCTCATCCTCAGGATAAACAAAACACTGCCCTCATTCTAAGAAAGTAACCAGGCCAAGCCCAATTCATAAGAAAGTATTAAATATGTTTTCTCTCAATAAAACTCAAAACATGATTTCATTGAGGCATACCCATGGATATCCTGGCCAAACAGCTAAACAAGGGAAATGCACCCATGGGGTGTCCCTGGATCAAGGCAACGATCCCAAACAGAAGATTATTTTTATCATTAGATTATCTATGCAATTCTAGGTATCTAAACAGCTAAGGCCTCATCCATACAACACCCCAAACATGGGTGCGTAGCACAACGGTACACAAAATCAACTCAACAGTTAGAAATAAACACCAAACCACATACCTCAATCTCCTCTGATCGATATAAATGAACGACACCTCCCGAATCAACTGAGAACGGTGTAGATCTAGGATAAAAGATTACTCATTCAAATGTAATTAACTTACCCTCAGGAAAGAATTGTAAGGAAACACTCAAGGAGGGGGAAGGGCCTACCCGTGTGGTCCAAACGTGATCGATGATAGAAGAATCCGAGTTTCGGCGTGCGATTGGGAGCTCTTCCAGGATTCGGCTTCCCCTCCTAGTGCTGTAAATGAACTCACTGCCTCCTCTACCGAATGAGGAGGCTAATTCCCATTTATAACAAAAAAAATATAACTACACGGCATGTACTCCCAAGTACACAGTGTGTACTTTACATTTTTTAATTGTTCCTCTTCTGAGTACACGGTGTGTACTACCATTCTGCTGGTGGATACTCCCACCGCCTTACTGTTCACCTGCCAACTGATTACACAGTGTGTATATACAAAGTACATAGCGTGTAGTCAGTTTTTACACCCTTCATCTCCGACAGGCCTACACTCCCTGTATACTCATCCTACATGGCCAAAGTAAACAGCGTGTGGAAAAGTACATGGTGTGTACCCACAAAATTTGGTATTTTTCCCATTTTCCTTATTTTCTCAAAAACACTTAAGGAAAAAGGAAAAGAAGAAATATGTATCTCACGAATAAGAACCGGTTTCTTACAAACTTCCCCCCTTAAAGAAATTTGTCCCCGAATTGCCCTTCCAAGGGTGGTGAAGATAAAGATGAGAACAAATCTAGCCACTGAGCACATATGTTAGTCTCTCACTCCTGGGTTTCATCCTACACTTGGCCATTCTTCCATAGCACCCATATGAGAGGAACTGATCAGACTCGGAGAACCTTTGTGCTCCTATCAACAATACGAATCAGATTCTCTTCAAAGGATGCATCGACCGAAAGTTCAACCTCCTTAGGCTGAAAAACATGAGACGGGTCTAAGTGATAACGGCGTAGCTGAGATATGTGGAAGACATCGTGCATGGCCCGGTACCTCTGTGGTGACTGCAACTGATAGGAAACCATCCCTAATCTCTCTAGAATTTCAAACGTCCCTACATACCTTGATGAAAGTTTACCCTGTCTCCTGATCCGCCTGTGTCCCAGCCTCAGTGAAACACACAAGAAAAACTAATCCCTGAACATTAACTCCAAGGGGAGTCTGTGGAGATCAGCATCAAATATATAACGAGGCTGTGTGGTAGCCATTTGCTTCGGTACTAAGTGGAACTTCTCTGAAGTATCATGCACGAGTTGTAGTCCCAATAAATCTGCCTCACTTACCTCCAACTAGCACAAGGTTGATCAAAATGTCCTACCATATAAATCCTCATAAGGTGCCATCTCAATATTTGCCTAAAACTATTGTTGTAGGAAAACTCAACTAGGGTTATGTGCTTCTCCCAAGAGCCCCAAAAGTCCAGGACGCATGCACGCAACATGTCCTCTAGCACCTGTATCGTACGCTCTGATGGGCCATCGGTCTGAGGGTGGTACGCTATGCTCAAAAACACCTGTGTACCCAGTGCCCTCTGAAAACTCTTCCATAAACGAGATGTAAAACGGGCGTCCTTATCTGAAATGATAGAAGGAGGGACCCCATGAAGATGTACTACCTCTAGGATATACAACTTCCTGATCTCATCAACACCGAAGGTCTCCTTGATCAGAAAAAAGTGATCTGCCTTCGTAAGTCTGTCCACGACAACCCACACAACATCATTGCCTCGAGGTGACCTTAGAAACCCAGTCACGAAGTCTATTGTCATGACCCATCCCCCGGGGCCTGTATCGTTACTACCCCAAGCCCGCCTTCCATAGGCCAGGGGCTGGCGACTAGCACCAAAGGCGTAAATCCATAAACTAGGAAGGAATTGCCTTTATAACTGTAAACAAACACATCAGAGTACACAACTAGAAGTAAAACACTAAGTAAAACTGTATACAAAAGAGAGTGCTGAAAGTAAAGGGGCAGGAAATACAAGCCCAATAGTAAAGTACAGGAACAACTAAATGAAAGTACAACTAAAGAAAAGAAAAGCAGTTATTGGGTCATCCTCCGGGGTTCCTACCTGAAGGGTGGGTACAGATGTCCTCATCAGCACTCCATGTCTGTCCGTCCGCTCTGTGTACCATCATGCCGAGTGGTCCTCCTCTGGGTACCATTCAGTCCTGCTACTCTCTGCTTCAGTCAGCGCTTTCTGTCATCTGTAACCAACACAATGAGGTGCGGGCATAGCCCATGTAGGGGTGAGTATGATGATACTCAGTAGGGACCCCAAGACCCTCAAGGTCTCACATAATCCGATAAGGTTAAACCAAAAAGTATGGATTCAATGGATAACCATTACTTAGGTATATACCCATACATATACCTAAGTGATCTAGTAACCCATATCAATCATGAGGAAAACACAATAGTCATTGAATCATCTCAAAACCAGGATTTTATTCTAGGGGTGGTAACATGTATCACTCCCAGTCAAACTATCGAAACCTCAGATACTGGTGTACTCTTCCTCTATAGAGCACTATGGGCCTGCCGCATCACACAAAGGTGCTTCCCACTATCCTGGATTGTTGTGGTACTCCTCCTGTCGAGTACCGTGGGTCTGTTGCGTCACACAGAGGTGCTCCCCACTGTGGGTCTGCTGCATCACACAGAGGCACTCCCCCTCGTAGCCTACTGCGATACTCCTCCTGTCGAGTACCATGGGTCTACTGCGTCACACAGAGGCGCTCACCACTGTGGGTCTGCTGCGTCACACAGAGGCGCTCCCCACTTGGCTAGTCGAAACACTCTAAGTCGAAAGGTTAGCAGTCGTCAGGTATCAGCCAGCTACTAGGTCTCCATACTCCGCTCGCTTATCTCCAGAAGGATCCGCTCCACGAGCTACAGGTCCATACTACAACTATCACAAAGTCTCAAGTAGAAGTATCTCAAAGTTCTGACTCGTCATAGGGGTCTCAACGCAACAGACGACGCGTCAATTGGACACCCAGTCTGTCAGTTATTGGCATTTTCGTCACGGGGGCCCGGTTGGATTTTAGATTCAAACCAAAATTACTGTACCCAAACAGTGTCCCAACCTCAATTGTGGTATTCCAAAATAACCTTCTCACTCTAATTTTCCTGTCTCCACAGATGGTTCGTCCATCGGACACCCGTAGCCCAAGATATGGGCAAAAAGGTGTATTCAGGTCAAACGGGTCTGGACTGGGGTCCGACCCGGTTTGCGGGTCCGACCCGGCCTGAGGGGGCGGCCCGGCCCGAGGGGGTGGCCCGGCCCGAGGGCGTCCCTCACTGGGTATGGCCCGCGCTAGGTCTGGCCCGGCAGCTCGCGGGTCCGCCTAAGCTGCATTCAGGGGGGATACCGCACGCCCCCTAGCTCTCGAACAGCAGAGCCGTTTGGGTGGGAACCCAAACCAACACCACCTGGCACCACTCTAGATCACGCAGGACCCGCTCCTCCCAGATGTCCAAGTAGCCATCCGCTCCACATCGTAGACAGCCATCCCGACGTTGGCCGTCTCGGTTCCTCCACTGCCGCGCGACGGGGCCGCGGTTCTACTTTTCCAGGCGGTGCAACGGCACCATGCCCCTCTACCGCAGCATGCCCTAGTCACGGCTCTCCTCTTTCGTGTGGTGCTATGGTGTTGCGCCCTTCCGCCATGACCCCCTACTCCTCTGCACGGCACGTCAGTGCCACGCCCTTTCAGAGACCCGACAGCCTTGCGCCGCTGGTTTCTTCGCGGCCGGATTTCTTTTGCGGTCGGCCTAACGTCAGCCGCCATTGCTCCGCCACAGTCCATCGGCCGCAGTCCGCTCCTTTGGTGGTATTGTTGCACCACCACCATCATCATCAAGGGAAGAACAATATAGGGGGGTCGGTCCGTGTTTGTTCGTCCCACGCCCTCCATGTTAGGGTGGTAACAATCGGCCTCAAAGAGCACAACCAATGACAAAGAAGAGAGGGTAAAACTCAATCATAAAACAACCCCTACCTCGTATTGTTGTTCATTGATGATGTTGCGGAAAGAAAACATCGATTCTTCATTCGCTACATTCATCACGCACTCCCAATTTCAAGCTCGTGCGTGGGAAAGAGTCCGGGGTAGAAGACCGAGGAAGAAGCGTCACCGCCATTCTTCGCATTCTTTGTTGGGAGGATGGGTCTCCCTAGCTCTCATCTTACTCTATTCCACCAAAATAATGTTGCCAACCAAAATGAAGTAACAGTGTATCCTTTATTTTAATGGTTGGAATGAATTCAAATGGAGAATTAAACAAGGGGGGCTCCACTTAATTAATTCTTGTGTGTAGGCACTAATTAATTAAAGGAGTTCAAGAGGTTTAAAGGGTGGTAGCTCCATAAATGGGGAGTTCAAGGGTTTCATCCTTGGGTGGTCCCCACCTCACTAATTGACAAGAGGTGTTTAAACCTTGGGTGGGCCCTACCAACATAACCTCTCATGGGAGGTTATGGTGTGGTGACCCCCACCCCTAACCTCCTCTTGGAGGTTTTAACCACCAAATAAATAAATAAAAGATAACACTTTATTTTTAGTTAATTTTATTAAAAACACAAAGTCTAACTTCCATTCTCGAACAACTGCCATCGAGGTGAAAGTCTTTTTAAGAAAATACTGATGCTATGAGTTCAACGGTGCCCTCGGATTTCAATTATGAGAACTGGTTCAAAAGATATAAAATCCCACTTGTAAGTTTATTGAACGTACCTGATCAAAACTTTAGAAATTGATTCCGGGCACACCGGGCCTCGGAATCAAGAGCCGTAAATTTCCGTAGACTCGTAAAAATCCCATGAATTTAAGAAAAAAAACCACTGAATTTATGAGTCTTTACATTCTCCCCACCTCAGGGCCTTACATCCCTGTAAACTATAACTCAAACTATGGGAACAAATGGGGGTATTGAGCAAGCATCTGAGCCTCCCGCTCCCATGTACTCTCCTGGAGGTTCCCCTACTGCCAGCGAACGCACACTAGAGGTATCGACCGTCCACGTAGGACCCGCTCCTGTCCATCCTCAATCTCCACTGGATCCTCTGTGAAATTCTCCCTGTCATCGATTTCCAGCTCTCCATGGTCGATGATGTGGGATGGGTTGTGCACATATCTCCTCAGCTGAGATGTATGGAAGACGTCGTCAACCCAGTGCAACTGAGGTGGAAGAGCTAAGCGGTAAAACACCTTGCCTACTCTGCTAAGGACCTGGAAAGGCCCGATAAATTGCTGAGATAACTTTCTGCCTCGGCCAAATCTCTATAGACCTTGTCGTGGTGAGACCCGTAGGAAGACGTGGTCTCCATACTCTAATTATAGAGGTCTCTACCTCCTATCTGCATACGACTTTTTTCTGCTCTGTTTAGTCTTCATTCTCTCCTGGATGATCTACACCTTCTCGGTGGTAGCTCGTACCATCTCTGGTCCCACTAGTGCTGAATCCCCGGGGTCTGTCCAGCACAAGGGTGATCTACAACTTCGCTTGTACAATGCCTCAAAATGTGTCATCCTTAGGATGGAGTGATAACTGTTGTTGTAAGAAAACTCCACCAAAGGCAAGTGATCCTCCCAACTACGACCAAAGTCGAGGACACATGCATATAGCATGTTCTCGAGGGTCTGGATGGTCCTCTCAGTCTGACCATCTATCTGAGGATGGAAGGAGGTGCTCAAGTGAATCTGTGTCCTGAAAGCCACCTACAACCCCTTCCATAGTCGGGAATTAAACTATGCATCACGATTGGAGACAATAGGGGAAGGTACTCCATGTAGTCTCACAATCTTCTGCACATAGAGGCATCCTAAGCTTTCTACCAAACCCTGCTCTCTGATCGGTAGGAAGTGGGCTGACTTGGTGAGTCAGTCGACGATCACCCAAATCGATTCATGACCACTGGATGTATGTTGAAGACCCATTACGAAGTCCATGGTTATCCCATCCCACTTCCACTCTGGGACCTATAAAGGATGAACCAAGCCTACTGTTACCTGGTGCTCTGCCTTCACTTTCTGGCAAGTGAGGCACCGTGAGAAAGACTCCTCTATTGCCTTCTTCATACCTGGCCACCAGTGTTGTCATCAAAGGTCCTGGTACATCTTCACCACTCATGGATGTACCGTAAGAGGAGAAGTGTGTAAATCCCTCAACACTTCCTCCTGAAGTGCAACAGGTACCATGGTACGTCCTCTGAAGAGGATGATATGCTCCCTACCTTCTAAAAATCCTTCAGGTGCCTGCCCTGTGGATATCTGAGCACGTCGTGTCTCACAGTCAGCATCTCCACACCGTGCCTCCCTGACTCGATGAAGAAGTGGAGGAGTTACTGTAAGAGATTGAAGGAAGGTTGCTCCATCTCTATCCACAAAGGATATCTGTAAGGTAGTTAGCTGCCCTGTCACCTCTCCTAGCAGCTGTATACCAGATCTCCTGCTGAGTGAATCCGCAACAACGTTCCCCTTCTCAGGAGTATAGAATATTTATAATTCATTGTCCTAGAGGAACTCAATCCAACGTCGTTGTATTAGGTTCAGGTCTTTCTGAGAGAAGATATACCTGAGACTCTTGTGATCAGAGTACACAGTAAAACATTCACCCATAAGATAGTGTCACCATATATTCAAGGCTAATACCACTACTGCTAACTCCAGTTCATGGGTAGCGTAGTTCTTCTCATGTTTTCTCAGCTGCCGAGAACCATATGAGATCACTTCTGGCTCCATCATGAGGACACACCCAAGTCTGGTCCCCAATGCGTCGTAGTAGACTACGTACCCTACGCCTTCCTCTGGAAGCCTCAAGATGGGGGGCACTAGTCTACCTCTACCTCATCTCCTGAAAGCTCTGCTGGCACCTCTCCGTCCACATGAAGGGTTTCCCCTTCTTCTTCAAGGCTGATAGTGGTGCTGCAACTCTGGAGAAATCTGGAACGAATCTCCGGTAGTATCCAGCCAAGCCTAGGAAACTATGTACCTCTATCACACTCCTGGATGGCTCCCAAGCAAGTACTGCTTCAATCTTCACTAGATATATTGCAACTCTAGCCTCTGAGATGACATGTCCCAAGAAATGAACCTCTCGAATCCAAAACTATCACTTCAAGAGCCTACCATAAAGTTGGTGCTCTCTGAGTGTGTCTAGTACTACCTGAAAATGGTAGTCATGCTCCTTCTCAGTAGTCGAGAAGATCAGAATGTCTTTGATGAAGACCACTACAAAGCGATCGAGGTAAGGCTGGAGGATCCTGTTCATCAGAATCATGAACACTACTGGAGCATTGGTTACGCCGAAAGGAATAACCAAGAACTCGTAGTGGTTGTACCGACATCTGAAGGTCGTCTTCTGCACATCCTCATCTCAAACTTTGAGTTGGTGATAGCCTGATCTGAGGTCTATCTTTGAGAACCACTGTGCTCCCTTGAGCTGATCAAAGAGGTCGTCAATCCTCAGAAGTGGGTACTTGTTCTTTATGGTCACCTGGTTCAGGCAGCGGTAGTCAACACAGAGCCTCAAGCTCCCATTTTATTTCTTGGTGAATAGAATCGGGGCTTCCTAGGGAGAAACACTAGTCCGGATGAATCCCTTTCATTGAAAGTCCTCTAGTTGTACCCGTAGCTCACAAAGCTCAGCGGGAGCCATCCGATATGCTGGAGTAGATATCGGTGTTGTCTCGAGGTACAGGTCAATGTAGAAGTCCACATATCTATGAGGAGGTACTCCTAGAACATCGTCAGGGAAAACATCCACGTACTGGTCCACCACTATAGGATAAGTCAGACTCTCCACATCAACTACTCTAAAGGTAAGGCAAGCCAACTGGTGAGTTATCGGCTGCACCCTCCTCCGAGTAAGCCCGTCATGTGCTGCAAAGGTTCCCTTCTCACCGGTGAAGGTAAAATCGGTCCCATCAGTGCGAACACACCACACTTTTCTTCTAATACAGTCAATCTGAGCATGGACCATAGATAACCAGTCCATACCCAAGATGATGTCGTAAGGCTTTGACGCCACTACGAGGAGATCCCAGCCAAATCTATCACCTCCTAGAGTAAGCTCATACTACTGGAACCAGTGCATAATCATCAAGTCTGCTTCCGTAGGAGTAACTAGCCATAAGGATAAATCCAACGGCTCCGTCAGAATCTCCGAGCTCCAAAATAAGGAAGTGGCAATGAAAAAATGACTGGAACCTATGTCTATAAGAACTGCAGCTAAGGTGGAGTAGACACAGATCATACCTTGAATCATCTCCAGAGTTCCATGATCGTAAGCCTTAGCTGCCTGAAGCTAAGATCTCCCCTGTCCAGCCGCTCCCTACAGTCGGGGTGGACCTCCTTGTGGTGGTGGTGGAAACACCTCAAAACGTTGTCCACCGCCAGCTGCTCGACCATCTCCTCTTCCACGTCTTCTTGTGCCCTAAAGACCGCCTCGATCAAACCTCTTCCTCTACCTGGGAGGTCCCTCAACTGTCAACTAATCATCTGAACAAAGGTTCGGATAGTCACGAGCCATGTGACCCTGCCTACCACATGAGTAACATTGCCTACTTCTGGTAGGTAAGTCACTGCCTTGGGTGCCCCGCACAACTGATCCTGAGTCCTACAGTCGTCCACCCATGGGTATGTTCCTCTTGGACCTCTGCATCATTTGTCTACTACCAGCTGTAGAAGACTCTGCTGCATGTCGACTAGTATTGGGTCTCGCTAATGGTGACTGCTCAGCAAGTAAACTCTCCACTAGGAGGTCTCTCTCTAACACCCCCACATGTATTGGGATTCTAAGGGAGATCATCGAAGCCCTGTTCTCTCACCTGATCCCCTGCTCGAAGGTCCAGACCCTGAATAATGGGTCTTGTACAATATCTATGGAGTAGCGCAAGAGATCGGTGAACCTCACTGAGTACTGTGCTACTGTCATGATGCCCTGCTGTAGATGAAGTAGCTCCTGAATCTGTACCGCTCATAGGGTCGCTGGAACAAACTCCGCCCGGAACAGGATCTCAAAGTCTGTCTAGAGTGGTTTCGCCTCCTCAGGCACCTGGAGCATCAGGCTCCACCATCGGCCTACTATTTCCTGAAGGAGACTCGCAGCAAATATCGCCATAAGTTCTACTGGTTTCCCTACCAGCCTGAAGACTCTCACCACATCCTCCATCCAATTCTCAGCCGGCTGTGGGTCCATCTCTCCCTATAACCTGGGTGGTCTCTGGAGCTGGAACTCATGCAATGCGCTCAAGTGACCTGCATCGTCTTCTGCTCGAGCTAGTGGCAACGGTGGCCCAACAGAAAGTTATACCGCTGGTGCATCCGCTGGTGCCTCAACTGGAAAGGGGCCCTGCACCAAGGCCTCGTTGTTTGGTGGGTTGTTAGTGCGTATTACTCTTTGGGCTTTGCGAGGAGGCATCATGAAAGAAACAGATGCGACATGGTCAAAATATTATACCTAGTGAGCTGACCTGGTTGAGCTAACTTAAGAAAACTTTTAAATACACGCACACAATTAGTGCTTTTGTGCACTAAGTCAGAAATCAGTAGTTAGGGTCCTAGTCTATGAATATATCGGCCACCCGCACCAACACTGGACTCCCTGAACTGAAAACCACACTTATTACCCTTAACACTATTGATTCACAGAAAATAATGATCAGAGCTCTAAGTTCTGCGGTAGAACTGACTCCTCTAATACCAATTTTTCACGACCCGTCCCCCGGGGCCCGTATCGTGACTACCCCAAACCCGCCTTCCATATTCCAGGGGCTGACGACTAGAAAAAAAGGCATAAATCCCTAAACTGGGAAGGCATTTCCTTTATAACAGTAAACAAACACATCAGAGTACACAACTTAAAGTAAAACACTAAGTAAAACTGTATACAAAAGGGAGTGATGAAAGTAAAGGGTCCAGAAATACAATCCCAATAGTAAAGTACAGGTACAACTGAAAGCAAATACAACTGAAGAAAAGTAAGGAAGCTACTGGGTTGTTCTCTGAGTTCTTACCAGAAGGGTAGGTATAGATGGCCTCCTCAGCGATCCACGTCCGTCTGTCCGCTCCATGTACCGTCACGCCGAGTGGTCCTCCTCCAGGTACCATCCAGTTCTGCTACTCTCTACTTCATTCAGCGTTGTCCGTCATCTGCAACTTACACAACGAGGTGCGGGCATAGCCCGTGCAGGGGTGAGTATGAAGATACTCAGTAGGGACCCCGAGACCCTCAAGGTCTCACAAAATCCGACAAGGTTAAACCACAAAGTATGGATTCAATGGATAACCATTACTTAGGTATATTCCCATACATATATATGAGTTATCTAGTAACTCATCTCAATCATGAGGAAAATACAATAGTCATTGAATCATCTCAAAACCATGATTTTATTCTAGGGGTGGTTACATGTATCACTCCTAGTCAAACTATCCAAACCTCGGTTGTTGGTGTAATATTCCTCTATAGAGAACTATGGGCATGCGGCGTCACACAGAGGCGCTTCCCACTATCATGGACTGTTGTGGTACTACTCTTGTTGAGTACCATGGGTCTGTTGTGTCATACAGAGGTGCTCCCCATTGGGGTTCTGTTGCGTCACACAGAGGTGCTCCCCCTCGTAGCCTATTGAGATACTCCTCCTGTTGAGTACCCTGGGTCTGCTGCATCACACAAAGTCATTTCCCACTATGGGTCTGCTGCATCACACAGAGGTGCTCCCCACTGGGACAGTTGAAACAGTCTGAGTTGAAAGGTCAGCAGTCGTCAGGTATCAGCCAGCTACTAGGTCTCCATTCTCTGCTCGATCATCTCTGGGAGGATCCGCTCCACGAGCTACTGGTCGATACTCCAACTTTCACGAAGTCCCAAGTAGAAGTATCTCAAAGGTCTGCCTCCTCATAGGGGTCTCAATACAACAGACGACACGTCAACCGAACGCCCGGTCTATGAGTTGTTGGCATTTCCCTCCCGGGGGCCCGGTTGGATTTTAGTTTGAAACCAACCTGGTCGTACGCCAAATTTGTCCAAACCTCAATTGGGGTATTCCAAAAGAACTGTCTCGCTCTATTTTTTCTGTCTCCGCAGACGGTTCTTCGATCAGACACCCGTAGCCCAAGATATGGGAAAAAGGTGTATTTGGGACAAACGGGTCTGGACTCGGGTCTGGACTCGGGTCCGACCCGGCCCAAGGGGGCATCCCGGCGGCTCGCGGGTCCACCTAAGCCGCATCCATTGGATACCGCGCGCCCCCTGGATCCCTAATGGAAGAGTAGTTCGGGTGGTAACCCAAACTAGCACCACCTGGCACCGGTCCAGATCACGCGGGACCCACTGGGTACCGCTCCTCCTAGCTGGCCGAGCAGCCAGCCACTCCACATTGCTAAAGGCCGGCCCGACATCGGCTGTCTTGGCTCCTCCGTCGCGGTGCGACGGCGCTGCGGTTCTACTCCTCCGCGCGGTGCAACGGCACCGCGCCCCTCCGTCGCGGCCCACCCTATCTGCATCTCTCCTCTTTTACATGGTGTGACGGCGCCACACCCTTCCGTCGCGGCCCTCCCTGGCCGCAGCCCCCTTCTCCTCCATGCGGAATGGCTGTGGCGTGCCCTTTTGGCGACCTGAAGGCCTTGCGCCCTCGGTTTCTTCGTGGCCATATTTCTTTTGCGGTCGGCCCAATGTCGGCCGTCGTTTCTCTGCCACGGTCCGTCAGCCACAGTCCGCTCCTCCGGTAGTATTGTTGCGCCACCACTGTGACCATCAAGGGAAGAAAAATAGAGGGGTGTCGGGCCATGTTTGTTCGACTCGCGCCCTCCGTGTTAGGGTGGAAACAATCAGCCTCAAATAGCACAACCAACGACAAATAATGGAAGGTAAAACTCAATCATAAAACAACCCCTACCTCATATTGTTGTTCATTGACGATGTTGCAGAAAGAGAATGTCGATTCATCGTTTTCTGCGTTCATCACGCACTCCCAATTTCAAGCTCGTGCATCGGAAAGAGTCCAAGGTAGAAGACCGAGGAAGAAGCGTCATCGGTGTTCTTTGTGTTCTTCGTTGGGATGATGGTTCTCCCTAGCTCTCCTCTTCCTCTGTTCCACCAAAAGAATGTTGCCAACCAAAATGAAATAATAGTTTATCCTTTATTTTATTGGATGGAATGAATTAAAATGGATAATTAAACAAGGGGGCTCCACTTAATTAATTCTTGTGTGTAGGCACTAATTAATTAATGGATTTCAAGAGGTTTAGAGGGTGGTAGCTCCATAAATGGGGAGTTCAAGGGTTTTATCCTCGGGTTCTCCCCACCTCACTAATTGACAAGAGGTGTTTAAACCTCGGGTAGGCCCCACCACAATAACCTCTCATGGGAGTTTATGGTGTGGTGTCCCCCACCCCTAACCTCCTCTTGGAGGTTTTAACCACCAAATAAATAAATAAAAGCTAACAATATTTTTTAATTTTATTAAAAACCCAAAATCTAACTTCCATTCTCGAACAACTGTCATCGAGGTGAAAGTCTTTTTAAGTTAATATCGGAACTGCGAGTTCAATGGTGCCCTTGGATTTCAATTCTGAGCACCGGTTCAAAAGATATAAAATCCCTCTCTTGCGTTTACTGAACATACCCGATCAAAACATTAGAAATTGATTATGGGCACACCGGGCCTCGGAATAAAATGCCGTAAATTTTCGCGGACTCATAAAAATCCTATGAATTTATGAAAAAAAAATTCCACGGAATTTACAAGTCTTTACATTCTCCCCACCTCAGGGTGTTATGTTCCCGTAAACTACAACTCAAACTATGGGAACAAATGGGGGTACCGAGCACGCATCTGAGCCTCCTGCTCTCATGTGTTCTCCTGGAGGTTCTCGTGCTGCCAGCGAACGTGCACTAGAGGTATCGACCATCCACGTAGGACCTGCTCCTATCGATCCTAAATCTCCACTAGAACCTCCATGAAATTTTCCCTGCCATTGATGTTCATCTCTCCATGTTCGATGATGTGGGATGGGTCGTGCACGTATCTCCTCAACTGAGATATATGGAATATGTCGTACACCCGGTGCAACTAAGGTGTAAGAGCTAAGTGGTAATCCACCTCACCTACTCTTATGAGGACCTAGAAAGGCCCGATAAATTGTGGAGATAACTTTTCACCTCTTCCAAATCTTCATATACCTCATTGAGGTGAGACCTGTAAAAATATGTGGTCGCCATCCTCGAACTCTAGAGGTCTCTGCCTCCTGTCTGCATACGACTTCTGTCTGCACTGTGCAGTCTTCATCCACTCCTGGACGATCTTCACCTTCTCGGTGGTAGCTCATACCATCTCTGGTCCCGCTAGTGATGACTCCCCAAAGTCTCTCCAGTACAAGGGTGATCTGCAAGGTCGCTCATACAACGCCTTGAAAGATGCCATCTATATGGTGGAGTAATAGTTTTTGTTGTAAGAAAACTCTACCAAAGGCAAGTGATCCTCCCAACTGTGACCAAAGTCGAGGACACATTCATGTAGCATGTCCTCGAGGGTCTGGATGGTCCTCTCGGTCTAACCATCTATCTGAGGATGGAAGACAGTGCTCAAGAAAATTTGTGTCCTGAAAGCCTCCTGCAACCCCTTCCATAGTTGGGAAGTAAATTGTGCGTCACAGTCGAAGACAATAGAGGAAGGTACTCTATGTAGTCACACAATCTCCTGCACATAGAGGCATCCCAAGATCTCTACTGAACCCTGCTCTCTGATCGATAGGAAGTGGGTGACTTGGTGAGTCTGTCGACGATCACCCAAATCGAGTCGTCACCCCTAGATTTATGTGGAAGACTCATCACAAGTTCATGGATATCTCATCCCACTTCCACTCTGGGACCTCTAAAGGCTGAACCAAGCCTGCTGGTACCTGGTGCTCTGCCTTCACTTGCTGGAAAGAGAGGCACCATAAGACAAACTCCACTACTTCCTTCTTCATACCTGGCCACCAGTGCTGTTGTCAAAGGTACTGGTACATCTTCTCCACTTCTGAATGTACCGTAAGTGGGGAAGTGTGGAACTCCCTCAACAGTTCCTCCTCAAGTGCAACAGGTACCATGGTATATCCTCTGAAGAGAATGACGTGCTCCCCACCTTCTAAAAATCTTTTAGGTGCCTGCCCTGTGGATATCTGAGCATGTCGTGTCTCACAGTCAGCGTCTCCACGTTGTGCCTCCCTGACTCACTGGAGAAGTGGAGGAGTGATTTTAAGAGACTGAAGGAAGGCTTCTCCATACCTATCCACAAAGGATATCTGTAAGGCAGCCATCTTCTCTATTGCCTCTCCTAGGAGCTGTATACCAGATCTCCTATTCAGTGCATTCGCAACAATGTTTCCCTACCCAGGAGTATGGACTATATAGAAGTCATAGTCCTGGAGGAACTCAAGAAAATGTCATTGTCTTAAGTTCAGGTCTTTCTGAGAGAAGATATACCTGAGACTCTTGTGATCATAGTACATGGTAAAACGTTCGCCCATAAGATAATGTCTCCACATATTCAAGGCAAAGACCACTACTACTAACTCCAAGTCATGGGTAGCGTAGTTTTGCTCATGTTGTCTTAGATGCCGAGAACCATATATGATCACAAATCGCTCCTGCATCAGGACACACCAGAGTCCAGTCCCTGATGCATCGCAGTAGACTACGTACCCTACACCTTCCTCTGGAGGCCTCAAGATAAGGGCACTAGTCAGCCTCTGTCTCAGCTTCTAAAAGCTCTTCTGGCACCTCTCCGACCACACAAAGGGTTTCCCCTTCTTCGTTAACTCTGATAGTGGTGCTGCAAATCTGGATAAATATGGAACGAATATCTGGTAGTATCCAGCCAAGACCTGGAAACTCCGTACCTCCGTCACACTCCTGGGTGGATCCCAAGAAAGTATCGCATCAATATTCGCTGGATCTACTGCAACTCCAGCCTCCGAGATGACATGTCCCAAGAAATGAACCTCTCAAATCCAAAATTGGCACTTCGAGATCTTACCATAATGATGGTGCTCTCGGGGTGTGTCTGGTACTATCTGAAAATGGTAGGCATGTTCCTCCTCAGTAGTCGAGTATATCAGAATGTCTTCGATGAAGACCACGACAAAGCGATCAAGGTAAGGCTGGAAGATCCTGTTCATCAGACTCATGAACACTGCTAGAGCGTTGGTTACGTCGAAAGGCATAACCAAGAACTTCTAGAGGTTGTACCGACATCTGATGGATGTATTTTTCACATCCTCATCTCAAACTCTGATCTAGTGATAGCCTAAACTGAGGTCTATCTTCAAGAACCATTGTGCTCCCTTGAGCTGATCAAAGAGATCGTAAATCCTCAGGAGTAGGTACTTGTTTCTTATGGTCACCTGGTTCCGGTGACGGTAGTCAACACAGATCCTCAACCTCCCATCCACATTCTTGGTGAACAGAATCAGTGCTGCCCAGGGAGAAACACTAGGCCGGATGAATCCTTTTCCCTACAAGTCCTCTAGTTGTACCCGCAACTCACAAAGCTCAGGGGGAGACATCTGATATGCTGGAGTAGATATAGGTGTCGTCTTGGGGTATAGGTCAATGTAGAAGTCCACCTCTCTACAAGGAGGTAGTCCTGGAACATCTTCAGGGAAAACATTCGTGTACTGATCTACCACTACAGGATAATTCAGACTCTCCACATCAACTACTTCGAGGGTAAGGCAAGACAACTGGTGAGTGATCGGCTGCACCCACCTCCAAGTAAGTCTTTAATATGCTTCAAAGGTTCCCTTCTCTCTGGTGAAGGTAAAACTGGTTCCATATGTGTAGACACACCACACTTTTTTCCTAATACAGTCAATCTGATCATGGACCATAGATAACCAATCCATACCCAAGATGACATTGTAATGTCTTGATTCCGCTATGAGGAGATCTCAGCCAAAGCTCTCACCTCCTAGAGTAAGCTCACATTTCTTTCACCAGTGTGTAATCATCAATTCTTATCATGTAGGAGTCTCTAGCCGTAAGGATTGAGCCAATGAATCTATTGGAATCTCCAAGCTCCAAACGAGGGTAGTGGAAATGAAAGAATGACTGGAACCTATGTCTATAAGAACTACAGCTAAGGTTGTGTAGACACAGATCGTACCTCGAATCATCTCCGGAGTGCCATGATCGTAAGCCTCAGCTGCCTGAAGCTGAGCTCTCTCCTATCCACCCACTCCCCATGGTCGGGGTGGACCCCCTGGTGGTGGTGGTGGCAACACCTCGAAATGTCATCCACCGCCAGCTGTTTGACCAGCTCCTCTTCCACGTCCACCTATTATCTACGGACCACCTCAATAAAACCTTTGCCTCTACCTGGGAGGTCCCTCAACTATCTTATGATCATCTGAACGGCGGGTTGGACAGTCACGATCCATGTGACCCTGCCTACTGCATGAGTAACATTGCATGCTCCTAGCAGGTAAGTCACTGCTTTAGGTGCCTCGCACAACTGATCCTGAGTCCTGCGGTCATCCACCCATGGTTATGGTCCTCTTGGACCGCTACATCATCTGTCTACAGCCAGCTGTTGAAGACTCTGCTGCATGTTGACTAGTAGTGGGTCTCGCTGCTGGTGACTGCTCCGCAAGGAAACTCTCCACTATGAGGGCTCTCTCTAACACCCCCACCTGTGTCAGGATGCTAAGGGAGATCATACAAGCCCTAATATCTCTCCTGAGCCCCTCCTCGAAGTTCCGGGCCCTGAAGAATGGGTCTCGTACCATATCTATGGAGTAGCACGAGAGATCGGTGAACCTCACTGAGTACTGTGCTACTGTCATGTTGCCCTACTGTAGATTAAGTAGCTCCTGAATCTATACCGTTTGTAGTTTCACTGGAACAAACTCCACCCGGAATAGGTTCTCGCAGTCTATCTAGAGTAGTGTCATCTCGTCATGCACCTGGAGCATCAGGCTCCACCATCTGCCTACTGCTTCCTGAAGGAGACTCGTAGCAAGGATCACCATAAGGTCTGCTGGTATCCCTACCAGCCTGAAGACTCTCACCACAGCCTCCAGACAATCCTCAGCCGCCTGTGGGTCCGCCTCTCCCCAAAACCAAGGTGGCCTCTGGCACTGGAACTCATGAAACGCGCTCATGCGGCGTGCATTGTCTGCTGCTGGAGTTGGTGGTGTCGGTGGCCCAATGGGAATTTGTACCGCTGGTGCCTCCGCTGGTGCCTTAACTGGAAAGGGTCCCTACACTGATGCATCATCGCTTAGTGGGCTGTCATAGCGTATGACTCTCAGGGCTCTACGGGGAGGCATCTTGAAAGAAACAGATGCGACATGTTCAAAAGATTATACCTAGTGAGATAACCTGGTTGATATTACTTAATAAAACTTTTAAAGACACGCACACAATTAGTGTTTTCATGCACTAAGTCAGAAATCAGTAGTCAGGGTCCTGGTGTATGGATACATTAGCCACCCGCACCAACACTGGACTCCCTGAACTGAAAACCACACTTAGAACCCTTAACACTATTGCTTTACAGAAAATAATTATTAGAGTTCTAAGTTCTACGGTAGAACCGACTCCTTTGATACCAATTTTTCACAACCCATCCCCCGGGGCCCGTATCGTGACTACCCCAAGCCCACCTTCTATAGGATAGGGGCTGGCGACTAGCACCAAAGGCATAAATCCCTAAATTGGGAAGGCATTGCCTTTATAACTATAAACAAACACATCAGAGTACACAAATGGAAGTAAAATACTAAATAAAACTGTATATAAAAGAGAGTGATGAAAGTAAAGGGGCCGGAAATACAATACCAATAGTAAAGTACAGGTACAACTGAAAGCAAGTACAATTGAAGAAAATTAAAGCAGCTATTGGGATGTCCTCCGGGGTTCCTACCTGAAGGGTAGGTACAGATGGCCTCTTCATCACTCCACGTCCGTCCATCCGCTCTGTGTACCGTCATGACGAGTCGTCCTTCTCCAGGTACGATCCAGTCTTGCTACTCTCTGCTTCAGTCAGCACTGTCTGTCATCTGCAACTAACACAATGAGGTGTGGGTATAGCCCGTGCAGGGGTTAGTATGATGATATTCTGTAGGGACCCTGAGACCCTTATGGTATCAAAAAATCTGACATGGTTAAACCACAAAGTATGGATTCAACGGATAACCATTACTTAGGTATATGCCCATACATATACCTAAGTTATCTAGTAACTCATCTCAATCATGAGGAAAACACAATAGTCATTGACTCAGCTAAAAACCAGGATTTTATTCTAGGGGTGGTAACATCTATCACTCCCAGTAAAACTATCGAAACCTCTGCTACTGGTGTACTCTTCCTCTATAGAGCACTATGGGTCTGACGCGTCACAGAGAGGCGCTTCCCACTATCCTGGACTACTGTGGTACTCCTCCTGTCGAGTACCATGGGTCTACTCCGTCACACAGAGGTGCTCCCCATTGTGGGTCTGCCGCATCACACAGAGGCGCTCCCCCTCATAGCCTACTGAGATACTCCTCCTGTCGAGTACTGTGGGTCTGCCGCGTCACACAGAGGCACTCCCCACTGGGCTAGTCGAAACACTCCGAGTCAAAAGGTCAGTAGTCGTCAGGTATCAGCCAGCTGTTAGGTTTCCATGCTCCTCTCGCTCATCTTCGGGAGGATCTGCTCCACGAGCTACTGGTCAATGCTCCAACTGTCATGAAGTCCCAAGTAGAAGTATCTCAAAGGTCCACCTTGTCATAGGGGTCTCAACGCAATAGACGACGCGTCAATCGGAGGCTCGGTCTGTGAGTTATTGCATTTCCGTCCCGGGGGCCCGGTTGGATTTTAGGTTCAAACCAACTCGACCATACCCCAACTGTGTCCAAACCACAAGTGGGGTATTCTAAAAGAACCTTCTTGCTCTAATTTTTTCATCGTTGTAAATGGTTCTTCAATCGGACACCCGTAGCCCATGATATGGGAAAAAAGATGTATTCGGGTCAAACGGGTCCGGACTCGGGTCCGACCCAGCCCACGGGTCCGACCCGGCCTGCAGGTCCGACCCAGACCGAGGGGGCGGACCGGCCTGAGGGTGTCCCGCACTAGTTCTGGCCCGGTGGCCCGCGTTGGGTCCGTCCCGTCAGCTCACGGGTCCGCATAAGCCGCATCCAGGGGGATACCGCGCGCCTCCTGGCTCCCAAACGGTAGAGCCATTCAGGTGGGAACCCAAATTGGTGCCACCTGGTGCCAGTCCAGATCATGTGGGACCCATTGGGTCCCACTCCTCCCGGTGGGTCGAGCGGCTAGCCGCTCCGCATCGCCGGCGGCCGGTCTGAAGCCGGCCGTCTCGACTCCTCCACCGTTGCGCGACAGCGCCGCGGTTCTACTCCTCCGCGCGGCGTGACGGCGTCGCGCCCATCCACCACGACATTCCCTGGCCACTGCTCTCCTCTTCTGCGCAGCGCAATGGCGCCGTTCCCTTCTGCTGCGGCCTGCCCTGGCTGCGGACCCCTTCTCCTCCACGCATCATGGCAGTGTTGTGCCCTTTCGGCAACCCGGCGGCCTTGAGAAGATGGTTTCTTCACGGCTGGATCTCTTTTGTGGTCGGCCCGACGTCGGCTTTCATTACTCCGTCGCGGTCCACCAGCCGGAGTCCGCTCCTCCGGCGGTATTGTTGCGCCACCACAGTGGTCATCAAGGGAAGAAAAATGGAGGGGGTTCGGGCTGTGTTTGTTCGGTTCACTCCCTCCATGTTAGGGTGGTAACAATCGGCCTCAAAGAGCACAACCAATGACGAAGAACAGAGGGTAAAACACAGTCATAAAACAACCCCTACCTCGTATTGTTGTTCGTTAACGATGTTGCGGAAAGAAAACGTTGATTCGTCATTCACCGTATTCGTCACACACTCCCAATTTTAAGCTCGTGCGTTAGAAAGAGTCTGGGGTAGAAGACCGAGGAAGAAGCTTTGCCAGCGTTCTTCACATTCTTCATTGGGAGGATGGTTCTCTCTAGCTCTACTCTTCATCTGTTCCACCAAAAGAATGTTTCCAAGCAAAATGAAATAATATCTTATCCTTTATTTTAATGGATGGAATGAATTAAAATGGACAATTAAACAAGGGGGGATCCACTTAATTAATTCTTGTGTGTAGGAACTAATAAATTAATGGAGTTCAAGAGGTTTAAAGGGTGGTAGCTCCATAAATGGGGAGTTCAAGGGTTTCAACCTCGGGTGGTCCCCACCTCACTAATTGACAAGAGGTGTTTAAACCTCGGGTAGGCCCCACCATAATAACCTCTCATCGGAGGTTATGGTGTGGTGTCCCCCACCTCTAACCTCCTCTTAGAGGTTTTAACCACCAAATAAATAAATAAAAGCTAACACTTTTGTTAATTTTATTAAAAACCCAAAATCTAACTTCCATTCTCGAACAACTGTCATCGAGGTGAAAGTATTTTTAAGTGAATATCGGCATTGCGAGTTCAACGGTGCCCTTGGATTTCAATTCTGAGCACCGGTTCAAAAGATATAAAATCCCTCTCATACGTTTACTGAATGTACCCGATCAAAACTTCAGAAATTGATTCCGGGCATACCAGGCCTCCGAATCAAGCGTTGTAAATTTTCACAGACTCATAAAAATCCCATGAATTTAAGAAGAAAAAATCCACAGAATTTTCACGTCTTTACATCCATCGAGACATCATCCCATTTCCACTCCTGGATAGATAACTGTCTCTGATGCTCCACCTTCACCTACTGACAGGTGGAACATCTCGTAACAAAACCAGATACTTATCTTTTCATACCCAGCCACCAATACTGACACCTCAAGTCACAGTTCATTTTGGTAACTCCAGGATGCACTTCCCAAGATGAAGCATGAAATTCCCGCATCAACTCCTCACGTATATCCCCTGGAACCCACACTCTTCCATGGATACGCAGTACCTCATCATCGCCTATCATCCAACCAGGAGGAGGTTCCTTGCTTGTCACCGAATCCCATAGAACTAAGCCTTATGAATCTGATATTCATCTCATCATCACTCTATCTGGGAGGGTAAAAGTCACATCTAGGGATGAAAGATAGGTTTTCCCCTGACTATCATGCACCTCCAATTGAATCTCAAAGAACAAATCCATAAGATGGAACTCACCACTAGCCTTCTGCACTGATTGTATCTGAGTCCTCCTACTCAGTACATCAGCCACTGCATTACCTTTACCAGGTGTATAGGCAAGATCAAAGTCGAAGGACTGAAGGTATTCAACCCACCTTTGCTATCTCAAATTCAAGTCACGCTGGGTAAATATGTATTTCAGAATTTTGTGGTCCGTAAACACCACAAAATGTTCTCCGAAGATATAATTTCTCTAACAGCATAACGCATGAACAACTGTAGACAACTTGAGATCATACGTCGGTTAATTCGTCTCATGTGTCCTCAAATGCCGAGACTCGTACGCAACTACTCGATTTCCCTGAATCAACACTGCTCCTAGCCTAATACCTGAAGCATCATAGTAAACTATATAGCTCTTCCCTTGCTCTGGAAGTATCAGGACTGGTGTTGATGTCAACCTTCCCTTAAGCCCCTGAAAGTCTATCTCAAAAGCTTTTTACCAAACGAACTTCACACCCTTATTAGTAAAACCCTTCAAAGACGCTGCTAAGCGGGAGAAGTCCTGTATAAAGTGCCTGTAGTAACCAGCCATCCCCATGAAACTCCATATTTCAAACACGTTCTTAGGATGCTCCCAGGAAACTACTGTTCTCACTTTCTCTATGTCTACTACAAGTCCTGCCTATAAGATAATATGACCCATGAAGTGAATCAGGTCCATCCAAAAGTGGCACTTTGAGAGATTAGCATAATATTGATGCTCTCTCGATGTACTTAGAATTATCTCAAGATGGGTGGCATGGTCATGTTGAGTGTGAGAGTACACCAAGATAACTTCCATGAAGACTACCAAAAAAGAATCCAGATATGGGTGTAACACATGATTCATCAGATCCATGAAAACTATTGGTGCATTCATGAGTCCTAATGGCATAACCAAGTACTCGTATAGACCATATCTACTTTGAAAAGATATAAGAGATATGTATGATGGTCTAACATGCAGCTGATGATATCTGGATCTCAATCCAATCTTTGAGAACACTTGTGCTACTTTAAGTTGATCGAAAATATCATCAATCCTCATCAAGGGATATCAGTTCTTAACCATCAACTATTTCAGCTTCTGATAATCCACGTAGAGTATGAGGGTACTGTCCGCCTTCTTCACAAACAAGATAGTCGAACCCCAAGGAAAAGTATTGGGTCAGATGAAACCCATTGCTTGTAAAACCTCTAACTGCTTCTTGAGCTCTTATAATTATGGTGTATCCATCTTATAAGGAGGAATGGACACCGGTGCTACTCCTAGCACAAGCTCAATATAGAAACCCACCTCTCGCTCGGGAGGTAGACCTAAAAAGTCATTCGGGAAGACATCCATGAAACGATCAACCACTGGAGGGAAATCTTTATGACAAGTTCCCTAGTCATCCATATATAAACTCGCAATCTGGGTTGTCACTCCACCTCATCCACAATGCTTCGGTCCAGCTTGTCTCACCTGGACATCCCATTCACACTTGTATAGAAAATCTCCACCCATTTGTGACATGAAACTCACCCTATGATGATAGCAATCTACAAAGGCTTTAAAGGGTACCAACCAGTCCATCCTGAGAATGAAATCATAGCTCATCATCTCTAAGACATAGAGGATCCATAAAAAGTGACACCCACCAACCTATAGGGTAACTCCTTGCACTGATGAACACATGTTGTTCTAATCCCCAACGGAGTGTCTAGCGTCATAATATCAGAAGAAGAAGAAACATAGAGCCCAAGGCTCTTCACAACAGGCACAGATATAAAGTTATGTGTAGCACCGGTATCGAAAAGTACTGAAGACAAAATAGTATCAACTAGAATAGTACCTCTGATAGTGGAAGGTTCGGGATCCTGTTCCTGTTGGGTTTGTTGCACTGCATATGTCTGCCTAGTGTTGCAGCCCTGCAACACAACCTGGCTACCCAGAGCTGACCCGCCCTGTAATCTCTGAGATTCTAGTGTTTGGCTACCACGACCACGACCACCACCTCTGCCTAAACGTCTCGACGTATTCCAATTCTCAGACTGGTAAGAAGCTGTTGGCCCTACTCCTGCACACGAAGTCTGCACAGAAGCCCTCTCACTAGTCGTTGGTGGAAACTCCCTTCAAAAATGTTGCAGATGACCCATCTTGCCGCAAGATCGACACTCCACTGGGTCTCGTGGATACTGAGGTCTCTTGTGCCCCTCCATACCACACTGGTAGCACATTATTGGGCCACATGCAGAATTTTTCTGGCTAGTACTGCCACTGTGAGAGAAATCCATATGCCTCTTCCTCTTACCAGTAGAAATAGTATCAAAAACCGGTGTCGAACCTCCCTGGTCCACACCACTAGCATCATGTGGGTTCCTCTTAGTAATCAGTGTCTGGTTCACAATAGCATGCACGATAGGCATCCTGAAAACATTCACCAGTGCCCGAATGTCATATAGAAGACCATCCTCAAAGCGTCTAACCCTCAACATCTCATCACCCACCAGAACAGGTGAAAAACATTGTAGCTCGGTGAAGCAGGAAAAATAGTCCATCACTAACATGGCGCCCTGCTGTAGATTCATGAACTCTCGAGCTCAATCTGCCCTTAGCATCTCTGGAAAGAAAAATTCATAGAAGACTATCTGGAAATCTTCCCACACCATGTCTCGGTGATGCTTAGTCTAGGTGGTAACATCTCACCATCTCCTGTAGGAATCACATAGCATATAAGTAGAGAGATTGTCCCTCCTCCCTGGAGGCATCTCTAGATGCTCGAAGATGCTCTGCATGAATCCAGCCATGACTCTGAATCCTGTGGTCCACCATCCCCTGAAAACGTAGGCAGATGTTGCTTCTGGAATATACATGTCAGCTCTTCCATAGATCTGGCTACCAGCAGTGCTCCCTAGAAGGTCTTCATGAACCGCATGAAGCCTTCACGGAACTACGCATCCACGCCTGCGTCCGGTATAACGGTTGGCACCGTATATGGATCTGCTGGAGGATCCATCAGTAGCCCATGGACTACCATCTCTAGAGTATAATCATTGCCTCTCTCTTGGCGAACAACTCATGGTCGTCTTGGCGGTATGAGTCTACAAGGTCAAACACACGCCTTAGATTAAGATCATCAAGGACCAAGAACTGAAAACATAAGAAGGGAGAAGGATAAAGAAAGAATTCAAGTTTTACAAAATAATATTACACGACATGTATAATAACTACATGGCGTGTTCCCTTAAGTCTTTCACATAGGCATGTACTTTTTCCAGAACTGGTCATGTAACACCCCAACCACATGGCGTGTCGTCCACACACAAGGTGTGTACTTGAATTTTCTTCCCCTGCCTGAGTCCTTATACACGGCTAAGCCACACGGCTCTCTTTAGAACGAGACTACATGGTGTGTATAAGTTCTACACGGTGTGTACTCTTAATCCCTTACATGGTCGTGTTCTGTTGCTGGCCTGGGCGTGTCTCACCCTAGGTACACAACATGTTACACCCGCAAATGGAATGTACACCACTCTGTCTCCCCAGCCACAAGACCAAGTCCACATGGTCACTTATCGGTCAAGACTACATGGCTTGTCCCACAGGCACACGACGTGTACTAGATGAGCTCCACCAACCCATGTTGTTCGTGACATGGACGGATACACGGCTCACACTACACGACATGTTTCATACGGACATGGCGTGTACAAGAATAGGTAACACCGACCCCTGTTGTTAGTGACATGGTCAGATCCCTAGATTAAACTACACGGTGTGTACAAATTCTACACAACGTGTTTAAGCAATGATTTCTCCATCCGTGTTGTTAGTTACACAGTGGGCATAGGGTCAACACGACACGGTGTGTACAGTTGGTACACGGAATGTTCCCTTAAAGTTTCAATATCCCGTGTTTTTTCCCACATGGCCTATGACACAGGTAGAAACTACATGGTGTGTATATACTGTACACAGTGTGTACTTAAAAATTTTAACTTTCTTCCCAAACAGAAGAGTACATGGCTTGTAGTTAAAACTACAAGATGTGTATTCTGGGTTTTTCCAGACAGTAATCCTTAGAACTACTCCAGAGCCCAAAAAAAACTGAAACCAACACCTAAGTTCTAAATTCTGATCCATGAGGTCCCATACTCCCCACGAATCAAAGCTTGGCATCTTATACATGTTATAACAAGGTGAACAGGTCAATGATACACCAAATTCCGGTCAATGAGGGCCCATACTCCTCAAGAACCAAATTTTGGTGTTCATTATACAAAACCTCACACAACAATACCTTATCAAATAGCAGGTACTTTTATCCAGGAAACTATCACAACAGCATGCCTTTACTAACACAACATCTATCACAACAACATGCAATTTCTAATGCATCTACATGGAATGTAAACTATGAATGGCATGTGATTCTAACATGTGCCTAAATGATGCATGGGATGGCATACCCTCATCTCATCGGGTTGCAACTAAATAGAACCCATGTATAAAAATATAACATCACACCACAAGTGCATCACCCAATGATGAAAATCAGATGAACTATAAAGTGAAAAATCAGAAAAATTACAACACGAGGTAAATTGGCTTTTCCCTGTACATGGGTTAGCTACTCCCGGGCACAGATTATTACCAAGTACCTATTCTATCCTATCCCTAGATATAGGCTCCAAATAGTAAGTCAACGAAAATAAATCCCTCTGATACCAGTTTGTAATGTCCCAGATCTGGGTGCCACTCAATGGGTGCCCTGAACCCGGTTGGTCACATGACCTCAAACACATTTCCCCAAATTCCAGAGGATGCCGACTAGCAGCGAGGTCCTGGTTCTGGTAGTGGAGAAACTATGCCCTTATTTTTCAAAGTGTAGCGTAGTGAAAAAATATAAACATACCAAAAGTGAAAGCAGTAAACAATACAAAGCTGAAAGGACAATAGGACTGAAGCAAAAGATAACCAACAGTCATATATATATAACGATGCAATATGTCCTATTTCTAAGAAAGAAGTCAAAACAGGATACACTGCAATCAAATACAATACAGTAAAAATTACCAAGTATAGCAAATCAAACTAAATGGTGCAACAGGAACTTAGAAGCATTGCAAGCCTAAGCTCGGTCCCATGCTCTCCTACTCCTCTACAACAATCAAGTACCTGTATAGGGACCCTTGACTTTATCAACACCTGCAACAATATAATCTGTTTGGGCCCAAGACATTACCCAAATAGGGTGTGAGAAATAAATCCTAGTAGGAAACCACCAAAGGCCCGTTCCCAACTGACTATAAAAATGTGAAACAACGGTGTGTAATAATGAAATACAGTAAGCTAGGAAGTACTCAAAAGCAGTTACTCCTACCAATTCCATTACCATTTAATTATTATTTAACAATTAAATATAATTGAATTATAAGTTCTCAAGACCCTTCCATGACCAAAAATCTTTTGTACAGTGCAACAGCAAAACTATAATAGCCTATCTAACAAATATAAGGTAATAACAATACCAAGCCTATGTTTTAGCTTGGCAAGTATAACACATGGAAACACCACAGTGAATATTCAATTAAACATTGCCCTCAGGCTAAATAGTACCTTTCCCTTAGGTGAATCAGTACCTTTCCCTCAAGTGAATCAGTAGCTTTCCCTCAGGTGAATCAGTATCTTTCCCTCAAGTGAATCGGTATCTTTCCCTCAGGTGAATCAGTACCTTGCCCTCAGGCGAATCAGTACCTTGACCTCAGGTGAATCAGTACCTTTCCCTCAGGAGAACCAGTACCTTGCCCTTAGGTGAATAATTACCTTTCCCTTAGGTGAATTATTACCTTTACCTCAGGTGAATCAGTATCTTTCCCTCAGGAAAATCAGTACCTTCACCTCAGGCGAAAAGTATCTTTCCCTCAGGTGAATCAGTACCTTACCCTCAGGCAAATCAGTATCTCACCCTCAGGCTAAAGAAAACACTACCCTCGGGCTAAGAAAGTAACCAGGCCGAGCCCAATTCATGAGAAAGTAATAAATATGTTTCCTCTCAAGAAAACTCAAAACATTCTTTCATTACAGCATACCCATGGGTATCCTGGACAAACGGATAAACAAGGAAAACGCACCCACAGGGTGGCCCAAGATCAAGGAAATGATCCCAAATAGCAGTTTATTTTTATCATTAGATTATCTATGTAATTATAGATATCTAAATAGTTAAGTCCTCATCCATAAGACACCCCAAACATGGGCACATAGCACAATTGTACACAAAATCAAATCAACAGTTGGAAATAAACACCATACCACCTACCTCGATCTCCTTTTATTGATATACGTGAACGATGCCTCCCGAATCAACCGAGAACAGCATAGATTTGGGATAAAATAGTACCTTTTCAAACGTGATTAACTTCCCCTCAGAAAATAATTGGAAGAAAACACTCAAGGATAGGGAAGGGATTACCCGCGTGGTCCAAACGTGATCAACAGCAGAAGAATCCGAGTTTCGGCATGCTATTAGTATCTCTTATAGGCTTCGGCCTCTTCTATCAATGCTCAAAATGAACTCTCTACCTCCTCTACCAAATGAGGAGGCTACTACCAATTTATAACAAAAAAATATAACTACACGGTGTGTACTCTCAATTACACGGTGTGTACTTTCCATTTTTTAACTGTTCCTCTAGCGGCCACTTTCCACCACCTCACTGTTCATCTGTTGACTTGATTACACAGTGTGTATTTCTGAGTACATGGAATGTACTACCGTTCCACTTTCAGCTAATATCATTGCCTTATAGTTCACCTGCTGACTAATTACACGGCGTGTATATACAAAGTACACGGCGTATAGTCAGTTTTTACACCCTTCATCATCGACAGGCCTACACGCCCTATATACTCATCTCACACGGCCAAAGTACACGGTATGTGGAAAAGTACCTGGAATGTACCCGCAAAATTTGGGATTTTTCCCCATTTTCCTTATTTTCTCAAAAACACTTAAGGAAAAATGAAAATAATAAACTCGTACCTCAAGAATAAGAATCAGGTTCTTACACATATTTTCTCACTTCATTATCTAATCATGTGGATGATATTATAATCTATCCATTCTAGATGTTTCTTCCTCTTTAGGGGGTGAATATAGTTAGAGGTTATGATTTTGAGCTTCACCAGTATCACCCACCTTAAGGGATCATCCTCTTTCTCTTAGATGTTTTCTTGCCTTTGATGTTCTTTCACCTCTTAAAATTATAAATAAATAAATATGATGATGATGATCAAATCCCCCTGAATACTATACCACTTCAAAAATAGTTAGACATAGTTAAAATTATAGGGATATGGGTACTATCCAAACATACTCAAGAAGTGGGAGGTTGTTGAACACTAAGGCTCAACTGATGTTCCTAAAAAATCAGAGTGGTCAAAAAAATTGTTATGATGTTCACAACTTTTCCATTCATGCCAACATTCTCTACCGTGACTATTCCATGCTTTAAATTTTCTATAATAAAGTGATAACTGATATCAAAATTCTTATTATGGTATTTTTGTACTTTATTTTTTGTGAGATCAATTTCAATTTTATTATCACAAAATTTCACCATAGGATGCTTCATATCTTCCTCAATATATTCCAATTATTTATTCATCAATAGAATTTGATTGAATTCCTTGGTTAATAATACATATTCTTTTTCCAACATAACTACTGATGTGTTTTAATGATTATTACTCATCTATCCTACACATTTCACCCCAATAAAGAATGTAGCACCACTTGTGGAATTACAATACAGCACATCTATAACCAAGTCCATGTAAAAAAAATTATAACTTGTGATCTTTTTCTCTATGAAATAGAAATCCATAATTGTAGTACCTCAAAAGTATTATATAATAGTTTTAACCAAAATGGGATATTTTTCCTTTATATTACTTTGAAAACGAGTTTTTAAAAAATTTAAAATGACATTATCTAGTCGTATTGTAGTTAAATACTATAAACATCCAATTACCCACCTATAAATGGGGGGATCCACCAATTTCCCATCCTTGTGATTTAAAAGATTTGTTCCAACCACAATTAGAGTTGAAATAGGTTTGGAATCATTCATATTAAACTTATTCATCATCTCTATCACATAATTCACCTATGAGATAAAGGTATATATCTCTTTTTGAATAATGTGTAGGAGAAGAAAATAATTGATCTCAACAATCATGTTTATTTTAAATTCTGAGATTAGAAATTTCAAAAACTCTTCTATAGATTTTTTTTATTCCTCTAAAAATGATTTCATACATATAAAACATCACCATGAATTATTCTTCCTTGGATTATTTAACATAGAACATATGGTCAACATCACACCTTGTGAACTTTAACTTCTTTAAGTATGAGTCAAGCCTAGAATACCTTGCTTATGGTTTATGATTTATACCATACAAGGACTTATTCAACCTATAAACTTTAGTTTCATCATTTATAATCATGAATCCCAATATTCACCTCTTATTTAAGCACATCATTCACAAATTTTATTTTAAAATTCATTTGATAAATCTTGAACCCTATTAAAATTTCCATTTACAAGAAAATTCTGATCAACTCCAATAGTTCCATAGGTACAAAATTTTCTTCAATATTGAAAACATCAATCAATGTATAGCCATTTCAAAGCAATATTACCTTATTTTAGATCACATTTCCATATTTTTAAACTTATTTTGGAAGATTTAATTTGTTCTAATCACATTGTGATGTTCAAGATTCCTTATAGGTTCCCATATTTGATTATTTTTTGTTTGGTCTAAATTCCCATTCATGGATCCAAGCCATGATTCATCCTTTATAACTTATTTAAATGATGTCTGTTCCACCTTTGATAAAAGGTAATCATGATCTAAATTTCTCATCCTTCTCATATATGTTGGGGAAGTTCTACCTCTGATTATGGTAGATGGATCAACCTCCATTATCATATTTCTCCTCTAATGTGCAGGATGGATTTTTTTAGGAATGGCCTCCTCTTCTAGTCCAGCCTCAATGTATTCAAAATTTTAGAAATTTTTTGAACTGCATGAGTGGTATCAAATTCAACCCATTGATCATATAATTCATCATAGTTTTAAATTCCAGTAATCTTTCCATATATTTATTTAATGACCCTGGAATCATTAATTTTCACAATTTTATTCATTATTTTATCGATGCATTTATAGTCCTTAATCTTGGTTCAGTATCCTAAAAATAATTCATTATTTATAGTATCTCCATACTTTTACCAATTTCTTTATTTATTAATACTGTAACATTTTCTTCCAAGATCTCAAAAAATATTAGTGAGTAATTTATTCCCTAAAATATTTCATATGGTGTTTTTTCAACCCTTGGGCTCATCACTACCCGATTTTGAGTCTACACTCCAACATGTATAGCATAATTCAAGTAATTTAAAGAGTCACCACTCTGAAAAACTATAATTTTTTTCTATATTTTCACTTTCCAAATTCATCATTAAAAAAAACTATTTTATTGTGGAGTTTATATAGAGGAAACTTCTAATTTGATGATTTTTTTCAAGGTAATTTTCAAACTGAATTGATGTGTAATTGATTCCATTATTTGGCTACTATATCTTGATGGTATGACTAGTTTCATTATATAATCTTCACCTATAACTATTCATGCATTCCATCACATGCCTCTTAATTTAAATGAACATAACATAAGACATTATATTGTAATAAAAAAAGAATGAAATACATTTCCCAATATTTACTTGATATATTAATTAGAACATATATATTGGTATACATCATATTGATGAGATTAGATTCTATTTTATTCTTTGGTCAATATGGATTTAAGACTATATTTTACCATACACAAACATTAAAATTATTCTCATAATATTGTTTCATATTTATAATATCCCCCAACAACCTTTATCAATGATATGTTAACCATGCTATGTTGGGGAATGTGGCCAATTATCTGATGCCACAAGCCATTCTCCTTCTCAATAGTTAAGAGATGTGTATTTTCTTTAAAATCCACCAGATATAGATTTCCATTCATCCTCTATGTCTAGAGTCAAATATTTGACTCACACTCATTAGGTTGTTCTACAAGCCTTCTATATAGATAATTTTTTTCTTTAGATTATCTATACCCAATTGAGTATTACCACTGCCTTTTTTTTCATGGAACCAACACTGCCAAAACATAGAGTTCCATCATCCCCCCTTCACATAATTTAGAATATTTATGTTTCCATTCATATGGGACAATTATTCACTACCAAGAATCAGAGAGCAATTTTTCTTTGCTTCTTTGAAAGAAATTTCGTCCAGTTTACCCTTCTTAATCTTCTTCTTATTTTCTTTCAAATAGAGACTAGGTCAATTAGAAAAATAATATGGTCCATCCACTCTCTCCTCACTTTGAACGGTGAAATCATACTCATAATATTCTTCCAATAGAGAGTATCTTTTTTCATAAGGATTTTTCTTGGTTGACCTATATTCATTTTTCTCCAATCTCTATAGATACTATTTCAACTTACTCTTTTCCTATAGTTACTGATTTTATACTCAAAGGTAGAATAAGAAAAATATTATCCATATAAATTATTTCTTTTACTTGATGAAGGATATGGCCTCATTATCATATTCTTACCACTAGGAGATTCCCCATTTAAATATCTTCTCCCCACCTCATAGTTTTACATAGTGTACCAAGATAGCCATAGGATTGGCACTTCAAAAAAGAGAAAAATAATATCTCCTTGATTTCTCCACATGTCCCTAGCCTTTCTATATTTCCTTAATAATTGAAATGTCATTGAGGATTTTCTATTTCTTTTTTCCTCTAATATTTTTTAATGAGAGTGATCATTTTTTATTCTTTTGGTAGCTTTAGTTTGATTCTAGAGTCACCAACCTTGTGCATCCCCTTTTTTGGAACTCTCAAGGGAGAGGGCTCATATTTATTCCCCTTTTTTAACCCTGATCTTCTTCACCTTTCCCTCAAGCCTCGTTGAGTCCAAAAGTCCCAGATTTAATCAATGGGTGCCCAAACCTCCCATTATAGATTATGAAGTTTAATGAAACCTCAGAACTTCTGCATCTTACTCTGATAAAACGGTTCAAGAAATGGTGTTGATCGATTGAATCATTTGATATATGTGCCTTTGGATCTTGGGATTTACAAGAGAGGATGACAATGGATTTTATCGATAGAAAAAATATTATGATACGATTCACATCAATGGATGATTTAATCAGAGCCTGGTCAATCTCTCCTCATAGCTTCAATGGATCTCGGTTTTACCTCTTTAGATGGACATATGACTTCCATTTTAAGTGTGATTCCCCTTCTATGGAGATTTGGGTGAGTTTTCCAAACCTTCCCCTACCATTTAAAAATCCATCTGTTATTAAAATGATTGGAAATCTACTGGGTAGATACCTATATTCGGATAGTCGTACTGACTCTATTTGACACCCTGTTAACCCATATATTTGTGTAGAAGTGTATGTGTCCAGGGTTCCTTTAGGCTTTTTTTGTATTACATTTGGTGAGGAGTTCCGATGTAAATTTCCTATGGTATATGAATCGTGTTATAATTTTTGTTTAATCTGTACGGATCTGGGCCATTAGACTGCAACCTATTTCTAGGGGTCTAAGAATCTCAATAAGTAGACGGTAGAAGATAAGTAGATTGGTGCAGACAGTGGTAAGGGTCCAGAGGCCTATGCGAAGGTGGGATTATCTAGATAGGAGTTGGATGGTGTGTATTATGCGCTTAAATTAGCAAAAGATGTGAAGAATGGATCATGGGAAGTGAATCCACCAGTGAACGACATCTTCAATCGCTTGATAATGGATTTGGACAAACCTCAGGCTCCTATTACTATTCCTTTAGTGATAGAGGGCCATGCTATGGAGGAGGAGAGACCTGACAATGGTCTTATCTCTATGGTTCCAAAAATGGTGTATGAAGGAGGATCCATGACTCTCGTGGATGCTTTATACACTGAAGTAGTGTTCTTGGGAACTGGTTCTAATGCCAATGGTTTGTAGAAGGCTTCTCACTCTAGTTGGTTGGGGAAGAAGCTGGATAATACTCAGCCTTCAGTGATATCTTCATTGGTGAAAACATGTTCAGAGGTGGAGATATCTGCTGGTGTTTTAGACCCTCCTCTTGAGGGCACCCATGGTGTTGGTGAGTAAAATTTTGATGTGGAATTGAAAATGGTGGATGAGGGAGGTCCGAAGACTCCCACAGATGTGTGAAATGTTCTAGAATTGGTGGTTGTGGGTGAGGCCTCGGTCAGGAAGATCCCTAGGGAGGTGAAAGTTCTTATGATGGGCAACCACTCTGATCTTTTGTCCAATGATGATCTTGTCTAGAATTCTGGAAATGATTCTAGAATAACCTCTATGGAAGAGAAGGACCAAGGGAATGGTTACAGGGATGAATACTCTATCTATTTTTCAGGTGATATAGAGGATTAGGTACAAGGTAGTAGGTATCCAAGCCCTAAGAGAAAAGAAGGAGGGGAAACTGTAAGGAGAGGAAGGATTATTCATATTTATCTCTACCAATGGAGAATAGATCTATGAATAATTTTAAGGCCAATAATATGGACAATGAACCCCACCTATCCAAGTTAGTTTGTCAGTAGAAGGAATCTGATGTTGTGCTCAAACATCCTTTAGAACTGCTTATGAGATCAGAAGAGGTAATGGTTGAAACTGTACAATTAATTAATGCCCCAAATGCATAGGCTATAAGAATGATGGAAAATACTCTAAGGGTGCCTCTCAATTGGGAGAAAAGAACCTTGTTGATAAGAAGGACCTGATTTTAATGAAAGGATTCAATAAAGGTAATATAATCATAGAGGAGTATATCCAGTCTCGGGACAACCTGGCATTAAGGTTTGAAGATCTTATGATAGAGGAACCAGAATCTCAGGTACACACTATCTTGTAGAAACTTTTTAGGGAGATTAAAACTAGTAGAATTCAATTTCACTTTAACGGATCGGTTTTTTCCTTTTGTGCTTGAACTTTTGGTTTCTCAATTTTTCCTTAAAACTTTTTGAAAATAAAAAATTAAATTTTGAGTCATCACAGCCAATCCAACTTTTTCCAAAAAATCTAGGTCTATATTCATTTAGAATTTTATTGACACCTTTTAGAACGTTTCTTAACCCATTCAATCCATTATAAATCTGTAAACATTCCAAAGTGTAGTTAATTTTGTGAATAAATTGATTTTACTTATGACTCATGTTTATTTCTCAATGAAAACCATCTTCATCAAGGGACTCAAACTTCTTATCTTTCTCTTTAAAACAAGAATTATGGCCATAAATCACCTTATTCATTTCATTAATCTTGAGATAGAAATTCACAACAATTATGGAATTCATCTAACTAGAAAACTAATTGTCTAACTCTTCTTATAGCCAGTCATTATCTATTTTGAGTTGATCCACATATTTGGAAGATTATTTTCATAAATTTTTAATATTTCAAATTTTATTTCCTTTAATATCAAACTCTCCGATATCTCTCTAAATTTTTTCCTTGATATAAAAAAATACTTTAATTTTATTGATTGTTTCAAGTTCAGGTTCATCCCTCTCAATAGTATCAATTATAACATCATCGGTGTCAAATATGAATTATATTCTATATTTCTCTATATATTCTTCACTATCATATTATTACTTTATCAAAAAGTTCTTACTTAGAAATTTATTTCCAGATGAACTCCTAATTTTAGTATCTCTTCTAGGAGGTAATATTATTATATCTTCTTTATAACTTCTCCTTTACATTCTTCTTCATCAATTATTATTTGGAACCTTTATATAATATTATTGAATTTACGAAATTGGAAACATGCCAAAGGTAACTTTGTTTTAAATATACTATTTCCTCTATTGAATTATCTTACCACAAGAGATATATATTCATCATCCACACCTTCTTCACCATCATTATCTTTAGATATGTCATGTTTCACCATAAAATTAAAATAAATATCCTTATTTTAATTAATTAATGTTTCTTTCGGCTTTACTCCCATTTCATAGGTCACCAGGCTTCTTTGAAGACACTCAAGAGATAACCAAGTCCTTTTATTCAAGATCTGATATCTTTGGATTATACTGAGGTGGAAAGCATAAAAAATATTATTTAAAATATAAATATCTTTAATTTATTCTCCCAATCCTCAATTATCACCTACAATGTTAGTGAGTTAGTTAAATAAACTGTCATCATTTTCATTAGGGTGTATATTCATATCATCAAACTTGTTTTCATCACATGAATATTTTTTTCCTTCACTATACATTCTCATTTGAAAATGTTTTTCAATTTTTCCCACATGGACTTGTAACTATCAAATATCATCACTTTCATATATATATGATTAGTCGAAGCTTTATATAGTGAATTCTGAGCGTTTGAATCAGCATCGAGTAGCTTCATATCCACTTTATTCATGGAAAATTCTAAAACCTCACTAACTTGTATCTCACGTATAGTAGCTGAGAAAAAATTTAATCCAAGAGATAATAGGTGAGATCTCATCCCATTTATACAATCATGATAGTGGATTCTATCAAATAGAGGAACCCCTTTATCATTTATAGTGTTCTTCATTCCGAGCATAAAAATATAGATTCAACACCTCTAATGTAAGAACCCAGTTTTTGTTATAAAAGACTTTGGAATATTCTTGATGTAATTCTAGAGTAGTGTCTTTAGACGGCGTGCGATTCGGAGCCCCGGTGTGGCTGGAATTAAATCTTCAGTGCTTTTGCACTGGGAACGCCAAATAAATGGTATAACTCCTAAACAGTGTTTCGGATCAAAAATATGAGTGTACTTATGGGTCCGAAATGGGGTTTTTACCCTAGGAATGACATAAAGCATGTCGGCGCGGGACGTTGGGACCCCTCTCCCATTACCGGAACGTTAAACAGATAAATAAAATAATTAATTTATTCGTTTAATGGTTAAACTCAATTATCTATTAAATGGTTGCTTGAATGGGAAAACTGAGGGCACCGTTGAGTCCAGAACGTGCTGTTTACCCTAGGATGGGTGTAACTTTCACGGGCATGGGCCTTCTGTGAAAAATGTCACCAGATGCCTTTCCGTAATTTAGTGACCTCGGTCGTTAAATTTTATAACTTTTGAACAAGGGCTTTGATTAAAATTCTGAGACCGCCGTTGTGCTCAGGAGGTGGTTTTTACCCTAGGGAAGGCTTAACCTAGATCTCTTCGAGAGTTTCGGATGGGGGTTAAATTGGGGGTTTAAATTAATTAAAATTTTTAATAAATTTTTCTTTATTTAAACAAAATTATCCCCTCCCTCTCCTTTGTTTTCCGGGCGGAGGGAGCTCTCAATCAAGGAGCTCCCAACTTCAACCTCCTCTCCTCCTCCCCCCGAGCCAAGCGGAAGTGACGATGGTGGTGGTGCGTTGAAGGTGTGAATCGTCGGGCTACGCCCAATAGGTAGACGTCGTTTTGTTTCATATTAAGTTTCCGCACCTCCTTTGAATCCATAAAAATTCGTCAAATTTCTTTTTGATCGTCGAGCGAAGCCCACAAATGCGTAGTACATGTTACGAGCTTTCTGATGCTTGTTTCAGTTCTAATTTCCGAGTCCCAAGGCAACTGCAGTGCTTCTACGAAGTTTCGAGGGTTTTTGGTGTTTTTCTGGCGGATCCCCATGCGGCAGCGGCGGCCCGACCTTAGGCAGGCGGCGGCTCAGCGGGTTCGGCGGGGCTTCTCGACAGCGGGCGTCGGCGAGGGCTGGCGGTCAGGCGGCTGCAGGGGAGGCTCCGGCTGTGAGTGTGGTGGTCGGACGAGCGGGCTTCAGCGGAGGTGCAGCGGGCCTCGGCGAAGGAGAGCACCAGGAGGCGGCGGGAGGGGCTCCGGCTGCAGGCGTCGGGCGCGCGATAGGGGTGGGGGGGCAGACCGGCCCTTTGACCGGTTGACGCGAGCGGAAGACCGGGGTCTTTAGACCCCGGCTGGAAGACAAGGACCCGCATACTGTGGGTCCTGTGGAAGCGGAACTGGACCGGCCCTAGTTGGTTTGGGCGAGGCAGTCGGCCCGTGCAAACCGTGGGCCGGTTCAGGCGAGGTGGGTCGGGCGAACCGGCCCGGCCCACCTATTTCTGTCCTTTAAAAAAAATTAAAACGCTCCTAAAATTTAGACCGGGTGTCGGATTTGCGTGATATCTACGACGATGCGATCCTTGGACCTAGACAGACTTTTTGAGATGGTCTCAGGAATTTTTAATTCCCGGGATGAGGGGCTCAGTGCCACGACACGTACAATAAGTGGTTTAGTGTTTTCCGAGGTTCTTGTTTTGGGCGGGCGGAAACCTCTGATGTATGATTTGGGCACCGTCAGAGGCGTTGAGACCCTAGCATCGAGACGAATATTTTAAAGGGGTTTTCAGGCGTTGAAACCAGAGTTGAGACGTGGGCCCCACGACCCGTCTTTTAAGCTGCGAGTCGTGTTTCACAACTTTTTCTTCGGACGTCTGTTTGGGGCATGCGAGCAGTCAATTATGGGTATTTTTCTGAGGTCATTGCAATGGAGAAATCTGACCGCTTTAATTCCACACGATGGTGCGGGCCTCACGAGGGTCGTTTTAGGAGTTCGTGGTGATTTCCAAGTTCGTCACCGGTTGTCCATTTTGGACAATTGGATAGTCAAACATGTGTATTTTTTAAAGAGGATCACAATGGTGGGATCCGTTCGTTGCGCTTCGGGACCGGGATGCAGGTCCCACGAAGGACCGCTCGTGTGCGGTATGTAAAAGTGCATCTTTTCTCTAGATATCCATTTCATGCAAGTATGCAGTCAATTTGATGTGCTTTTTTGAGGGGATCGCAATGGTGTGATGCGCCCGACTGTTTTCAGGACTGAGGGTCGGGACCACGGGACTCTGTTCGGGCGTCAAGCGGTGTCGAACATCTTTTCCGTCGGATATCCATTTGAGGCGAGTAAATAGTCATTCTCGCATGTTTTTTCGTGAGGATTACAATGGTATGGTCTGTTTGTATGTGCGGAGACTCATTCGAGATCTCATTAAATGTGAAAGCATGAAAGGTGCTCTGATGGTGGTTCTTCCTGCAGTGTTTGTAGGGAACCCTTGATGTGTAATCGTGTTCACTCCCGTGTGAGTGGAGTAGATGTTTAGAGAGATGTGGTTGTCCATGCTAGGGCTGTGGAGGAAGCAGGTTGGCGAAACTGCGTTTTCTCCCTTCACGTTGACGTTGGGTGTCGTGTGCACGATAGCCTTTGGGCTAGAAATGTGGTATACTCTAGGAGTATACGAGAATTCCTGTAGGTACATGTTGTGGTTTGTACCCAAGGACGTTTGTGTTCTTGGTTCAGAGATGACATAGGGCCACACATCGTGTGGGCTCCTTGTATGTGTCGTGTTCTACTTTACGTACCTCTGACCTTTCGTGACGTAGAGGGTCCTTCTGCTAACGATGGTTTAGACCAGCAGGGTTATTGTGGATTCTGGTGTGACCAATACTTTATGCGGGAACCAATCCTCTACTCGTAAGGTTGCTTCGAGTAGGGATATCCATAGCATTTCTGAGTTTACCCTCCAGCAGAGACTAGGCAGTGGGTTTCTCATTGACTTCTTCGAGTTTACCCTCCAGCAAGGTTGGGCAGTGGGTGGACTATCTACTTCTTCTAGGTTTACCCTCCAGCAGAGACTGGGCAGTGGGTCGCCTGTCGACTTCTTCTAGGTCTACCCTCCAGCAGAGACAGAGCAGTGGGTCGCCTGTCGACTTCTTCCAGGTCTACCCTCTAGCAGAGACTGGGAAGTGGGTCGTTTGTCGACGTCTTAGGGTCTACCCTTCAGCAGAGACTGGGCAGTGGGTCACTGAATGACCTCTTAGGGTCTACCCTCCAGCAGAGACTGGGCAGTGGGTCACCCGACAACCTCTTAGGGTCTACCCTCTAGCAGAGACTAGGCAATGGGTCACCCAACGACCTCTGAGGGTCTACCCTCCAGCAGAGACTGGGAAGTGGGTCACCTGACGACCTCTTAGGGTCTACTCTCCAGCAGAGACTGGGCAGTGGGTCACCCGATGACCTTTTAGGGTCTACCCTCTAGCAGATACTAGGCAGTGGGTCACCCAACGACCTCTGAGGGTCTACCCTCCAGCAGAGACTAGGTAGTAGGTCACCCGACGACTTCTTTCAAACTCAGCCCTTTCTTCTAGGCTAGTTTGTGGATTTTCTCCATGACTACCAGAGTGGGACCCTTGGATTGTACGAGTTAGTGATGTGGCAGCGTTGGCTTTGAGCGGACCTCTCAATTGTGTGATAGTGACGAGGTGTGGTTTGAATTTCCCAGAACTATCAAGTAGGAGGGTCACTTTCCCCACCGAGACACGTCATTGTGACGCGACCTAAAACCGTGCGGCGAGTCAGTGCTGCCCAAAGCGAATAGTGTCAAGGTGCAGTGATTTGAGCCCCTTGACTTGCAGTTCAGGACTGGCGTACGGATACTGGGCATCGATGTTGTTTACTTATGGGACTGTTGGCTAATCACTTTCTTAGGCTAAGCTACGATATGGAGATCCCCTTACGAGCTTTTTTGGGTTTCTTGACAGAGCATATATATATGTATACCTTGTTTCAATGATCACTCCTTGGGTTTTGGCTACTCTCCTTTCAGGAGAGGCGAAGATACGTAGGGTATGCCACATGATTTCCATGTCTAGATTCTCATGGTTGGACAAGTCTACTCTCTTTCTATAGGTAGTGAAGACTTGACGAGAAGTTTATCTTCTCACCGCTTCTAGCTCCTTGTGTTTGGACGAGTTTATTTCCTTCCTCTTGTTGGGTTGAGATGTACTCTTTATTTCACTCTCGGTTATACTCATTTACTTTTCTCTGTTCGATCTACTGATCACCTCTTCAGTGCCTTCTTTGTTGCTCCCTCAAGCCTTGGAGGAATCCTACTGAGTATTTTTATACTCACCCCTGCTTGGGCTTTTCCCGCACATGGTGTGCCCTTGCTGATGACGGACATGTTGGTCGTGACTTCATTGGAGCTTAGGAGTTCGGGAACTTGGACCACGTGTGGTGGTCGTAGTCGGGTTCCAGGTGTGGGACCCTCCCAGTTGTTTTCTTTTGTTTACCTGTTGACGGGTTGTGGTACTTTTCTGGTTGGGCGTGTGTTTTTTCCCTTTTATTTTCAGTTTACCTTCAACACTTTCTTTGTACTGTTTAGAGGTTGATGCACTTTGTGGTTTATTTATAGCAGTTAGTACTTTACTTTCCCTTTTAATCTGCACTTTTGCATTGAGTGTACTGTGTGTGTGTGTGTGTGTGTGTGTGTGTGTGTGTGTGTGTGTGTGTGTGTGTGTAGGTACTCAGGCAAAGGTCTCCCAGAGTTTTTTAGCCTCCGGCGCTTGTCGCCAGCCCCTGTCCTATAGAGGCGGGCTTGGGGTAGTTGCTGCTCGAGCCCGAGTAGGGTCGGGTCGTGACAAAGTGGTATCAGAGGCGGTTCGTTCCTTGGGACGTTGTTCGGATGTCCCTAAAAAATAATTGGTTGGGATCTAGGGCAACAGTGCCAACGTGTCTCAAGAGCGGCTCTCAGGCCAGGGAGTCTAGTGATGGTGCAGTGGACGACGTATCCATTCACCAGGACCCTGATAACCTACTTGTCAACTCGGCATACTAAGACACTCATTGTAGGGAAATTGGTTTGTGCATCACATGGGATTGACTCTTTGACTGTCCTTCTTAAATCAGCTCCCCATTATTGTTACGGTTGTATACATATATGCTCATCTGATTGCGGCACTCCTTGATAACATTCAGGATGTATCCACGAAGACAGCCAGCTAGGATACCAGCTTTGGTTCGTGACAGCGACCCTGTGAGTTACGAGGCCTCAGTCCAGGACCCATCATGCGAGTCCCTTTCTCCGGGTGGGCCGGTATCAGCACCCCCACCTGGTGAGCAGCAGACAACTTCAGCAGAGCAGACTGATCTTGAGCACGGGTTGAGCGCGCTATGTGAGTTCCAGTGACAGAGACCACTGAGGATTAGTGGTGAGCCAGACCCTCAGGAAGCATAGGTTTGGCTAGAGATAGTGGTTCACCTCTTCAGGCTTGTGCAGACTCCGACAGATCTTATGGTGGCTTTGGCCGCCAGCCTTTTCCACGGAGCAGTTGGGCATTGGTGGAGTCTGGTGACTCAGTTTCTCGATGAGTCGTTGCTTTCGTGGGGAGACTTTTAGCTGTTGTTTTGTGAGGAGTTTTACCCCTCTTGCTTACGCTCCGTTTTGATCCAGGATCTCCTGTAGTTTCACCAGGGAGGGATGATGGTGGATGAGTACGCGACTAGGTTCGCGGACCGTGCACGTTTTTACTCAGACTTGGTCCATGACGGCAACTTCTGAGCACGGAAGTTCGAGTGGGGTCTCCGTAGAGATATTTGTGCTATCATAGTACCCTTGGTCATTTCCAATTATATTGAGGTTCTAGAACAGGCGCTGGTGATAGAGAGCTTCCTGTCACGCTCTATAGTTGGTGGTGGAAAAAGGCTCCACAGAGCCGAGACGTCTGCCGCAGCTAGCGGGTGTCGGGTGACAGAACCTCGACGCAGGTGGCTTTTCGATAACCAAACTCAGGGGCGTGGTCGTACACCAGAGTGGCATCTGAGTGCACTAGTGCATCCCGGAGAGAGTCGGTATTATGCTTGCGATGGGCGAGGTCACCTGGTGCGTGACTGCCCGACCTGGCACGCTGAGAATATCGGGTAGGAAGCAGGTGCACCACCACGACAGAGGCAGCATCGTGATCGGAGTAGCACCCAGAGATGTGGTGCTAGTGGAGGAGTGGGGGAAACTGCTAGTGGGGGACGAATTTATAAGGTCTTCCCATCACCACCAGGCGGTCCACGTCAGGCTCCAGGAGCTGACAGTTGGGACCACGGATAACCGTGAACTTTGGATGTCTATGATCCTGCAGAGCATGAGATGATAAGAGGTACGCTCTACATCTCTTCTACTTTTTTCAGTATAATTGTTAAGACTCTGTATGTTAAAATCTTTTCTCCCTGCTCCTTGTTTGAGGTGTTACTAGGGTGACGCGGGGCGTCAGTGTAACCCTGTGTTGGTAAGGTAAAAGGTGTGGGACCTTTTTCTTTAGTCGATGGCATCGACTCCTTCGCTCTCCGAGCATGTAAGAGAGTCTGGGTCGTGGGACATCGACTGTGAAACCTTGTGTGACCATATATCCTTGAGTGTTTCACCATATGGATATTCTGAAGGAGGGAATCACCGGGCTTTGTCCCAGGTCCAAACGGTGATTCCAGTCATGGCGTGCAATGTAGGAGTTTGTCCGGGGAGGTGAGTTACCCCCGAGGGCCTTCTGGCCATTTGAGATCGTGCGAAGGGAGGGCAAGGTTGTCTACCGCCTTGCCCTAAACCCAAAGACTGGTGTGGGTTCACGACATCTCCTACGTGACTCACCCGAGAAGAAGTGTGCGTGCTCCTATGCATGTCATCGGCAAGGGTCAGACCTCACGTGAACAGATCAAATTCTTTGGTCTGTGTGCGGTGGTGCAGAACTGTACAAGAGTTCTTCTGGGTACGAGAGAGCTAGGTGTGGGCTTAGTACCCTAAGTTGTTCCCTGGTTTTGCTTTTTGGGGATGAAAATATTTAAGGAGGGATGATTTAAGAACCCGGTTTTTTTATAAAAGACTTTGGGATATTCTTGATGTTATTCCAGAGTAGTGTCTTCAGACGGCGTGTGATTCCGAGCCCCGGTGTGGCCGGAATTAAATCTTCAGTGCATTCGCACTGGGAACGCCAAATAAATGGGATAACTCCTAAATAATGTTTCAAATAAGAAATCTGATTGTACGGATGGGTCCAAAATGGGGTGTTTACCCTAGGAACGACATAAAGCATGTCGTCGCGGGAGGTTGAGACCCCTCGCCCGTTACCGGAACGTTAAACGGATAAATAAAATAATTAATTTATTCGTTTAATGGTTAAACTCAAGTATCTCTTAAACAGTTACTCATATGGGAAAAATGTGGGAACCGTTGAGTCTGGAACGTGCCGTTTACCCTATGAGGGGTGTAAATTTCACGGGCGCGGGTCTTCTGTGAAAAATGCCACCAGGGGCGTTTTCGTAATTTAGAGGCCTCAGTCGTTAAATTTTATAAATTTTGAACGAGGCCTTGGATTAAAATTATGAGACCGCCGCTATTCTTGGGAGGTGGTGTTTACCCTAGGGGAGGCTTAACCTTGATCTCGTCGAGAGTTTCGGATGCGAGTTAAATTGGGGAGTTTAAATTAATTAAAATTTTAATAAAATTTTCATTATTTAAACATAATCTACCCCCCTCTCTCTCCTTTGTTTTCCTGGAGGAGGGATCTCGCAATCAAGGAGCTCCCAACTTCAACCTTCTCTCCTCCTCCCCCCGAGCCAAGCGGAAGTGACGACGGTGGTGGTGCGCCGAAGGTGTAAAGCGTCGGGCTACGCCCAACAAGTAGGCGTCGTTTTGTTTCGTATTAAGTTTTCACACCTCATTTGAATCCATAAACATGTGTCGAATTTCTGTTTGATCATCAAGCGAAGCCCATAAATGTGTATTACATGTTCTGAGCTTTCCGATTCTTTTTTTGGTTCGAATTTTTGAGTCCCGAGGCGACCGCAGCGCTTCGAGGAAGTTTTAATGGTTTTTGGTGTTTTTCTGGCGGATCCCCACGCGGCAGCGGCGGCCCGGCCTCAAGCAGGCGGCGACTCAGCAGGTTCGGAAGGGCTTCTCGGCAGCGGCCGTTAGTGAGGGCAGGCGGCGAGGCGGATGCGGGGGAGGCTCCGGCTGCGAGTGTAGTGGTCGGGCGAGCGGGCTTCAGCGGAGGCGCAGCGGGCCTCGGCGAGGGTGAGCGCCAGGCGGCGGCGGGAGGGGCTCCGGCTGCAGGCACTGGGCGCGCGACACGGGGGGGGGGGGGGGGGGGCAGACCAGCCCTTTGGCCGGTTGATGCGAGTGCAAGTCCGGGGTATTTGGACCCCGGCTGGCAGACAAGGACCCGCGTACTGCGGGTCCTGTGGAAGCGGAACCGGACCGGCCGCAGCCGGCACGCGCGAACCACGGGCCGGTTCAGGCGAGGTGGGCCAGCCGAACCGGCCGAGCCCACCTATTTCCGTCCTTTAAAAAAAGTAAAACACTCCTCAAATTGAGACCGGGTGTCGGATTCGCGTTCCGTCTACGGCAACGCAATCCTTGGATCGAGACAGACTTTTTGAGATGGTCTTGGAAATTTTTAATTACCATGACGAGGGGCTCGGTGCCACGACGCATACGATTAGTGGTTTAGTGTTTTCTGAGGTTCTTGTTTAGGGCGGCGCGGACACATCTGATGTCCGATTTGGGGGCCATCAGAGGCGTTGAGAACCTAGCGTCAGAAGAAAATTTCCAAGGGGTTTTCAGGCGTTGAAACCAGAGTTGAGACGTGAGCCCCACGGCCCGTCTTTTAAGCTGCGAGCCGCGTTTCACAACTTTTTCTTCGGACGTCCATTTGGGGCATGCGAGGAGTCGATTCTGGGTGTTTTTCTGAGGGCATTGCAATGGTACAATCCAACCACTTTAATTCTGCATGGTGCAGCGGGACCCACAAGGGCCGTTTTGGTAGTTGGCGGTGATTTCCAAGTTCTTCACCGGTTGTCCGTTTTGGACAAGTGGATAGTCAATCTTGTGTACTTTTTCGAGAGGATCGAAACAGTGTGATCCGTTCGTTGCATTTTATGATCGGGATGTGGGTCCCATGAAGGACCACTCGTGTGCGGTATGGCGAAGTGCATCTTTTCTCTAGATATCCATTTCACGCAAGTAGGCAGTCAATTTGACGTGCTTTTTCGAGGGGATCACAATGGTGGGATGCGCCCGACTGTTTTCGGGACCAAGGATCGGGACCACGGGACGTCGTTCGGGTGTCAAGCAGTGTCAGACAGCTTTTCCATCGGATATCCCTTTGAGGTGAGTAAATAGTCGTTCTCACATGTTTTTTCGCGAGGATTACAATGGTACGATCCGTTTGGATGTGCGATGACTCGTTTGAGATCTCATTAAATGTGAAAGCATGAAATGTGCTCTGATGGTGGTTCTTCCTACAGTGTTTGTAGGGAACCCTTGGCGTGTAATCTTGTTCACTACCGTGTGAGTGGAGTAGATGTTTAGAGAGATGTGGTTGGCCATGCTAGGGCCGTGGAGAAAGTAGGTTGGCGAAACTACGATTTCTCCCTTCGCGTTGATGTTGGGTGTCGTGTGCACGATATCATTTGGGCTGGAAATGTGGTATACTCTGGGAGTATAAGGTACATGTTGTGGTTTTTACCCAAGGACTTTTGTGTTCTTGGTTCGGAGATGACATAGGGCCACACGTTGTGTGGGCCCCTTGTACGTGTCGTGTTATACTTTACGTACCTTTGACATCTATTAATGCAGAGGGTCCTTCTGTTAATGATGGTTTAGACCAGTAGGGTTATTGTGGATTCTGGTGTGACCAATACTTTACGCGGGCACTGATCCTCTACTCAGGAGGTTCCAATAGGGATGGCCAGAGCATTTCCGAGTTTACCCTCCAGTAGAGATTGGGCAGTGGGTTGCTCATTGACTTCTTTGGGTTTACCCTCGAGCGGGGCTGGGTAGTGGGTCATCTGTCGACTTGTTCCAGGTCTACCCTTCAGCAGAGACTGGGCAGTGGGCCGCATGTCGACTTCTTCCAAGTCTACCCTCCAGCAGAGACTAGGTAGTGGGTCGCCTGTCAACATCTTAGGGTCTACCTTCCAGCAGAGACTGGGCAGTGGGTCACCCGAAGACCTCTTACGGTCTACCCTCCAGCAGAGACTCGGCAGTGGGTCACCCGACGACCTCTTAGGGTCTACCCTCCAGCAGAGAATGGGCAGTGGGTCGCCCGACGACCTCTGAGGGTCTACCCTCCAGTAGAGACTGGGAAGTGGGTCACCCGACGATCTGTAAGGGTCTACCCTCCAGCAGAGACTGGGCAGTGGGTCACTCGATGACCTCTTAGGGTCTACCCTCCAGCAGAGACTGGGCAGTGGGTCACCCGACGACCTATGAGGGTCTACCCTCCAGCAGAGACTGGGCAGTGGGTCACCCGACGACTTCTTTCAGACTCAGTCCTTTATTCTAGGCTAGTCTGTGGCTTTTCTTCATGACTACCGGATCGGGACCCTTGGATTGTATGGGTTAGTGATGTGGCAACATTGGCTTTGAGCGGACCTCTCGACTCTGTGACAGTGACGAGGTGTGGTTTGACTTTCCTAGAACTCTCAAGTGCGAGGGGTGCTTTCCCCACCAAGATGCATCCTTGTGACGTGGCTTAAAACCGTGCGGGCGAGTCAGTGCTTCCCAAAGCAGATAGTGTCAAGGTGCGGTGATATGATCCCCTTGACTTGCAGTTCGGGGCAGGCGTATGGATACTGGGCATCGATGGTGTTTACTTCTAGGACTGTTGGCTACTCACTTTCTTGGGCTGAGCTAAGGGATGGAGATCCCCTTACGATCTTGTTCGGGTTTCTTGACAGAGCATATATATATGTATACCTTGTTCCAGTGCCCACTCCTTGGGTTTTGGCTACTCTCCTTCCAGGAGAGGTGAAGACGCGCGGGATATGTCACGTGCTTTCCATATCTAGCTTCTCGTGGTTGAACGAGTCTAATCTCCTGCTATAGGTAGTGAGACTCAATGAGAAGTTCATATTCTCACCGCTTATAGCTCCTTGTGTTTGGATGAGTCTGATTTCTTCCTCCTATTGGGTTGAGTTGTACTCTTTACTGCACTCTCGGTTATACTCCTTTACTTTTCTCTATTCGATCTACTGCTCACCTTTTTAGTACCTCCTTTGTTGCTCCCTCGAGCCTTCAGGGCATCCTACTGAGTATTTTTATACTCATCCCTGCTTGGGCTTTGCCCGCACTTGGTGTGCTCTTGCAGACGACGATAGGTTGGTTGTGACTTCAGTGGAGCTTAGGAGTTCGGGAGCTTGGACCGTGTGCGGTGGTCGTAGTCGGGTTCCAGGTGTGGGACCCTCCCAGTTATTTGCTTTTGTTTACCTGTTGTCGGGTTGTGGCACTTTTCTGGTTGGGCACGTGTTTTTGCCCCTTTTCTTTTCAGTTTACCTTCAGCACTTTCTTTGTACTATTTAGAGGTCGATGCACTTTGTGGTTTATTTATAGCAGTTAGTATATTACTTTCCCTTTTACTCTGCACTTTTTCATTGAGTGCGCTGTGTGTGTGTGTACAGGTACTCAGGCAAAGGCCTCTCCAAGTTGTTTAGCCTTCGGTGCTTGTCGCCAACCCCTGGCTATGGAGGCGAGCATGGGGTAGTTGCGGCTCGAGTCCGGGTAGGGTCGGGTCGTGACATCTAACCATTGCTCTATTACCACTTATTACAACCCAAGAAACATTGAGAGGGGAAGGTTGAATCAAGGTGTAAAATTTCATTTTTTATTCATAGGATCTTGCCCCTATATTGGTAGGAAATCATTAAATGTTTAAAGTGGGTTCCCTAGACCCATCATGTGATATACTTTGATTAAAACTACATGTATATAGTTATGTGTGTGTGTGTGTGTTTATCTTACCATAATAGTATCGATACATCTATGCCTGCTATATTTATGATAATTTCCTTAGATTTCATGTCATATTAAAGGGTTATAGAAGATCCCAGTTTATAATGAGAACCTAGAGATACCATGAAACTAATCTAAAAGTAATTTCATATAGTCCAGATACATCAAACTGAAAGGACACAGATGATGTGTGAATAACAGATGTCGGGGGCTCATAAGCAATGAGACTTATTCTCATTAAGATTGCACGTGGTGATCTCTAGTAGTGTAGATCATGATGACTGATCTTCCAATAGGAACAACAAATGTTTTAGGTGTCATTTTTTGTTCCTATCTATAGACTTGTATATTAGTCTCTTGACTTGAGATTAATATCAACGTGGGCCATTTGACCTTTTACTTTGATGCAATGAAAAAACCATGATAATGAAGTCGTGGAGAGGTAGTTTTTTTTAGTGGTATAACATTGGTTTAATGATCAAGATATCATTTTTTTCTTTTGAGTTGAGGAAATGATATCTCTGGCCTGGTAGATCTGGATGATAGTACCTTTATTAAATCCATGGTCATGGTAGTTGAGGGTAATTCCATCTAGTCATATCAACAAATAATAAAGCAAGAAAATGACGATTAAACAAATGTGCATCCTACTTTATGATATATCATATGACAAAGAGATTATATTACACAATGCATATATGTAGGTTGGTTGTCATTGCTATGACTACTCTGTATCCCGTTATGGGTCATAATGGTTTGCTGGATTCTACTCTCGGTTTGTGAATATTATTTAGTACTATTGACATAAAGGCCTAGAGATTCACACATAATAGTGCATTCAATATTCTGGCTAATTTTTCTTAATAGGTATATAGGACATAGTGGGTCCCGCCACAGGGTCTGAGAGTTGTCCAAGATTTATCAATCACCAAAAAATAAATTAATTCAATATTATTCAAGTATAGAATAATTGTGTTGGTTTTTTTTATTAAAAGTATTTACTAGTGTTTAAGTGAACAATTATAATAATATTAAATTAATTAATATTATTTCAATATCCAAGGTTCATTTAATATTAGCGGGAATCATGAGTCGTGTTAATGACTCGTGTTTATCACATAATATATTTAATATATATATATATATATATATATATATTACATGTATGTGATGAAATATAAATAATATTTATGATGCAATTAGTTCTTCATAATTATTTATTTAGTGGATGACAAATATATAGGGGAAGTTAACCCTAACCATGTATTTATCACACCCACTATATAAGTAAATGATGAGCTCATTTCCAAGAACAATGGAATTCATTTCCAATTGATTTAGATCTCATCTCTCCTCCTCCCACATCCTTGAGAGAGAAAGATTCCCTTTAAGCAATTGATGTAAGGACATCTTTACGAATCATAGGAACATAGTCGAGGTGATCGTTGTGACATCAAGGGGATCATCGGAGCTCCATGCCAGAACTCTGAATTTAATGATCAGTGTTCGGGTAGTTTCTTGAAGAATGTGTGGATGGTCCAGCGGGGTTCAGCTTTTCATCTTTCAAGTAATGATCACTGATGAAAAGTTGTAGTTGAACTCACCGCCAATTAAATGTGGTACTTCTTTAATTTAATTTTTGCGATTATTTAATTCACATCAGATCCTTGGACGTGTATCGGGCTAGGATCACCAGAGATGATGATGTTACGTTGCATCAGTAATAATTTTTTTAAAATCTCAGGCCCACCATGTACTGTTGGATGCCTCAGTACCTTCAATTTATATTAGAGAGGTCGTGTGAATTTTCTGAGACAAATAAAAATTAGTTTTCATTAAATTAAGTAGATAGTTTTAATTCAGTCTTAATGGAATAGAGAACAGGTCGGTCCGATTATGGATGACCAAGTTATGACCATTCAAATTTTTTGGTATGGATCGAAAATGAGGTTTTGGTGTTTTTTGAACTAAAAAACAGTATAATTAAATATCTAAAAATCTTGTTCTGATCAGGTTCTATTTAGAACATTTTTCCGGCGACAAAATGGTTGGCTTCCTTTGGAATCATTTTCAATAAAATTTAACATAAAATGGGGGAGGGTTGAAAAGAATCACTTGGAACGGAAGCAAGAACAAATATATATATTAAATATTTAATAATTATTATTTTTAAAGGATATGGGTAGCCTTTTTGGAAAAATGATAGAAGACAAGTGGGGTGGGGATTGGGATGTCAATGACTGTCGCACCCCTCGTCGGAACTCACGCCCCACCGTCCTGACTGTCGCACCCCTCGTCAGAACTCACGCCCCACCGTCCGATCGAGACCGCCACGTTGTTGTCTCATCCGACCTCTGCAGTACCTGATCTGATTCGACCCAACCCACAATTAGTCCGAATGAGAATTTTGGACACTGGGAAATATTTTAATTTAATGGTCAATTAATTTATATAATTAATTTAATTTCACTATTAAAGTAAATTAATGAAATATTAATTTATTAGTTTAAAATATTAATAGTTTTATTATTTAAAATAGTTAATTTAATTTCAGTATTAAATTAAATTAGATGATTAATTTAATTTATGTAATAGAAATTAAATCAATCCATGAACCAATGTAAATAAATTATTTGAATTATATAATTCATATAATTTGTTTTTAATTCCTCAAATTTAAATTTATTTCATTTATTTTTTTCGTGTATTTACTTTACATACCTACTGGTATTGAGAAATTGACCAAGGATCAAATTACTTCATGATGTAGCGCCCATGGCCACGTCGTGATGTAGCGCCCAACACCGCTCTACCTAGCACCGTCAAAGGTGGCCAACCGACACCCACGACAAGCCCTCCACTAGGGACTCCTCCCAGGTGACGCGCTCGACCTCCTTGCTAGAGCCACCTCAAACTGGTGCGCCGCCCAGCCTCACCGGCAGCAGACCTGTGTCGGCCAGCTGTCTAGTCTGAGCCTTCCCTATGGAGGTGCAGTGCACCAGTCTGGCAGACCGGCACCGCCGCCAGCCTCAACTGAAGCCCGAGTTCTGGTCGCCTCCTCCTCGCCTCGGCATCCCCACTAGCAGTGAACCCCGTCGGTCCTTGGCTCCTCCGTGCGCTGCCTTGCGGGTCCTTGTTCCCTCAGCGGCGCAGCACGACCAAGACTCGCCTGAGTCATCTCCTGTTTGTCTAGCCGTGGGTCAAACCAAACTGAAGAGGTATTGCCAGTTTATTTATGTCCAGACTAGAGCACTCCAAAATGGGCACAGATGGGTCCGCCCTTCTAGAAACGGGATTGGGTGGGCCTTCCCAGCCCTCAACACCCCTACACGAGGTCGTTATCACCCGAATTGGGCCTGCACAGGTTCGCCCCGACCCGTACAGGCTCTGTCGGAAGTTTCATGAGCCCGGGTGATTTAATTTAATTAAAATTAATTAAACTAATTAATTTAATTTCATTTGATAATTAAATTAATTATGTATTGATTTTTTTAAAATATTTAATGCAGCATATTTAATTTAATTGGGATATTAATTAAATTAATTAATTAATTTAATTTTCAGTTTTAAAATTAAATTAATTAATCGGGACCGAACGACGTTAAATTAAATTAAAAACAAGGGTGATGTTTTTAATTCAATTAAATGCCCTCAAAATTTATTTTAATGTAAGTTTAATTTTATTCTGCATTTATTTTATGTACACGAGTAAATGTGTAATCTGATCATGAGCTGGAGACCGACCGATGTATGTCTGGTGCCTTTTATTTAATTATTGCATGTAGTTTTGTAATAATTATTTTAGTTAAATAAAAGGCGATCTGCGTATAGTCTCAGTGTCATTATATGTATAAGGGCATGCACGCCCATTCTCAGAGTTGTATTTTATACCCTGAGAACCCCTCGCCTGTGTGCGAGTACAATTGTATAATGATGAGATGAGGCTTGACGCACTTCGTGCCAAGTGACAGCGATGCACCATATAGGAGTTGGTTGCATTAGATGGGAAGACGTTGATGTTCAAGTTGCAAGCCACGCGACTAAAGGTACTTACCCCTAGGGTTTTGGTTGGTCCGTTATTCACTCAACGGATCAAACATTAGAATCAGCTCATGATCAGATGTTCATTTTATTGCTATATGGTTTATTATTTTGTTAATGTGTATTTTATTGCGTGATCACATAAAATAATAATAAACAAGCATACAAGATAAAATGAACATGTGACGTGATGAAATTTCTATTTCTTGTATGATCAGTTGTGAGTGTGATCACATAGTAAGTGCTTAAAAAATAGAAAATGATTTCTTTCATCACACTAAAAATAATAAAACCCTAAAATATATATTAAGTCATAACAGCCTTCCGTCATTCAAATTTGGACAAAACCGGCTGTTTGAGGTGCCAGTCATGCCATAACTGAGTGTGCCTCTTACTACTGGGGAGTCCTTAAAAGAATAATGAATTGACTTACCTAAATTGCAGAAAAGAAATAACCATACCTAGCCTGTTGTAATTTTAGAGGCAAGTGTTGAGTAAATCAAGTTCTGATTTTAAGAAGTTGAGACTTCACTCAACAGATCAAGGATCCACAAGTTAAAGCGGTCAGCCAACCAAAATCCCATCTAGAACCCTCTAAGTAGTGGTGTAACCATATCTTGTAGACTATGAGGGGTGGTTCTGGGATCCTTTCCACTAGAATACTCAAGTGAAAAAGTATCCTGACTCTAGTATAGAGGGTTCCTAGAATCCTATAAAATAGTGGGAGACATTACATGATTTAAGTAATTAATAAAATATGACTAAACCGGTAATGAGATAAAAGGGACTCATCTGCTAAAATTCATTTTGTAGAAAAAATGGAAAGTTATACCACAAGTTTAAAAACTGCAATATTGTATTGGACAAAGTAAATGTCCACCCTGACACGAGTATCCATGAATAGTATAGGCGCATGCGCATAGTACTATGATATAGGAAACTCAAGGTGCCAGTGTCCCCAACACTGTTAAACTACTTCCAGAAGCAAGGGTGAAAAATGCTTACAGGAGACTAATGTAGAAATCATATGATGGCTATATCATTATGCCGTCATCAACATCCGATGTCAGTTGTGGTCGCTACACCATGATGTATGATATAAACATGAAGTCTCATCTCTGAGATGTTTTCATGGAGAAAGCGAAGGAATGATATGAATAAGGTGATGGTTGTAACGACATGTGTAAATTGAAAGATTCATCATGATCTTTAAATGGATCCCTTTCTCATATCATTTTCACCACATTACTCAAGTCTCGTTTTAAGTTACAAAATGAATAAGTATTGAGTAAACACTTCATTACCATTCTAGGCAAGGTTTGCCAAGTGAATAAGTATTCAAAGACAATTATATTTTTAATTCTTATGGCAGATAAATTGAAATGCAATGTGAAAAGGTCAAAATCATTTAATGCCAATGACACATTCACAACGTCCTTTAATTAATGAGGTATTAACATAGGTTATTTGCATTGCATGTTATAAAATAATACTATGGAAGTTTAAATGCAATAAACTGATTTAAGAAGCAAGTTTCCGCTTCTACATCTGGCATATTCATCAATGTAATGTGTCCTTTAACTACTTGGGTATTTAATACTATATGATTTTTACATATGTGTATTTAAATACATTTACCAAGTATAGAAATATTACTAGAAGCCAGGTGTATTTTCCAAGTGGCTGCGAAAGGGTAATACGTAGGCCAGTGGTGAGAAGTACACGAGTTCTTTAATTTCCAAGTGAAAAATTCGTGTTGAACTATTATTGAGTATAATCATAAACATTAATTTCATGTGTCCTTGGACTCATGGAGACATTATTTCAGGTTCTGGAATGAATGATGTTTTTGGTAAACTCAATCACTAATTCAGTAGTACATGAATCATAGGAAATTAGTGATGAATAAAAATTAAGACTTATACCCAGTCGTGACAAGAAAATTATTTGTCAAGTAATACTAAAAGTGGACGTCATGAATATAACAAGTAAGGTATTTAGGCTTGGCATAGCTAAATACCTTTAGTATTATCGACATCATTAGTTTGAAAAAAAAAATCCTTTAGAAATAAAGGTTTTTCATAAAGCTTTTGGAAATAGATCAATAAGTGAGCATGAACTATTACAAGTATAAGCTAGAGGTATATATACTTCATAATATTCCTTTAAGTAATTAAAGAAAAGCAAAGTGAAGTATATGCATGGCCAGGAGATATGAGTTGCTTCGGGTTGGGATATCGAAGAATATCTTGACCAAGCATTCATCAATCACGATAATGTAGCGTTGGGTAATTCCTAAATGAACATTACCTTACTAAATTCAAGACATTGATGTTAATGAGGAGGATTGATGATAAAGTCTTACATGTCAACATTGATCAAAAAACATATAGCAGGGAGAAAAGCCTAAACGCATATGTTATACATCAAAGCATTGATGTAAGTAGTATCAATGTTGCAACTTGTAGAAACATCCATTATATTTCATGAAATGCTTTGAAAATAATAGCATAATCCCATAATCATATGCCAACTATAATGAAAAATGGATATCATACGAGTTTTAGTATGATATAAATTCATTATGTCATAAGGAAACGTGTTTGGATGCAACAAGTTTGTTTAGACATAAAAAAACTTCCATTAAGACAAACACATAGTGAATTTAGTGTAATAATCCTAATGGTGGCTTAGGATATTACATAAATCCCTAAGACAAAAAGGTTATAGTCAAGCGATAGAATACACTTATATATAAGGGTGCACATCTCTATTAGAGATAGTGGGAGCTATATTGACTTGTGTTTAGTCAATGCTAAAGATTCAAAAATAGTTGGCATAGGAACTAGTTCCACAAGTGCATGTGGAACATAGTATGTTCTAGAGACACATACTGCGTAGGAAGGATAAAACCAAGGTGATGTTATTATATTCACCACGATCGGTGATCTATTATTCAATGTGAATAATATTTCCTACAAGTAAGTAGTATATGGAAATTAAATAAAATTGATAAGACCAACTAAAATTCAATTAATGGATTCCATGTATCAAAGTACAAAGGGGATTATTATTTTGAATACTACGGTGGGTATTCAAGTGAATTGATACATGGATGGTACAAGTGTAATACCAATGAGGCTCAATTGGTTTCACCAATTCGTTATGCCAAAATCCGTTATAATTTTACTTATCATAGCTAATATTTATGATCAAAATTATTTAGCATTGGATGTCATGACCAACAATAATGGATGGTGTCTATACGACACAACCAGAAAGGGATGGTCACGTCACAAAATGCTAACAAAGGTTGCAAGTTACTGAAATCCAGGTTAGGATTAAAGTAAGAAACATGATCATAGAATATACATTTGAAAAAAATTATTTCCATGTGTCTACCAAAGGTTAGTGGGAGCACCAATGTTTTCAAAGAAGAAATATGTTTATAAACATATGGAAAATAGACATTGGTCTCACAGTTAGTTAAGACCAAAATGAAATTTATTCTCCAGTGATTGACTTAAAGTAGTAACCTAAGTTCTAGGGAACATGATCTACTAAGGTAGATCTACAGGTTGCTTGGTCCTAGTCAATCGTACATATAATGACATTGTATTTAAAGATACAAGTTGGAACAATTCAAGAGATGAATAGTTTCCTATATCACAGGGCATAATCTCTCCATGTTGACAAGTCCAGGACATGGGAAGAGAAACATGTTGAGTTGAAATCCATACATCGAAGTGATGGATAAATCATGTATACCATAATATGTACAAGAACCGATATTGCCAAGGTATAATTTACAATAGGAAAATATTAATTATATCTAGGAACAATGCAAGGTATATAGTCAGAAATATCTAATTGTACATCAACAAGTACAAAAGATATGTACCTGGTAAGTGTAGAAGAAAGGAAACTAGTTTTTGGGGATACAAACTAGTATTCCTTATATCCATGTTATCTACTATCACAGTTAGGCTAAAGATGATGAACGAGTCAGGATCATATCAGCCAGTGGTGTCCATACCTACAAGATTGAGTATGTTGCAGCTTTTAAGGCAGCTAAGAAGTAGTTAAATGCAATGATTTTTTCTAGTTCTTGGAATCGCACCTGGTGAGGAAAGTATTATCATAATGTAAATTATGATATTCTTACTGGACAAGATGTTAAGTTATGACGATGGACAAGTGAGATATACTCGATACACCATCTCTTGAGTAGTTTTACTCAAGGAGACAAGGTCGCAATAGCAGAATTTCCATGAAGTGGAATTGTGGCCGGCCCAATAGATAAATCAATTACTCAGAAGAAACATGTTGTTAATTATGTGAGTAACTAACAAGTTTGGTTAGCAAGTTGGATCTAGTGAAAGTGGGAGTGTTGAAGTAGTGGGTGCCCTAGAACCAACTATTCAGTGCTTTTGATTACCATATCGTGTATACAATTAGATATACATGATGTTGTATTACCATTATAGTGTATACTTTTCTGTATCCACTATTGAAATGATAATGTCCAAAGGTTAATTGTTGTATGAAGAGGTTTTAGTAGTTCCTAGGCTATAATGAGAACCTTGAGATACTATGACTTTAATCTTAAATATATGTTCTATGATCTAGATATATCTTACTGATTGGACACAGTAGATTTTTGACTATCAGGTGTTGGGGGATCATAAGCATTGAGACTTCTTCGAATGAATTTCACACTTGGTGATCTCTAGTACCGAGTTCATGAGGACTGACCCTCCAATAGGAACACCACATGTTTTGGGTGTCATTGGATGTTTCTATATACAATCATGTGTAATGGTCTCCTGACTTTAGATCATTACCAATGTATGTCATTTTATTGCGTACTTTGATTCAAGATGAAAACCATGACGATGAAGTCATGGAGAGGTAGTTTGTGTTAGGTGCGTCATTGGTGGCATGAAATATGTTGAATGGTCAAGAAAGGATTTGTCGCTTCTAGGTTATGGAAGTAATATATATTAGGCCATGTTGATATGGATGGAAATACTTTTATAAGACCATGGACATGGCAGTCAAGGGTAAATCCATCCAGTTACATCAATAAACAATAAAGCAAGAAAAGGGCGATGACATGAGAGTGCGTCCTACTTTATGAGATATTACAGAAAAAGAAATCATATTACATAGTGCGTGTTCATAGGTTGGTTGTCACTGTTGTGACAATACTTATCTCTTCAGGGGCCATGATGGGTCTCTAGATCCCACTCTTGGTCTATAAATACTATTCACTGTTATCGAGATAAGGGCCTAGAGGGTCACACACAATATCATATTCAAGAATCTTCCCTATTCAGTTGAATAAAAGTTTTGGACATGGTGGGCCCCACCACTAGGGTCTGGGATTTTTCCAAGGAAATACGATCACCAATGAAATAAATAAATTCACATTATTAGTGTTTATAATAATGCGTATTGAATTTATTTATTAAATGTATTTACAAGTTTTAAGTGAATACATGAAAAATATTAATTGACGAATATTAAATAATTCATGGTTCAATTAATATTTATGGGAGCAACGAGTCGAGTTAATGACTCAATTATTATCGCGTAGTATATTTTAATATATTACAAGTGAGTGATAATAATATTTATGACTCAGATAAGTAGTCATAATATGTCGTTTATAGTGCGTTAAGTATTCAGGGCCGGCGAGGCTACACTGGGTATTTTAATTTACCACTATAAATATAAGAGGAGAGGAGATATCCAATTACTATTCATGGTGCCTCTTTCTACTCTCCTGTCCCCCATGATCTAGAGTGAGAGGATCTGGATCCAAGGATCTTAGATCAAGTACTCTCTCAGGCATCGCTCGCGAAGCGATGCAATGATTGTTGGAGCGTTGAAGGTGTCATCACAATTCCTCACTAGCACCCAAATTACGATGAACAATGCTCCCATAGATTACTTGAAGCGTGTGTGGATGATCTAAATGAATTAAACTTCAGATTCTTTTTATAGCAATCACTAACGATGACCATACGTCGTGCGTGACTTCAGATTAAACCAGGTTTTTTTACAGTTTATTTTTGTGCTTAAAATCCTTCACGCAAGATCCTCAGATTTGATCGGGATGCTCTTCACCAATGTCAAAAAGTTTATGTTGATCGTCGATGGATTTTTTTTAAAACCCACCTATTTGGGTCTTCTTCTGTACGCCCAGTTACAATATTAAATAGACTATTAAATATATGGGTAATGATTTAGAAATGAAATACATAGGTTGGGGACCAGTTAATGTAATCCCCTCGATGGATCAATAGTCTAATGAGATAAATCAGATGGGTTTCTACCTATTATGTTTTAAACTATCTAGAGGATAGATCATGACAGTAGAGGTTTTCATGTTCCTAATACATGATGTATAGTTTTTAAGCATTTACTTCATTCAATATTTAGTTATTACTATCCAGAATATTTACACTATGACATTATCTCTGGATGAATTTCATTATCAGTTATTGATTAAATGGAATGTGTTTTCAATTATTTATCATTCAATTTTAATTATTTCTAATATATTTATGAATTCTATTAATTTAAATGGAATATGTGTTTAATTATTTATCATTTCATATTTTTTATTCTTATTGATTCATGATTTCTTCCTCAATACATAACCCTTGTTGAGAATTTGAGCTCACCCTAATTCTTTTACATTCCCTTGGTTATAAAGAAGACATATTTGAATGAGATTTGAAGGATGTATTTTATTAGATTTTTTATATATTATGTTTTATTTTATATTAATAACGTAAAATGGGTATCATGTTTGTGTTTGGTTCTCAAAAACCTCTAAATTGTTCGTTCCTTTGGGACGTGATTCCCTATATCTATGCCAATGCTGTAAAGTAAGACACTGAATTTGGGATACTAGGGCTGGGGTCATTACAATAGATTCATATAGAAGGATTTATAATTTAACACACATGTATATAAATGTATCATAATTAATACGATTTGATCACACACAAAATAAGATATCTCCTCTTGATGTGAAAAAATATCGAGTGTCTAAAATTTTACAAGATTCTCTAAAATTTTATCATTAGATTTTCACACCTTATTATTCTCTTTTATTATTAAAACATTGTAATTAAACAAATGAGAACTTAATACATATCAACTAACATCTTATTTAACCATCCTATAATAATTATTGATGAATTAATAATCCTATAAACTTCAATCAATAAGAGATTACTCAGAACTTCACTACACACACCATAGAAATCCTCATCCTCTCCATGTGTCTCTTCAATATTTAAATCAAATTATTTGGGATTTATTATAAGAATTGATAAAGTGAATCTACACATATTTTCTTTATTATGAGTCTATTTTTTTCAATATTTGTTAACCAACCACCAAAATATAGAAACACACTCTCTTCCTTTATGTAAAAAATTATCTTTGAATTTTGAAATTCATATTCAAAAATCCAACAATGAACTTCAACACCAATAAAATCCTCATTTAAATTGATCCCTTTGATTTTCTAAGGAACATACCTCATTATTTTCGATGGAAATATGTGTGGGTATGGAATGTAAAGGTCTGACGAGGACTCGGCAATATATTATTTTTATCTTGTGAAGGATATTCCATAATTAAATCATTCACACCAAGTTCACCATTTTTTGTTTTTGATGGAAATATGTAGGGTATAGGAAAAAAATGGTCTGATGAGGAATGGTAAGTATATACTATTTATTTTTTTAAGGATAATCTGTAATTAAATCATTGACATCGGGTTAACTATTTTTTTTTCTGAAGGTATCATGTCTCATGATAGTCAATTGAAGGGGGTTTAAGTGTGTGCAATCTTTCAATTTGGGATTTCTATTTTTTTATAGTTTCTAACAACTTCATTCATGGAAAAATAACTACTTGATAGTTTTATATCTACATGGGACCTTTTTTTCAAAGGAAGACGCTCATTAGGGAGTTTGGCCAATGATTTTTAAGAACTCACATTAGTTGAGAAGATGGGAGGTCGGGCTAATCACCCCCTTTTGCGGGTAAATTTTTCCTACTCTTGGAATCTCTTATAGATTTAAGATATGTTCATGAATCCTTCATTTGTTATCAAGTATGATGTGGATCACCCTTTAATTAACAATCAATAATTATCATGTGTGGAACTTAGAATCATTTTTATGTATCGAAGGTTCTCTATCAATGGAGATATTTATATCTATATGAGGTTATCCATAAATGGTATCCTCTTATGTAATGATTAGAGATTTTTTTTTGTTATTATGATAATGCTAGTTGTCTATCCACATAGTGGAGCACTCTGGAGTGTATCTCCATCTAGGGAGATGAGTGTTTTTTTGATGTTGGGATCTGTCCCATGAGACACAATTCTTATGTATCCCAGTGAAAGGAATCAGAACCCACATATTTTGGTGCCACTTAATGGGGCACATCATACCTTTTAAGGTAACGTGATGAGGAAAAAACTGTGCTGTTTAGAATCATGTGGTAAGGACATCTATGTGGAAGGTGCGTAGTCAATGTTAGGGGAGAGAATTATGCTGAAAAAGCCTGGGAAACCTGGAAGGGGTATGGATTCCCAAGTTGAATTAGACCCTTGTGGGAATGTTTCCTAGAGATAATAGGGTTTATTTGGTGTGTTTGGTTTTCACCTCAAAGAGGATTCCTACATATCCCATTTTGATGGGAATCAATTCCCGCATAGTTCATTGGTGATGACCCAATCCTATGGAGGCCCTTTTATTTGTATCATATGGGAGTACGACCCATTGAAAAGATTAAGTTGGGGATTATTCCTGATAATTATTCCATATGAAACGGTCCATTAGGGAATTATATACTCATAGAGGTAGGGAGGTTTGTTTGGGGATTTACCTAAGGAGTATTCCCTTGGGTGAGTAAGGCGATATGGGTGGGGAATACACCAGATAAGTGGTTCTTGATGATTCTGGGGATTTGGTTGGGGCTTAATCCTAATAAGGATTCCCACTGAGATCAGAGCTTTGGTATATGTCCTATGTATCCTAGTTATAATAGGAATAAGAGTTCTTGTAGTTCAATAGTTTAGGGATTACACACTAAGGTTTCCATTGGTTGGGGGATCATATGGATGTCATGATTACCATCAACCTTTAAAACCTTGTGAGTCTTGATTGGTGTGAGTAATAAGAGAATTTATATGATCTAATAAATTACAAAATCAATTTTCTATGAGTTTGGATACATGGCCTTGAGGACTCATGCCCAGGGAGGCACTCTGAAGGAAGGTGAGAGGAAGATCCAAGAAGGTTCTTCACTGAAACATGCATCTGTCCATGTGGGTTCCATGATCATGTCTACCCTCCAAGACCACATGAGTCATGATGAGTCATTATTGAAATTGAGAAACAAGAGGAAGCGGAAGATCTGGAAACCCACACACTTCTCCTCCTCCACCGGTGGAAGAGGACAGTGTGACAACACTTCCCTTTTGTCACTTTACCCTGAAATCAATCTAGGGTATATAAATTGAGGATGTAATGAAGTAGGATAGGTCATGCATGAAAGACTAAGAGATTACTCTAGTAGGGATGCCCCGAAATTAGTTCTGCATCAAGGGAGGAGGATCTCATTCCATGTTGAATGGAAAATAAAGTGTAATCCTCACCCTCCCACCTTGGAAATAGAGGATTTGGGCTTAGAGAAGACAAGGTTATAACATTTTCCTAACCCTAGTATCTGATATTGGGAACCCCCTCACACCATTCTTAGGGTCAGGATGATCATGACAATAGGAATGAAAATCCACATGCACCCTGAGTATCCTAACAGTCAGGTGGGACAAGTGCAGGAAAAATTTGACTGTAGGAATGAAAATAAAAATGGGAGATAGGTTGGTGTTCTCCACTTCATGGTTATGCAATTTTAGAGTCTTTGGTGGAGGTTTGAACTTGGTATGTTTCATACAAGGGAGCCAGAGGAAGAGGAGTCTTGTAATTGGATACTTGTAAAAGGATTCAAAGGGGGGATCACGTAGGTCCAATATCAAAGGGAAGAGGTGCCTCACACAGGGTCTGGGAGGAACTGTAAGTGATTTACATAGTGGTATAGTCTTACATGATATGGGTGTTACTTGGGAAATGGACCACTTGGGAAACAAAACTTAGTAAATACTTTATCATAGTATCTATGGGTCTCCTCAGGTGTCCCAAGAAGGGTTTCACATAGGTCGCTAATTAAAGAAGGGGCCTCTCTTAGGTGGTTCTTCACTTATGGGGAAAGAGTATTCATGAAGGTGTATTTCCTTTTAGACAATGAATGGACTTTCATATCAATTATTCCCATCAATTCTCTATTCTCTAGGGTTTTTTAGAGCTACCTATATAATTTTTAGAGACATGGGAAAAGGGTTTGTGTGACCACAACTTGAGGATTCTTCTAATTATCTAGTTGAACAAATGAATAGCCCAAGGGTCCTATTTATAGGAAAATAGGGGACCGTGGTCAAAGGAGTTAGTCTATGTAGGTCTGCACAGGTTCTCAGAGCATGTCTTCCATGTAGGGGTGACCTTTTATTTTGTATCGGGGGGGGGGGGAGGCGTCAGCCTCTTGATGCACAAGTGTGAGTGTAAAAATTGATTTGGAAAAGTTGATTTGATTATACTTGGGAAATTTTAGTGCTTTAACATATTTGAGGTGCGATTAATAATATTTTCACATGAATTGGAAAAATGAAATTTTAAAAAAATACCCCCTCATAATTGGATCTGATCGAAAGATGATGGTCTTTTCCTAATGTAGAATAGAGAAATGATTATGAAGGGTGTGTCAGTGAATCATGTCTGGATTAGGTGTAGGGAAGGTTTTTAGATCCCATGAGTAGGTCTATAGTTTAGGGTAGGTGTGTAAATTCACGACTCATGCCATCAATGTCTTTAAATAACATTGAACCCTTTTTTGTTTTCCTTGCATTTTGGGTCAGTGATTTTTCCTCTTGCTGCTCAGGTAGTTCACTCACCTATTCTGTGCTTCCAATTTCATTAAGGTCTCCCAAAGTATTACTAAAGATATAGACACTTGATCTATGGTTTTTTATAGAATCCCCTCAGCGAGGAGCCTGGACGAGACCTCTAGTTGAGGGACCTGTGTGAAAGGCTTGGTCAAAAAGTCAACATAGGGGACCTTGTCAAAGGTCCTATATGAGTTCCTTATTTTGATTTTTTTTTGAATCCTTCCATGTCAAATTTTAACTTTTCTAAGTCAATATTTTAACATAATTTAGAGGTATTTGTGTTTTCTTTTAGGTTTTCAATGGAATCTTTGATGACTTCTACTGAACAAGATGTTTCATGTTCTCTTGAGATTATCAAAGTAGTTTTGCTAGAGTACCACAACATGGTGGACTCTTCTCTTATAGATTTGGAAAATAATTTGGAACTGTACCAAATAGGGTACCCACAAAGTGATTACCTACAATTGTATTGTCATAGTCTTTTGAGGGACACCTTTATCCATATGGTTTGGAGTAACTTCCTAGTCTCCTTGTTTGTGAATCATATCAACCGCCCTTCTGCCAATTTTTCCTACAGGGGTTCCTATATCAAACATGGAATTGTTATTATTTGATATATTATGCATCAATGTGGCATAAATATAGATATGAAGCTGCATATCCAATAATTGAGGCCTCATTTCTATGGATAAACCTTTTGCACTTCATAGACAGATCATACACAAGGCTGGAAGGAGGACTAGAATTTTTGTTCTAGAGGGGGACTCAGACCTGAGTGGGTGTGGGCATACTGGGTGCTCCATACTTGCATAGAATTAAAAAAGGAGTTACAACATGTCTATATCTATGAGGATATTTGGGTAGGACAAACTTATGTTGTTAAGAACCTAGATATCATCCCTGAACTATTGATCCAATGTAGTCAGAAAAAAATTCCATTCACTTGATGCATGGGGATTTTGGAATCATCCTACGGGATGTTTACAAATTCTCTGGGGCTCCCATTCTTGGGGAAATTAATGATGAGTTCATACCACTGAATACAATATGGGATGACACTAAAAGAACACCACTATCGGCCCATGATCTTTTCATGATAGTGAAGAAATTACAGAAAAATGATCCTCTCCCCCAGGGAGACATCCATGCTGCAACGTGGATGACTGCTTTTCTCAGGCCAGTAGGAGAAGGTCCCACTTTTGGATTCCCTAATTTATGTCCCACCATGGATAATCAGGGTGCTCCTAGCATATTCTTTCCCACACTAGAGAAGGGATAATATAACTATTGACATTATAAAGTCAACCCCAAGGTTGATTCTAAGGCCAACTTGGGAATTTTTTTTTCCATATGGCTAATAATTTATCTACTTTTGGACCGAGAGTCCAATGGTAGTGTGAAGCTAGTGACTTTCATTATGGTAGAAAAATTAGTATAGGGGAAGTACATAGGGTTGGATTCCCCAGTCCTAGAATGAATTTACAGTTGTTTTCTTCATACATACAATTGGAAGGCCCCATTTAGAATTGAAATTCCATTTCAAGTTCTTTGGGGGTGGATCATAGAAAACTTCAGTACATATATGAAACTGAGCCCGATTAAAATTTTCAACAACTGATTCCACCCATTTGTTCAGGCTTTCTCTAGAATCCAGCCTCTGAAACTGAAGTATGATGAAGCGATAAAGATTTTGACTATGTTGAGGGAATATAAATTATTTCTTCATGGTAACCCACTAATAGGAAAGTTTATAGATAATGATAAGGAAAAGAATTATGATATGAGGACATATATGATGGAATTTAGAGTCAGTGTACTAGAATCTCGTATTGACAGCGAGATCATCTATGAAGCCTATACTCCATATTGATTTTCCCACAAGTTTAGATGTATTTAAAATTCATTAATATTTTCCCCTATGGATGCCAGGATTTAGAATTTTATGATGGTATCCTAATAGCTTTGGATCTTTATGGCCATGGAGGTATCAAAAATTTAAATCACTCTCCCTCCATCAAACACATCAATTAGGATAGAGGCCGGGTATTCCAAGGCATGGATTTCTTCATACCCTTAGGGGGTGTTTCCAAAAGGACTTTATAATTTCAAGACGAATGATGGTCATTGAATAAATAGTAAAAAGGATTGAACTGAAGATGATGAGGAGGATTTGGAGCCTTTAAAGCATTATCATAAAACGTCCATCCGACATACTAGGGTTGAGAAGACCACACCTCCTACACCAAGGAGGTCCAGTCATTATCATTAGAAGGATACTCGTTTTCTGTCCACTCATTCTACCCTGAAATAAAAGGGACATAAAAAGTATCCCAGGTGAATGGCATGAGTTATTTCTCAAATCCAACTGCATTAGAGTCCAATTATGTGTAGCTGTTAGTGATCTGAGTTTGGGAGAGACCGACTCATGATGTTAGATAACAATGGGTATTTCTCCAAGATAGCTTTCACATCCCAGAGATGGGATACATTCAAACACCTTTTGATCTCCACCTTGACAGTGATTGGTCTGAGATGAAGAGGTATCTTTAGAAGTTGGAGGCTTTGATATGTGCAACCAATTATTAGAACCTGAACATGAATCGAGTGTCTGATATGATGGAACAAAAAGTACTTTAGGGGGTAGCTATGAATCTCATGGATGAATGTGACATCTAACATAAAACGTACAACGAATTTCCCTTTCACCCTTTCCTTTTTCTGCAAGTTCACCCAATGTCAATAATCATGAGGGGATATTATTTTGCAATTCTTAAAAGAAAATGAAGAATATGAACTGAATGAAAAGGCACCGGGGTTTCCAAAGTATTTTCTTACATGCAACCCCACTTTGGTTGTGGATGAGGCCCTTGATTATACCAAAATATCCCTAGGACAGAGGGACATGATAGAGGAGATGGTAGTGGGAACTCCTTGACCATCCCCTCAAGTCTCTATTTCCAAGAGAACTATGATGGGACATTTCTTCATCTCAAGAGAGGTGGTTAATGAGGGCATTAAGGTTATCCCGAAACATGTGTTATAGTCAGTTTATGTGTCATTGTTCTATATCATGAACTTTTTGAAATAACCTTTCTTACTATGCATTCCTTTTGTATAATTTGTGTCACTTTAATCCCTAAAGGGACCTAACACCATTCCTTCAAGGATCAAGGATGATATCTCAAGGGAGGCACAGAATCATGCTGATGAATCTATCATTTTGACAGATGAAGCATCAAGAGATGTGGCCACAACTACCCCTAGTCTTGTAGAGAGGGGAGAGGGCCATGTTAATGTTAGATTCACATCTTTAGGGGTTTTATGATGTTTCTAATATTCTTGTCCTCATGATATTTCAAATCCATTGCCTAGACCAGAGGACCTTGCAGTGGTCAATGTTTGTCCCATTGTATCTCTAGAAGTGGATGAATGAGATATTTGGAGGTTCGATGATGGTGGTGATACTGACCCTGAATCTGCAGGGCCTAAGGATTCTATGCCTTCTGAGCAGTCAGAAGAGGGTATCGATGGTGGAACCAATTTGTACCTAGAGAAACACACCTTTCATTCCCCGATTAAAGAGGATGCTATGATACTTGAGGATACATATCATGAACTGATGGATTTAATTAATATAGACATTGATATTATAGGTTTCCTCACGGAGTTTGGGGATTTCTATAAGGAATTGGAAGGATGTGAGTTTTATCATTCTTGTATTTTCTTTCAAACAATGTTGTCTTTCATTCATCTAATGTTTCACATAAAATTTCATCTTGTGAATCTTTTTATACAGAGAATGTTTCTAAGGAACTCCAAGAACAAGGCATCCATGTCCATCCAACTCCTATTGTTGAGGGAGTGATGACTAAGAATGCCAAAGTGGGGGATTATAGAGAGACTATGATATCAGTTAATGAGAAAACTTAAGAGGAAGCTCCCCATTAGGATGTCCTAACTCCGAGATTTGAGGCTTGGGGTGTTGGAGAGGCATCGATTCTAATGTTTGGCCCAACAAAATGTGAGAGTCATCAAATATTTCAGTCACATTTATTAAATTTCTAATTATTGATTTTCTAATGTTGATGAGAAATTTTACCTATTATCCAGTGCCATCAGCTTTGATGACTCATCTAGAAAAGAGGGATTCCATTCCAGTTCTGCCAACATTATTTGGTGAAGCTAAGGCTATTTTGGAGGAAGCAGAACAAGGGGGTTTATTTAGTGAACTGGTCCCGTATTATGTCTCTCTGTCAAAAAGAATATTTGAGACTGATTTAGAGACACATGGGGCTTTCTAGACAACACTCCTTTTAGTCTGGTAGGATATCATGAAGATAATTAGGGAGATGCCTCTAGAAGAAATGTCATCACAACTTCCCTAAATTCAATTTAAAGGTTACCATATTGGAATATGGTGGATTTTATTACTGCAAGATCCAAAAGTTAGTGAAAATAATCATCCAACAAAGGGAAGATGGGAGAAGGTTGTAGCATTCCGAGGTGCAATAGGAATTCTAGTTTGAGGAACTCAGAGCCTCCGTAATCCAAGTTGAGGTTAGCTACTCCAAGAAGGTGGAGGATTATTAATAATGAATCAATGATAATTCTCTTCAAATAATGTTCCTCAAATAAGAGTTAAATATCACAAGGGAAGAAGTGGTCCAACTCCACTGACCCTTGGCATGGGATTTGGTGCAAAGAAGAGATTATGTTAGCACTGAGAAGGAGAAGCTTCATAAATCTGAGGAGGTTGTTACTACAAAAACAGATCACCTACAAGAATACGCTGTAATTTCTCAAGGTATAGTTTATCTTCTCAAATTTTATATTAATGGAAAACTATAAAATTTTGAAGAGTGGCTCCAACATGTTGAAATTCCCCTGAATTTTTAAGAATAAATGAAAAGTTGTTTTTGTTCTCAATCACTCATTATTGAATTTTCATCCATACTATGATCATAATAAAACACTAAAAAAGGAATCAATTGATTAGATGTCATTATATTATAATTACAATGACTTGGATGAGATATTTCTCTAATTTTTTCCTAATACATGGGGCCTAATGAGCGTAGTTCGACTATTTCTATGGTTATATGGAAATAATTAACAAACATTGTGTCTATTATTTCACTACCCCATTTTTTCCTAAGTCCAATATAGAGGAGACATATTAAGAAAGGATTGTATTTTTCTTAGACTTATCTGTTTTTGTTTTTATCCTAACATATTTTTTTCCTCTTTTCTTTTTATTTCATAAAATGTTTCCTAAACCATACAGAGTACAGGTCAAGCGAGCTCAGACTCGATTTTTTTTCTATAGGGCCCTTTATGGGGTTTCGATCTAGCTAATTCTATGTTTTTTTTAGGATTTTTAATGTCAAGAAATCCGCAATAGTGGGACTAGTGTTTTAGGTTGAACTTGTTTGAAAAAAAGTTTTGAAATGATGACCCAAAAAAGACCTATGGGCTTAAAATGTTCCGAAATTATTCAGATACCCAATGGGGAATCATGAGCTATGATTTTTTTCCAAGTCTTAAAACATGATATTAAAGAATAAAGGAGGTATCTCATAAGGAAAAATATACTGATGGTTGATAAGCCCATTTTATGGGATAATTTATGCAAGGTCAGCTGGGGTGTGTTATTGCATAGTCAAGTAGTGGAATCCTTTGGCTGACAGGTCTGTTTTCTAGATGACTTATGCAAAGATAGCAGGGGATTGTTAATACATAGTTAATAAAATGAGTTATCAGAACTTTTGAAACTCTATTACTGATGACCTAATGAAGTTTTTAGAGATCCATATTTCCCAAGACCATGATTGGTGGGTTTTACAAGGGAAGATTTATGAGAATGAAGGGAGCATTTTTGTTGGAATTAGACATGAATGGGAAACTAATCCCAAAATATTTGGGTTTTTAAAGGATGGTGTGTTTTTTAAATGACTGATTTCATTTGGTAAAGGCCCCTTTGTGACAGGGGATGATGCATTAAAATTTTAATGTCGTGATATTAGGACATTGACCCTACTTTTTAACATATTATGACATTGAAGTTGTCATATAGTTTAATGTGTTGTGATTAGGATGTTATGCTATGAAGTTTGAAGTATTATAATAAGGAAATTATACTATGCCATTTAAATTCATATAGCAAGGACATTAAGGGATATAATGTATGGTCCATAGATTTGACTGAAAGGTTAATGATTCTCCCATACTTGGTAATCTATATAGGAATGTACTATCATATTCAAGTATGAGGAAAGTAATGTTGTAAGCTATAATCTAGGGATTTATGAATATGAAAATTTATATGGGAAACTGGGATCATGGAAACAGAGGAGGTCTCTTTTGAGGAATAAGTTATCGCTGGTTGACAAACCCATTTTATGGGATACTTTATGAAAATTTGGAAGTGATGTGTTACATAATAGTCAATAGTGGCATCCATTGGCTCAAAAAACAAATTTGTGGGATACTTTATGAAATTCCATCCAGGGAGTGTTACAACATAGGTAGGAAAATACGATCACAGTAATTTTGATATTTTATTTCCAATAGCCAATGAAAAGTTCATGAAAATTCATATTTCCCTAGTAATAGGGCCTGATTTTGTGGAAAGAAAATACCTAAGCAAAAAATGATCATTTCTAGTCAAAATCACTAATGAAATGGTGGAATAGGTTTCCTACTTATGTCTGATCCAAGTATGGGAAATTTGGTGCCTATAGTTTTAGGTTATACGTCTAATAGCATAGCATTATGGAAACGATAGGTGAGATATGGCCTACTGGGCCAAGATTGTTCCTGCATAATTCAAACATGAGGGGGGAAATTGTAAACAATGGTCTTGGGGGTTTCTAGATTGGGAGGAAGGATATGGGAAAAATATAAGAAGGATGAACATAGACTAATTTGAGTCTTGGGTTACAACATAGTGTCATGAAAACTTATGAGGATGGAAGAGGATTCTACCGAGGATGATGTTACCACTAGTTAAAAAACCCGTTTTAGGGGATACATTATGAAAAGAAAACCGGGGCATGTTTTTTTATAGTCAAATAGTCACATCTTTTAGCCGATAAGCCTGTTTTATGGTTGAATTATGAAAATACAACAGGGTAATGTTACAAAATAGTTAAGAAAAGGAGTCCTCAAGTCTCAAAAATTATATCACCAAATTATGAATAAAGATTATGATGATTTGAAAGTGTCCAAGATTAAGAGTATGTCATGTGAAGTAGATATGTACATGAATAAAGGAAGTGTTTGGATAGATATTGACCATTAAGTAAAGATTCCCTTTCATATATGTTAATCATTTTTAGTAAGGGGATCTTTATTTCCAGGGAGGACCCCATAATAAAGGAACCCAAATTAAGAGCTCATGCACAGATATTTGTCCATATGTAGGGGAGGGGAATTTTTTTTCTTTTTTTTCCTCATGGATGTGATTAAGACATGAGTCCAAGGTGCCACTATGCATCTCATTATAATTATATTCAAGCCACATGTTGTTCTAGTTGTACCATGTGGTCTAAAGTCATACAATCAAGATATCACCTATGCATTTTAAAGTCATGCAGTTTGGAAATCATCCATGTTGTTAGATGTCATGCGGTTATGACATTAGGTGTGAAGCTTAACATTATGTGGTGGGGAAGATAACTATTAATTTTAATGTCATGCAGTAAGGATGAAGGAGACTCGATGTGATTGCATCTAGAAAAGGTATATTACCCGAGAGTCACTATGTATCTTGTTTGAGAAATAATCAAGCCACACATAGTTATATAATAAAGGCCCCCACACCGATTGAATTCATGTGTGAAGGGAAAGAGGGTTTTTTTGAGTATCGGTTCAAGTATATAGTGAGAACCCATATTGAATTCTCTTATGTAGATCTGACTCGTACATGATAGAATGGTGGAATTTCCCATATAATGTTGTATATTAGCCAAGGATTGAAGATCTGGACATCATTACATATATCCTTGGAATGAGAATCAACCCAAACATAGTTATAGAAATCCTATGTAGTTAACATCACACATTGAGGAAAAAGATAAAACATCATATAAGAGGGGATATTTTACAGCTGGGGCCAAGGATGGAATTTGGGAATCACTAGCTATATCACTTGAATGAGAATCAAACCACATAGAGTTTATCAATAAATCATGAAATTTATTATCATACGATGAAGAAATTTGGTGTGCCTTTTAAGGTCTTGCAGCTAGGATCATGATAACCCCAATGTGAATTGATATTCCTAACATACACAGGGAGTTCTTTTACCAAAAGTCCTAACCCACATGATATTTTCTTAGTGTGAGAAATAAGTAGTGGAAAAGGTTTCTTCCATGATAAAAAGTAAACACAAATTAAGGATAGGGGTATTTAAATTTTGGTGGTGGATGGTCTAGGATATATGGCCTCTACGTTACTATTTATCTCTTTAGAAGGAGAATCATGCCACACATAGTTCTTAAAAGATTCCCTATGAAAGTCTGACCCATTAAAATTAAGAGGGAATTTTTTTCTCATATTTTGTTGTGTCTAGCAACAATATTGGAGATCCGGGTGCCATTACGTATCTTTCTAGAGAAATAATCAAGCCAAAGGTAGTTCTTGAACTTACATGTAGTTTAACGTCATGTGGTGAAGATATTGGCCATGCATTTTAAAGTCATTCAGAAAGTATGTGGGTCACCCGAAATGAAAAGTAATATTAAAGCTAGACCAGGGTATAGGATTTGAGTGGCACAACGTATCTTGCTAGATCAAGAATCAAGAAACACATAATTCTTAAAAACAATTCCCCACATTAATCAGTTTTTGGTGTGGGGAAAAGAGGATTTAATATTTTATAGAATGATGGTTGGGCCTGATACAAAAGGGAATTAATCCATACATAGTTCAGGGAAAGGTTCTATATGTAGTTATTATTCATATAAAGGGAGTTTGAGATATTTATATGTTGTGGCTGGACTCGATATTGGTGATCTGGGCATCACTACATATCTCACTAGAGCAAGAATCAAGCCATATGCTGTTCTTGAAAATTGTCCCCCAAATTAACCAGTCTTTGATGTGGGGAATGGGATATATATATATATATATATCATTATGTTTGGACCTGGGATAAGGGATCTGGGTGTCACTATGTATCTCATTTGATTGAGAATCAAGCCGCATATATTTCTTGAAAGGATTCCCTATATAGGTATGAGTTCGTGCAAAGGGATAAGGGTGTTTTTTTCATTGTGGTTAGACCCTAGATAAGAGATCTAGGAATAATTACACATCTCATTGTAATGTGAGTCAAGACACTTATAGTTCTTGAACATATCATGTAGTTTACCATCATGTGATAAGGACGTGATAATTCTGGGACTTATACATATAAAGGGGTTTCAAGTTCCCCCATGGAGTGGAAATGATGTGAGTGGGGATTATGCATGGAAGTTTCCCATCATTTATTCCTCATTTAAAGAAAAGAGGGAATCTCGACATGTTGAGGGGTTATAGGGATGCGATTATGACTTACACCTAAGATGGATACCTATATTTGAGGGACCACAAGGTGTGTAAATGTATGGTATTTTGGGGGTTTCTTAAACTCAAATGAAGAATATTTTAACCATGTATTTTAATGTCATATGGTGAGGATGAATGTAGTTTTGAGTTATACGACTAGGACCATATGTTGTGAAATTTACTGTAATTAGATGAAGATGATGATTCCACATAGTTTAACATCACATGAAAAAGACATTATGTCATTCCTTTTAATGTCATGTGATAAAGTTTAACTAGAATGTTTAATGTCTTATAGCTAGGAAATTATATGGTTCCATGCAATTTAATTTCCTTTATTTGGGATGATTTTTCATGTGATTATACGAAATAATTATTCAGGAACCTTTCATTGGTTAGAGTCATAATGATTTCCCCATCCACTAAGATCAAGGAATAATATTCATTATAGTGGACCTTGTGTATGTAGTAAGGTGCCCCCACTTCAGGTCAATCTTTAGAGGATTCTTTCTTGTTATCATTGAATTCCTAATAAACAATACAAATTCTCCTTGGAGGAATGAATAGAGGTGGACCTTTTTGTTAAAGGATCATGAAATATGATTTTGAATGACTTCAAAGTGATGCAAGGTGTGGAATATGTTTTCACCAATCCTCTATAATTCATCCAGTCATATCTAGGTTTTATCATCTATAGATATTTGGTCAAATATGGCAATGAAAAATGATGGAAATTGATCCTAAATGGGAAAGAGTGATTCTATTTGGTATACTAATGAGTATGGGGTCTCCTGTGTGGCAGTACAAGTTATAGTATAGTAATCCCATAAGGCATGCAAGAGACTTTTAGGCCAATACATTTTATCTCTTTCCACCATCGTCTAGAATATCTTTGAGAGGTTTTGGTTGAAGGAATAAATCTATCCATTATCCACTGAATGATAGCGAGATGAATGGTACAATTTGATTTTGTATTCCTAATATAGATTTTCCACCTTAGTAGAATTGAAATGTGTTCCACTGTCCATAAATATTGTGTGAGTGACACAAAATCTGGTAATAATGTTATCTTTTATGAAGCTAAAAATTATTTTGGACCTAACTTATTTGATGGGTATTACCTTATCCCATTTAGAGAAGAAATCAGTAGAATTCAGGGTCTATTTAAAATATCTGGCCGTAGCTCGAGGGTATGGACCCACAATATCCATTCCCTATATGGAGAATGTCCTGAAGTATTTGGATATATGTAAAAACTCCAGGGGTTGATGGATGAATTTGGGATTCACTTGTAAGGAATGAAAGTTCTTGTTGAATTCTATGAAATCCTATGTCATCAAAGGCTAAAAGTATCAAATCCTTCAATTTGGATCAGAAATTCTATAGCATGATTGGTGGGAACTATAGGCTCCTGCATGTACTTATTTCATAATAGAAGTAGTATCTTATTCATCGATACATATAAGAAGGATCCCATCAATGACTCATTTATAAAATACATTATGGTGATTTGAGCCATCATAAAGAGTGAAATAAACTTCTTGATGACAGATTACCTCTTTCGCGGCTCTGTCCAGTGGGAGTAATTAGTCTTGGAGGTATCATATGATTGGAATCATACACCTAGTTGTAGGTCCATATGACTTAGGGATAGTGATATCTTCATTGATATCCTCCATTATAACTTGAAAAAAGGTGAGACTATCTGGTGATGGGTAATGATAATGACTATTTTTTCCCATTTTAGATATGGTAAATATGTTGCTGCATTTTCCAATTCATCTGTAAGTGAATTATGTGATCTTAAGACATGAGTCAATGTGGGGTCTGAGGGGAACTCTGACATTAACCCTAGGATATAGTCATGTAGGGGGATTAGCTCTTATTTTATAATGGTTTATTCCCCATTGATTTATTTGATTAGAAAATATGAATCACATCACACCTCTAGGTTGTCCACTAGTATTTGGAGCACCAATTACATACCTATAATGAGGGCCTAATATTCCACCTTGTTGTTGGTATAAACTTTTAATAATAGTAAATTTTAAGGTAAAACTTCCTTTTCTAGGGAGATAACTATCATCTCTTACCTGACCTTGTTGATCTTAAGGTCTTCCATTATCCTTCCTGTTGGGATATTAGATGCACCATCATAATACATTTCCCATATTCGGGCCCCTCCCTAAATAGAGAATATATCTTCATCTGGTAATTTTGTATTTAATGATGTTGTTTCTGTAGTTGGGTGTTCTTTAAGGAAATATTCCATGGACTATACTTTCAATGATTTATGAGACATAGATTGTATATAAAAATGTTGTAGTATAACCACCAACCATCCCATAATTCCTATAAATATAGGATGGATGAGTATTTATTCGACTGGGTTATTGTGAGAGACCATATGGACCTCATGGTGCTATAAATAGTACCTCAATTTTTGAACTACGAATATTGTTTTGAGGAAGCTATTATCGATATCTAAATAAAAAGTCTTGGTGAAGGTCATAGTTTTACTGATATAATAATTCTTTTTTATTCCCATCATCATTATTTTGCATGAGGAAGGTTCTTATTGATCACGATAGGGCCGTCAGATATAGAATGGGTGGATTTCCTTAAACAGGTGTCATTAAAACTGGTGGGATCAAGAGGTATTTTTTTAGGTTTTCAAATTTTTCTTGACAGTAATTGGTACAATAATATGCGACTCCCTTATTCATCAATTTGGTGTGGGGAAAATAGTTTCCTGTAAGGTTGGGTATAAAGTATCAGAAGTAGGAAAAGTTTCCTTGAAGTCCTCTCAACCCATTAAGGTTTCGAGGTGGTGACATGATAAGGATATTTTTTTTTATCAGGATCAAATTCGATGCCACGATGGTGTATGATGAAGCTAAGAATCTTTTCCAAGGTTACCCTGAAAGAACATTTTAATGGGTTCATCCATAGGCTATGTTGTCATAGCTTGTTAAAGATGGTCTATAAGTTAGCTAGGTGCTCAGAAATTTTTCAAAACTTAAACACTATATATTTAGCAAATAATTATAAAAAATTCCCCAGAATGGGTTTGAAGATTCGATGAATATCATGTTGATATGTGGTTCCATGGTTCTTCGAGAAAAAGGGAATTACTCAATAGTAGAATAATCCTTAAGGGACCCTAAAGGAGTTGAATTATTTGTCTTCGAGGGACATCCTAATTTGGTTGTACCCTAAATAGAAATATATGATGGAGAGGGATTGATAAATAGATACTACATCAATCATGTATTATGTGATTGAAACCAGGAATCCATCTTGTAGATAGCACTGGTTGGGATCTCTAAAGTCAATTCAAACTATGATTTTCCCATTCATTTTCTTTTCTGGTAAAATGTTTTCATGAAATTCGGTTATAGTACCTCTTAGATGATGTCTTCCTTGATGAGATTATCCACATTAGCCTCAATTTTGGAGTCTTGGGTTGGGTGTGTCCATATGGATTCATATTTGTACCCCCGATGGTCTTTCAGAATACCCAATTGATTGGTCACCACCTTGGGGTTCCGACCGATAATATCCATGTAATTACAGGAAAACACATCTTGGTGTTAATTCAAGAAGAAAGTATATATATCATGTTCCTTGGCAGTAATTTACATAGTGATTAAAGTGGGTTGTGTAGCTTTTCTTATACCTAGATTTATCTCCTTGAGCTCATCGACAATGTTGGATTTACTTTCCTTAAATATCGGAGGGGCAACACTGAGGTCTTCTTCTTCCTCTTCCAAGAGATTTATATCTTTTGCCTATACATAGGAAGTAGGTGATGAAGTAGGTTCCTCAAAGGGAGGAGGGGATTCACTATTTGGACATCCAAAAGATAAGGAAACCATTTCGAGCTCACTTGATGGTATGATGCATTTTTTGAGTTTTGAAGGTGAAATGAGGAACTGAGATTGAGCCTCTTCATTTTATCCTATTTTCATGAAATGTTTTCCTACCCAGTTGATGGAACTGGGATTTTTTGGATCCCAGGGGAAATATTGAAGGGATTTTCATCTAGGTTTTCATTATTTCTTGGAGAGTTAACAAATTCTATAGTTACATATGGATCAACTATCACAATTGACATCACCGATGTTACTGAATGTGTGCTAAAATTTGAACCCACCTATTAGAGTTGGTTTACGAGGAGAACATAATTCACATTGATCTGTTTGAAATGATTTTTCAGAATATTCTCCCAACCATTTGGGGCATTGATCCTAGTGACATTATCATCCATGGACTGTTTCCTTTCCTTATGATAGAATCATTTTTAAATGTATTGTGACTTATAGGATTTGAATGGGTACTTGTCACCATGAAATGTCCCAATTTTACTATTGATACAAAATTTGAGGCATTGGTGGAATGATGAGGGAATAGTCGCATGCTTATGTAGCCAAGGTCTTCTCAGTAGAACATTGAAAGATATATCCTGTCTAAAAGCCTAAAATTTGGAATCATGAATAAGATCCCCAAACCAAGTCCTAGGTTTGATTTTATTGAGAGTATTTTTATCATTCTTGTCATAACCATGTAACATTAGTGAAGATGAAGACAAGTGAGATTCATTGAAACCCTATTTATGAAGTGTTTTGATTGAGATGAGGTTTACTCCTAATAAATTATCAATAAAGGCTCATCAGATGTCAATTTCATTTATCATACTGAATATATATAGGGGCTAATGTATTATTTTATGAAAATATAATTATCTTGGAATTGAAAGAGATTTTAATGTGGAATTATGTAGGATCATTCTCTGCATAATATACCTTGGTAGGAGAAACCTGAAAATCAAATTAATGAGGATTTTACATGTCCTTGATAAGTGCTTCCAAGAGATATTTTGATAAAATCAAATCACCCAGGATTGATAACTTGGCTCATACATGAGATAGATGCTTCAAAACAACATACTTATAGTCCTGAGGTCTGTGCTTCCCAGCATGGGGATTCTCTTCTACAGGGTACTTAGGAGCTGATGTACTTGATGTGGATGGATCAGTACTTGTAATAGGAGAAGAAGGTTCTTATTCCCTTGGTGGATCAGGTCAACAAGGTCTACCTATATTCTAGAGTTGATTAGGTGATGAAATATCCTCTAATCTATCTTACAGGATTATTATGTTAGGGAAGACCCAGGCATGCATGGGGGAATTCCCTTTTTTCTGATATCATTGGAGATCTCTCCCATGAGTTTCATCTATGTAGAAAGTTAAAGTAGGGGAATGATTAAATTAGTGAATCCTGGAATGATCACGTCCTCCCCTGTACCCTCAAATTTGATGGCCTCTTCCCCCAGTTCACCAATAAAGTGTAGGTATTTTGTGTGAAAAATCATGATCATCATCTACGAAGGTATCCAATAAGTTAAAAACGTTAATGGAACCAAAAATAAACTCCTCTTATAATCAAGATTATGTCTGGTGGGTTAACTCTTGTTGTATTGTTTAGAGGGTTGGTGCCTGTGATTTTGGGACAATAGGCATGAAGTCCTATAATGTTAAGGACAACATAGGTTTGGGTACATGATCACCTTCCATTGTTTTCTTCTCACTCTTTTGGCCATGTCACTTTTTGGAATACTAGGTTTTTGAGGACTGAGCTACTAGTGAAGTTGGTTGTGATGTTGTAAAAGATATTGAAGGAAAAATTGGTTATTTTAACAATGATTAGAGAATAGAATGAGTTTATTTTATCGTTTTTATAACCATACAGTCACCTAACATATTCTTACTATTTCTATTAAAATCTTTCATTCATTTTCCTCCTATGGATTAGTGGAAGAAACATACACAACCTGGGTTGAAATTTTTTTTATCTTAACTTTCCTAGAGTCCACCATCATTTTTAGGAGGTCTTTGAAAACAAAAAAATCTTGGATGTGGTACCCTAGTTATTAATGGAAGGGTCAATAATTTGGGAGAACTTTTTCACCTTTTTCTATCTTTGGAAACTTGACAAAGTTATTTTCCAATGTTGAGATGAAGTAGCCAGGGACATGGTAGTTTTGAAATGAATAGAAATTTTTTTTCATGTAATGTCTCCAAATCAGAATCCACTAAATGGTGCTCTGAGTTTGGTAATAACATGACCTCAAGCATGCCTCCCTGTACGATAGAGGTTACCAACTAGCGGTGAGGGTCTCATAAGCCCCGTGGGGAGACTATACCATCTTTACCAGAGTAATCCATGATAGATAAAAAATTAAACAAAAAAAATTAACAACCAAAGAACATTCATAATCAAACATCTCCCAAGACTGGTTTCAAACCATATCAAAAAATAAATATGTTATGCCAGGCCAAACGGTTCCATGTGAACAAAACCTAAAATGAAGAAAAATAGCATAAATCCGCCAAATAGTCTGGACCTATAATGCCCCAACCCCAGTTACCCAAAGTCGGTGCATTAGTACGTATCATTGGCATGATCACAAAAGATCAAGTCTCGAAAGACCAATTAGTTTAGTAGCCTTGGAATCACTAGATACATTCATAAAGTTTATATTACATCATAAAGTGGAAAACTACAACAACATATTGTCACCATAGACCACACTCATATCCTCATACTATCCCTGTAGGTCATTCATAAAATACTTCTTCACATCCTGGGAAAAAATAAAACATAGAAAGGGGTGATCTAAGATGATCAGTAAGGATAACAATATAGCGGAAACTTTCATAAATAAGCATTAACATTTAAGACAATGTATAACTAAAACAAAAGCCTTTTAATCATGAATTTCAATATAATATGACAAAGATAAAATGAAATAATGACATTTAATTATTCACATGGATATTCTACTAGACGAATAATCACATGAAATATCAATAACCACTTTCATAATAATGGAATGCATAATTCTATACTATCATAACCACATAGTGAAGGCCTCGTGCCAAGACTACAAATAAGATTTTGTCAAGGCCTTATGCTAAGACACTAGTTTGTCTCATGAGACCTACCGATGCATCGAGGAGCTATAGTAGGATCCACCCATAACTTACTAAGTCCAACGCATTACTCATATGAAAATTTGAAACATAACATAAACATTCATATTAAAACTAGCATACGAAATGTCAATACTTTATCCAAAAACCATGAATGGTATAAAAATAGCACATCCACAGTCAAACATAACTCATTCGATACAATATAGAAGATTGTATTGTATCAGATTAACCTCAACCAATAATAATGAAGGATATTGACATAGATGAAAATAATACTCAAAACTATTAGAGAGAAATATCTCCCTTTTTCTTGAAAACATTTAAAAGTCACACTATTTGTCAAGAAGCCATTTAAAAATAGATTTTTGAATCAAAGTGTCTCATACCACTTTGAAACTTTTAAAAGTAATTTTAATTTTAAAACTTTAATGTCCATATAAATAAATCCTTAAAACCATTTTTAAAACGTAGACATTAATGAGAAATATTTAGAAGAATAAATCTTTAAAACATTTAAAAATGATATTTTAGTTAGAGTTTCTAAACAAAATAGAGACACTTGAATACAAATAATTGAGGTAATAAAAACTTTGTAATATCATGAGAATAAAGGTATTCATGATATACTATGTCAAATTACATTATATACACCAAATAAAAGTGATTTGGTGTATAACAACAAAGAAGTCACAATGAAACGTAAATTGAGATGAAATCTCTTATAATGACTGTATCCTTAGGTTAAGGATAAATCAACGACATAATTATGTGTAAAAAATATAAATACACTCAATATGATTGGCTATTCAGTGTAAAACAATCAGATTACATTCACACATATTCATGTAAAAACAACACCAATGAATTAGATGTTTAACTCAATAAATGGAGATTGAGTTAAAATTACTCTTATCAAGTTCATATCAATGACTTGGGAATTTATCAATGGAGTGATTAAGTGTATCAAAAGTATATCAAAAGAAATGGGAGTGGAAACTATGACATTAGAAAATGAATAGTGATTCCACACATAATCTTGGGGTAAAATAATCAATAAAGAACGCGTAAAGCTGAATGAGCGGAAATTGAAATTTCAAATTCCCTTATCGATTTGGTAACATACGAAACATGCACCCATGAAAGAAGGATAAAAAAATGATAATATAAATATCCATAAATTAAATTATATTACCCAATGAAGATAATCATGGACAGTACACACACCACATGAAATAAATAAGTGGTGAACAATGGAAATCTCACGGAATTAAAAGTGAGATAAGAAACCCCTTACTTTGTACTTTTTCCTTCATCGAGGGTAGGTTAAACTCCTGTATAATGGTGAAATAATTGTTATTTAATTATACAATAATCATATACATTAATATGATATCATATATGATCTTTTAACATTTATTTTTTGATAATATCTTAGTATTATCGTCGTTTCGGGTGTTAACAGATTCATTTTCCTTTATATTCTTTGTTATGTGAGACATATTTATTATGGATGGAATGTATCTTATTCATATCCAGAATGATATCATGTATCTAAAAATTATTTTTAATCATCAAAGGAAATTTAGTCTTGAATGGATATGATGGGGAATGAATCTCATCGCGTTCGTGGAGACGGTAATCCGTACGTACGCACGAGCGACAATATCATTTTTTCGATATTAAAATAATATATATTTGGATGTTATATCATATATACAAAATCATTATCATGTTATATTTATTATTTACATGAATTACAAATCATTATTATATCCATCCAAATAATAATATATTGAATAACAATTACACCACGACGTGGAGACGGTAGGTTGTACGTACGCACATATTGTGACATGTCATTCAAAGGATAGATATAAAAATGAATATGGTTGTACCATATTTTTAATAAAATCACAGTATATAGGAGATACTGGAGTTATTATTTTAGAATGTAAATAACAATTAAAGAAGAAGTTGAAGAAAAAAGGAACTTGAAAGAGGGTGGTGAAAACATTACCTCTTCTTCGGGTTCTTCCTTTTGATTTGATCAAAAGGGATCCTTAGGTTGGCTTTCTGACTAAAGTAAGGACTCTAGGATGAATTGAGGGAAGTTTAGAGAATATTTGGTCAGGGTTTGGCCGAACCAAAAGGCTTTTAGGGTATGAATTTGAGAGAAGTGGGAGTGCCCTTTTATAAGAGGGGTGATGGGCACCTTAGGAAAACCTAGACATATTATTTTATAATAAATTCATATTCGGTTTATAATGGATCTAAAGTGGATTATATAAATTATAAGGTGGGGATAGGTCGAAAAAAACTCAACCAATAGGTTTTAGACAGGTCTGGGTCACTATATTAACCTTATCTGTTTTATTTAACTCTTAGTTAAAAAGTTTGATATTTACCATGTCTCTTTGGATTTTTATATTATATAGTCAATAAACTTACTATAAACTTCCAAGCGACCCCACAAGTGGTCTATTAATAATAAAAATATCATTATATAATTCCTTTGGCCAAACCTTATATTTTTAGGAATATAATATCAATTAATAATATAATATTTATTTTAAAAACTCATTTATGTCAATTTTGACACTATTCAATAATTAATTTTTGTTAAAGTCTTAACAAATTTATTAATTAGAACCAAATTCATTTAAGAAATCCTAAAATTTCATATTAACCAATAAAATTCGTGGATTTCATAAAAACTTTCAAATTATATTTATTTTAACATTTATAATACCAATTATTTGATTCTTTCATTAATAAGGAAAATACTGCATCATTATTGTGTTATAAATAAATTCAATTATTCAATGTATAAAAATTATAAATAAAATATCATTATGTAGTAAATATTTTTAAATTTATAATGAATATTTTTAGTCGAAAAGGTAACATATATAACCCTATGTAAAAATTGTTTTTCTAAAAGATATATGCTTGTCATTTTTGTATTTACTTTAATTTAATTAATATAAAGTGTACCTATCATTTACAAGTGGATCCAAGGGGTCCCAAAATCGACCCAATGATGCCCATCGTCGGACATGTATCAAATAATAGGATTTGAACACTTTTTAGGGTAAATTAATATTATTATAATATTATTATTTTTACCCTTATTTACTGAATTTACCTTTTAACCATGGTAAATAAAATATTTTCCGAAGTAATTATTCAAAATGTATAAAAATAAAATTTAAATATTTACAAAATTTGAAAACCCTGATTCCAAATATGGAATCCATTTTTCCAAATTCAAAACACAGAAGTGGCAGGAATTAATTTAAAATTAATTCCCACTGTCAAAACAAAACGCATGTTTTTAAGAAATAATAACTATCAAAAGATTGACACTTGTTTATATCTGGTTTAAAAGTGAAATTATGTCCAATGACCAAAATTGTATTAAATAGTAAAAATATAATCTTAATATACTTTAAAACAACTCGAATTCATAATTTATCACTATTAATAATTTCGATTAAAAAAGTTTTTTTTAATTAAAATTTAGTAATTTTCACTATTCATCAAAATATGAAAGTTATCAGAAAAGTACAAAAAATTAACCCTAAGATAATTTTGATATTTCGAATCCAAAAATGAAGTCAATTTTGAAATATAAAATTTATAAAATTTCAAAAATTGGGTATTACTATTCATAAAGGCTAGTTAGATTAGTTGTGGTGTGTGTTTGAACTCGAAGTTGCGTACAACACACGCTACTGTATTATTCAAAGAGAAGTGTACCATGAAATCTTGGGGTGTTACATTCTCCCCTAATTCAATAAATTTCATCCTCACAATTTTTAAAATTGGGCTTGGGAATATAATGGAAAGTCCCACATCAGAAAAAGAGTGAATAAAACTATCACTTTAAAAGAAAGAAAAAGAAGTAAAAAGGTCACCCAAGATAACCTATACTAGGATTCCATGTAGAAAAAATGGATATATATGATAAACTAAGTGTCAAGTTCTGATGGAGAGGGATATAAAACATGATCCGGAGAAAGTTAACAACAAGAAAACCACAAACTTGTGATGGGAGAAACGATCATTAGTTTCCAAGTAGGAAAAGTAAACTGACAACATTTTTATTTTTTTATTTTTAAGTTACATTAAATAAATATGAGGAATTAATTTATAATATTTACTAAGAAAATAAAGAGATATATTTAATTTTTAAGTAAATTTTCATTCTTTATAAATTTCTACTAATAACTCATTTTTAAATGATGAGTATTCCAGAAGACTTGGTCACACTAGAAGAGCTAGAATAAACTTCTTATAGAATCACATGATCCACGAAGGATAAAATATATATTTACCTTGTCTTTAGAGATTAATAAAAACCAAAATGGTTAGTATAAGATCTGATGATCCCCCCAAAGTATATTCCATTAGAGAAAGAAACACTAATCTTAATTTCTAAAATTAAACCAACAATACCCCAAGTTAAATAAATAGCACTCAATAAACAATTTTCCTTAAAATCCTTCAATATAATCCAAACTAATATTGAATCCCAAAACTTAGAAGAATTTGTTTATGTAGTCTTCCATGTTAAATTGTATCTCCAAATGACATTAACTACTCTTAAAGTCACATACTTAAATGTAATTAACCTAATCACATATTCTCTATTATAGGTTAATTATTTACATAAATAACCCAAATCACTATAAATCCACAATAAAAACATAGATAAAAATCCACCATTATTCCTCAAATGAAATCCCATAGTATTCTATTTTCCTTGGGCATATAGTGTTCCCAACAAAGCAAACATCTTCCAAAATAACATTTATCACTTAATCACCAAATCATTTTCCTATAATAAGGGTATTCATTTGATAATATACAAGACCCCAAATCAACTTATTATTGATCAATAAAATCATTTAATTAAAAATAATTAGTCACACTAACCAGGGACTTCACGTAGTCTAGTGGTAGGAGATAAATCCCATCGCACTTTGGTTGTGGGTTCGATTCCCACAGCTTTGTCCGACGCGACGGGTTGTCACACGGTCTGCGTGTTGTCCTTTTTCAAAAACTATATTTTATAACTTTACCAAAATGATATAAATTCCTTAAAATAACCATAACGTAATTTAACCACAAATGTTATCTCATACCTTGCATTTTCATCCCAAAATATAATAACTCGTAATTGCCTCAAACCCAATGATCATATAAAATGAAATGGTTATTTATAACCATATCCACAAGAAAAAAGATAAGTCTTCCTTAAATATCATTTTCACATGAAAAACTGTAGGGTTACAAATAAAATAGAAAATTATTCCAAAGTAATCCCATCAACAAGGAGTAGTAATACTTTTAAAAATTTCTCCAACCATTTATTTCCACATAACTTCTTCTTTGACCAAGAAAATATACTATAGAATAGGGCATTCACTCGAGTGGTAGCCAAGTCCCACACATTTATGAAAAATGACTATAAATGTATTATTGGGACCATTTATATTTTCTTCCATAGTAATCTTCATTTTTCCTTGGCAATTCTTTACTTTATGTCCTTCTTTCCCGCACATAAAGCATTTCTTTGTTCCATTGAGACACTTTCCTGGGTGTCTCCTTCCACATTTAATGCATGATGGAAATTGAGGATTCTTTTCTCCATGGTCTCCACTGCTGGAGATCTTATCATTCATCACCTTTATCTTCTTTGTTGAGTCTAAGAGTTGGTTAATATATATGTTGTTGATCATATTTTTGGAAAACTAATTTAGCATGAACACGATATCTTTTACACCTATCAACATTCCATTTTGTTGCTCATTTACACCACCGTTCCCACCTTTTACATCATTCTCAAAGTTATGATGACTTCCACGGAATCCATCCATTGACTAAAACCAGAAAGTATTGTGTGAGTAATCATAGTCATAAATCATTTAGAGAATATCATGACACCATATTCATAATTTGAAACACCTTAGGATTAACCAAGGTAATTTATTCTATTCTTATATTAAAATACTTCAAATTGGTTTGTAACGAAAATGTAAATTATCCTAAGCATATCCCCCAGGAGTTTCGTAACCAAGAGTGCAACAAGGTCCGTTGTCGTGCACCAGTTCCCATTCGAGACTAGCTCAAAGCGGTGTTTTCGGGTTTTACCCCTAGGTACATCTGTGCCAGAGCCGCCTCTACCTTCTCGTATCCAGACAGGGATGTATTGTTTATAAAACTCACAAAATCTATACAATACCAAAATTTTAGGATGTTCTTCTATACTAATTCTCAAAGTCTATCTTAGGGATATGTGCTCTAATCAGATTTTATCTAAATCTAGTTTCCAAGGTCTGTACTAAACTTCCTCTGATTCCAACTGTAACGCCCCGACCCCAGTTACCCAGAGCCGGTGCATTAGTACATATTATTGGAATGATCACAAAAGATCAAGTCTTGAAAGAACGATTAGATTAGTAGCCTTGGAATCACAAGATACATTCATAAAGTTTACATTACATCCTAAAGTGAAAAACTACAACAACATATTGTCTCCATAGACCACACTCATATCCTCATACTATCCCTGTAGGTCATTCATAAAATACTTCTTTACATCCTGGGAAAAAATAAAACATAGAAAGGGGTGATCTCAGATGCTCATTAAGGATAACAATATAGCGGAAACTTTCATAAATAAGCATTAACATTTAAGGCAATGTATAACTAAAACAAAAGCCTTTTAAACTTGAAATTCAACATAATATGGCAAAGATAGATGAAATAATGCCATTTACTTATTCACATGGATATTCTACTCGATGAATAATCACATGCAATATCAATAACTACTTTCATAATAATGGAATGCATAATGCCAGACTATCATAACAACATAGTCAATGCCTTGTGCCAAGACTACAAATAAGATTTTGTCAAGGCCTTGTGCCAAGACACTAGTTTGTCTCACAAGACCTACCGATGCATCGAGGATCTATAGCAGGCTCCACCCATCTATTACTAAGTCCAATGCATTCCTCATATGAAAAGGTTGAAACATAACATAAACATTCGTATTAAAACTAGCATACGAAATGTCAATACTTTATCCACAAACCATGAATGGTATAAAAATAGCACATCTATAGTCAAACATAACTCATTCGATACAATATGGAAGATTTTATTGTAATAGATCAACCTCAATAGAGAATAATGAATTATATTGACATAGATGAAAATAATTATCAAAACTATTTGAGATAAATGTCCCCCTTTTTCTTGAAAACATTTAAAAGTCACACTATTTGTCAAGAAGCCATTTAAAAATAGATTTTTGAATCAAAGTTTCCCATACCACTTTGAAAATTTTAAAAGTAATTTTAATTTTAAAACTTTAATGTTCATATAAATAAATCCTTAAAACCATTTTTAAAACATGGACATTAATGAGAAATATTTAGAAGAATAAATCTTTAAAAAATTTAAAAATGATATTTTAGTTAGAGTTTCTAACCAAAATATAGACACTTGAATTCAAATAATTGAGGTAAAAAAAATTGTAATATCATGCGAATAAAGGATTCATGATATACTATGTCAAATTACATTATATACACCATATAAAAGTGATTTGGTGTATAACAACAAAGAAGTCTCAATGGAACGTAAATTGAGATAAAATCTATTATAATGACCGTATCCTAAGGTTAAGGATAAATCAATGACATAATTATGTGTGAGAAATATAAATACACACAATATGATTGGATATTCAGTGTAAAACAATCAGAGGACATTCACACATATTCATGTAAAAACAACACCAATGAATTAGATGTTTAACTCAATAAATAGAGATTGAGTTAAAATTACTCTTATCAAGTTCATATCGATGACTTGAGAATTTATCAATGTACTGATTATGTGTATAAAAAGTATATCCATAGAAATGGAAGTGGAAATTATGACATAATCAAATTAATAGTGATTCCACACATAATATTGGGGTAAAATAATCAATAACGAATGCGTAAAGCCGAATGAGCGGAAATTGAAATTTCAAATTCCCTTATCGATTTGGTAACATACAAAACATGCACCCATGAAATAAGGATCAAACAATGATGATGTAAATATCCATAAATTAAAGTATATTACACAATGAATATAATCATGGGCAGTACACACACCACATGCAATAAATAAGTGGTGAACAATAGAAATCTCACGGAATTAAAAGTGAGATAAGAAACCCATTACTTTGTACTTTTTCCTTGATAGAGGGTAGGTTAACCTCCTGTATAATGGTGAAATAATTGTTATTTTATTATACAATAATCATATAGATTAATATGATATCATATATGACCTTTTAACATTTATTTGTTGATAATATCTTAGTATTATCGTCGTTTCGGGTGTTAAAAAATTCATTTTCCTTTATATTATTTGTTATGTGAGCCATATCTGTTATGGATGGGATGCATATTATTAATATCCAGAATGATATCATATCTCTAAAAATTATTTTTAATCATGAAATGAAATTTAGTCATGAATGGATATGATGGGGAATGAATCTCATCGTGTTCGTGGAGAGGGTAATCCGTACGTACGCACGAGCGACAATATCATTCTTTTGATATTAAAATAATATATATTTGTATGTTATTTCATATATAAAGAATCATTATCATGTTATATTTATTATTTACATGAATTACACATCATTATTATACCCATCCAAATAATAATATATTGAATAACAATTACACCACGACGTGGAGACGGTAGGCTGTACGTACGCACATATGATGACATGTCATTCAAAGGATGGATAGAATAATGAATATGGTTGTAACATATTTATAATAACATCATATTATATATTATATACTGGAGATATTATTTTAGAATGGAAATAATAAAGAAAGAATAATTTGAAGAAAAAAGGAACTTGAAAGAGGGTGGTGAAAACATTACCTCTTCTTTGGGTTCTTCCTTTTGATTTGATCAAAAGGGCTCCTTAGGTTGGATTTATGACTAAAGGAAGGCCTCTAGGATTAAGTGAGGAATGTTTAGAGAATATTTGGGCAGGTTTTGGCCGAACCAAAAGGCTTTGAGGGTATGAATTTGAGAGAAGGGGGAGTTCTCTTTTATAAGAGGGGTGAGGGGCACCTTAGGAAAAGCTAAAACTATTATTTTATAATTAATTCATATTCGGCTTATAATGACTCCAAAGTGTATTATTTAAATTATAAGGTGGGTATAGGTCGAAAAAAACTCAACCAATAGGTTTTAGATAGGTTTGGGTCACTATATTAACCTTATCTTGTTTATTTAACTCTTAGTTAAAAAGTTTGACATTTACCACGTCTCTTTGGATTTTTATATTATATAGTCAATAAATTTACTATAAACTTCCAGGAGACACCCAAGTGGTCCATTAATAATACACCTATCGTTATATAAGTCCTTTGGCCAAAAATTAGATTTTTAGGAATAGAATATCAATTAATAATATAATATTTGTTTTAAAAACTCATTTATGTCAATTTTGACACTATTCAATAATTGATTTTTGTTAAAGTCTTAAAAAATTTATTAATTCGATCCAAATTCATTTAAGAAATCCTAACATGTCATATTAAACAATAAAATTCGTGTATGTCATAAAAACTTTCAAATTATATTTATTTTAACATTTATAATACCAATTATTTGATTCTTTCATTAATAAAGAAAATACTACATCATTATTGTGTCATAAATAAATTTAATTATTCAATGCATAAAAATTATAAATAAATTACCATTATGTAGGAAATCTCTTTATATTTATAATGAATACTTATAGTCTAAAAGATAACATATATAACCCTATGTAAATTTTTTTTCTAAAAGATATATGCTTATGTCATTTTTGTATTTACTTTAACTTATATTTTTAAAAGGGAATTCCCGAGAGTGGCCTTTTCGAACCCTCCACACTGAAGAACCCCCCTCCCCATGAAGAGGTCATCCGGGGATGCCCCAGCTGGGGAGGAGCCATTGTCAGCCGAGATGACATTGCGTCCCGCTGGGTAACACCTCGATCAGCGAAACGTGTTGTATGGGTAACGAGATATAAAGTGTACCTATCATTTACAAGTGGATCCATGGAGTCCCAAAATCGACCCAAAGATGCCCATGGTTTGAAATGTATCAAACAATAGGGTTAGGACACATTTTAGGGTAAATTAATATTCTTATAATATTATTTTTTACCCTTATTTAGTGGATTTTATCCTTTAACCATGGTAAATAAAATATTTACCGAAGTAATTATTCAAAATGTCTAAAAATAAAAGTTAACTATTTAAAAAAATTGGACATACTGATTCCAAATATGGAATCCATTTTTCCAAATTCAAAATACAGAAGTGGAAAAAATTAATATAAAATTAATTCCCACTGTCAAAACAAAAAGCGTGTTTTTAAGAAATAATAACTATCAAAAGATTGACACTTGTTTATGTCCGGTTTAAATGTAAAATTACGTCCTATGACCAAAATTGTAGTAAATGGTAAAAATATATTCTATATATACTTTAAAACCACTAGAATTCATAATTTATCACTATTAATAATTTTGATTAAAAAAGTTGTTTTTAATTAAAATTTAGTAATTTTCACTATTCATAAAAATATGAAAGTTATCAGAAAAGTACCAAAAATTCACCATAAGCTAATTTCGATATTCCGAATCCAAAAATGAAGTCCATGTTGAAATATAAAATTTATAAAATTTTAAAAAGTGGGTATTACTATTCATAACGACTAATTAGATTGGTTTTGGTGTGTGTTAGAACTCGAAGTTGCGTACAACACAGGCTACTGTATTATTCAAAGAGAAGCGTACCATGGAAGCTTGGGGTGTTACATGACCCAAGTCTGAAACCTCATCCACGAAAATCCCAATAATGGCTCAAATCCCATGAATAAAACCTTTTCCCCTACCCTGAACCACAGAAAGAGATCTTCTCTAGTACCCAATAGCAGCCCAAGCTGGGTGTGAGTACAACTCAGAAGGCTACCACCAACTGTGTCTTCAAAATATCAAGTCTAATGAGATAGTTAATGAAAGCACTAAATACATGACAAGTAAAATAAATACAGTTCATTTTCCATTAGTTAAAAATATTTATTTTAACCATTACTAAACATAGTACCAAATTCATCAATAGCATCTTCTATATCAATTAATTCATCACCAACATGTGTTCCATGGGTGATCCATTCACATTATTCACACAAGAGTTCAAGGAATTCGTCATTATACATAAAGTAATAAGTAAATTTCATATATCACTAGGGATAAACACATCACAACAACCACATTATCCACACCTCGAAGCCTCTGTCTAGGTGGAATGCAACTGTTAGGGGAATAGATCCTCCATCCTCTTCCCTAACCCGTGCATTTTTTGGGGTGGAGTTTAGGGCCTCATTATAACTCGACTAATAGGTGTAGATCCTCAGGTCAATACCGCACATGACCAAGCCATGTAAACATTCTTATATATATATATATATATATCCAATCACTACACACATACCTCATCATAAACAATCATAGCTAATACCAATATTCATATCAAAATCCCCAACAATGAATATGGAAATTAATATTTTTCCACAGCCCATTAACACATTTTCTATTTACATTACATAGTAAATTTAGCCCATATCCCTTTCTTATTCCTAGATCACTAGGAATATTAAATAATTACCATAAATTATCCCACTTAGCATACTCTACAATTCTTATATGTCAACCCATTTAACTGATTTCTCATTTCACATGAAACAACCCACTTATGCATCTCATGTACAATTCATGAGATATTTGGCACGTTCAAATTAATTTAATTAACTAATTTATCATATATAACAATATCTATATGACATCCCACTAAAACTTCCATAAAATCAAAATCCTTGACCCATTCTCCCTATCACGAACCATCTTGAGTCAACCCTGAACTGGTCACCCAGGCTAGCCCGCGACAAGTCCTAAGAGGAATTATCGATCCTCCCAGGATGGAGAAAAGCACCAAGGGAATCAGTAGAGTGAAAATGAATGATTTCTCCCACATATAAACAGTTAAACTACAAGTGGAAAGAAATGGACAACCGATTACACATTTATATGAAAGATAAACTGAATATTATTTGCACAAGGAAGTGAAAGTACAAATGAACCAAACAAATCAATCGACCAAACCTAACAACTAACTATCTCCATGTTACCACATAAGTTACTATCCAACACAATGATCACACATAACCCAAGGTGATCGAAATTGAGCTAAAACCTGCTCAATGGATAAAAACAGAAGAAGACTATAAGAGTGAGTATTAAAGCTTAGTAGGTTAGCCCGATATTTTATCCCCAGTGCACTTCCTTTAAAATAAATGAAACATCAATTCCATGTTTGAAATAAAATATATAAAATTATGTTTTCCAAACATGTTTCTGTGCTATAATCATTATAAATTAAAATGGTTTCAAGTTTTCATAACCAGGAAATGCTAGTAACCAATTTCAAAGAGATAAAACTTCAAAATAAAAACAGCTTTCAAGAGGGATACTTTAAAGAATGTACACTTTTAAATAAAACACACACACTGTTGAATTTATGAACCAAACACATTATATGCCAACAGTGAGTACAAAATATCCAATGAGCACAAGTCACGAGAATACCCATAGACACTAGTTTATTGTGGGTCCCAAGTACCTCATATCTCGGTGAAAAAGTAAACATAAAAAATATCTATTCTCATGAACGATCCACTAGTAGGAAAAAAATAACCATAACCTAGTAGTCCCAAATATCATAATTATAGTTTATTTAGTGTTTTCATTGTCAAACATGCTATGTGAAATAGGGACGAAACCCCTCCGGATCACTAGCATACTTTTTCACGTCCTCCCACCTAGATACTTGGGTTTTCCTTTAGTGCTCAATAAAGTCACACATATTATAAAATACACTTTGCACATGAAAATTTTATTCCCAAATCATACACACACAAACATCCTGCAAACATGATTCACATTTCTTTCACGGATCAATAAACCACTAAAATTTTTCATAAAACAATTTCAAGAAGTATAACGAGGCTTTTCACATAAAATCCATTAAAAAAATGCTTTTTAAGGCCAAACACCCACCATTACCATATCAAAATAGATTTTTCATCCCCAAAACCATTTAATAAATCAATTTCATGTTACATATAATGGATCCAAATGATACAACATGAAGTGAACATGTAAATCATTTTTACAAGAAAAATACCAAACATGCCTTTAATAATTCTTCATGAAAACAACATTTATCAAAATAACCAATTCCAATATTCCTTAATAGGTGTAAATACACAATTTGAATCAATATAAAATTAAATTAAACCCCTCAAAAACTCATATTATACATTCAAAACCTATCCATTTCTATAAGCATGCCAAACATGCCATTTACCGAGAACACATGCCAAAACACCCTAAAAACCGATACTGACTTAATTATAAAACACAAAAATATATTGGAACCCACACAAGGGGCCCAAAACAGTGATTCACATGCTTCCAATGTTTTTTAGAAGCTAAAAAAATCATTTTATATCACCATGAGCACACAAAAGCCAACCAGGCACTTTCCTGAAAAATAGGCATGCAACAATTAATAAAACAATCTCTATTTAACCATAAAAATGTCCTAAAACCAAATTGACATGAAAAATATATATTTAAATAGGTAAAACTAGTTCTAAAAATTATAAGTCAGGTGATAATGAAAATGGATCATTTAAACAAACACTTTGTGTGCACACTCTAACCAAAAACAACATAATTTTCACAAAACAAGGCATAAACTACCCTTCTTGCACACTAAATAATTAAACCAAAGGGTTAAAAACAATACCTATCATAAATATAAGGTGAAAAAAGAAATAAATAGACGAATCTTAAATTATAAAGGCAGTTCTTGGGAGGACCTACCTCAAAACAAAGGCGGTATGGAAATGCACACCTGATAACACCTTTTGATGGTTTATAAACCCTAAAACTATGAATACAAGCCCCAAATGAGAAAAATACCCATAAAAAATCATGGTATAACATAACCCTATGACTTGAAAGACCAATGGAGAAGATACTACCATGAAAAATTGGAAGGATGAGGAAGGATGAGAAAGGAGAAGGAAACTCACCTTGATAACTAGAGAACTATTAATCTTCTATTATATCCACACCCATAGAGGATAGGGAATGAATTGAAACTCAATTGAGAGTCTCCTTATGTCTGGAATAACCAGGAAAAGAATATTTGGGTAAAAAGAGTAAAAAATGAATGATTTATGAAAGAAACAAATTTACATTTTAAATCTAAACTATTTTAGAAAACTTGAGGAATTTCACCCTAATACCTAATGAATATGAGGTAGCAAGAGTAAAAAATGGAACATGGGGGTGCGCCTAGTGTTTTTGGGCTCGATTGAGAGGTAGAATGACTGAAAAATATTAAAAAATTAATAATATATAAAATAAAAAAGAATATATTTTTTAAAACTGGAAATGGGTTCATGGGCTAGACCAATACCTGAATAAATAACCTGAATCCACCATGATTATGAATTCATAAGGGGTCCAAATGGATATGGTGGTTTTAATAGGTCATGGGAGGCCAATTGGGAAGTGGAATGGGTGAAAAAGGTTAAAAATGATGGATTTATAAAAGAAATAAATCATGTTTTTAAATCTAGAAATGGGCTCACGGTTTGGCCCAAATCTTGAAGTAACCACCATTTTCTCCAAAACCCCCCCAAAAAGCTATGGGGATCCCATGGTAGGATTATTAGACATATATGTCACTTAAAAATTCATCCTTCATATAACCCAAAACTCAAAAAAAGGATCGGTATTTCCAATGAACTGGATCAAAACCAAGACATAAAAAACTAGTTGTGACAATTCTCCCAACAATTAAAGATTTTCGCCCCTAGAATTCCATAACACTTTCCAGCTGATTGATCGACACCTAAGGATTCCTCATCAACACAATCCATCCTCTTAATCTAATAAAATTTATCCCTCCAAAATAGAACTTATGGCTATTTACTGAAATGAAACAATAACTCAGATCCACTTCCCAAGAATCAATGGAAGGATCAAGCCACTAATCCACAACCAACCTAAGACTATATTGTTGGGCCTTCTCTGAAAGATCCCAATGACCACCCCAAAACAAAGAACATCATGAAAGACATCTATTTTAAGGTAGTCCAGAACAGACTCCCCAACATTAATAACCAACCAATAGTGAAAAAACAAGATTTCCACATGATCTAGAATTAGACCTACCTCACAAAGGCCAACCCAAACCCCCTTAAAATGTCCTATCAACCTAGGCCAATAAAAACACAACATGATCATTTAAACTGCTTTATCATGAATAGAGGGGACAATAACATATCCAAAACTTCTCGCATGGACCAAAAACTACTACCACACTAGGAGGGGAGGTAAGGGGCCCAATGATTGGACCGTTGAAACCAAAGTTGAAAACCACCCACCACTCTTCACCTATGAACGAATAAAATCCAAGACCACACCCAATTCACATGGGTGGTCCACACAAGAACACTGAACAAAAGATTTCATCCAAGATGGTATAACCATAGACACCAAATGAGGGGTAAGTCCACCATTCCCTTTACAGAAAAAGAAAATTCAAAGTGACGAGAAACCACAATAGAAATTCCAAAACCACCTCACCGCAATGGTGGGGGCACAAACTTAACCAGACTCCCCCACCAATAGGATTCCTAACTACATGCTAGATTCAATCTGAGACATATGGCTATAAATATTATGGTTGAAGTATCCACTGCCCCACAATCAGGATTTAAGGATCACAACACCACATGAAACTCACTAGCTCAAACAAAAAACCTTTACCCAAACAGATATTTGGAAGATACACATCACCATTATCTCTCACTCTAAACGAGGAGTATAATGAACAAGGAACACAGTGAAGCCCAACAATATCACAGAGCATAACTACCACAATTTATAGAAACACCATATCAGGAAGGTGCTTTAATCTAAGCCAAAATGGATCTCCATTCCAAAAAATGGGATGAGGCATCATTAAATGAGGTTGATTTAACCCTTGAAACGAATCCTTAGGTAGATCAACTAGAAATATTTCCAATAGAAAACCATATGTGGTCACATCACAACATCCAACACATCTTTAGAAACCCACTAAACATTACTCCAAAACCGAGGCACCAAAAAGATACCATCTCAAGACACAAAAAGAGTACGACTTCCAGATCAAAAGGAATCATACCAAATAAACGAAACTTATAAGACATATAAAAAACCAGACACATAACCATCATTTAATAAACAAATGCCACAATTTTTCATCTCAAATCTCTTTTGAAAAATAAAAAAACATGGTGTATTTCCACATTCACAAATGGTGTTTCATCAAGTCTCACTCACATGCACATTTCCATGCCACCCCGAGAACCCAACCACCATGTCATACCATCCATCCATCCAGATATCCATAAAACCATTCATGTAAGAACACATGAAAACAACAAAGGATAAAACAAAACAACATCATTCTAGAAAAAATCAAGTACCTTTTAAAGGAACACTAACCACCATGTCAAAAACCCTTTTCAGATTTCACAAAACAAACCACACTTCATCAAAAACAATTTTCTTAAAAACCTACCCCTTTTCATTTTTAACAACTTTCAAAACAACCAAGATACTCTAAATAACCCCTTCCCATTTTCAAAAATTCAGCAATGTCTCTTTTTATAATCCGATGGTCACAGAGACCAAGACCCTTTATAGGAAAACACTAACCACTCAAAACCAATTTCCCAAACCAATTAATTATATTCAAACACTTTTCAATAGCCCAAAACAACCCATTTAAGACTATGTTTCAAAATCAACTTAAAATGATCTATGCTTTCAAAACATTTTATTTTAAGAAACCACAAGTTTAGATCAGGGAAAATACAATCCCGTTAAACCTTTTTTACTTTATTCCCAAGATATTTTTCACAAAAACCCAACTTTACAAAAACTTTCTTATATTAAATTTTGAAAACCAATTTACCCAATTCTCACATGAGTATTTTCAAAATAATTTTTGAATTCAAGAAAGGTCCAAGAGACCCACAAAAGGGAACTGGTGTCGGTGGGTGAATTGACCATATGGCTGGAAACCACCTACCAAACACACCACCAACATAGAGAGCCTTATTAGGAACATGACCCATATAAACATGGATTTCTAGGTCCTGTGAAATCACAAAAACCAACAGTCCAACTCCCCTTGTCATATTCCAACACCAAACAATCAATAATAACTGAATGCACTAATAAAACCAAACTTCCCATGGAAACCCGAGGATTAGTACGAGTAAGATTTCATGATTCTATTCCTGAAAATACCCCGAAAGTACCAAAAATACTACTCTATCTTCCTTGAAATCCCCCTAAATAATAAGGGCACTCTAAAAAACAAGGTCTTCTAAGATCCGACCTCCTCTAATACCATCTTGTCAAGAACCAGCCTGAGTCGACCCTGAACCGGCCACTTAGACCACCCCACTACAAGTCCCAAGAGGTATTCCCAATCCTCCTGAGATAGTGATAAGCACTGAGGGAATCATTAGAGTGAAAAGGGAAAAATTTCCCCCACATATAAACAATTAAAAAACCAGCATAAAGAAATAGACAACCCAATACACATTTACATAAAAGATGAACTTAATATTATTTTCATAAGGAAGTGAAAGTGAAACTGAACCAGTAAAATCAACCAACCAAACCTAAAAACTAACTATCTCCATGTTACCCCACTGGTTACTCTCCAACACAATGATCACACTTCACCCAAAGTGATCAAACTTGAGCTGAAACCTGCACAAGGTCTAAAAATAAAAGAAGACTATAAGCGCTGGTATTAAAACTCAGTAGGTAAGCCTAATATTCTATCCCCAATGAAATTAATTTAAAATCAAAGAAACATAAAATCCAAGTATTAAATAAAATATATAAAATTATGTTTTACAAACATGGTTCCTTGCTTTAATCATTATAAAATAAAATGGTTTCAAGTTTTCATAACCAGGAAATGCTAGTAACCAATTTTAAAGAGATGAAACTTCAAAATAAAAACAGTTATCAAGAGGGCAACATTAAAGAATGTACTCCTTTAAATAAAACACAAATTCTAATAAATTTATGAACCAAAAACATCATATACCTACAATGAGTACTAAATATCCAATGGGTACAAGTCACAGGAACACCCCTAAGTACTAGCTCATAGTGGGCCCCAGGTACCTCGTATCTCGGTGAAAAAGTAACCATAAAAAAATATCTGTTCTCATGAATGAGCCACTGGTTGGGAACAAATACCCATTACCTAGTTGTCCCAAACATCATCATCATAGTTTATTTAGTGTTTTCATTGTCAAAATTTCTATGTGAAACAGGGACATAAGCAGTTCGGATCACTAGAATATTAGTACACGCCCTCCCACCTAGATACTCGGAATTACCTTTAGTGTTCAATAAATTGACACATATTATAAAATACAAATTTCACAAGAAAATATGATTATCCAATAATACACACACAAATATACCACAAACATTATTTACATTTCTTTCACAGATCAATAAACCACTTAAAAGTTTCATAAAACAATTTCAAGAAGTATAATGAGGATTTGCACATAAAATCCATTCAAAAATGATATTTTAATGAAAAAAACCCACCATTACCCTATCATAAAATATTTTTAATTCCCAAAAGCATTTAATAAATCAATTTAATAGACCATAAATTGGATCCAAATGATACAACATGAAGTACACATGAAAACCATTCTTACAGGAAAAATGCCAAACATGCCTTTAAGCATTCTTCACAAAAAACAACATTTATTTAAAAGAACCAATTAAACTATTCATAAATAGGTGTAAATAAACTAGTGGAAGAAATATAAAATTTAATTAAACCCTTCAAAAACATAGGATACACATTCAAAACCCATCCATTTCTATAAAAGTTCCAAAATGGTCCATTTACCGAGAGCACATAAAAAACACCCTAAAAACCGATACTCAAATCATTATAAAACCCAAAACTAGATTTGAACCCACATAAGAAACCCAAAAACATTTATCCACATGCTTAAAATATTTTTCATAATAAAAAACTGTCATTTTATATCACCTTGATCACACAAAATCCAACCATGCACTTTCCCGAAAACGAGGAATGAAAGAATTAATAAAAAAACTCTACTTAACACTAAAAATGTTATAAAACAAAATTTTAATGCCAAAAATATATTTAAATATATAAAATAGGTTCTAAACATTATATTTCAAGTGAAAAATCAAATGGATCATTTAAAAAAACACTTAGTGTGCACACTTTAACCAAAACAACACAAGTTTCACAAAACAAGGCATAAAATACACTTCTTGCACACTAAATAATTAAACCAAAGAGTAAAAAACAATAAATAGCATACATATAAGTTTAAAAAAGAAAGAAACAGTTGAATCTTGAATTATAAAGGTAGTACATGGGAGAACCTACCTCAAAACCAAGGCGGAATGGAAACACACACCCAATAACACCTTCTAAGGGTTTATAAACCCTAAACCTATGAATACCAGACCCAAATGAGAAAATTACCCATAAAAAATTATGGGGTAACATAAAAATAGGTCATGAATGACTATAGGAGTAGATAGGGACAAGAAAAATTAGAAGGAGGAGGGGGAGGAAAGAGGATAAAGGAGAAGGAAACTCACCTTGATAACTAGATAACTCGTCATCTACCCTTATATCCACACCCATAGAGGAGAGGGAATGAATTTAAATTAAATTTAGATGATCCTTATGTCTAGATGAACCAAGGAAATAATATTTGTGGGAAAAATAGTAAAAATGAATGATTTATGAAAGAAACAAATTACCTTTTAAAATCTAGAAGATTTGAGAAACCTTGAGGAAGTTTGCCCAAATCCTAAATGAAGATGAGGTACAAAGAGGGAAATGGAACATAGGGGGTGCACCTATGGTTTGTGGGATCTAGTGATAGGTTTATTGACTGAAAAATATTTAAAAAATGAATAATATATAAAAGAAACAAAATATTTTTTTTAAAACTGGAAATGGGTTCACGGGATGGCCTAATACCTGAATAAATAACCCAAATACACCTTGATTATAAATTCATAAGGGGTAAAAACAGATATGGTGGTCTAAATAGGTCATGGGAGGCCAAGTGGAAAGTGTAATGGGTGAAATTTTTAAAAAAACGAAGGAGTTATAAAATAAAAAAAAATATTTTTTTAAATATGGAAATGAGATCACGTTTTGGCCCAAATATTGAAGTAACCACCCTTTAATCCACCCCCCCCCCAAAAAAAACAAAACTATGGGGAACCCATGGTAGGATGATTATAAATATATGTAAATTTAAAAATAAAAATTAATCTAATCCAAAACCAAATAAAAGGATCAGGATTTCCAACAAACTGGATCAAAACCAAGACATGAAAAACTATGTGTGACACTCTCATTCCCATTTTCGTGTCTTAACTCAACTAACACGTTTATCATTCATAAGCCTTAAACCAAGAACCAATTACCATTTTTCATTTCATATCTCATATAAAAAATTATCATTTATCAAAATGACCCCTTATTCCATTATCCATGTGTTTAAAAATTAATCAATAATTATATTTTAGCTAAAATTAACATATCAACATGTCTGTCATGGGATATAGCATATCACATATCAATTTTGGGCTTAAAATTTCTATTTACAATGTCTAGAATCTTAGGAGTACCCCATGGGTGGCCCTAAATTGGTATAGATAACCTCAAATCATCCCATAGGGATCGTGAGGGGTTCAAATACCCATTTAAACAACCCTTTTTATCAAATCATACCAAATATATTATACACAAAATTTGTGGAAATAAAACACACAACAATGCAAGAAAAAATCCACATAATGACCATGGGATATAAATTATAGACCACCTACCTCAAATTCATTGAGAAACTCACTCTCAATCATATCCTTAAATCCCAATCCAAACCCCTTTGATATCTCAACCTGGGTTCCACAAGAAAAAGAGGGTTTTAGAGATTTTTAAGAAAATGGGAGAAGCTAGAAACCCTAATCTAGAAATGAGAATCAAGGGATACATTAGACTTACCCAGAGCTTTGATCCATAACCAACATCCCTCCAAATGGCCTAGAATCGAAGGAGAATCAGACTTGGGAATATTGAGTTTTCCAAGTTCATCACTAGGGTTGTGAGGGAGGAAATGGGGAAGAAAATCAAGTAGGATCTTAAGAATCCCATAGTGGATTTTTTTCTAAAATTTTCAACATTAATGGGGGAACATGGTTTACCCACACAGTTTCCCAAACTGTGTGCAAACAATGCACATGCCACTATCTAAGGGAAATGAGGTCCGATGGTTACCTGGGAATCTTCGCAAGTTTTGAAAACCATGCACCGACCATGTAGAATGTTGCTATCCAAAATTTCACAGCTTGGCTGTAACGCCCCGAAATTTTGAATAAATTTTGTTTCCTAATTTTGTGTGTTATTTTATTTTATACTCCACAAAACTATTTCATTTAATAGAATGAGTATAATTAAAATGAGACCATTGGGTTTCAACTGTTATATGACAGTTGGTCAGTATGACCGTTGGAAACTAAATGTTGTGATTATTGTCTATAAATACAAGTGATCTTGGTTAATTAATATAGAAATAAGATTCAATGGCCTCATCCAGTATTCTCAGGCCGATCAAAGCCCATCTGAAGAAATTTGGGAAGGCAGTAGCACCACTGGGCTTTGCTCTACACCAAACCCTAGCCGAACTTCACCATGTGAAACTGGAACGGAATTGCCTTCGTGAGAAGTTCAAGATGATAGAAATCACCACTCGGGCAATGTTGGCCAATCCGCCCCAAGATTATATCACCTTAGCACACCTTACACTTAGGTCCTATACTGGGGTTATAAGGGGCTATGTAACGAGACTGTAACTGCCTTGTGTAATCCCTTGATTTAAATAAAAAATTGTTATTTATTCTTATGTTGAAGTTTGCAAATTTTTAAATGTTCGGATAAATATAGTATGCATATTATTGTTGAATTTTAGAAAAATTATATTTTAAAAATATTTATGTAAACTTTAAATAATTAATAATGTGTAATGATTTTCTAAAAATGGTCTTTTACAGTTATGTTCAGTAAGAAATTTAGAGTCTAATAAGATCAAATTAATTTTTGATGAATAGTAAATTATGAATAGTGATTTTATGCTTATGATTAGTAATGTGATAAAATGGATTAAGTAACCTCACTTAAGAAAGTATTAATATAATCTAGGCACCTTGATTAAGTAATGCGATTCAATAAAATAGGTAAATAACTGTTCCAGAAAGTACTGTTTAAGTAATAGTTTTTTCAGGTGAATAATGTTTTTTATTTTAAAATTAAATTAAAAATATTTAGAAAAATATTTTTATTAAATGGAGTTCATTTTTGAATTCAGAGCATCAATATTAGGTTAAGGTGAATTTTTTGGATTTTTCTGAAATAGTTGAATTTTCAATGAATAGTGTTTTTATTTAAAAATTAAATTAAAAATATTTAGAAAATTATTTTCATAAAATGGAGTTCATTTTTGAAATCAGATCATCTATATTTGGTTAAGGTGAAATTTTGGGATTTTTTTGAGAAAGTTGAATTTTTGGTGAATAGTGAAAATACAGTTTTTGAGTTTCGGGTGTTTAATGACATCATTAAGGATGTAATAATTATGAAATAATTCTGTTTGACTTATGAATAGTAATATAAGTTATGAGGTGTCCCAAGTGGCCAATACCATGGGAAAATACCATGGGAAAGCCCATGGTTTTTCCAATACCACCGATGAGGTGTCCCTTGGCAATTAATGCTTTGTCCCCTCACTTCCCCTATAAATACCAAGCCTTTCCCTCATTCATTTAATTTAAAAATCATCTCCAACAAAGTTTTGGTCCTTTTACCTCCCAATAAGTCCTCCCAAGGTCCTCCCAAGGTCCCCTCAAGCCTCCCAAGGTCCCGACCTTCAAGCTTTCAAAGTTACTCTTCAAGGTAAGGGATCCTACCTCTCTCTTTCCTTTCATGTATTCTCCTTTATGTCATTTATTTTAAGCTCCATGTTCTTATGTTGGGGATGTTATTTTATATTAATCCCACTTTCATTTTTATATTCATATGTTGGGATACCCCCTCTTGCTCTCATCAATTCATTTTAATAATTTTTAAGTGGCACCGTTAGGCTGCCGAATTTTTGTAAGTGATTCTTTCACCCTTCTCATTTTCAAGTTCTATTTTCATGTCAAGTATTTAAAGTTCCTTTTTATTATGTTGGGGTATGATATCTATATCCATAATACTGTTATTTTATTTTCATATGATTAGAGACCCTATTTTATTTCATCAATTCATTTTTTTATGTTTTAAGTGACGCCGTTAGGCTGCCAAATTTTCATATGAGAAATCTTATTTTTGTCCTCCTTCCATGTTTTTAATTTCATATGGTATGTCTTTAAAATTTCATTATCATGTTCTCATATCCTTTATATTCTGTCCCTCTACTATTTTATGGATCATTTATGAGTGGGTGACCCATGTCCCCTCTCTTTTCAATATTTTCAAAAACCCTGTAACATAGCCGTTATGTTGCAGAATTGTCGTCTCAAAATGTCTCTCTCTCTTTCTCAAATTCTTTTATTTTTTTAAGTTAATACTCAAATATATTTCTTCTATAGGAGTATTCACATATATATATAAAGGTTCTATTTTAATTCTGGGATTTACATACATCAAACCCACTTTCCTTTTCGGTGGGTTTAAAGTGACATAAAGATCATGCATTTAAAGCATTTTTTAAAACGTTATGATTATGAAATGAAACCCATTTCTTTTATTCTATATGGGTTATTTATGAAATTTTTGATGATGATATATGTGGCTCACATGATAATAAAGACAAATTAAGGGTGCTCCCTGATAGATCTCCAATGCATTGGGTAAAGACTTAATCTCTAGAGATGACCATTTTAATGATACCTTGGTGAATAACCTTGGTAATTTTTTAATGACACCTTGGGGATGGACCTTGGTGATCCAGAAATGATTGTCTAAGTTAAATTTTGAAGCCACATCTTCAATTTATGAAACACGTTATTTTTATTATGATATGCCTCATGATCTATTTCTCATGCCTTAATGTTATTTATCATGACTTTATTGAGGTATCTCAAGTTCACATGTAAAATGTTTCTCTTGTTTACCTTACTGGGCCTTCTGCTCACCCTTTCCTTTGATATATGATCCCAGGTAATGACATGATTTAATGAACTTAGGATGAGCAATGAATAATCCTTTCAAGTTTTTTAGAAGAATGTTTATGTTTTTTTCATGTATTAAGTTTCTGGTTTCCAAGAAACTAAACCTTAAAGATCCTCAGTTTTGTATAATGTATTGAATATTTATGTGATAAAAAGGCGAGATGCTATAGTTGGTATCAAAGGATGGTTTAGTTATTTATTGAAATTAGGACATGAAATATTTAGGAAGAACCCTATAGATAAGTTTAAATATAGGAAATCTTCTTGGTATTTTGGTTAGTATTGAGTAAGTGGTTTATCAAGAAAATACATCCATGTCTGGATACGAGTAGGTAGAGGTGGCTCTGGCATAGATGTACATAGGGGTAAAAACCAAAAACATCGCTTTGAGCTAGACTCAAACGGGAACTGGTACACGACAATGGGCCTTGCTGCACTCTTGGTTATGACACTCCCAGGGGATATGTTTGGTTAATCGTAAGATTTTTATGAATCATTTTGAAGGAATTATTGAAAAATGTAATTGTATAGGCATGAAGTTTTAAGACATAAAATCCATTTTAGTTAAAAGATTTGTAAATGAAATAAGTTTCTCACTAAGGATTTATTCTTTTAGAAAATGTCCCCATCATCTAGGAATATGTTGACGTATTTCCTGAGGAGTTACCTATATCTCCCCCAGAAAGAGAGATAGAGTTCTCCATTAAACTCATACCAGAATCTCATCCGATGTCAAAGACCCCCTATAGGATAGAAAATGTGGAGCTAGAGGAATTAAAGAAACAACTCTGAGATCTTTTGGAGAATGGGTTTATCCGACCAAGTGTGTCTCCTTAGGGAGCACCACTTCTCTTTGTGAAGAATAAGGATGGATCGATGCAGCTATGCATTGATTATAGAGAACAGAATGGGATCACAGTGAAGAAAAAATAATCTCTTCCAAGAATTGATGACTTATTTGACCAACTTCATGGGGGTCAATTCTTCTCTAAGATTTATCTTCGTTCTGGTTATCATCAATTGGGGGTGAAGAATGTTGATATTCCAAAAACTACCTTTCAATCAAGATATGGTCATTATGAGTTTGTTGTTATTCCCTTTGAACTAACTAATGCACCTACTTTTTTATGGATCAAGAATAATTTGATTTTAGAAACTTATGTTTATCAAATGTATATCCTTTTTATAGGAAAATGGTTTGGTGATTAAATGATAAAGGTTATTTTGGACGATGTTTTATTTTTTGGAGTACTATATGCCTAAGGGAAATAAAATACTACAAGATTTAAATTGGGGAGGAATGGTTGATTTTTTATGTATTTATTGTGGACATATGGTGATTTTGGTTATTTCTGGAAAATGATGAACCTAGAATAGAGAATATGTGAATAGGTTAATTTCAAATTAGTATAAGACTTTAATAGTAGTTGATATTATTTGTAAATAAATGCTAAGATTTATTGTGGATGAATATGTGATTAAATCCTTCTGAGTTTTGGGTTCCAATCTTAGTTTGGTTTTTTCTGAAGAATTTAAGGATGATTTTGTATTGAATGGTCTTTTTGGAACTTTGGGTACTTTTTGTTGAATTTTAAAGATTAATAGTCTTTTTTTCTTTTTATAAAGGATTATCCTTTTTGGGGATTATATAATCTCATATTAATCATTTTAGTTTTTGTTAGTAACTAAAGACAAGGGAGAATATATATTTCTTCTTTCGTAGATTATGTGGTTCTCTAGAAGATGATTCTTGTGTTCTTGATGAGACCAAGTGTTTTTGAATGCTCATTGTTTGGATAAAAGATTTGTCTTGGAAGAAACTTATTAAAGGATGAAACTCTACTTGAAGGTAAGTATATTTCCTTATGTTTGTATTCTCTGTAGTAAATGAATTCCTCAAAATTATGAAAAGGAACATAAAACAAAAAGGTTGTGGGTTTACATTTCCTACTGGGTAATCAAATATCGTTTAACACATCTTAATTTTGTGATCTTATTGTGTTTATTTTTTCTCCTAATCATATTTTCTATCACTCTCCATCAGAACATAACCCTTTGTTTTCTCTTCCATATCCCTGTTTTCCTGCATGGAATCCTAGTATGGGTTAACTCGGGTGACCTTTGTAATTCTCTTTCTTTCTATTAAAGTAATAGTTTTACTGACTCTTTTTCCGATGAGAGACTTTCAATGAAAATTTCAAGCCCAATTTTAAAAATTGTGAGGACGCAATTTTTTGAGGGAAGAATGTAACAGCCCGAAATTTTGAATAAATCTTGTTTCCTAATTTTGTGTGTTATTTTATTTTATACTCAACAAAACTATTTCATTTAATAAAATGAGTATAATTAAAATGAGACTGTTGGGTTTTGACTGTTATATGACCATTGGTCAGTATGACCATTGGAAACTAAATGTTGCGATTATTGTCTATAAATACAAGTGATCTTGGTTAATTAATATAGAAAGAAGATTCAATGGCCTCATCTAGTAGTCTCAGGATGATCGAAGACCATCTGATAGAACTTGGGAAGGAGGTAGCACCACTGGGCTTTGCTCTGGACCAAACCCAATCCGAACTTCATTGTGTGAAACTAGAACGGAATCGACTTCGTGAGAAGTTCAAGCTGATAGAAATAACAACTCGGGAAATGTTGGCCGAGCCGCCCCAAGATTCTATCACCTTAGCACACCTTACACTTAGAATCTATGCTGGGGTTATAAGGGGATATGTAACAAGACCGTAACTGACTTGTGTAATCCCTTGATTTAAATAAAAAATTTTGATTTATTCTTATGGTGAAGTTTGTGAATTTTTAAATGTACAAATAAATATAGTATGCATATTATTGTTGAATTTTAGAAAAAATATATTTTAAAAATTTTTATGTAAACCTTAAATAATTAATAATGTGTAATGATTTTCAAAAAATGGTCTTCTATAGTTATGTTCAGTAAGAAATGTAGAGTCTAATAAGATAAAATGAATTTTTTTATGAATAGTAAATTATGAATAGTGATTTTACGCTTATGATTAGTAATGTCATCAAATGGATTAAGTAACCTCCCTTAAGAAAGTATTAATATAATCTAGGCACCTTGATTAAGTAATGCGATTCAATAAAATAGGTAAATAACTGTTCTAGAAAGTATTGTTTAAGTATTAGTTTTTTCAGGTGAATAGTGTTTTTTATTTTAAAATTAAATTAAAAATATTTAGAAAATTATTTTTATAAAATGGAGTTCATTTTTGAATTCAGAGCATCGATATTAGGTTAAGGTGAATTTTTGGGATTTTTCTGAAACAGTTGAATTTTCAGTGAATAGTGTTTTATTTAAAAATTAAATTAAAAATATTTAGAAAAATATTTTCATAAAATGGAGTTCATTTTTGAAATTAGAGCATCGATATTTGGTTAAGGTGAAATTTTGGGATTTTTCAGAGAAAGGTGAATTTTCGGTGAATAGTGAAAATACAGTTTATGAGTTTCAGGTGTTTAACGACATCATTAATGATGTAATAATTATAAAATAATTCTGGTAGACTTATGAATAGTAAGATAAGGTATGAGGTGTCCCAAGTGGCCAATACCATGGGCAAATACCATGGTCAAGCCCATGGTTTTTCCAATACCACCGATGAGGTGTCCCTTGGCAATTAATGCTTTGTCCCCTCACTTCCCCTATAAATACCAAGCCTTTCCCTCATTCATTTAATTTCCAAATCCTCTACAACGAAGTTCTGGTCTCTTTACCTCCCAAGGAGTCCTCCCAAGGTTCCCTCAAGCCTCCCAAGGTCCTGACCTTCAGGTTTTCGAAATTACTCTTCAAGGTAAGGGATCCTACCTCTCTCTTTCCTTTCATGTATTCTCCTTTATGTCATTTATTTTAAGCTACATGTTCTTATGTTGGGGATATTCTTTAATATTAATCATATTTTTCTTTTCATGTTCATATGATGAGATACCCCCTCTTTCTCTCATCAATTCATTTTAATAACGTTTAAGTGGCGATGTTAGGCTGCCGAATTTTTTAAGTGATTCTTTCACCCTTCTCATTTTCAAGTTCAATTTTCATGTCAAGTCTTTCAAGTTACTTTTTATTATGTTGGGGTATGATATCCATATCCATCATACTATTATTTTATGTTCATATGATGAGAGACCCTATTTTATCTCATCAATTCATTTTTTGAAGTTTTAAGTGACGCTGTTAGGCTGTCGAATTTTCATAAGGGAAATCTTATTTTTGTCTTCCTTCCATGTTTTTAATTTCATATGGCATGTCTTTAAAATTTTATTAACATGTTATTATATCCTTTATATTCTGAACCTCTACTTTTTTATGGATCATTTATGAGTGGATGATCTATGTCCCCTCTCTTTTCAATATTTTCTAAAACCCTGTAACATAGCCATTATGCTGCAGAATTGTCTTATCAAAATGTCTCTCTCTCTTTCTCAATTTTTTTTATTTTATTAAGTGAATACTCAAAGATATTTCTTCTATAGGGGTATTCACATATATATCAAAAGTTTATATTTTAATTCTGGGATTTACAAACATGAAACCCACTTTCCTTTTCCGTGGGTTTAAAGTGACATAAAGATCATGTCTTTAAAGCAGTTTTTAAAACGTTATGATTATGAAATAAAACCCATTTCTTTTATGCTATATGGGTTATTTATGAAATTTTTGAGGATGATATATGTGGCTCAGATGATAATAAATACAAATTAAGGGTGAGCCCTGATAGCTCTCCAATGCATTGGGTAAAGACTTAATCTCTAGAGATGACCATTTTAACAATACCTTGGTGAATAACCTCGGTAAATTTTTAATGACACCTTGGGGATAGAACTTGGTGATGTGGAAATGATTATCTAAGTTAAATGCTATAGACACATCTTCAAGTAATGAAACATGTTATTTTTATTATGATATTGCTCATGATCTCTTTCTCATGCCTTAAAGTTATTTATCATGACTTTATTGATGTATCTCAAATTCACATGTAAAATGTTTCTCTTGTTTCCCTTACTGGGCCTTCTGCTCACCCTTTCCTTTGATATATGCTCCCAGGTTATGAGATGCTGTAATGAACTTAGGATGAGCAATGAATATGCCTTTCAAGTGTTGTAGAATATTGTTTATGTTGTTTTCATGTATTAAGTTTCTGGTTTCCAATAAACTAAACCTTAAAGATCCTCAGTTTTGTATAATGTAATGAAAGTTTATTTGATAAAAAGGCGGGATGCTATATTGGCCTCCCACCTTGCATGGTTTACTTAACCATGTGTCAACCATGCACTTTACATAGGTTGGACCAGTTTTCCCTTCCTTTGTGTACTGAATCACTAAAACACCCCTGAAGCCCCTCAAACTCTCGGGAAACATTTCATTAACAAAAAATGACTCTTTGAAACCTTAATCTAAACAATGATATACCTACATGATGTCCAAGATCTTACAACCTACCCACCTTATAACAGATCATCCCCAATCCATAATCCTAAGAATCAATGAACTTATGAGGTAAAGGGATCTAGCCACTAGGACCCCATATCCATATCCCTTTCCTAGATCTCATCTTGAAAATTTTCATGTTGCTTAAAAAAACGACCAATGGCATAGTCTTTCCCCAAAATACTTCTTACTGTGACCCACAAAAAACTGCATGCTATTCAAAGGGAACATCACTCTAAACAATACAATAAGCACCAAAATTTTGTAGGGAATCCTTGGAAACACTACCTATATCACAACACATGGAAATGTCACATATAGTATTATAAAATCAAATATGATCCACTCGGATCCTATTTGGACTGATCATCTTTGTAACTCATGTCCTAAATTACTTGGTGACATTTTACCTAGTTTTCAAACTCTAATGGAAACCCAACACAACACCACCAAATAAAACCCATGGTTCTCCCATCCAAATTTCCTGATCTATGTTAATCCACAACTCGAGGCCTAATAGTCCCATTACATAATCAAACGTCCATAACATAACCAAACACTCGATGCACTCAACCGGTCAAACTCGAGTCAATACTATTTATGAAGTCCAAACCATCGAAATGGTACTTACATGAGTCCCATAAAAACGAAACACCAGTCACATCACCAAATGACCACTTCCCCACCAGGGTGATCCCACCACACAATTTATCTCACCTCATCATCTTCCTATGATTTGAACCTCCACTATTGTAAAAGACAACAAGAACCCTAACTAAACTCGGACAATATATTTGACATGTTCCCAACCCACCGCATCCAAAAATTCATAAGGACTTCACCTTACATTGGAATCCAACCTCACCGTTGAAACCACCCTTGCGGGGATCCCAACACCATCCATCCAATACTTAGAACTTGAACTCACTCAAGTTCTCCTTCACTCCCAAAAAGTGATTTCCACTAAAAATATCATATTAGAGGTGATCCACAACATACCACACCCATTACTTTTAAAATATCTTGTTAGACCACCCCCGATTAAATTTTCTTAAGGCATCCATATTCTACAATTGGGATGATACCCCATTATTTCACCTTTACATGGAACATACTAACTTGAGGTATATCAATATACAATTCACCTATCGAGTTCATTCCCTAACTTTAGGTATAACTCCACTGTCACAACTTCTGATATCCTCCAAACCATCACCATTCCCTACCTCACCCATCAAAATTTTCAACCCAACCAATCAAAACATCCATACATTGACTAAAGATTATTAGTCTCTAACTAAAAACAAATTTCCAAAATAAAAATGTACTTAACACTCTAAAACATCTACTGAATGTGGTTTACAACTCACCATTCTCGCCCCTTTTTCTTATCTGAGTCGATTTGTACTTGGATGACTCATCCTTTAAATGATCAGATTTACTATTGTATCATCCTTAAATCACTAGACCAAGATGCCATCATGCCTAAGAACATTCCATGGTCACCCAATCACACCTACCAGAGTCCATGATCGATCTCCATTGAGTTTTTCCACACTAAACCTCCATTATCTCAACATCAATGATTCTATCGTATGCATTTCAGATTCCTCTAAGAACCACCTCGAGCTCAAATCCAATGCTTGGATCGACCAACCACCACATACAAGGACCATTGGGCCCTCTTTTAAAGAATATAATTTTCACATCATAGGTTTAACATTGGAATACTGATTCCACTACATCTACTATACTCTCTAATACAAACATCCGGGACTAACTTATCACTGCCCATAATGGGAGTGTCATTACCATCACTTTATTCAAATAAATTTCCAACCACTAGGGTTAAATTTTGGATCATAATCTGAACCTAAAACTTGGATGTGATCACCTATATTTTCTCATAACAACAAAAAAACATTACCTGATACCCATTACTGGCTTCTAGGAATGAAACTCTTGATGTTCGTCAACACCCAGTCCATCCTGAAGATGTCAGCTGAAAATTATCAATGGTGTAAATCCCAACATCTATATTCACATATACTACTTCATGATAGAAAACATCACATTGTCCCACAACCAACCCAAATAAATTCACGTCACTTGGTGTGAATCCAAATCTTTCTTAGCATACCCGGGATGATGTCAAGATATCGTGCATGATCATCACTAGCTAAAAGTATGCCAATATGTTTTTGAGGAAGACCACCAAAACTTATCCAAATCTAATTTCACCTCCCACTATGGGACACCATGGCCTTCCAAGAGTTTCAGGATTCCCATCCCATACACGTCTTATCAAAGCTTAACCACCACTGCTAAGGCATGATTGCTGACCATGACTCTCCACCACTGTACAATCATCCATGAAATAGTTGTGAATGAATGTTTTCTTTATCACTACTACCACCAAACCACTTAATTCCTCCTAGAATGACCCTTACATTTAGAAAATGTAACACAATGATCCCCTATAGCAACCAAACCCAATGGTATCTCGCATATCCACACTTCCTCTTTGGTTTCCTTGATAATGAAAGGTGCTTATTGAAGGAACCCGGGACACCCTGAGAGGGGAGGGGTGAATCAGGGTGACCAATTTTTCTTTTAAAGTGATGGATCTTGTTCCCACATTGGTAGGAACTTGTTGAACCTGTATGATGATTATGAGTAGAAAGAAAACATTCACATGCACAGAGAAGACACAACCCTTTTTACTTGGTTCACCACTAAGGGCTACGTCCAAGGACCATACGCCGATAGGTTGTCAGTTGTACCAAAATCCACTATGCTTCACTAGATGTAGATTACAAAGGTTCGGATACAGTCACTCTGTCCCAGGATCACTGCCTTTACAAAGGTTCAGGGATAGCTCAATGCTTCCCTCGGGTCACTCCCATTGACTCCCCCTGGCTCACTGCCATTGGTGAAGTCCCACTCAGTTTATAGACGTGAAGGTCTCTTCATCAATGCATAAGAATGCATCCTCTGTTGTATGTAGATGCTCTATTGAAGTCCAATTCTCACTAGAAGATGAATATCAATTTGTGCTGAGGGTACAGGGCAATCTTCTAGCTTTTGTGCAGCTTCAAAGAGGACAGATGTACTTTTATCAACACTGGCGTGCTTCTCCAAGCCCGGCGCGCAAGTTTCAACACTGGCGCGCAAGTGACAAAAAACAACTTGCGCGACGCTGCCTCTTTCAACTTCAAACTTGAGGGATGTTGCGCCTTTTTCTCCCCAACCGCCTTGGTCGTGCAACCAACAATCGGCGCGCAGCCTATACTTGCGCGACCCAACTACCACTTGCGCGACTCAACCACCTGCGCGACGAGAGCTCGAACAAACTATAAGTCTTGAACCCCGTTGTCAAATGAGGAGGGTTGGTTCAGTATTTATAGGCAAACTACACCCCCTTCGCAGAGGCGTTCAAGTCCCTCATTGGCGTGCAAGTCCCTCAATGGCGCACAAGTCTCGTCTCCTGTAACCTCTATCACATAACTCACTTGCGCAACCCAACCAATACATGCGCGACCTTCTTTCCTTAGCCAAATTTTGAAGTTATGATCCTCAAAAACATATGGCGCGCAAGTCTCCTATCTTCCAAGACCTCGGCGCGCAAGTACCTTTTCCAAAAACACTTTACTTCATTGGCCGATTTTCAGGCCCAAAAATTTGGCAAACACTGGGAAACAGCGCCACCTTCACTACTGTTTTCTGCTTGAACGGTATGATCTCTTTGTTGGTACACATTCTGAACTTCCACTGAGGATTGAAAAAAAACACAAACCATACGCCAAATCATGCTTTGAAGACCCTGGTTCCAACAATCTCCCCCTTTGGGTTTGTTGGCAATCAGAATAAATTCAATAGATCTCCAACCATGAGCAAACCCAAAACGCAAGAATCAACTCATCCAACACTATATGTCTACGTGAGAAATGCTCAGTGTAGAAAACAGGAGAGGAAGCTTGAATTGGGTTCTAGTGTTTTGAAATTCTCCATGACGCCCGATGTTATCCTTTTTATAATTCTCATCACAGAAGAATTTATTGGCTTCTCATCACAGAAGCATTTCTTGCCTTGAATTTATTCCTTTCTCCCCCATTGACAGAAAAACCAAAGACCGATAAGTTTTTCAACGTTCTGCTCAAGCCAAACTCCCCCTAGATAGTATCTCCCCCATAAACCTGCATCACAGCCATAAGCAGAGAAAACAGTTATAACAAACGGGGAGAGGGGATTTCTGGAGCCTCCTTATGCAGTAGGAGGTGGTTGAAAACCGAGGTTCAACCGATGCTTCTCAAATACAGCCGCAGACAATGGCTTGGTCAGGATATCAGCCACTTGCTCTTCAGTTCCAACATGATCCATTCTAATCACGCCTTGTTCAACCTTTTCTTTGATTAAATGATACCGTATTTCAATATGTTTTGTACGAGAATGCGGAACCGGATTCTTCGTAAGATCAATTGCGCTTTTGTTATCACAGTAAATCACCATTGGTTGATGCACCTTATCACCAATATCTGTTAGTTACTGCTTCATCCAAAGCAGTTGAGTGCATGCCTTTGTGGCAGAGATATACTCAGCTTCAGCAGTACTAAGAGAAGTACTTTCTTGTTTCTTGCTCAACCAGCCAACACATTTCTGCCCAATATAGAAAGCTCCACCACTAGTGGACTTTATATCTTCCACATCACCAGCCCAGTCAGCATCAAAAAATGCGAATAATTCACTGTCCCTGCCTGCAGCAAAAAATAACCCGAAATTATATGTACCTTGAATGTACCTCATGATTCTTTTTACTACCGCCTTATGTTCCTATTTTGGATTACTCTGAAAGCGGGCCACAAGGCATGTGGAAAAGAAAATATCTGGCCTTGTCGCTGTCAGGTACAGTAGGCTTCCAATGATCCTCCTATACATGGTGGGATCAACAGAGTCCCCATCCTCATGCTTTCCAAGTTTAGTTCCAACTGCAATTGGAGTTGACATTGGTTTGGAGTCCTGCATATTGAACTTATTCAGTATCTCTCTTGCATATTTTTCCTGAGAAATGAAAGTGTATCCCTTCTTTTGAATCACCTGCAGCCCTAAGAAATATGTGAGCTCCCCAATCATAGACATTTCAAATTCTGATTTCATGTGGTTGGCAAATTCATCCACTGATTTCTGCCTGCTACAACCAAATATGATATCATCAACATAGACTAGAACCATGAAGTGATCTTTTGGAGAATTCTTCACATAGAGATTGTGATCAACTCCTCCTCTTTTGAATTCCAACTTCTTGAGATAAGAATCCAGCCGTGATTACCACGCCCGTGGTGCCTACTTCAAACCATAAAGAGCTTTCTTCTGTTTGCAGACCTTTGATTCATCAGTATCCAAAACAAATCCCACTGGCTATTCAATATAGACTTCCTCTTCGAGTACACCATTCAAGAATGATGTCTTGACATCCATTTGATATAATTTATATCCTCTTTGGACTTCCATGGCAAGGAAAAGCCTGATTGACTCCAGTCTAGCTACTGGAGCAAATGTTTCTTCAATATCAATCCCTTCAATCTGGGAGTATCCTCTACATACCAGTATTGCCTTGTTTCTGATGACACTTCCATGCTCATAAAAATTATTTTTGAAGATCCATTTGGTACCAATCACATTGTGACCTTCGGGTCTCTAGACAAGATCCCATGTCCGATTCTTGTCAATCTGATCTAACTCTTCATTCATGGCTTTTACCCAGGATTCATCCTTTGCAGCTTCTTCAAATGAGGATGGATCCACAACAGAAAGAAATGCAGTTTGTGTGTTATTCCTCATTCTCCTTGTATGTGTAGGTGCATTCATGTCTCCAATTATGTTAGATGGATCAATTTCTGCTCTTCGATTTTTCTTATGAGGTTCAGACGCATTCTCACCATCCAAGATTTCTACTTCAGATTCTTCGTCTGAGTCAACATCATGATGTGACTGTTGAGGGTTTTGAACAACTTCCTCTATTTCTGCATATGTATTTTATTCATGTTCACATTCTTCCTGACTTTCTATCACATCAGCATATGACATCCTTGAAGCATTTGTGGTTTTCTCTTCAATTATCTTAACATCACTGCTTTCCACAATTCTTCCCAAATGCTTGTTGAAACATTTGTAGGCTTTGCTGTTCATTGAGTAACCAAGGAAAATTCCTTCATCTGCATTGTCGCCATATTTTCCTTGATTTCATTCTTTGTTCCTGATGAAGCATTTACTTCCAATGACAAGAAAGTATTTTAGAGAAGGCTTCCGTCCATGCCACGATTCATATGGTGTCTTCATCTCACCCATATAAAGTCCTGTTCAATTATTAATGTACACTGTATCTTGAACAACCTCTTTCCAGTAATGTCGTGGAATACGACTCTCAATCAGCATAGTTCATGCCATGTTGTTCACCTGTCGATTCCTACGTTCAACAACTCCATTTTTTTGTGGAGTTCTCACAGCATCTACCTCATGCTGTATCCCATGCTTCTCTAGATAATTCTCAAATTCAATGGACGTGTATTCTCCTCCATTGTCAGATCGCAACACTTTGATTGTTCGTCCAATATCATTCTCGGCGATTTGCCGATATGTTTTCATGCAGTCAAGGACTTTTCGTTTCCTGTGAATGACCATCACACATGCCATTCTACAGTAATCATCTATGAAAAGGACAAAGTACCTTTCTCCATGTGTTCCGGCAACATTTATTAGACCACAAACATCTGTATGAATCAGATCAAGATGGTGAGACGCCATTTTCTTCTTTGGCCGATATGAACTGCAGACCAGCTTCCCACGAATACAAGCATCACAAGATTTTTCACGCTCACGCTTCAGGTTGGGGATGTCCATGACAATTCTCAATTTTGATATTTTCTCCATGTCTTGTTGATTGATGTGTCCCAATCTCCGATCCCACAAATTGTTTTCTTCTTCAACAGTCATGTAACATACATTTTCTTCACTATCAACCTGATACAATTTGCCTTCTGTTCTGCATCCCTTCATAAGTGAATTGTCGGTTTTTCCCTTGATAGTGTAGCCTTTCTGATTAAAAGTAACTATAATTCCTGAGTCACAGAGTTAACTTACGCTGAGGAGATTATGACGTAGGCCATTTATGTAAAGGACTTCAGTCTTCTTTAGTTCTCCATTAGCTAATTTGGTACTTCCACTCCCTTTGATCTTCAGAGCCCCATCATTACCAAATCTTACTGTACCATCAACATTCTTTATGATATTAGTTAGTAGACCGGCATTACCTGTCATATGAGATGAACAACCGCTATCTAGAATCCAGGTACTGTTGTTCTTTGTAGCTTTGAGGGCTACCTCTGCAAGGTTCGATTTCTCAATCTTCTTCCTTTCCTTCCATGAGACATTATATTGAGTATATAGAACTGATGGCCTTTCAACTATCTCTTCCACATACCCAGGTTCTTCATAGTCAAAGTCTTCTTTGAGAGGTGAGAACCTATTTGAAAGAGAAACACTATCTTGCTGACGAGACTTGACCTGTCTTGAACTTCGGTATGAGGTGTCTATGTCCCTTCTCTACCTGCAATTAACGGCCTTATGACCAAAATTAGAACAATGAAAACAATATCCATAGAAATTATTTCTTCTATAAGAATTAGGATATGAAATTGTTCTCCTTTGTTGAGCATCTATATCTTCTCCATTCAGATAGCTTCTTGCCTCTTCACAATAAGATATGGTATGGCCCAGATAGCCACAGAACTGACACTTCATGAGAGGAAATGTCTTCTCACTTGAATTTCTCCTTATACCTTCTTCCTTGGGAGAATAGTAAGACTGTATGTCATTTTTGAAAATTTGAGGATAATTTTTAGGTCTCCTTTTAGTTTGGATTGAGGGTTCCTTTTTCAGCACTCTAGGTAACATTTCAACATGTTCAACTTTCATCTTATCTTTCTTTTGGATCTTTTCACTTCCAGCAGTTGATGACTCAGCCTCACAACCAATTACACTCTTTCCCATGCAAGCGGGTCTTTGATCACTCAATATTTTTCCAACCCCATGTGAACCACACTTGGCTCTTGCTAGTAATTCTGCATATGAGAATCTTACAAACTGTATTTTCTTCCTTGATTCTTTTGGAACTGATTTAGTCTCTAGTTTACTCCTTAGAGTAACTACTTCCTCCTCAAGACCCTCAGCAGTCTTGGATTTTTCATCCAGTCTGGATGTGAGGTCATTGATGACCTTTGCCTGCTCTTCAATTCTCAGCTTCAGATCAATTACATCATCATTGATTTCAATTATTTTAGACTGTACCTTCACAAATTCTTCCAGTCGTTCAATTTCAGCTTCAAGTTGATCAACGTATTTAGTTGATTCTTCTACAATTGATTTCCACTTATTTCAACTATTATATTTAATTATAATATTACTAAACGCATCCTTAAGTTGCACCTTAGGATCTACACAAGTTCTCAGTTTTTTTTCTCCATCAGTATCTTCTGACTTTTCAACAGTGGCCATCATAGAAGCATGGTTCCCAGTTTTGAATTCTGGTTCTTCTTTATCACAGAATTCATTATCATATTCTTCCTCTTCACAGACAAAACTCTTCCTTTGCATTTTCTTACCAGATTTGAAGTCTCCCTTTTTGAAGAACCTTCTCCGAGGCTTCTTGAAGTTTTCATCTTCACTATCATCATCATTGATATTCTTCAATCACTGAGAGGCAATGTGCCCAACTTTTCCACAACGGAAACATGCGAGAGGTAACTTCCCTTTGAATTTCCCTTTTCCCTTCTGGAACTTCTTTGCAATGAGAGAAATAATTTCTTTCTCTTCGTCATCATCACTGCTACTATCCTTTGATATTTTAAATTTATCCATGGCCTTGAATGCCATTTCCTTTCTCACCCGAGTCATAACATCTTCTGGTTTGACTCTCATTTCATATGCTACCAAGCTGCTCAGTAGATCATCTAGAGAAAGTTTGGAAAGATATCTTTCCTCAAGGGCTGACACATTCGCATTATACAGAGGTGGAATTATTCTTAATATTTTCTTTACAATATCAATGTCTTTGATTTCTTCTCCTAGACCCAGAATTGCTCCAACCACTTCAGTAATTCGATTGAAGGAGTCTGCATTCTCGTCTGGATGCATCTTCAGATCATCAAACCGATTGTGTAGCACTTGTAGTTTTTCCTCCTTCACTTTGCTATCTCCTTCATAAATATTATCAAGTTTATCCCACATGGATTTTTATGAGGTGAAATTCATCACCTTCAGGTAGATCTGATCAGAAAGGGCTGCAGTGAGAGCATTCTGTGCTTTAGCATCTGCATCAAGAAGTTTCCTGTCTATTTCAGTCATAGCTAGGCCTGTTGGATCAGTGAATTTTATTCCTTGCATAGTAGAAAAAAGAACTTCCATTCCAAGAGATCTTAGATGAGATCTCATTCTGTTCTTCCAGATCTGGAAATTGCTTCCATCGAAGTGAGGGACTCCCCTGACATTGACCGCGTTTTCCATGACGAAAAAGGTCAGATTCAACACCAGCAATCTTTACCCTCTGATACCACTTGAAGGACCCCGGGACACCCTGAGAGGGGAGGGGTGAATCAGGGTGACCACTTTTTCTTTTAAAGTGATGGATCTTGTTCCCACGTTGGTAGGAACTTGTTGAACCTGTATGATGATTATGAGTAGAAAACAAACATTCACATACACAGAGAAGACACAACCCTTTTTACTTGGTTCACCACTAAGGGATACGTCCAAGGAGAATACGCCGACAGGTTGTCAGTCGTACCAAAATACACTATGCTTCACTAGCTATAGATTACAAAGGTTAGGATACAGTCACTCTGTCCCAGGCTCACTGCCTTTACAAAGGTTCAGGGATAGCTCACTGCTTCCCTCGGGTCACTCCCGTTGACTCCCCCTGGCTCACTGCCATTGGTGAAGTCCCACTCAGTTTATAGATGTGAAGGTCTCTTCATCAATGCATAAGAATTCATCCTCTATTGTATGTAGATGATATATTGAAGTCCAATTCTCACCAGAAGATGAATATCAATTTGTGTTGAGGGTACAAGGCAATCTTCCAGCTTTTGTGCAGCTTCAAAGAGGACAGATGTACTTTTATTAACACTGGCGTGCTTCTCCAAGCCCGGCACACAAGTTTCAACACTGGAGCGCAAGTGACACAAAACAACTTGCGCGACGCTGCCTCTTTCAACTTCAAACTTGCGTGATGTTGCGCCTTTGTCTCCCCAACCGCCTTGGTCGCACAACCAACAATCGGCGCGCAACCTATACTTGCGCGACCCAACTACCACTTGCGCGACCCAACCACCTGCGCGACGAGAGCTCGAACAAACTCTAAGTATTGGACCCCGTTGTCAAATGAGGAGGGTTGGTCCAGTATTTATAGGCAAACTGGACCCCCTGCGCGGAGGCGCGCAAGTCCCTCATTGGTGCGCAAGTCCCTCAATGGCGCGCAAGTCTCGTCTCCTGTAACCTCTATCGTGCAACTCACTTTCACGACCCAACCAATACTTGCGCGACCTTCTTTCCTTAGCCAAATTTTGAAGTTCTGATCCTCAAAAACATATTGCGCGCAAGTCTCCTATCTTCCAAGACCTCAGCGCGCAAGTACCTTTTCCAAAAACACTTTACTTCATTGGCCGATTTTCAGGCCCAAAAATTTGGCAAACACTAGGAAACGACGCCACCTTCACTACTGTTTTCTGCTTGAACGGTATGATCTCTTTGTTGGTACACATTCTGAACTTCCACTGAGGATTGACAACAAACACAAACCATACGCCAAATCATGCTTTGAAGACCCTGGTTCCAACACTTATCCCAATCCACCTATTCGCTCATCCTGAATGTACTCATTACTTATCAGCACGTTCCTATATCTGGACCTCAGCAGATCCCTTAAGGTCTCACACCGTTCTATGACCACACACTTAAAACTGACTTTAGATCACCCATAGAAAACACCACCAGAGCCTATCCCAACACCTGCTTACTCATCTGAACATGCCTCCTAGAACATCAGTCCAATTAGCCCCAATTCATTCCCCATATTTTACCCAACAACCATGCCATACATATGAGTAATCCCAACCATGTTACCATCATCACCTCAGTCGTCACTTTTATAATGAAGCATTTGACCACACTTCAGTCATCCTGGTCCTTACCGCCTAAAATCACCATCAGAACCTCCATTAATCATCGTCCAAATATATGGGTGATAAATCTAATTGATAAAATCCTTAAAAACTAACATAAAACCAACTACGAGCAGTTATATTCCTTAGTAAAGAAAACCAAGGCACAACCATACCATTTACGAAAACTTTTTGGTAACAAGTCACATGCCCCTGTCTCTAGGCCACATACACCAAACCCACAACAAGGCATCATTCACGGGTAACTTTATTTCCCACGTTCTAGAACACTTTGTCCAATATACCATGGTAATATTCACTTTAGGTTTCACACCAAATACTCACACATATACATCGACACCAATAACCAAGGCACCCAATCTATGGTCTAAAACACAACTTGCAAGGTTTGAATCCACCTGGGTTACCACGCCCATAAAAAAACATCCAACACTAACAATGACAAAACCAAGACACTCATTATTAATTCCAGCATACAACTCACACACCTTTAACCCACAACAGTTACCACCTTCACATCATCAAGAAACATCTCAAAACATAAAGGTCACCACCCTACTGAAAGCATAAATAGGAACACCCGGTTATCCAAACATCGAGACTCATCAAGGTATCCTTATATATAATCAAGGAATCATCTTAGGGAACTCTCATAGCCTAAAACACCCATGAAAAGGACTAGATGAGAAACACCATGAATACTAAATACCATTCTTCACTAAAAGTTACATCATTACATTCTCTTTTATAATTAACATCACCATTTTGAAAATCCAATTGTTTACTCTTTAGAATGTTCTACATACCCAATATTTAAAAAATCCATACTTATTTGGATTCATAATTCAAAACATTTTCATAAAAATAAATTCATGGAAAGTCCAATTGGTTTCTACCACAACAGAAAATACACTAATTTACATACTCAACCAACTCCACATACACTATCCCAACCGAAATAATTACATCTCTAATACTACCCTAAACCATTCCTATCACGGGTCATGGTTGACATTGGTCAATACAACTATTGTAGATACATGTATTTCTTTACACACCCATTTTTAAACCCTTTTAATCGGTAAAAAAATCTTTCCCCAGTTTAAAAATTGTTACAACCATTGCTCTGGATCATTCACAACCTTCAAAGCTAATTATTCAACCATTTTACAATAAAAATGGAAATCTTTCTCTTCTAGGAACCATTCAATATTTATAATTTATCACCACCAAGAATTTTAACGATATTTTAACATTTATTTAAATAAACTATTCTTAAACCATTCATTTATATTCTTTCTATTCATATATATGAATCATCCTTACAAGACACTAGTTTCTTCCAATTTTTAAGAAATTAAAATGCATCTCACCCTTTATGTCCCACACACTAATCCCATGTGTGCTTATCATGATGCATGCCACCTATATCCCAGGGTTCCTAAAATAATGCATGAATGCACAACCTCATTCAATTTTGGTTATGAGAAAAATAACATAAAATAATCACATTATAGAACAAGGGAATCACCCAATCGTGATGTATCATTTAACTATTACAACATATATCAAGAACAACAATTCCCACCCTGGGTGACTTGGGTTTTATCTCATACATGGGATAGCTACTGCCAAGAACAAACTCATTATCATGGCCCAATACATACTATTATCCTTTCAAGCATACCAAATAGTAATACCACATAAAATAACTGCTATAATACATGTTTGTAACATCCCTGAACTAAAATCCACTAAACGGTGCTCTAATATGGGTCTTCACATGACCTCAAGTGCACCTCCCCGTATGCTAGAGATTTTTGACTAGAAGCGAGGGACTCATAATCCATGTGGGGAGACTATACCCTTTTTTCCAGAGTAATCCATGATAGATAACGATTTAAACATCGGTAATAATATGTAATAACTAAAGAACATACATAATCAAACATCTCCAAAGGCTGGGTACAAACCATATCAAATAGTAAATATTAATGCCATACTAAAGAGTGCCATGTGAACAAATACAAAGATGACAAAAAATAGTGGAATCCCCCAAATGGTCTTGACCCAAGTCTAGAACCTCATCCATGCACATCCCAAGATTGAATCAATACAAAGAACAAGACCTTTTCAACTATCCTAACTTACAAAAGGAGATCTTCTTGGGTACCCAATGGTGGCCCGATAAGGGTGTGAGTAAAACTCAGTAGTCCACCACAAATGATTTTTACAAAATATTGAGTCCAAATAGATAGTGCATGCAAGTACTAAATAAGTGACAAGTAAAACAATGATAGTTCATGTGCCATTAGTTTACAATATTTACTTTAACCATTACCAACATTGGTTCCAAATTTATCATTAGAATATTTTTTGGTTATAGTATGACACTCAATAGGGGGTGAATTGAGTTCCTATAAAAATTTCTATTAGAAACATTATGTCAAGATCCCCCAATTTAAAAACAAAACGGGCTAGTTAATTAAAGTATTAAGTTTATAATAGTTTGACTATTTAATTAATTTCTCAAGATATTGAATACTTCTTAGTTATATCAACCTAAAATATTGAAATAACTTTTTTGAAATACATTTCCTAAACCAAAATAGTTACAAAGAGTATCCAATACTAACTATAATAGAGAAACATAGTTTTCTGAAATATAAGTTAAAACAGAGAAAAACTAAATTGAAAAACACATTGGATAAAACAAGTGGTTCAGTCTCAAGCTGAGACAAAATCCACCCCACATGGTGATCACCTTCCACCAAGAAAAATATATATAAATATTTGATCCACACCCTGGATTGGGGTTTACACAATAGTATACAAGACTTTCCAGGTCACCAGATCTCAACCATAGTACTACATGGGAAATATAACACCCAGGTCACATAAGACCTCTTCCATAGTTATATGTGGGTGAGACAAGGTGTAAAAGGAAATTTTTTTTAGGATATATTTTATCCTCCAATTCAGTGTAGGATATGGCATGTGTTTAATAGAAAGATGAACACACTACTAGAAATATTAATAAAACAGTACATAATAGAGAATAATATAATAATAAGGTATTAGAAATGCTTTGAGTGTTTTTCTATGCATCTCTAGACTTCAAGGACATAATAGATTTGATGTTCAGGTCCTCTTCTGAAAGTTGACTCCTGGAACAGAGTGTCGTGAGTTCTGTGTTCTTCTTTTCAGTTCAGTGAGTTCCTCATCTTCTCTTCTTTGTGTTGTTACTACAAGGATGTTCGAAGTATTTATCCACATCAATACAACTAGGATAAAATTATAGTTCTTCATGTGTTCTTATGTGTGATATTGCATTAATGTATGTTCACTCTAACGTCTCTTTCAGTCAGCTCTTTATATCCTTCAACTCATGAACCACCATGTATTTTTATCTTGGAGGCCTGTGTTATGGCCCAAAAAGAGCATGATCTCGATACCTTGTACCTTGTAATATCAGGTGTCATGTCTATAAAAGATCATTAATTATGTCAATGTTATTAAATGACTCAAATATGACCATTATAATCAACTTTTAAATTTAATTGAAAATGATATAAATTTTTTTAATTAAGGAACAATGTCATATTGTAGTGAGTCAGGAATGGTGTCACAATCATGGTGAGTCAGAAGTAGTGACTTGGTACTGTGTCTTGTAACTCTGTCATAGAGATGGTATCTTGTCCTTTGTTTAACTTATAAACGGTGTCTGGTTACAGTGTCACTGAACTGATGTTACGGAAACGATGTCTAGACCTTTGTGAATTCTAGAACCGATAGTATGGTTACAATGTCTGGTCCTTTGCGAATTATAGAATTGGTAGCATGTTCATAGTGTTAGGTCCTTTATAATTTCTAGAACTGATAGCATGGTCACAATGTCAGGGAAATAGTGTCATAGGTAACTGTTTCATGGAAATGGTGTCACTGACTTTGTCTATTTCCAGACTAAACAGTGAGACCATTTAGGGATAGAAACAATGTCTCATACTTTGTCAATTTTTCAGAATAACCGGTGATATAGTTTGATCACAGAAACAATGTCCCATACTTAGTCAAATATCTTCCATCTGTCTTAAGAAGTAATACTCAAAGAATGGATTACGGTTAAACACATGCATAATAAAACATAATAGAACATGAGTAAACATGATTTATAAGACTTAAACATGATTTAAATTATTTATAGGATTTACATGATTTAAATGATTTGCAGGATTTTTGAGCGTTAAAAAACATGGATTCCAATAATCTCCCCTTTTTTCATAATCACAAATCCCAGCATTTATAAACCATACATCTTAGAGAGTAATAAAAAAAATACTTATCATATCAAGGTATTAGAGCATATATGTAACAAATAGCATAAATGGCATCTTTTGTCCCATAAAGGTTCTTTTCTCAGAAATGCCTAAAATCCAGTACTTAATTCCCTCTTTTGGGATTATCAAAAAGAGAGTAAGAAAAAAAACACTAAATATAACAAAAAAGTGACTAAAAGAGAGAGAAAAATTTTCATTGAATATTAAAATAGTGTTTATTTACAATTACAGAAAGATAATACATCACATACCTATCAAAAACTATCCTTCACTTCTATTCAGATTTTGCATCCTTCACTTTTTCCCTGTCAAAGACAACATGAGTAGAAGAAAGAGGTGTAGAAGTGGAGGTGATATAAGCAATAGTAAGGGAAGGTAATGGAAATCTAATGATATAAGGGGAAAGGGTTGGTATGGTGGAATATTGAGTCAAAGGATGTTCAATAATAATTGGTCTATTTTGGCTCAAAGCCTGAGAAATAGACATTGTAGCAGGGGAAAATGAAGTGTAGGTAGAAGGATAGGTGGAAAGAGGTAGACCAGTCCTCAAAGGAGCTGCTAGTGGAGCTACAATGGCTGTGCTCTGAACATGTTGATAAGGGTTAAACAAGTTTATGAAATCCTTAGTGATTTCACCACCATACTCCATGGCCTTTCCAAAGTCATCTTTATTTTCCATGAATTTCAATAGAGTAGGTGTGAATACATTTATATTTTGAACTTGATCTTTGAAATATTGAGTTACATGAGGCATATTTAAATTCTCCACAAGATACATGAAATAGCAATTCAACTCATTCCTGTAATATATCCTCTTGAAGTATTAATCCAATTTCTTAGAGATTTAATCTTGAGCATCAGTGGTAATTTTTGAATGAACTCTTACCAGGTCAAGACATGATCGTTGTTCTTAATGATTGTAGAGAGACTCTACTGATCAGTACCAATCAACACAGACTGATGTTATTCTATAAATACTGATATGGTCATTTCCCTATCCAAGGGCTGAGATGGCTGAGTAGAAGTAGATAGAGCATAAACAACTAATGTGAGAGATTTAAGCTGATTTAGAATAGTATGTAAACATCCTTTAAACTCAGTGGTCAGATTATTGATTCCAAAGACAAGCTAATGCATCTCATTTTCTATTTTGGTGTGGTTCTCAACCACCTTTTCATACATAGTAATCAAGTTGGGTTGAATCAGAGATACAACCTTCTTTGGGATCTTATCAGCATCATCCTCATTGAGATGAGAAATAGGGGCTTGAGAAACTTGCAAGTATTTTATCATTTCTTCAACCATATATTTTAAATATTTCACCTCATCACTCAACTACCTATTTTCAATCTGAAATTCATAAATTTCATGAAGAATCTTGGGTTGGATCTGCTATATGATTTTCTCCAGAAGCAATAAAGCATCCCTTTTACTGAGATTGGTTACAGGAGAAGGTTGATACTTCATGAGATTAGCAAAACTAAACAACATATTGTATCCAAAATCTTTTAAGTCACCATTAATTACATAATTAGGAGTTTCTTGAGCAGGTTTTAAAGATTGAACAGAAACTGATTCTAGCTCCTTAGCAGATATTACATCCTTAGCATACACAACTTCAGAGACTGGTTTCAGCTGAAACATGGTCAAAATATCCAATCCTTGAACTAAGATTCCTTGAGACTCGTCAACATCAAAATACCTTGGAAACTTGTACCAGGTATCCAAAGAACTTGAATCCATAGGTTCTGGAACTTCAATCCTTTCAAGATGGGGGTTTTCTACCCCTCAATAGATAAATCTCTTTTACGACTAAGAGAATCAATATCTTAACCAGTTTTCACACCCTCTGCTTTATTATATTTAGACACATCTCTAGATAATTGAAAATATTTTTCCATTATTAATTTAGTAGGAAAAATAACTTCTATTTCTACAGATTTTTCTATATGTTCCTCAGTAATATCATGCTCTTCCATAACATCATTTTCTTCTTCTTCTTCAAAAGCATTACTTTTATCAATAACTTAACCCCTTTCTACCTGAATATTAATCACATTTAGAGAGAGGATATTTTCTAGAGAAAACATTTAGAGGATGTCCAGAAGATTCAAGAGTGGGTTCTCCACTCTTTTTAGGACTCTCTGGATTACTATCTTCTCCATCTGAAGATTTTTCTTCTTTAGTTCTATCAACATATATTCCTTTTTATGAGTATTCTATAAGCTCATCAGATTCTCAACCAGGATCATATACATCATTAGGTCTTGAATTATTATAAATAGGATTAAAATCCTCATACAATCTGTCATTACCTTCGAACCAGGATCCCTTCCATGGATTCCAATTGATCTTCATTTTTCTGCATGTATCCTTAGATATACAATAGTCATAATCTTCAACCACTTCTTCATTATTACCAACCACACATTTGGTTAGTAGTATTGTAGAGATAAACCTTGAATAGAATAGGTATGTTGACTATGATTTTGTCTCGATCATGTCACATATGTTAAGGATAATGTACTTACACAGATTAATTTTGGGACCATTCTTTAGAAGATGTATAAAAAACACACCCTGATACCTGAGAGTTGAAAATACTCTTCTCCTTGGACAAATTAGGTTTTGAATAAACTTAAACAACAACTAAGTCTCTCCATCCATTTCAACAATAATATGTCTTCTTTAATTTTTTGTTTCTAATCAAACTACCCAAAGCCTCTTCTAGGATAAACAAATCACTTGGTGGAGGAGGAACTCTTTGATAGTCCTCAAAAATTCATTCATGTGGTATTCCTAAGAAGGAATCCCAAAACCTTGAACAAAAGGTACATCTATATCCATTCACCCATATTCTAACCACAAAATCATCTTTAGAGTTGAAAGTGAACTGAACATATTGATAAAATTAGAAAACAATATTAGGATAGATATGCATTTTCTCTTTTGTAAAAAAACTATAACCATACCTATTATTCCAATACTTTCAGAATAAGTGACATACTTTATAGGAGACACTTCATAGATATTTCTTTCTATGGCATGACTGTACGATTTACAAGACCTGGGTTTAGTAGTTTCATAGGCATGGTAATTGGATTTTTTTGTTTCATTGAAGACCAGTTATTTCCAGAAGACGATGAAGATGGAAAATTCATCCTAAACATTAAACATTAGATCAATAAATATGAAGAGTACAATAGAAAAGAGATTATCTTTGAGAGTAGCGAGTACGAGTGAAGAAAGAAGTGACGAGACAAGTTTTTATCGTTTAGGGAGTTGAAATGTCACAAAACACAAAAAATGAGGTATAAAAGAAATAAAATAATAAATACATTGATATGGGAAAAAGATTTCTAAAAATAGAAGTCTAAGTCATAACGGTGAGTCCGGAACATGAAATCACAGTGTCAAAATTATGGAGTGAATCAAAATGGTGAGACTTTAATTACTGAGACCGTAAGCATGAGGCAACAAAAATGAGATAGAAAACATGAGATAACAAGCTAAGAGATAGTAACTAAGAGACAGTAACTGTCAGATAGTAAATTGGTCACTCAAGGATGATCATTCCTAATTTATTTATGATGTAACTCATCCTTTCAAAATTTAAAGGCCTAGTGAAAATGTTAGAAAACTGATGTTCAGTTCTAATGAATTCTAAATTAATATCACCCTTTTGATAAAGATCATTCAAAAAGGTGATGTCTTAAATCAATATGTCTTGTTCTTGAATGAGAAACAAGATTCTTAGAGATTTTAATTGAACTTTTTTTTATCCCAATTTATAGGGACATGTTTATATTTATGTCCATAATCTAGAAAAATGTGTTTCAACCAAAAAATATGACCACAATAACTAACATAAGCTATGTATTCAGCTTTGGGTGTGGATAATGCAACAATTTTTTTTATTTTTTACTACACCATGATACTAGTGACTTTACCCAAAAGTGACATGTTCTATAGGTGATTTTTCTATCTAACTTACAACCACAAAAATCAGTATTTGAATAGCTGACTAAGTAAAATTATTATCCTCTAGGATAGAACGATCATAAGATAGTAGTATGTTTGAGGTATTTGAAAATTCTTTTAACAACAAGAAGATGTGACTCTTTAGGATTTTCATGAAAATAAACACACATAAACACAATAAACATAATATCAGGAATGATAGAAGTTTAGTATATTAAACTCCCAATAATTCCTCTGAATGTGATTTGATCAACAAATTTACCATTATCATCAAGATCCAATTTACAGGTGGTAATCATAGGAGTATCACTACCTTTAGTACTATTCAAACCAAATCGTTTTAGAAGATTTTTAGTATATTTACTTTGATTTAAAATAACACTTTCTTTGTTTTGAAATATTTGAAATCCAAGAAAGAATTTTAGTTCACCTATTAAACCGATTTTAAATTAATTTTGCATCATCTTTGAAAAATCAACACATAAATAATTTTTATAAGATCCAAAAATAACATCATCAACATAAATTTAAACAACAAAAAAATCTTTAGAAATTATTTTTTTAAATAGATTAGGATCATCTATACCTTTTTTAAAACCTTTAGAAATAAGAAAACTACTTAGTCTATCATACCAAGCTCTTGAATCTTGTTTTAAACCATATAATGCTTTTCTTAATTAAAAAAATGTTTTGGAAAATGATAGTTTGTAAAACTAGGGGGGTTTTCAACAAAAATATCCTCAACTATATACCCATTTAGGAATGAAAACTTAAAATCCATTGATATAGTTTGAAATTTAGATGTGGTTCATATGCAAGAAAGATTCTAATGGATTCAAGTAGAGAAACTAGTGAAAAAGTTTCTTCATAATATATCCCTTATTCATGACTATAACCTTGTGCAACCAATCTAGATTTTTTTCTTACAATATTACCAGCTTCATCTACTTTATTCCTGAACACCCATTTAGTGCCTATGGTCATGATGTATTTAGATCTATTCAATAGTTTCTAGAATTTGTTTCTTTCAATTTGATTTAACTCTTCTTGAATATCCATTACCCAAAATTATTCATTCATTTCCTCATTTATGTTCTTAGGCTCAAGCTGTGACAAGAAAAATTGATGTAAACCTGATATCTTAGAGAAGATATAGTCTATGTTCTTTTATCTAAATCTCCAAAAACATTACCTAAAGGATGTTCTTAATGGTTCTAATAGATCTAGGAAAAGAAGGGCAAGATATTTCAGGTTCTTTAATAGGTTTGGGTTCATTATGACTGGATTCTAGAGAATTTTCAGAATTGGAAGATTTTAAAGATTGCTTGACTACAGGTTCCAAGTGTTTTTCATTTATATCCAGATTTGACACATCATCCTCAAGGTTTTCTAGGGAGATATTAGGTTCATGTGGATCTGTTTCATCAAATTTCACATGTACATATTATTCCACACACATGGTTATTTTATTAAAGACTCTATATGAATCACTAGAGATTGAATAGCCTAAAAATATCCCTTCATCACTTTTGGATGAAATTTTTTGAAGATTTTCTACAGTATTGATAATATAAACTTATAACCAAAAACATTGAAGTAAATTACTTTGGGTTTCCAATTTTTCTATAACTCATAGGTAGTTTTCTTAAGAATATGTCTCATTAAGAATATATTAATAAAATAACAAGATCTATTGATAGCTTCAGCCTAAAAGTAGATAGGTAGTTCATATTCATTAAGCACGGTTCTTGCTATTTTTTTAGGTTATATTTCTTTTTTCCACAACACCATTTTTTGAGGTGTCCTAGGGGAATAGAAATTATGACAATATACTATTTTTGAGAAAAAATATTCCCACTCTTGGTTGTCAAACTCACGACCATGGTCACTTATTAAGGATTTAATTCTAAGACCACTTAGATTTTCTGCTGTTCTAGCATACTTGGTGAAATGAGAATAAGATTCACTTTTATGAGATAAGAAAATGGTCCAAGTATATCTAGAATAGTCATATAAAAGAACATAGACATAGTTCTTCCCATTAAGACTTGAAATTCTAGATGGTCCAAACAAGTCCATGTGAACCAACTTAAGAGGTTGAGAAGTTTAAACTTCTTTCTTTGGTTTGAAAGAGATTTTGTACTATTTAACCTTTTTACAAGGATTAAAAACTTTTTCATTTGGAAACTTAATTTTGGGTAGATCCTTAACTAAGACTTTTCTAATAATCTTTCTAAGAGATTGTATATTACAATATCCTAGTCTTCTAGTCACGATCCATCCCTCGGGGCCTGTTCCATGACTACCCCAAGCCCACCTCCCAATGGCCAGGGGATGGAGACTAGTGCTGAAGGAATTATCCCATAAGTGGGAGGAATTTTCCTAAGTACCTATACGGATGCACATACACACACATCCAAACCCCCAATGCTGAAAAGTAAACAAACATGCCACTAAGACAACCATTGAGATTAAAAATACAACCTATATGTAAAAATGGGCCAGAATACAAACCCAAAAAAAGATATCTGTAAAAAAGGAGTACAAGGTCCCGGATAATCCATATGTGGAAAACCCAACCTAAAGGGTAGGTGAAGAGTATCAGCCAAAATCCATAGGAGTATGCCTCGCTTTTCCATTTTCATTGGGCACTGCATGGTCCTGGACTATCAAGGACTCTGTCAAAATGTCGGTTGTCTGTACAATACATGAAACATGAGGGAGAAGCCCGTGCAGGGGTGAATAAAACAATACTCAATAAGGACCCAAAACCAAAAAGAAATGTTCACAAAGAAAAGTACATAGGAAGTAATGGAAATCTCACATAGGTATAACCTAAATTATAGAAAGAAAGATTATCAGTCATAAAGTTGAACATCTTGTACTACTGAGGGACTCATCCTCAATTATTCACCGAGTTCTACTGGGACACTGTGGTCCACTCGTCTCGTGGGCCACTGAGGTCTGCTCATCTGTTAGGCCAATGAGTTCTGCTCGTCTGCTCGGCCACTAAGGCACACTCATTTACCAGGCCACTAAGGTCGACTCGTCTCTTGGGCCACTAAGGTCCGCTCTTCTACTAGGCCACTGAGGTATGCTCCTCTCTGGGGCCACTGATGTCCACTCATCTACCAGGACACTGAGATATTCTCATCTACAGGGCCACTTATATTCTCTCATCACTTCCTTCTTGTCATTTCCAGTCGCAGGATTTCTACTTGTAGCACGCTTAATTATGGGAGAATCTACTTCTCAAGCCATTGGTCATATCTAAACCTCTATGGAAACTCATTTGAAGTATTCCAAAAGGACCACCTCATCCCAAGGGTCCCAATTATGCAGATGGCTCATCAAACGGATGTTTTGTTTGCAAGTTATGGACAATTTAGCAAAAAGAAGGTCCACTGGACCATGGACCAATCGTGGCGGTCGACCACCCCACAACAACTTGAGATGTCACAAAGGTCAACCATGGCCAAGCTTCCATGTCCGCAGGGTAGCTCCACCAACCATGGCTCGTGATTGATTATTGTGGTTGACCATGGCCTTGATGATCTACCTGGGTCTAACCCGATCAGCCGTGTTTGACCCAGCCCGCCGGGTCCAATCCAATCTGCTGGGTTGACCCGACTCACCCTGGTTGGGATCAGCCCATTAGTTTCAGCCTGATCCACTCAGATGCGGGTTGAATTTCTCCCCACGGATGCAGAAACCCACCATATTCATCCTGTGTTACACGACCCCCTTGGGAAACTACTATTCCACATGTGGCTTGCGGCTTGAGCCGTGAGTCCTTGTTACCACTACGGCAGAATCCATGACCTCCTCCAGGCGGAAAACTGTGTTGACGTAACTATTTCTACTGCTGCAGCATGATACCATGGCACACCACCTCCTCTGTCTGGCACGTGGCCAACACTGCCACCGTGGGCCACCAAATGTGGTTTGGTGGTCCATTCTTCGATTTAGAAGGGGTTTTGGGATCCTCGGGCCACATTATTCATCATCTGGGTTTGGAATACTCATTGCATCCCCTTTTTAGTTCAAATCCATTTGCGTGTGATATCTCCCACACCACCTCGATCCCATCTCCACCATCATATTTTTACCTCCATCGTGCTGTGTCCATTATAGATCCATGATGTCAGATCATTGCGCCATGAAACAGTTGTGCAATAATTGATTGTTCGTCAACCTGCAAAGAATGCGAAGAATGAGTGGGTTAAAGGGAAGAGGAAAACCAAACAACAATTCAAGAAGGAAACCTCCACCATCATTCATCACAATGTTAATCCACTCCCATTAGAAGGTTCAAGAATGAAATTAAAATGGAAACTCAGTTCCCCCCCAAATCATCCCGCATTTTAGAACCTCCCTCAAAAATGATCAAATCGTAGGTCAAATTTTTTGTGGGTTGATCTGCATTCATCCTTTAAATCCAAGAATATGAAATAAAATATTAAATAAAAACTCCTACCTCAAAGTTGGATCCTTTGTTGGCAAAGAACACACCATTGTCGTTTGTTGTTCCTTGATCTGTAGCCTGCCGTTGTTATTGGAGATCCTTCGAAGGATAGAAGAACGAAAAGAGAATGGTGCAGTTCATTGTGTGAGATTCGTCGATCATTGCTCACAAACACCAAAAATACATGTTCAATGAAACTCTATTGTGCCCATGGTCCCGTATTCAATTAACCCATTAAATGGAGAAAACACATTACAACATTTATATTATACTGTAATGAAATTAAAATTTCAAATAAAATAAACTAAATGTTTATTTTATTTATTATTATTTTCCATAATAATATGATTCTTATTATGTTTTAATAAAAATTACGAAAATAAAATTTCTCTCTCGACCAATGCCAGTTGAGTTTAGGTCCTTTCTCAGGCAATGTTTTCGTTCCAGATGCAACGATACCCAATTTTTTTTAAATTCGGGCACCCATTTAGAAGTTTCAAAAATCGCTCACACTATCTATTTTAAATAAACGAAAAAAAGTTTAAACATTTATTCCTAGATCACCGGGACTTGGAATCAAGTTTCATTTGAGCACTTGGTCTCAAAATAATCCCATATATTTAGAAAAAAATTTACATGGAATTTCCAAGTCATTACATTAAGCCCACCTTTAGGGATTTACATCCATGTAAGAAAAACAAGGGCTAAACAAAAAAATGGGGGTAATGAGGACAGATATGATTCTCCCACTCTCAAGTTCTCTCCTAGAGATCCTCATGCTGCCACCAAAAGTGAAATAGAGGAATCGACCATCCATGAAGGACCTGCTCCTATCGATCCTCAATCTCTACTAGGAACTCTGCAAACGTCTCCACATCATCGATATCCAACTCACCCCAGTCGATGACATACGATGGATCATGAAAATACCTCCTCAACTGTGATACATGGAAGACATTATTCATCCGTTGAATCTATGGGGGGAGATATAGTCGGTACCCCACCTCACCAACTCTGTTCAGAATCTGAAAAGGATTGATGATCCTTAGAGATAGCTTTCCGCCCCAGCCAAATCTCTACAATCCCCATTGAGGTAAGACTTGAAGAAACACATGGTCTCCCTCCTAGAACTTCAAGGGCCTCTATCTCCTATTATCTTAAGATTTATGCCTACTCTGTGTATTCCTCATATGCTATTGGATGACCTGCACCTTCTCAGTGGTAGCCCATACCATCTCTAGACCCACGAGTGCTAACTCCCTGGGGTTTGTCCAACATAACAGTGACCTGTATGGTCGCCCATACAATGTCTCAAACAGTTCCATTCCAATTTCAGAGTGGTATCTATTATTTTATGTGAACTCCATCAGTGGTAGGTGATCCTCCCAACTGTGAACGAAGTCCATGAAACAATCATAGAGCATGTCCACTAAAACTTGGATATTCCTCTCTGTCTAACCATATATATGGGGGTGAAGAGTTATGCTCAAGTGTAGTTGAGTCACAAACACCTCCTATGATCCCTTTCACAACCGTAATGTAAATTATGCGTCTTGATCCGATACTATTATCGATGGGACTCCGTGGAGTCGAACTATCTCCTGCATGTATAGGCATCCCAAGCTCTCTAATAAACCCTACTCTCAAATGGGTAGGAAGTGGGATGACATGGTGAGTCGGTCAACAACCACCCAGATGGTATCATGCCCTTTGGATGTGCAGGTTAAACCCATCATGAATTCAATTGAGATACCATCCCACTTCCACTCCAGAACCTCAAACGACTGAGTCAAGCCTACTAGAACCTGATGCTCTGCCTCGAATTGCTGACAAGTGAGGCACCATGAAACGAACCTCGTTACTACCTTCTTCATCCCCGACCACCAGTACTAATGTCGAAGGTCCTGGTATATCTTTTCCACTCTTGGATATGCCTCTAAAGGGGAGGTGTGGAAGTCCCTTAGAACCTCATCACGTGATTCCACTAGCACAATGGTGAGTCCCTTAAAAATAATGACATTCTCCCCACCTGTCGAATAAACATCAGGAGCCTGTCCTGGGATAACTGATCATGTCGGGACTCATAGTCAACATCCACAAGTTATGCCTTCCTAACTCAATGTAAGAGTGGGGGAGTGATAGCCATCGACTTAAAATGAGCTACTCCATCACCGTCCATGAAGGATATATGCATCATGGATAACTACTCTGATGCCTCACTCAGCAATTGAAAACCAAATATCTAATGAGAACATCCTCTACCACATTACCCTTCCCAGGAGTATACACTATCTTCAATTTATAGTGTTGGAGCAACTCTATCCACCACAACCACCTTAAGTTCAGGTCCTTTTGAGAGAATATATACATAAGGATTTTATGGTTTTAGTAGACTGTAAACCGCTCACCCATAATGTAATGCCGCCACTTATTCAAAGAAAATGCCACTGTTTCTAGATCTAGGTCATGGGTCGCGTAATTTTTCACATACTCCCTCAATTTCTTTGAACCGTAGGTGATCACTACCCACTACTACATTAGGACAGAAACCAGTCCAGTCACTGATCTATCACAGAATACTATATACCAAATTCCCTCCTCTGGTAGTATCAAGATGGGTACACTTGTCAATCTCTACCTCATCTACTAAAAAATCTGATGGCACTTCTCTATCCATACAAAGTGGTTTAAATTCCTTTTAAAAGATAATAAGGGTGCTAAAAATCTAGAAAAGTCAAGCACAAAGCTCCAGTAGTATCCAGCCAAACCCAAGAAATTATGTACCTCAGTTACGCTACTGGGTGGCACCCAAGTAAGCACCACCTCTATTTTTTCTATATCCGCTGCAACTCTAGACTTCAGAATGACTTTTCCTAGAGAGTGGACCTCTCTAATCCATAAATGACACTTTTAGAGCTTCCTATAAAGCTAGTTCTCTCATAGTGTATATAGGACTATCCGTAGGTGTGTAGAATGCTCCCCCTTGGACGTCGAGTACACCGGGATGTCATCAATGAAGTCCATGATGAACCGGTCAAGGTAAGGATGGAAGATACTATTCAGGAGTACCATGAACACTGTTGGGGAATTGGTCATGCCGAAAGGAATCACTAAGAACTCATAGTGTCTATAACAACACCTGATGTCTGTCTTTAGCACACCCTCATCCCATACACAAAGTTGATGATATCCTGATATGAGGTCTATCTTTTAGAACCATATCACTCCCTTCATTTGGTCGAAGAGGTCATCAATCCTTGGAAGTTGATACTTTTTCTTCACGTTCATCTGATTTAGGTTCCGGAAGTCCATGCGCAACCTCAAACTCCAGTATTCCTTTTTGGAAAATAATACTGGGGCTACCCACGGTGAAACACTAGGTCTCACAAAGCCCTTCTTATGAAAATCCACCAGTTGTACTCTCAACTCATGATGCTCTGTAGGATCCATACGATATGCTAGTGTGGATATCAGTGTTGTCCTAGGGTAAAAATCGATGCAGAATTCAAACCCCCTATGATGGGGTAATCCCGGAACATCTCCAAGAAATATTTCTTCATACTTGTCCAACACTACTAGAAAGTGAGAACTCTTCTCATCCACTGCATCAAGGGTGAGGCTAGCCAACTGGTGAGTTATCAGCCACACCCTCCTTTGAGATAGTATGTCCTATGCTATAAGAGCTCCTTTGTCACCTATGAAGGAAAACATGGTCCCATCTTCATGGACACACCACAATATGCGTCTAAAATAGCCGATATGAGCATGAAATGTGGATAACTAGTCCATACCCAAGATGATGTCGTAAGGCCTTGATGCTACTACTAGGAGATCCCATCCAAATGTATCACCTTCAAGAGTAATCTCACACTATCGGCACTAGTGAAAAATCATCAAATCCCCTCCTGTAGCATTCTCTAATAATAAGGATCGAGCCAAAGGATCCACCATAATATCCGAACTCCAAACAAGGTCCATGGAAAAGAAAGAGTGACTATCACCTGTGTCTATTATAACTAAAACTAAGGTGGAGAAGACACAGATAATACATGTAATAATATCTAGAGTACCATGGTCATATGCATCCATCGCGTCAAGCTAGTCTCGCCCCTATACACCAGATCCTGGAGCCTATGGTGGGACACCTTGGGGTGGTGGTGGTAGCACCTTGAACCTCCTCCTACTGCCTAGTACTCTGCGAGATCCCCTGCCACATCCACTGCCCTGTGGGCCACCCTGCTCGAACCTCTACATCAGTGGTCTTTTGACCGTCTGTCAGTCATCTACATAGCGAGTCAAGAAATCATGAGACATGGTCTCCTACCCACTACATGAGTAGCACATCCTACTCCTATGATGGCTCCCTCTGCCCTGGGGGTCTCGTACCACTGATCCTTTATCCTAGGGTTGTACCCCAAAATTCCTATCCTGCTTGCCCCCCCCCCCCCCCCCCCCCGTGTAAGCTTCCTACTACCCATGGATGAAGACTCTGCTGCATGGTGTCTACTGGTAGCTCTTGTTGCTCGTGCCAGCTCTTCCAGGATGCTCTCCATGAGTTGGGATTGCTCTAACACCCCAGCCTAAATAGGGATGTTAAGCATTACCATGTATGCCCTTATCTCTAAGTGTAGTCCCTAATCAATTGCATGATCCTAGAAGAATGGGTCTCACACCATGTCCGTGGAGTGTCAAGAAAGCTCGGTGAATCTCGTAGATTACTCTACTACTATCATACTACCCTATTGTAGGTGCAGTAGTTATTATATGCTCACTGAGTGCAAAGTAGTGGGAAAGAAATCCTGTATGAAGAGGTGCTCAAAGTCTGTCTAGGTGAGGGTCACCTCGTCATGCTTCTGGATCTACATGCTCTACCATATCCCCTCTGAGCCCTGAATAAGGCTCGCGACTATGATTTCTATATAGTTGAGAGGCCTTCTAACTAGATGGAAGACTCATGTAACCCCCTCGATCCAATCCTCATCTACCTAGGGGTCAGTCTCACCCCTAAACCTGGGAGGTATCTATCTTTGGAACTCGTGTAAGTCACTTATCCTATGTGTGTCCTCTATCGGTAGTGCTGGTAGTGACTGCTAATCAGTGGGTGGTGGAAATACTGGTGCACCTCCCTATGGGGCCATCTCTAGTACTGGTCCTTATACTGATTCCTCATTACTAGGTATACTGTCCTCATGGTCATGCATTGGAATCCTCATTGGCTGTCTATGTGGAGGCATCTTGAAATAGATCAAGATGAACCACAATCAATAGGTTATACCTGGTGAGCTGAATCAGACTCAAGAAGAACATGAGGAAACAATAAAATCCTATATGATGCATGCAACCCGTGTTTTTTTATCATGTAAAAAAGTATAATTGAGGGTCATAGTGTATGGATATGTCGGCCTTCACACTGACACTGGACTCCCCGAGCCTGAAAGTCGAACTCAAAACATTAAACACTATTTCCCCAAAACAAAGGCACATAATCTCAGACCTTAAGGTAGAACTGACCTCCAATGATACCAATTTTTCATGAACCATCCCCTGGGTCCCATGTTGTGACTACCCCAATCCCACCTCCCTATGTCCAGAGGCTAGCGACTAGCATCGAAGGAATTATCCCATAAGTGGGAGGAAATTTTCTGAGTACCTGTATGCATGTACACACACACACATCCAAACCCCCAATGCTAAAAGGTAAAAAAGCATTCCACTAAGACAATGACTGAGAGTAAAAGTATAATATGTATGTAAAAATGGTCCAGAATAGATACCCAAAAAAAGAAAAGTTGCAAACAAGGGAGTACAAGGTCCTAGATAATTCATTCGTGGAAAAACCAAACTGAAGGTTAGGTGAAGTGTAGCTCCTAGAAGCTGTAGAAGTATGACTCACCTGTATAGACCTGGAAATTTCAAGGAATTTTTTTTATTAATTTATTTGGAATTTTACGAGTCTGTGGCTTCTGACGACACTTGATTCCGAGGCCCGGTGTGCCCAAAATCAATTTCTGAAGTTTAGCTCGGGTACGTTCAGTGAACAAACGAGCGGGTTTTTCTATCTTTTGAACCGGTGCTCGGAATTGAAATCTGAGGGCACCGATGAACTTGCAGCACTGGTAATTGCTTAAGGAGACCTTTACCGTAGTTTCATTTTGATGGGAGAAGAGGTTAATTTTCGTTTTTTTTTGAGGAATCAATAAAAATATGTGTTTATATTTTTTATTTGTGGAGGGTGGTTATTAACCTACAAAAGGGGAATTAGAGGTGGGGACCACACCCACCTAACCCCCATGGGAGGTTTTAGTGTGGTGGGGCCCACGCGACACCCTAACTCCTCACCTCCCCCATAACTCTCATAAACCCCCGTTTTAAAGCTCCCTTGTTAAATTTTGACAACTCACCTCATTTATGGGGCCTCTTCACATTCTCCTCTTCCATTAATTCATGACAACAACTTAATTAATAATTGAATCCTCCAATTAAATTAATGTGGTGTTTGAATTTGAAATGGACGTGTTAACAAAAATATTAGCCAAGTCTAATATTTTATTAAGGCAGAAGCCTTTTTGATGGGAGGGGTATCCGCTGGAGAACTTCCTCTCATTCCTTTTCTCCCTCTCCTTCCACCATTGTTGCAGCACCACCGAGGTTCTATATTCTCTGGAGAGACACCAAAAAACGAGGAGGGATCAGTAGCATGGTGCATGCACAATGAATATGTTGACTTCAACGTCTTCCCTGTGTCGGATCCAACGAACGACGCTCGAACCGGGATCGAAGGCACTTTACGGAAGAAACGAATGCCAACGACCGTCGTCACCATCATCTCTTACCTTGAGACGACGTCAACGAGCTGAAATCTGCCCTTTAGCGACACCATCATCCACGATGCTCAGCTACTGCGAATCTTCCTCGAGGTAGGGGATTGTTTTTGTATAATTCTAATTATGTGAATTACACCCTCTAAGTTGGGTGTTCTTATTTGTTGAACAATGGTATGAGCCTCTAACGCGGAGGGCACAGGATAAAAAACAAGCTTGGACCCTCTGCTGGTTTTTCGTTGTGCGCGTATTGATGGGCGGTGACAAATGGGGCCACAATGGCGTTTTGAAGCCTCCGTAGTGAATTTCGGGTCCTGAGGTGACCTTAGGTGCAGACGACGGGTGAAACGGACCACCAGAGCACGTTCGGTGGTCCGCAACAAGTGGGGGCGGCGCGGCAACGTGCTGCTGGAGAAGACCGCCATAGTGGAAATGGAACCGGAACGGCTTTTCTGTTCCGGATTTGAGAGGTTCGGCATTAAGTGGCGCCAGTTCTAATCAATAGGGGGGGCAGCACCCCCCCCCCCCGCTTCGTGCATTACGCTCGGCCAAGCTGGCCGAGCCAGCTTCCCCGACTGGGCCGGGGTGGGCCGCGCTAGCCGGGCCGCGCCACACCATCCAGGCCAGGACGCGCCCTAGCAGGCCAAACCCAGATCCGGTTCGGGTCGAACCGGTTTGGTCCGACCCAGGGGGTGTTGGACCGGGTCGGACCAGGCCCATACCCCCTATTTTCGGACCATTTTTGGTTAAATGGACATATCTTGAGCTACAAACCTCTGATAGACGCACCGTTAGTTGCGTAGTATTCCTTGGATCGAGAAGGTCGTTTCTGTATATTACACTCATGGTTTCAGTGAAGTTTGGGTATGGCCAGATTGGTTCGAACCCGAAACTAACCGGGCCCTCGGAGCGGAAACACTTATATCTTGAGCTCCGGACGTCCGATTGACGTGTCGTCAACTTTGTTGGATTCCTCTTGATGAGACGATTCTTTTGGTATACATCACCTGAGGTTTGGATGCAGTTGGAGTATGGCCAGGTTGGATTGTACCCGAAATCCAACCGGGCCCCTGGAACAAAAAAGTTAATAACTCTCAGACCAGACGTCCGTTTGACGAACCGTCAGTGGAGTTGTAATCACATTGAGAAGAGGTTCCTTTGAGTATAACCCATTAGAGTTCAGGGTAATGTTGAGATATGGTTGGGTTGGTTCGTACACGAAACCAACCGGGCCCCCAGGACTAAAATTCTAATAACTAACAGACCGGGCGTCCGATTGACGTGCCTTCTGTTGCGTTGAGTCCCCTATGGCGAGGCGGTCCTTTGAGATACATCCACATTAGATTACGTGAAACTTGGTATTATTGACCAGTAGCTTGTGGAGAGGACCCTCCCGAAGATGAGCGTACGGAGTGCAGAGACCTTGTAACTGGCTGAGACCTGATGACTGCTTGTCCGATTCATTTCAGAGTGACTTGTATGGCCCAGTGGGGAGAACTACTGTGTTGGGGTGGCAGAACCACAATAGGGAGCACTACGGTATTTGGGTGGAAACCTGCAGTACTCGACAGAAGGATTACCTCTGTAGGCTATTAGGGGGAGCACTACTGTGTTAGGGTGGTAGACCCATGGCGGGGAGCACTACTGTGTTGGAATGGAAGACCCACGATACTCGACAAGAGGAGTACCTCAGCAGTCTAAGGTTAGTGAACAACGCCTCAGAGTCATGACAGGATCATCGTACTCGAAAGAGGAGGAGCTCTTCAGCAATTGTGGTTTCGATATCATTAATAAAAATCCTAGTTTGAGCTGAGTAAATAACCTTTGTGTTTACCTCATGATTGAGATGGGTCACTTGATAACTTAGGTATATATATGGGCATATACCTATGTAGTGGTTATCTCTTGATTTCATAACCTTTGTGTTTCCTCATAATTGAGATGGGTTACTCGATAACTTAGGTATAAGTATGGGATTATACCTAAGTAAGGGTTATCTATTGAGATCCTTCTTTGTGGTTATCCTTGTTGGATTTAGTGAGACCTTGAGGGTATCAGGGTCCCTACTGAGTATCGTTATACTCACCCCTGCACGGGCTATGCCCGCACCTCGTTGTGTTGGATGCAGACGACGGACATCACTGATCATAGTTGAGGCTTGTAGAGCTGGATGGTACCCGAAGGTGGACTTCACGATGAGACGATACCTGGAAGGTAGACTTCACGACGAGATGGTACCCATAGGTGACATAAGGATGTGGAGATCTGAGGTGGCCATCTGTACCTACCCTTCAGGTAGGAACTCTGGAGGACGATCCAGGAGCATCTTGACACCTTCCTGCTATTTTTTCTTTCCCTTGTACTTTACTATTGGGCTTGTATTCTAGCCCCTTCGTACCTTCAACACAATTGTAATATTGTTTTACTTAGTTTTTTCTTCTTCTTGTACTCTTTTGTGTGTGTTTACATTTCATAAAGGTAATTCCTTCCCTTTTTATCAGTATTTACGCCTTTGGTGCTAGTCGCCATCCCCTGGCCTATGGAAGGCGGGCTTGGGGTAGTCACGACATGGGCCTTGAGGATGGGTCATGACAAATTGGTATCAGAGGACGTCGGTTCTACCACAAAACATATAACTCTGATATTTTTATTTCTGTGAAGCAATAGTGTTAAGGGTACTGAGTGTGGATTTCAATTCAGGGAGTCCAGTGTTGGTGCGACGACCAACGTATCCATACACCAGGACCCTGACTATTGATTTCCGACCTAGTGCACGAAAAAACTGATTGCATGTGTGTTCCCAAAAGTTTTCTTTAAGTCAGCTCAAACCAGGTCAGCTTACCAAGTTTAAATCGTTTGACCGTGTCGCATCTGTTTAGGATGTCTCCATGAAGACAGTCAGTTGGAGTTCCGAGAGAGTACTCAATGAATGCCCACCGAGAGACAAGGCTCAGGTGAAGGACCCTCTTTCTATGATGGCACATTCGGGTGGTGTACCAGAAACACCACCACCCGTTGGGAAGAAGATTCCATCAGCTATACTAGTGGAAGGTGCACGATGACAGAGCGCGTTTCACGAGTTCCAGCAGCAGCGGTCTCAGATGTTACGAGGCAACGCAGATTCCCAGGTAGTAGTGGACTAGATGGAGGAGATTGCTAGAGTTTTCCACCTAGTTTAGACACTAGTAGAGAAGATGGAGATCTTAGATACTGGTGTTTCCCAGTGAGTGACCATGCAGATAGTCGGCATAGTGATGGTACTTCGGTACGTGGACCTATGACTGAGATTGTACCTTCGAGTAGTGTGCCAGCTATATTACTACCTATCGGTCAGCAGTTTCAACTGGTGGTACCGGTATATGACACCTGTAGGCTTAGTTCCTTACACGTGTTTCAGTTTTAGATACCCCTCAGGTTACTAGGCGATCCCGACTCACAGGCAACTGAGGACTGGCTTGAGGAGGTGGCTGAGAGTTTTCTAGATCTTATATAGCTTCGGCAGGACGACATGTTGGTAGATGAGTAGTCATCGAGGCGTACCGATCGTTCTTGGTACTTGATGACTACGATTCGATCAGTGATTTCAAGCTTGGACCTCAGAGCGAGGTGTGTTTAAAGGAAATCTGAGCCATCACTTTTCCTCTAGGAATTCCTACTTATGCTAGGGTTCTAGAGAGAACCTTTTTGGTTGAATGTTATTTGGATGAATGGATAAAGCTAGTGAATGTTAGCAGTGGGAAAACAGGAAACTGGAGCCAGTCTCAGAGACTTGGGTGTGTAAAATGTTTCAAGAAGAGGAAGTGTTAAGTACAGATGAATCTGTAGAGTAGAAAACGTGGAAGCAGAGCTAGGATAGCATCATGAGGTGGTGAACATTTTGACATGTTACAATCACCCACCGTTGTTGTTTTCGCCAGGCTCAGGGAGCTGGAGGGAAAGGGAAGAATGTAGCTGCATGTGGTCAAGGAGTGTGACCCAATGGCTCTAAGAATGATTTGAGGGACAATCTATGTCCACTACTAGATGCTGTAACAATAGAAATTGATAAAAATCATTATTTCCTTCCACGAATCCTATCCCAGACCTAGAGTTTCCGGTTAATACCATTGACTCGACCCTCATATCTGGAGATACCTTACGAGGAGACTCAATAATCACACTTACGCCGACATTGTGATCTTAACCTTGAAGTGAGAATTTCATTTAGAACCTCTTGGTGGTAGCGTCGAGGCCTTACGACGTTGGTATGGGTAAGGATTGGATTCACAGGTCATACTCAAATTGACTGTATTAGGAAAAAAGGTTGTGGTTTATCTACAAAGTTGGGATAGGGTTTTCCCTCGTTCGGTGAAAAGGGAAACCCAGGAAGCACAGGATAAACTCATGCATAGGAGGGTGCGGCCAATCACTCTTGAGTCGGCCAACCTTACCCTTGTGGCAGCAAGAGTTTGTAGTTTTTAGTTCCAAATAGGAGACGAGACCTCTTGAGTTCATGGATGGTGACCATGTATTCTTACGGGTCTCACCTCTATGAGGTTTAAGGAAATTTGGCCAGGGTGACAAGTTATCTTCGGGATTCATCGGACCTTTCCAGGTCCTCAGCGGTTTAGGAAAGGTGGCTTACTACCTATCCCTTCCACCTCAGTTTCACTGGGTGCATGACGTCATCCACGTATCTCATCTAAGGAGATGTGTGCATGGCCTATCCGTCATCATCAACCACGGAGAGATGTACATTGATGCTGGGGTGACTTTCACAGAAGTTCTAGTGGAGATCAAGGTTCGATAAGATCGGGTCCTATGTGGACGGTCGATTCCTCTAGTGCGCTTTCACTGGCAGCACAGGGAACTCCAGGAGAGCACATGGGAGCACAAGGCTCAGATGCATGTTCGGTACCACTTTTGGTTTCCCTAGTGTGTGTTGAATCTTTACGGAGACATAAATCCCTGAGGTGGGAGTAATTTAAAGACCTATAAATTGCAAGGAAATTTTTTTCTTAATTTATTTAGAATTTTATGAGTCTGTGGCTTCTGACAAAACTTGATTCCGAGGCCCGGTGTGCCCGGAATCAATTTCTGAAGTTTAGCTCGGGTACGTTCAGTGAACGAACGAGCAGGTTTTTCTATATTTTGAACTGATGCTCAGAATTGAAATCTGAGGGCACTGATGAACTCGCAGCACCGGTAATTGCTCAAGGGGACCTTTACTGTAGTTGTGTTTTGATGGGATAAGAGGTTAATTTTCGGTTTGTTTTTGAGTAATTAATAAAAATATGTGTTTATATTTTTTATTTGTGGAGGGTGGTTATTAACCTACAAAAGGGGAGTTAGAGGTGGGTCCCACACCCACCTAACCCCCATCGGAGGGTTTAGTGTGGTGGGGCCCACACGAGACCCTAACTCCTCACCTCCCCCATTACTCTCATAAACCCCCCTTTTAAAGCTCCCTTGTTAAATTTTGATAACTCACCTCATTTATGGGACCTCTTCACATTCTCCTCTTCTATTAATTCATGAAAACACCTTAATTAATAATTTAATCCTCTAATTTAACTAACATGGTGTTTGAATTTTAAATGGATGTGTTAAAAAAATATTAGCGAAGTCTAATATTTTATTAAGGGAGGATCCTTTTTGATGGGAGGGGGATCCACTGGAGAACTTCATCTCCTTCCTTTCCTCCCTCTCCTTCCACCATTGTTGAACCACCACCGAGGTTCCATATTCTCTGAAGAGACACCGAAGAACGAGCAGGGATCAGTAGCATGGTGAGAGCGCAACGAACTACGTTGACTTCGACGTCTTCCCTGCATCGGATCCAACGAACGACGCTTGGATCGAAGGCACTTTACAGAAGCGAATAATGACAATGACCGTTGTCACCATCATCTCTTACCTTGCAATGAAGTCAATGAGTCGATGTCCGCCCTTTCGCGACACCATCATCCACGATGCTTGGCTACCATGGATCTTTCTCAAGGTAGGGGATTGTTTTTGTATAATTCTAATTATGTGAATTATACCCTCTAAGTTGGGCGTTCTTATTTATTGAACAATGGTATGAGCCTCTAACACGGAGGGCACAGGCTAACGAACAAGCCCGGACCCTCCACTGATTGTTTGTTGTGCGCGGATTGATGGGCGATGACAAACGGGGCTGCAATGGATTTTTGAAGCCTACTCAGTGAAGTTCGAGTCCCGAAGTGACCTTAGGCGCAGACGGCAGGCGAAACGTACCACCAGAGCGCATCAGGCGGTCCACGGAAAGTGGTGGCGGCGCACCCTGCCGGTGACCGATAGCAATGGTGTGCCGCCAGAGAAGACCACCGCGGCTGAGCTGCAACGTCAAAAAATGAACCGGAACGGCTTTGTCGTTCCGGATTTGAGAGAAGAAACATTAAGCTGCGCCAGTTCCAATCAACAGGGGTGGAAGCGCCCCCCCGCTTCGTACGTTACGCTCAACCAAGATGGCCGATCCAGCTTCCCCGACCGGGCCAAGGCGGGTCACGCGGGCCTCACCGTGCCAGTCGGGCCGGACCGCGTCAGTCAGGCCGGGCTGGGCCGACCCAGGGGGTGTTGGACCGGGTCGGACCGGGCCTAGACCCCCTATTTTCAGGCCGTTTTCAGTTAAACGCATATATCCTGAGATACGGACCTCCGATCGTCGCATCGTAAGTTGCATAGGATTTCGTGGATCGAGACGATCGTTTCAATATATTACACCCAAGGTTTTGGTGAAGTTTGGGTATGGACGGGTTGGTTCGAACCCGAAACCTACCGGGCCCTTGGAGTAGAAATGCTTATATCTTGAGCTCCGAATGTCCGATTGACGTGCCGTCTACTTTTTTGGATTCCCCTTGATGAGATGATTCTTTTAGCATACTTCACCTGATGTTTGGATGTAGTTGGAGTATGGTCGGGTTGGATTGTACCCAAAATCTAACAGGGCCCCTGGAATAGAAAAGTTAATAACTCTCAGACCTGACGTCCGTTTGACGAACAGTCAGTGCCGTTGGTAATCATGTTGAGAAAAGGTTCTTTTGAGTATACCTCACGAGAGTTCAGAGTACAGTTGAGATACAGTCGGGTTGGTTCGTACACGAAACCAACCGGGCCCCCGGGACTAAAATGCTAAAAACTCACAGACCGAGCATCCTATTGACGTGCCGTCTATTGCGTTGAGACCCCTATGACGAGGCGGTCCTTTGAGATACTTCCATGTGAGATTACATGACACTTGGAAGTATCGACCAATAGCTCGTGGAGCGGACCCTCCCTGAGACGAGTGTACGGAGTGGAGAGACCTTGTAGCTGGCTGAGACCTGATGACTTCTTGTCCGATTCGTTTCAGAGTGACTTGTATAGCCCAGTGGGGAGCACTACTATATTGGGGTGGCAGACCCACAGTGGGGAACACTACTGTGTTTGGGTGGCAGACCCGCAATACTTGATAGAAGGAGTACCTCTGTAGGCTATTAGGGGGAGCACTACTGTGTTGGGGTGGCAGACACATGGCAGGGAGCACTACTGTGTTGGGGTGGCAGACCCATGGCAGGGATCACTACTGTGTTGGGGTGGCAGACCCGCGGTACTTGACGGGAGGAGTACCTCAGTAGTCTAAGGTTAGTGAGAAGCACCTCGGAGTCGTGACATGATCACCGTACCCGACAGAGGAGGATCTCTTCAGTAGTTGTGGTTTCAATATCTTTAATGAAAATCCTGGTTTGAGCTGAGTCAATGACCTTTGTGTTTACCTCATGATTTAGAAGGATCACTTGACAACTTAGGTATATGTATGGGCATATATCTAAGTAGTGGCTATCCTTTGATTTCATAACCTTTGTGTTTCCTCATGATTGAGATGGGTTACTTGATAACTTTGGTATAAGTATGGGCTTATACCTAAGTAAGGGTTATATATTGAGATCCTTCTTTTTGGTTATCCTTGTTGGATTTAGTGAGACCTTGAGGGTCTCGGGGTCCCTACTGAGTATCGTTATACTCACCCCTGCACGGGATATGCCCACACCTCTTTGTGTTAGATGCAGACGATGGACAACACTGATCGTGGTTGAGGCTTGTAGATATGGACGGTACCTGGAGGTGGACTTCACGGTGAGATGGTACCCAGAGGTGGAATTCATGACGAGACGGTACCCGGAGGTGACAGACGAACGTGGAGAGATGAGGTAGCCATCTGTACCTACCCTTCTGGTAGGAACTCCGGAGGACAATCTAGGAGCAGCTCGACACCTTCCTACTATTTTGTCTTTCCCTTGTACTTTACTGTTGGGCTTGTATTCCGGCCCCTTTGTACCTTCAGCACACTAGTTATATTGTTTTACTTAGTGTTTACTTCTGCTTGTACTCTGTTGTTTGTGTTTACATTTCATAAAGGGAATGCCTTCCATTTTTATCGGGATTTACACCTTTGGTGCTAGTCGCCAGCCCCTGGCCTATGGAAGGCAGGCTTGGGGTAGTCACGAAATGGGCCCTGAGGACGGGTTGTGACATCGCTTGTCCAATCTCACTAGGCACTTCCTGGTACTGGACCATTAAGGTCACTATTAAAATTTCAGTTTCCTGAACAAGAAACAACATGTTCGGGAAAATCCTGTGCAGTGGTGAGTAACACAATACTTAGTAAGGACCCCAAACCACAAAGAAATGACCACAAAGAAAAGTACACACAAATAATGGACAAACTCACATCGGTATAACCTAAAGTGTAGAAAGAAATATTGTAATTTGTAAATATGAACATCTTGTACTACTGATGGAATCATCCCCAATGAGTCACTGAGTTCTTTTGTTCCACTGAGGTCTACTGTTTTGTCAGACCACTGAGGTCTGCTCATCTACCGGGCCACTGGCGTCATCTCATCTAATAGGCCACTGAGGTCCACTCATCTACCAGGCCACTAAGGTCCACTCATCTCTCAGGCCACTAAGGTCTATTCATCTACTAGGCCACTGAGGTCTGATCGCCTACCTAGCCACTAAGGTCCACTCGTTACTTCCTTCTTATCATAGCTAGTCTCAAAATTTCCAATCGTAGCGCTCTTGATTCTAGGAGAATCTACTTCTCAAGACATCAGTTGTATCTCCACATCCACAAAAACTCAAATGGAATATTCCAAAAATATCATCTTGGTCCAAGGGTCCCAACGCTGTAGAAGACTCATCAAAAGGACGCTATGTTTGAATGTTATGGGAAATTTAGATAAAATTAGTTATATTGGCCCGTGGAATGATCGTGGAGGTCAATCCCCCCACAATACCTCGAGCTGCTGCAGTGGTCGTCTATGGACTAACTACTGTGGCCGCATGAAATTTCCACGAACCATGGATCACGGTTGACCGTTGCGGTCGACCCTGGCCCTGAATGGATTCCAAGGTTGAACCCGACCCGTTGGGTCAGACCTAATCTATCGGGTTGACCCAGCCCACCCTGGCTAGGCTCGACCCATTGGTTTCTTCCCAATCCACCTCTGATTGGCTTGGCTTGTTGGTTTTAGCCTGGCCCACTTGGACTTAGGCTAGATTGTCCGCCCTGGATGCAGTAACCCACCATGTACTTCCTATGTTCTGCATGCAGCCTGCAACTTGAGCCGCGGGTCCTGGTCACCCCATGGCCAAAGCTAAGAGCTTATCCACATGGACAATTTCCGCTATGGCACAATGCTGCTTCCATCCGACACATGGATACCACCAGCACCGGTGTGCTAGAATGCCTTTCTACGTGCCTCCAAACGTGCTCTAGTGGTCCATTCTTCGATTCAGAAGGGGTTATGGGATCCTTAGGCTACATTCTTTATCACATGGGGTATGAATCATTGTTGTGTCTCATTATTAGTGTGAATCTATTCGCATGTGATATCTACTGCATTGCCTCGACCTGATCACCACCACCATTGTCTCACCTCCATCATCCCGTGTCAATTCTGTATCTATGATGTTGGATCGTTGTGCTATGAAATGGTTGCACAATTATTAACTGTTCATCAAACTTCAAAGAACACAAATAACATGAAGGTTTAAGGGGAGTGGAGCACCAAATAATAATTTGATTAGTGAACCTCTACCATTATTCGTCATGGCATTAATCCTCTCCCTTTATAATGGTTAGGAATGAAATTAAAATAGAAACTCAATTCCCCCCAAATCATCTCGCAGTTAAGAACCTCCCGTAAAAACGATTGAACCACATGTCAACCTTTTCATGGGTTGATCCACATTCATCATTTAAATCCAAGAACGAGAAAGACAATATTAAATAACATCCCCTATCTCGAAGTTCGATCATTTTTTGGAAAAGATCGCACCACTGTCGTTCATAGTTCTTTGATCCATAGCTCACCATTGTTGTTGGAGATCCTTCGAAGGATGGATGAATGTAGGGAGAATGGTTCTCATCATCTTGGTCAATTCATAGATCATCACTCACCAATGCCAAAACTCCAAGTTCAGAGAAACTCTATTTTTCCAACGATCCCACATTCGATTAACCCATTAAATGGAGAAAACACATTTCAACGTTTATGTTAAACTATTTTATTTATGAAACCATATTTCTGTTATGCTATTATGAAATTAAAAATTCTTATAAAATAAACTAAAAGTTTATATTATTTATTATTTTTTCCCTTAAGAAAATTATTTTTATTAAATTTTCTTAAAAAGTAAGAAAATAAACTTATCCCTCGACCCATACCAATAAAGGTTAGGTCCTTAGGTAATGTCGTCATTCTAAATTCAATGATAACCTCTTATTTTTTAATCCAAGCACTCATTTAGAAGTTTCCAAAATCTATCAGGTGCACTATTTGAAATAAACTTAAAAAAAATTTCAAACACTTATTTTGGGCTCACCTAGCCTTGGAGTCAAGTACCATATGAGTTCCTGGTCTTTAAATAATCCCATATAATTTTTTTAAAAAATACATGGAATATACAAGACATTAAAATTCTATTACAAATCCAAGAAACTTTGTGAAAGGCACTCAAACAAGAAACATTTTGAGAAACTAAGGAATCCATTTTAACATCATAAACATTTTCATTTATTAAAGAAAAAAATACTAAATAATATTTAGAATTAAAAAAACTACAGGCATCATTTTAAAATTTAACATGAAATCCATCCTCATATAATTGTTAAATACTAAGAATATTATATTTTTATCCATAAGGAAAAAGTACTTTAGAAATTAAAACTAAGTTAGAGTTACCAATATGTACAAGGCCAATTATTTTTCCTTTATCATTATCACCAAATGTGACATGTCTTCCATCAATATTTATCAAATTTTTGAAGCATGAGTAATATTCTATCACGTGTCTTGAACATCCACTATCCAAGTACCATAGACTTCTACAGGATCTCTTCAAACAACTTTCCTACAAAATAATTAAGCAAGATAAGATTTTATAACCCATATTTTCTTGGGTCCAATAACATTAGTAATAAGATATTTAGGAACCCATACATTCTTTATAGGTTTCCTCTACACAATTTTGAAAGTATTACAAAAGTAAACTTTCTTTGGTCTTGAAAAATTAGAAGAAGTGAATGAATTCCCAGAGCCAGAACTAGCAGATTTTTTAGTTCAGAATATGAAAATAGATTTTCTAGATTTTTTGTAGGATGATTTTTAGTTGTGATCCGCTGTCCAGGTTGGTATCCTATACCAGTAGTATACTTAGGATCTACTTTTTTACCTAGAATCTAGGTTAGAGTATTACTTCCATTGGTAAATGTTTCAAAGTACTTTTTCAATTGCTCATTAGATAATTTATGTTCATTATTATCTTTATGTAATTAAGCATTTTTTATTTTATATATTAAGCTAAGATTTAATAGTATAATTGCGATCATGATGTTTCATTAGAGATTTATATTTATCTTTTAATTCATTTCATGTATCTTCATGAATTTGGTAGTATTCAAACATTTCCTCACTAGTCATATTTTTAGAATCACTTTCATCTCTAAAGTAATAGGAATTTTGTAAAGAAGACTCAAGAATTACCTCATATCTATTTTTCATGAAAAACATATCATCTTTGTTATCCTTTTCATCATGTTATTATTCTAAGTCACTTGAACTATCCTCAGAAGCACTCCATGTTGCTTCCATTGCCTTTTTTTTACTTTCTATCCTTATCCCCATACATCTTTTTATAATTTATCTTGGGTTGTCATATTTTACATGTCCCTTTCTCTTAAATTCATTACATACTAATTCATTTGAGTTCTCATTCCTTTTTCCGTCCTTCCAATATCCCTTCTGATCATACTTTCCTTTATAGCTAGGCTTCCTGAAGAATTTATTTCTTCTATAAAACTTCATAAACGTTATGGAAATTTGATCCATTTCTTCATCACTGTCTGATAGTGAATCATAATTACTTGTATTTTTATAATGATTATGTATCCTTTCATTTTCTTTATTTTTGGAATTATTGGTTTTGAAATCTACTGACTTTCTATTTAGTTCACCCTCTTCATCTCTTTTTACCTTTAACACTTCTTCATACATAATCAATTTACCTATCATACCCTTGACTAGAAACTTATTGATGTCATAGGATTATCTAATTGATACTAAGGTTCGTCTCCATATTTCTGGTAGACATCTGAGTAGTCTCATGATTTGTCCTTTGGCACCCACTAGATTTCCAAGAGAGCTCATTATATTGACTATTTCATTAAACCTAAGATACCTATTAGAAATTGGTTCATCAGGATTCATCTTAAAGTTTTCATACTTAATAGTATAGGTATTAAGTATCATTTATTTGAAATTATTAATTCCTTCTTGTGATATAGCTAAGGTATCCAAAATTTCATAAGCAGATTTACAAGCAGAAATTTCATTAAACTCTTCATCCCCTATAGCAAAAAACAAGACATTCATAGCTTTACAATTATTATTTTAAGAAAATTTTGTAGCTTTACTCCATGTACTTCTTGGAGTTTCTGGTATTTCATATTTATCTTCTATTACTGTCCAAATATCAAATCCCATACTTTCTAAGTGAATTTTCATTTTAATTTTACACTAATAATAATTTTATCCATTAAAGTAGGGAGGTCTGTTAGTAGAATAAACTTCATATCTATTGTCCATAACAAATGATAAAGGCTATATTTTAAAGAGCTAGAAATTTATAACTAACATAAATTTAGAGATATTTAAAACACAACTAAATCACAGTTAAAAATATATGAAAAATATTTGAATTCTTTGAAAATATCCATTAAAAAAAACCAATGATACCAAATGTTGGTTGGAGTAGGACACTCAAGAGGGGGGTGAATTGAGTTCCTATAAAAGTTTCAATTAAAAACTTTATGTAAAGATCCCACAATTTAAAAACAAAACATACTAGTTAATCAAAGTAGTAAATTTATAATAGGTTACATGTTCAATTAATTTCTCAAGATATTGATTACTTCTCATTTATATCAACCTAAAGGATTGAATAACTTTTGAAACCAATTTTCTAAACCAAATAGTTATAAAGACTATCCAAGACTAAATATCAAAGTGCAACATAGTTTTCTGAAATATATGTTAAAATAGAGAAAAAATAAATTGAAAAACAAAATAGATAAAACAAGTGGTTCAATCTCAATCCAAGATGTAATCCAATCTACTTGGTGATCACCTACCACCAAGAAAACTATATATAAATCTTTGATCCACAACCAAGATCAGGTTTTCCATAATAGTACACAAGACTATCCAGGTCACAAGACCTCAACCATAGTTCTAAGTGAGAAATATAAAAACCAGGTCACACAGGACCTCTTCTATAGTTATATGTGGGTGAAACAATGTGTAAAAGTATATTTTTGTGAGTATATCTTGTATCCTCTAGTTTAGTGTAGGAGATATTTTGTGTTTTATAGAAAAATGAACACACTGCTTGAAGGATTGATAAAACAATACACAATAGAGAAGAATATAATAATAAGGGATTAGAAATGCTATGAGTGTTGTTATATACATCTCTGTACTTTTAGGATTCAGCGGATTTGATGTTATGTCCTCTTAGGAATGTAGACTCAGAAATAGAGTGTCACGAGTTCTATGTTCTGGTTTTCAATTCAGTGAGTTTTACTTCTTATGTTCTTTGTGTTGTTGTTGCAAGGATTTTTTATGTTTTGATCCACAAAAATATAGTCACAAAAAAATGAGATCTCTTTTTGTGTTCTTCTCTATGTTATTGCATGCATGTGTTTTCACTCTAACGTGTCTTTCAGTCAGCTCTTCATATCCTCCAACTCATGTGCCACCTTGTATTTTTATCTTGGGTGATTGTGTTATGGCCGAAAAGGAGCATGATCTCCACACCTCGTACCTCATACTATCAGGTGTCATATCTATAAGTGATCATTAAGTATGCCAGTGTCATTAGATGAATAAAATATTATCATTAGAATCAACATTTAAATTTAATTTAAAAAGAAAGAAAAATTGTTAAGTAAGGAATGATGTCACAAATTTGGTGAGTCAAGAACGGTTCCACAATCACAATGAGTTAGATGTGGCGACTTGAGACTGTTTTTTGTTATGGTGTCTTGTTATGATGGCATATAAATAGTATCATGTACTTTGTCAAACTCTTGAATAGTGTCTTGTTACGGTGTCACAGAACCGGTGTTACAGAAATGGTGCCTAGTCCTTTTTGAATTCTGGAACTGGTAGTACGGTTACGGCTTCTAGTCCTTTGCAAATTTTTGAACCGATATCATAGTTATGATGTTAGGTCATTTGCAATTTTTGGAACCAGTATCATGGTTTTAGTGTCAAGGAAATGGCGTCATAGATAACAATGTCATGGAAATGGTGTTATGGACTTTTCTTATTTCCAGACGAAACTGTGAGACTTTTTGGGCAGTGAAACAATGTATCATACTTTGTCAATTTTTCAGACTAAACAGTGAGATAGTTTGATCAGAGAAACAATGTCTCATACTCATTCAAATATCATCCATCTATCTTAATAATACTCTCATAATGGATTAAGGTTAAACACAAGAACAATAAACCATAATATAACATGAGTAAACATGATTTATAAGACATAAACATGATTTACATGATTTATAGGTTTTACATGATTTAGATGATTTACATGATTTGAATTATTTGTGAGCATTAAAACAAGAGGATTCCAACAATCTTCTTCATCACTTAATTCATTATCAACATGTGTTCCATGGGTTAGGCATTCACATTGTTCACAAAAGGTTTCAATGAATTATTCATTATGATTAAGGGAATAAGTCAAGTACAAATATCACTAGGGATTAAAACATCACAAAAACCACATTATCCTCACCTTGAAGCCTCTGTTCGGGTGGAATGAAACTGTTAGAGGAATAGATAATCCACCTCCTTCATAACCCAAGAATTTTTTTGGGAAGGAGTTTAGAGCCTCAGTTTGACTCGAACCATGGGTATATAACCTTAGGTCAGTACCCCATACTATCAATCCATGTGCACATGATTATATATATCCAATCACCACACACTTACCACATCACAACCATCAATATCCAATTCCAATATTTATATCACAATAAACAACAACCAATATGGAAATTAATATTTTTCCACAACCCACTAACACATTTTTCATTTACTTTACAAAGACCATTTATCCTGTTTCCCTTTATTATGCCTATATCACTATGCATATTAAATAATTCCCACAAATTATTTAATTTATCCTACTCTTAAATTACCATTTGTTAACCATTGAACTCATCTCTCATTTCACATGAAACAACCCACTTATACATTCAATGTACAACTCATGGGCCATTTGGAATGTTCACATTAATCTAATTAACTCATTTACCATATATAGAAATCTATATCTAATATCCCACTAACACTTAAATCAAATTAAAATCCCTAATCCGTTCTCCAATTCCCATTTACATGCCTTAACCCAACTAACCCATTTATCATCCAAAAGCATTAAACCCTGAACCAATTACCCTTTTTTGATTTCATAGCTCATATAACCCATTATAATTTAGCCAAAGGACCCGTTATGACATTATAAATGTCTATAAACATTTATCCATATTCCTATATTAACTCAAATTAAGATATCAACATGTGTATCATGGGATCTAGCATATCAAAAATCAATTTTGAGCTTGTCATTACTATTTCGAATGTATGTAATCCTTAGTACACCCCATGAGTGTCACTAAATTGGTCTAGTTGACCTAAAAAAATCCAATGGGGATTGTGAGGGGTTAAAATCACCATTTATAAAAAATTTAATCAATATTACCAATGATCTTAAACACACAACAAGAGGAAATCAAATGCACAAGCTTGCTAGCCCAAATCCACATAAAGATCATTGGATATAACTTATAGACCACCTACCTCAAATCCGTTGACAAAAACACTCTTAATCATAGAATTAGATCTCTATATTAACCCCCTTTGAAGTCCCAAACTAGGTTCCACCAGAATAAGAGGGTTTTAGATCTTCAAAATAAGATGGGATAAACTGTAAATCCTAATTCAGAAAAGAGAAGCAAGGGATGTGTTAGTTTTACTCGAAGCTTCAATCCACAACCAAAGATACTAAAAATTGCCTAGAATCAAAGGATAATGGACATTAGGAAGATCGTGTCATACAAGTTAGTCAATAGGGTTTCAAGGTAATAAATGAGGAAGAAAATCATGTATGAACTAAAGAATCTTGAAGTGTAATTTTTGTAAATTTTTCAACATTATTGGGGTTCACGGTATTCCAACAGTGGTTGAAAATCCATGCACAAACCATGTGCATGACACTTTCTAATGGAAATGATCTCTCACATTTACATGGTAAGATCCACATAGTTTAAAAAATGTTTACTAATCATGTAGAAATCCACTTCCAAAAATTGCCCAACTCAACCTCGCACCTTTCATGGTTTACTTAACTATGTGCCAGTAGTGCACCAACCATGCGACTTTCATAGGTTGTCCTAGTTTTCCATTCCATCATGTCCCAAATCCCCCAAAACACCTCCAATACCCCTAAAACTCCCAATAAATAATTTATTAACCAAAAACAAGAGTTTGAAAACAAGGGAGTACCTCTACGAAGTTTGGGATCTTAAATTTCATCTCCTTAAAATGTTTTCTCTTGTGTTCTAATGGATCATCCTAATGAGTATGGAATATTTCTAATGCTTGTGAGGTAGATCCACATGATATAGGGTAGGATTTGAAGAAGGATAAGGTACATGGGATTGATTAAGTGGAACTAAAACATACTCTACATTCCCCAATCTCTTTACTTGAGTTGATGGAATTACTTGGGCCTTATCTTTGGTCTCTACGATGGACTCTTCCGAACTTTGAGAAATTGTTTCAAGGTCCTGAAACCCTCCTGTATATAAATAGGGATAATTAGAATATTCAAATAATCATGAATATTATCTATACAGATGGGTAGAAGGTCTTCTTGAGGAAGTGGTAGGTTTAAAGAATATGTAAATCCTTTCCACCAAGAAATTAAATACAATCCACTTTCATTATCCCACTACTTACAGTTGGAGAGGTCATTTTCCATCATCTTCTATAATGTTGAGATGATGTGGAAGAGAAAATTATGATGGAGGTCTTCTTGTCCCGTAATTTATCAAGACTTCAATCTAGTGTACCAAATAGAAGCCGGTACCCATGGTGATTTCATGAATCACCTAAATTTTATCTCCACCTTTTGTTTAGGGGTCCCTATAATGATATCACAATGAAAGAAAAAAATGAATCAAATGCTGCTCTGGTTTTCCCAATCTATTAAAAACTAGAAATTTAGGGATTCCAAATTTTTTTAAGGGAGTGTTGCAACTACCCATTCAAAGTAAGGATTTTTTTCATATATATTTGGCACATGTCATTCCCCTATGGATTCCAATCGAGCTGTTAGTGACTCAATAGTGTTCATAAGAATTTGAGGAATTTTTGGCCAAGCTAGAACCTAAACAGATGTGACCACTGAATCCTAAATAGGTTCCATGGCTGGTAGGGCCATTGGTGGCTGAGCTGCTGGTATTTGTAGTGGATAACCTATAGGGGCATGCCTATAAGGATGTGCATGACCCTACTCTGGTTTTAACCCGAATGTAGATAATTCTCTATTTGTTTCTACAAGAAAAAAATATATTGTTTTTTTAATTTCACATTGAGTGGGTGTTATAGATATACTTCAGTTACTATAAAAACCATGTTTGTTGAGATGCACCAGCTGGAAGTGTGAGTTTAATTTCTGATTGTAGAAAATATCCAGCTAGAAGGCTTTCACAGAGTAATTATTCATTGATTTTTCTCAATTCATTAATCTCTTCTTCTTGATAATAAAATTGTTATTAAAGTGAAAGGGTATTAACCTCTTCGGTAGGGAGGTGATACATGATTTTACATTTACCCTTTTCCTTATTATAATAATTTCAAGGGAGTAATGATGGATTGTTTGAGGGAATTACTAGATTTAGGGAAATCCTCGGGTTTCGGGTAATCACACTACATTCAATTGTTTCAGTGTGGACCACATTATGAACAAGACCTTCTTCTTCGGAATCCCCTGAATTAGTCTTGTGTTCTACTGAATCTGAGAGGGAAGTGTTGTTGATATTAAGTGATGTTAAATTTATTATAGGAATTATATAAGTGTATTTTAAATACGTCCTTTCTCTATTCCCTCCACTATGATTTTCCCTCTCATTTTTTAATTCTCTAGGAGCTTCTTAGTGGATAGAAATATGAAGGGAATCTCTAGACAGTTTAGTGGTGCATGTCCCTAGTGAAGGTTCTAGATCACATAATGAGACAAACTAGGAGGATTCATTCTTAAAAAGTTTCCATAATTGGGAGAACACTGATTCCCATTGATGAGGGGGTTGTTGAGGGAAAAATCTCCCATCCTTAAGGCCTGGGGCTGTTCCCATTCCACTTTCACGACCCTTCATGCCCAGTTTACTAACCTCTAGGGTTGGGTTAAAAAATCCCCCAACCCTAAAGGCTCGGGTTTTCCCTAACTATCCTTCCATTCAGATTATATGGAGTTTTGTTCGAATGTGGGTTGGATAAATCATCTAGTATGAACTCAAATCGACCACTTCTGAAGACAATTTCACTATTTTTAACATTTCATTATCTGATGATGAACTTCTCCTAAATGGGAGTTTTGACCAATATTCTTATATGAATGATGAAAAAGTATCTTAATATCCTGATCTCTTTTGGCCCAACATCGGCAAGAGTTGGTCAGGCGATGTTTTTGTTAAACATGTCTTCGGTTATGAAATAATTCCAATTTTTAAGCTATCCTGAATCTATAACATTGAACTCTAAAACCTTCAGTAGACTTTTATGGTTAGAGATCACGGTGAAATATGACTCTCTATGTGAACCACATCCTTTTATATGAACACCATATGGGATATCAGTGATCAACTGTCACAATCTCATCAATGCGTTGAGGATTTCATGTTAAGGGGATCCTTTTTTGTTTCTCGATATTTGGATGTCGTGAAGTAAAGAGATCTTCCATGTCAATTTGGCATTGAAACCCTTCTATTACAATAACATGACTTCGATTGTTTTCATAGGGTAATTCATTTTCTTTCATGTGACAAAGAGTTTTCCATATATTAAGGCAGATTTCATGCACACAATCAACAAAAAATACCTATGGAAGGCTATATTGAGATGTGTCCAAAGGCTAGAACATGATTGGTATTTCATTTTTAGGCAACTATTTTTTTCATGTTTAGGATGTATTCTTCATCCTTCTCCATATACCCTTCTACTTGGTCTAACTAGAGTAGAATATTTCCTACCATTTTATCATAGGTAACATGATTACCAGGGATTTACTCTAACATTTTGGAAGATAGATTACCCAAGGGTGGTTCTGAGAATGAACATCACCTTGGGTTGTCTTCCGTTTGAGAAATAATTTCACTTTTCAATGAAAAGGCATTAGACACGACTAGCCTTATTTTCTCAAGTTCGTCATGGTAGTGGGGATTTCTCTTCACTACATCACCAAGGGGAGGACTTTATACATAAAATGAAACACTACTATGGAGAGAACATTCCTTGTAAATTTCATCATGGGAAGGACCGCCATGCTGGATTACATATAGGGGAAGACTCTATTTCTCCTTGATATTCTGTCCGTGAAGAGGTATTTCATGGCTCTCATTAGGAGAAAGACTCTCAAGATCGATTGGGTTGTGCTCATGAAGAAATAATTCATAATGAAGTGTCTAAGGAGGATGTTTGGAATTACTGCTACTTCCCCCATAATTTGTTAATGAGAGGGTAAGATCTTGAGTTACCATAGATAAAAATCCGAGGGATTGAGGAACTCTTGCATTGAGTAGAGAGAAATCATAGATCAGATCTTTTTTTTATAGTTTTCTTTGGTGAGGCTTCTTCTTGGTTGCCTTCTTGTGAGTAACTGGGGAAACTTGCTGGGCGAAGTGGTTTTCATGGGAAGGTGTTTGTGCCTACCATAGAGTGGCCATTAGGATAGGACGATTACCTCTAGTTAGAGCGAGTGTATATTACCTATATGGTTGTCCATAAAATATGGGGAAGTATTCCCCATTACCCTCCTAAAAGAGTGTAGAGGTGTGTGTCTCCTCTGGGGTGACATGTTGATGAACCATCCCACTTTTGGGGATAAAGCTATATATCCGTCCCCCGAGAAATACTATTATCACCTTTATGATGTCTTGACAAGTGTGTAGGATGTGGGTTGGGATTCCAATCTAACATTTAACCATTTTTAGGATATTATTGGTGAATTTAGTAATTAGAATAGTGATATATGTCTTTTTTTTATTTAGAGTATGGGTATGTGACTACTCATGTCCTAACATTCCTTCTAATAAATATTGAAAATACTCCCATGTGAGGGAAGAGAGTTAAGTACAACCCCTATTCATCACCCAAACTATCTAATTGACTTATCCGAGTGTTTCCAGATGAGGATGCAGGAAGGATTGGTGAATACAGGTTGGTGTGTATGCCTTCTTCAAAATTTACATTTTGTTTTGTTTTGTGGGATTCATTGAATGTTTCTAGATTATTTTTTGACATGCTTGATCAATGTGGGTATGTGTATGTTCCTACTCATGGATGAGCACCATATTTGAACAACGGGATCCCTTAATTTTTTCTAGGTTAGTATACTAGCTGGACAAGTTAATGGTGGTGGGTGTACATACCCACTCGAGATTTTCCACCATATTGAGTTGGTGGGATTCTCCATAGGAGGAAGAGTTGTAAAATTTCTCCCTATTTATGGGATACTATCCCTGGAGGTCCTTCTTGCATGACCTGGTCTAAGTGGCCAGGGCTCGATGGTCAAGAAGGATACCCTCATCAGGTTGATTATTCACTGCTGTGTGGCATTGGCAGGAGTGATTCCTAGAATAAGCCCCATTAGAAGGACCCCTGTGTTTTATGTAAGAGTCCATACATGGATTCTAGATCCACCTCCCTATGGTAAGGTAGGGACTGGTTATTTCATTTTGGGGATAGGATCCCAAAACTGTTGAAGGTAGCGGTTGGTGCTGGCTACATAATGACCACCACTCATTATTGACCAGTTGATCAGTGGGGCTTCATGAGTTGGAGGTCTTGTCAAGTGGAATCCTTGGTCGATATTTTACCATTCTGATGGTACTCCCAGAAAAAAGTGTTTGAGACCCAACATTGAAGATGTTGGGTAGGTGATGGTGTCCTCTACGTAGACTAAGACCCGAACTGAGAAGTAGTTGTGGCATGCATTGGTGAAATCTATAAGGATGTTAATTGATATAAGGGAGTTATAGAATGAAGTTATTTATATTATAACAAACAAAAACAAGAAAACCCTATCAAATAAATATCGCATTTAACAAACACATGCATGATTAACTGTCTTGTCTAGCCCTCTTTTATTATGTGAAAGGGGACTACAATATGGGTGACACTATCATCTTGGTTAAGGATTCACATTGGGTTCACCATTTTTTGATTCTAATGGAAATATGTGTTGGTAAAAAACCAAATGGTCTAATGAGTACTAGAGAGTATATAATTTTTTATCTTGTGATGGATATTCCATAATTAAATCATTCATGTCGATTTCACCATTTATTGTTTCCGATATAAATATGTGTGGGTCAGGAATGAAATGGTCTAACGAGATCTGAATAAGTATATCCTTTTCATATTTTGAAGGATATTCCATAATATAATATTTCATGGTAGGTTCATCATTTTTGATTCCCATGGAATTTCATCTACCAACTGTCAATTACAGGGGGCTGAATTGTGTGAAATTATTCATATTGGTTCCACTATTTCTGAATGATTTCCAATATGTTTTTATGTGGAAGCGTAAACACCCAAAGGTTCTATATCCACTAGGGACCTTCTTTACAATGTAAATATCTAATTAGGGAGTTTTTCCAATGGTTATTAAGAACTCACATTGGTCGAGAGGATGAGAGGTTAGGATTATCGCACCCTTTTGGGGGGAATTGTTTCCTACTCCAGGATTTTCTTATAGAATTAATATATGTTTATGAATAATTAATTAATTAAAAAGTATGATGAGTATCTCCCTTGAATTAACAATCAATTTTTAGCATGTTTGGAACTTAGAATCATCAGTATGTATCTGAATTTCTCCATCAATGGAGATATTTTTAATTATCTAAGGTTCTCAATAAATTATATCCTCTTATATACATATTAGAGATTTTTTTTTATTAAGAAGATGCTAGTTTTCTAGCCACATAGTGGGGCGATCTGGAGTGTATCATCATATAGGAATATGGGAGTTGTTTGGATGTTGTGATGGAACCCCACAGATGGGATTATTACATATCCTTTTTAAAGGAATCAGATCCCATGTATTTTTGTTCCACCTAATTGGGAACATCATACATTTTCAGGTCATGTGATGAGTACCAAACCGTGGAGTTTCATGTGATGTGACAAGACATCAAGGTGGAAGGTGCATATTAAATGTTTGGTATTGGACTTATGTCAAAGTAGCCCAAAAAACCTAGAAGAAGTATGGATTCACAGGTTGAATTAAACTATACTGGGAATTTGGCCTAAATAGAATCAGGTTGATTTGGTGTGTTGGGTTTGGACCTCAAGGAGGCTTCCTACATAACTCATTTGGATGGGAATAAAATCCCACGTAGTTCAGTAGTGATGACCCATGTATATGGAGGCACTTAAATTTGTATCATAGGAGAGTATAACCCTTTGAGAGGATTAAGTTTGGGCTTATTCTTGAGAAGGATTACCATTGAAAGGGGCCATGAGGGATGTATCGACTCATGGTATCTTGGAGTTTTGTTTAGGGTTTATACCTAAGGATTATTCCCTTGGGTGAGTATGGTGATATGGTTGCGGAAAAAAAATGAGGCTCTTGATTATTTGGGGGATTTCTTTAGTTCTTACTGCTAAGAATGATTCCCATTGAGATGAGGCCTTAGGTAGGAATCCTACGTATCGCAATTATAGTAGGAATTTGAGTTCTCATAGTTCAATAGTTTAGGGCTTACACACCAAGGTTTACTTTGGGTGGGGGATCATGTGGATTCCATGATTACCATCAATCTATAAGCCCACATGTGTCAGGATATATGGGAGAAATAATAGGATACAGAAGATACAATAAATCACACGATCTTCTTTGCCCAGAGGTTGGATACATGGCCTTGACGACTCATTCCTAGGGAGGCACTTTGAAGGTATGTGAGAGAAGGATCTTAAATAATGTTCCTCACCAAAAACTTCATGTGGCTGTGTTGGTTCCATGATAATGTCTATCATTTAATACCACATGAGTCATGTTTAGTCATGTATGAACGTGAGAAATAACAGGAAGTTGAAGATCTATAAAATAACACACTCCTCCTCCTCCACTGGTGGAAGAGGATGGGGTGATGAAATATTAAATTAATTTATTTACCATGGAATGGGTCTAGGTTATGGGGACTAAGGAAGGAATAAAGCAGGAGAGGTCCTGTATAAAAGGCATGGGTATTAGTCCCTAAGGGATGCCTTAAAATTAGTTCTGCATTAAGGGAGGAGGATCTCATTCCATGTTGAATAGAAAAGAACGTGTAATCCTAACCCTAATTGTATGGAACTAGAATATCCATGACTTAGAGATGAAAAGGGTATACATGGTCCTAAACCTAGTATTTAAGACTGGGAACTTCCTAACATCATTCTCAGTTTTGGGGTCATCATTACTATAGGAATAAAAATCCACATGCACCCCAAGGACCAAAACATTATGTGGGAAAAGTGCGGGAAGCCTCTAACCATAGGAATGAAAATCCAAATGGGAGAAATGTTAGTGAGATAATATTCATGGTTCTGTAGGTTTGGAGTCTTTGTGGGAGGTTTCAACCAGGTCCCTTTCAGAAAAAAGATCTAGAGGAAGAGGAGCACTACCATTTGTGGATTGCAAAAGGATTCAATGGTTCTCTTGCATAGGCCCTGACTTAGAGGGAAGAGGTTTGTTGTAGAGGGCCTAAGAGGAATTGGAAGTTCTTCACATAGGGGTATAGGCCTGCATGAGCTATATTTTCCTTGGGTGATGAACCACTAGGGAAACAACACTTGGGAAAGGCTTTATCCTATGCACCACATGTATCCTTAGGTGTCTCTGGATGGGTCTTGCACATGTCCCTGATTAGAAAAAGGGCCTTGTATAAGTGGTTATTCACTTATGGTATATGGGGTATTAATGAAGGTTTCATTATTTTATAGGGGAGGTGTAACCATAGATTGGGGGATTCTTTTTATTTTATAGTTTTTTAAATGTGGATCCCAATGGTACTATTTATAGTAAAATATGGTACCCTATTCCAAGTAGCTATTTTGTGTAGGTCACGTGTATAAGTTCTTGGAACATGTGCTCTGTATAGGGGATACCTTCTGTTTAGTGTTGTGCGGGGGGGAGTGGGGGCTACCTTTTAATGCATAAGTGTGTAGACATAGGATAATTTGGTAAATTCCTTTTGATTCTCCTTGGGTTGTTTTTGAACTGAAACATGTTTGAGGTATGATTTATAGCCTTTTCACTCCACTTGACGAAAATAATTGTCAAAAATCACCTTTAATAGGGTCCATAGATGTTTAAGATTGATCCAAAGTAGTTTCATGTGGAACTAGTCTAGATACATCAGAAAAAACAATCAAATATATATTTATTGATGAAACAAGGTGTTGTGTTGTTCAAACACAATGATTTATTTCTCAACCACTCAACAATTTTGAATCTTCTTTGAAGACATTTATAGTCACGAGAAACTATAATATAGTCCTCATCATTTTTGTCTTAATAATAGAACCATGTTGTGAATTAAAACATGGTTAAGAAAACTAAAACATCATCATTAATCAACCATGAGCATGATATATTGACCTAATATAATGGGTTGAACATTTTTCTTAATTGGTACAAAACAATGATCCATATCTATTTTCAATATCCTAGAATCAATCCATGATTGTTTCTTTCTATGGGTCTCTAGAATTTTGGAGAAACTACGAACTATAGGTTTTGGACATAACGTTAGTGTCTTGGTGGGAGATAATAATCATAAAATAAATAATATCGATTCATAGCGTCATTTATATTTTCTACATTATGTGAAATCCATTACCAATAAAATTTTTCCCACTGGACATTGACATGAGGAAAAATCATAACACGAAGAGGATATTTGCACAATAATCTTATAATTAATTTATTTATGATTAAAATAAATGAATAGGTAGTCTAAGGAACTTTATTCAATGTATATATTTATGATTATCTGAAATAAGTTTCTAATTACCTTCATTGTTATGTAAGGATCCAAGTGCATAATCCCTCTAGTGGTGATCCAAACATTCTCCATTGATCCCTAAATGACGCTGATTGATTTATAGGTTCTAAAAATATGAATCAAACATCTTTCATTTTCATTCTATATCACTTTTAGATCCTTAGAGTATGATTGTTTTCTTCTCATTATTAAGAATATGAGAGGATGAGGAATTCAAGAGAGTTTTATGTTTTTTGAAACAACTCTCAATTCTTGATTAACCCAACACAATAGACATAACCCTATATTTATAGATCTATGGTTTATGTTATAATTTTATTTAAATGTGTACCAGAACTTAAATAATATTATAATATTTTAAAAACCCCATTTCATATAATAAAAATATAAAAATTATTATTTTATGGCACACACTAACTTGAGAATTAATAAATTTATTTTACCAGCTAAAAAATTAATATTCAATGTAGAATGTGATATTGGTCCACTAAAATTCTTCAAAATTTATTGAATACATGTATAAATAGTTTTATTAAAGAGAAAATATTTTATTCACAATCTAGTGAATGAATATTTATTAAAATATTAAATAAATAAAATAATTTTTTTATTCACAATTCAGTGAATTAATATTTATTATATATTAACATCATCAAATAAAATATATATTAATAAATAATAATTATTTATTAGCATGTGTATATTAATGACGAATAAAACTTTGATAAAATTATTCCTTGGTCTTAGGAATAATATTTCTCAAATTAAGTAAATTCAAATATAATTTAATTGAGAATAATGAAAATGATTATTGTTTGATCCTTTAGGATTCATTCTCATGGGAATTAGGTGAGATTCCCTAAAGTCCAATATTATTATCTAGAAATGAGTCAAGGAACCCAAGAGAAACAACATAATTTCATAAGGATGAAAACCATATATGTAAACTCACTATATAATATATTTAATTTATCTCTATATTTCTTCAAGAAGGTTTCACATCTATATTATCAAACTATATTCTTGACATGTATTTCTTTGAATATCTCAAATAAACACCATCTCACCATGGGCATGTGATTTAATGAGACAATTATATTTCAATTATAGGTTTGAGATATCAAATTCTATAAAGATATAAGGAGAAAACCCTTCCTCAACTTATTATTAAAAAATCTCATTTATGATGCACCCAATATACCATACTTCCCACAAACATATGGTGTTATTGTTTCGGCTGGTAAATCTAAGTGCATGAGTTATGACATTAATTAATAGTAATATTAATGTCTATGGACCATCAATCCTACTAAAAATTAGGAATATCTGATAATAGAGAATCATGAATAATTCTTAGTGGTGGGTCTATTATCATAATCTCACATCTTAGATATTACCAAGTGCAAACTTCATGTGAATAAGCCTCATCCACTTATACATACTCACACATGATGGTCTATATATACCATGTGAATTATCATAATAAATTATCTGACCACATATGTATTTTTAATAATATTATCATGACATTTAATTGTTCTCAACAAAGCATGGAACTACTAGTATCTAATCAATGCAAAAAATACCCGAGTACATTGTCACATAAATTTTACTTAGAATAATTCTCAATATTTGATAATATATTTATATTAATATTTAATCCTTATAATATTCATGTAATATAAATTAAAGAGTTTTTTATTCTAGGGAAACAACTCCAATAGACTCCCACTTTCACTAGATCAATATATTAACCACCCATTAGTTCTCACATGTTGAACCTGATTTCGATGAGTATGATTATAGATGATGGGCCTATCATGTTTCCATAATTAGGGTTTGTAAATCCATAGGTCATTATGGTGAATATTCTTACTGTAATATTACTACCTTGAAAAAACCCTCATGTAGTGATAAAACTGAGTGTCCATATCTTATTCCCATATTATAATACTGACAACCTAACTAAATCCATTATCAAAGATTATCATAAAATGATAAATCTATATCTTTTTTTCTAACAAACAAAATCATAACTGGTCGTTTCTAAACTACTTCTTAAGATACATAAAATGCCAGAACATACTCAAATATTGTAGATATATAAACTAATAACTATAATAAGTTTTATTTCATATAAAAATATCATTATTAGTGATACTAGATGATATTAAACTAAATGAAGTTAAGTGTTCAATTACCTAGATCACAAGTATTCCAACTTCTCCAGACACCAAGAAATCATCCAGTTCTACATTCTAAAGCACCATTGGATAGTTTTAACTTCAATTCTAGGAAATTATGATGGATATATTTGATATTCACCTTATTTTTTATATATCAGTTACATTAAATGTAAATACATATCAAGGATCATGAGATTAATTACTAACACTTAATATTGTGAAATTATTCTAATCTCTATAATATTTTCCTATTCCCATGAATGTTCTGCGGGAAGGATAATACACCAACAATAACTTATCCTTGAATTGTTTCAAATTATAATTTAAATAAAATACACTATGACTAGATTTGTAAAAATCATAGATTTATTTTTTATATTTTGTTCCATGCGACTCGTTTTCTACTTTAAATCAATCTTTTAGAAATTTAAAACCTTAGTCTTAACAAACTGGTAAGTTAGAACAATTGATTTCATATATTATCAAAATATTTATATTTAAAACTTATATTATTCCTAATAATAAGTTAGAGACACATGTCACTAATTAACTCCCAAATAATTATTCTATGATCACTATTATTGATTTAATTATAAATAAATCTATTTAATATTCATATCTTATTAGAATTTATTGATGTCACCGACCATTTTTTGTTATTACTTGTAGAAATATACCATAGGGTAAACTTTTCTAGGTAATTTCATATAGAAATAATCTATAACGAATCCTCCAAAATAGGTGTACTTGATAAAAATATCCCTATTTGATGATCATATAAATATTCTTTGGTAAATTATAATTCAAAAAATACTGTATTCTTAATGAGTGGTGAATAAGTTTTCCATAGACTAAAACATTCAATAATCAATAATGCTACCTCGGTACCATCTTTTACAATCTGTGTCTAGTTTCTTAGGATTATTCACCCATAGTATCAAGTATTAAAACATTCAAAATATGAAATCCATGAATCTTGATACATGGATTCCATTATTTGAATTTATGCATACTTTTCAACCTTATCCTATTTCTTTTGATTTTTTTAGTAATATTTATTTTGAAATAATAAAATATGTATCACTCACCAGAGTGAACATAAACCAACTCTTTGGTTATTATATCCTACACAGTTTGTGGCTATGGAACTACTCATCCCACTAAGCTATGTGGAGTCTTACATTCCTATTCCAACTCATGTGCATCCTGATCGTTAACCCATAAAATTAAAGTATCCACCCACTATCATAAAAGAGATATGATTACATTATAAAAATATAGTCAATATTGACTAGACATTAATATCCTTAGTGGATATAGGATCATTAACTAAGTTTGACATTAGTGATTTTATGTTTGTTTGTAGATAAGGAAAAAATTTATCAAAATGTTTTCTAAAAACACCTATGATAGTTTCCTAATATATTAGTACCATATCTTAGTATATATGATATAAATTAGAAAATATAGTTGGAATATGATTAGTTTTTGAACATGTAGTTAAAAAATATGTATTGGATGGAATAATATAATATTTTAAATATATATAAAAGAATCATATTTTATATTCATTTTACTTCCATTATAAAATTGATCTATTTAAGAAAATATGATTTTGGGATAACATTTATTCCGCATATATGATCAATGATTACTTGGAGAATATGTTCTCCAACAATCCATCTTTAATATTACTCAGTCTTTTCCATGTTCACTCATTTACAACACTGAGAATTTATAAAATTTCTTAAAGGAGTCTCATATATTATATTATGTTAAATTTATATTTAGAATGGTTCATATTGAAATGTGGAACCAAATCATTTTTTTGTGGTGTACCTTTATTTTAGAATGGTTTCATTATCTAAAACATGATATGTAGTTTTTTTATATCAAGTATCTTAGCTTAATTTGAACTAAAAAACATTAATGGGTATAAATAGGTCAATGAATTTTCACTTTTATTTGATAAATAATTATCTTTTCACAATTAGGTAAGAGTCTTATATTTAATATTCATCATTCATTGCAATGGATATTTTTGATTCAAGAGTTACTAAACTATTTTTTTAGTATTAAAGCACCATAACAACATTTATTCTGAAATAAAATATTGTCTCGATGTTTCAAGATGGACACAGAGATAAAATTTTTGGTAACACTTATTTCAATCAAGAATTAATCCAAACCAGAAAAAATAAATAATTATATCCCCTTGGATGATATAAAAATATCTATTTTTCAGCACCTTCTAAGTTCACAGTACATAAATTTTATTCTTTCTCATTTCCTATATTTAAATACTTGTATGATTTAAGTATATTTTATTTAATAAAAAAGTGGTGAATAAAAACATGGTGAATACACTAGAATTTTATACAACTTTTTGATTTTACAATTCATTGAATTTAATTGTCTAGGGTCCATTCTTTCTACATAATAATCAAATAGCCTCCAATTCATTCTTTTAGCTTTTAAATTTTTATCTCTTTGAAGGATTCCATAAAGGATATTTTTTATTTAGACTAAAAATGGTATCATCATCCTTTTAATTAAAACATTTATCCAAATGGGGTGGATAAATAGGTTTTAACAAATACTTATCCACATGGTGAATTATTTAAGAAAGTTTCCTGAGATAATTATCTAGTTCTTTTATCCATTCATGGAGAAATAAGGATAATCATGGTTATAAGGATAAAAATATTAGATTAATAGATTATCTCTTATCCATGTGGAAGATCAATTTTACCAATAGATCAATATACCACAATATTTCGAACGCATGATCAATAACTAGATTACCTTTTTCTAGTTTTCACTAATATATTACATTGGAAATATTATTTATTTTTAAAAATTCCATCTATATATAAATAGAGTGGAGATGTGATATTATGACATAAACATCCATGTCATTATTTTGTATAATCAAATCCCCAGACATAGTTGATAATATAATACAACGGATATAGGAAGCATCTTTAACATGCCTCTGGTAGGAATCCTTTTCACCTTCACTCACCTAATGAGGCTCCATTACAAGAATAAAGGATTACAATAAATAATATGAACTTTTTGATAATAATACATCACATAAATGATTATATCATATAAAAAATTATTTATAAGGACACACATCAATTTAAGGAATGATCACATTATTTTATTGTTTTTTCTTTCCATTTTATATAATAATTAGAACATCCTGTTATTAATTTACATGATTAAAAATTATGTAAGAAATAATAATAATTAATTATAGTAATTATCTTTTCTTGTCACAACAACTGTTACCATTGTACTTGTAATGTATAGTTTCTAGGATATTGTTATGGAAATGATCTATATGCCCCTTTCTATAACCCGAATGAGGGTTGATCAAGTTACTTGAAGGTATTTAGGTAGGCATACATTTTCCATCTAAATGATAATATCTCGTTTATATTTTTAGTGGAAAATCCAATCATGAAATAATAACTTAGATTTAATCAATACTTTCATCCATGTTATGCCATACCTAGCGAGGGATACATCTCATCTGTGTTAGGGTGTGAGTATTGAGGTGATTGTGACAGGTTGAAAATTTGAATGTTTTTTGATTTTCAAAATTTGAAATGGTTATTTATTTGGAGGCATTGTGGAGTCGAGGTTAGTAGAGGATTGTATGTCATTTTGTTTTTTTGAATTTTGAAACTGGAAATTTATGGTGTGTTTTTTTTGAAATTTGAAGTAGGCGGGCTGTGGTGGTTTTAATATTGAATCTTTTCTCTCATTGTAAATTTGCCAAGATTTACACTTACCCTTTAAAATTGTTATTATAAAATTTAAAAAATATGGATTATGGTTTGAAAAACCATTAACATTCATTTATATTTGTTTATTATAATTAAGATAAACATTGTTGCATTAATTAATCAATTAATTCCCTATTTTAATGACCATCCAAATTCAGTTGGACATGTACATTAATAAGTAATTTATGGAAAACAAATTTTAGAACCAATAATTATAGATAATTATGATAAATTAAATGATAATTTAATAATTCATTATAACCATTATTAAATTTTCAAACAAAATAAGAGATAATCAATAGAATAAGTTTTTAATGATGCAATTAGCAATTTAATGTAATTTAATTATTTCCATTATTGAGAAAAAACAAAAAATGTACTATAAAGAAACACACTATGAATCTCATTTTATGGGTACCCATCATATATTCTTGGGACTTGAGTGTTCATCTTGAAATTTTACATAATGTGTACTATTGAGATACTCTTTGTGTGATCAGAATTACATGTCTCTGTGAAACCCAATGAAGAACAAAACATGTTTTCGGATGCGTGACTACATGACGAGTACAATCCAGCTACACGTTGTGCATATCACATTCTGTGGGTCCACATAACTTTCTGAGGAACATGTAATGTAATTTGGATGTAGGTTATAATGATCTACATGATGTGTACATCAGCTACACATCGTGTATGTCATTGTTTCTCCTGGTTTCCAGTCTCATGTAGTTCTGACCATGTATTTGACCACACATTTAGTGCAATATTTACCCTTAAACTATGTACACTACATGATGTGTACGCCAGTTACTTGTCATGCAATCAGACAATCTATGTAACAGCTTATCCTGGCTTACACGAGGTGTGAAATAAATTCACCATGTGTAGTTACTTATTGGAATTCCACATATCCCATAGGATGTCCCAATGTATTGAAATTGGGTACATATTGTATTATCTGGATACACACCACGTAACCTGGTCTTACCATCCAAAATACTTAGAACTTCCTGATGGAATCTTTGATCATTGAAACATTTTTCATATACCATTAAGAAAATGAAATCATGGATGATAATAATTAAAATTTTGAAGAATTACAATTAAAAAAAATCATATTAATGAATAAATAACCTTGAAATGAAATATCTAACCACTATTGAACCTATAGATTACCAATCAAATAAATAATTTTTTATTTGAAAAGTGGCTTCTCTAATACCACTTGTAGGTTCCAATCTTGACAAAAATGAAATGGTGGGTGATATTTACAATAAAATAAGCAATATTGATTTAGTTAATTATTCACAATATTTTACATGATGTGAATTTTAGGAAAAATGAAATTTTTTAATGGATATTGACATGAGGAAAACTTGGAACCCAAATAGGATCATTGTATGCTTAATTTATAATTAACTTATTTCCTATTTAAAGAAATGAATACATGATCTAATAAAATTTCATTGATGTCGATATTGTTGATCATCTAAACCACATTTTGGATTACATTCATTTAACTATAAGGATACAAGTGTATAATTCCTTTAGCTATGATCCACACATCATCATTTTATCATTGAATGATGCTAATTGATTTCTGTGTTATAGAATAGTGAATCAATTGTCTTGTGTTTTCTATCTCTATTGCTTCTGGATCCTTGGTCCATGAATGAGTACTTATCATTCTCAAGAAGATGATAGGAATAAGAATTCAAGAGAGAAGTATGTTTTGTGAAATGACTCTAAATTATCAATTAACCCTATACAATATACATAAACATCTATTTATAGATATCGGGTTTATGTTAACATATTATGTAATTTTGTACTAACCCTTAAATAATATTTTAATCTTTTAACAATCCCCACTCCAAATAATAATAATGATATTATTATTATTTTTTGGCATGTGCTAACTTTTTCAATGATAAATATTATTTTACCAGCTTGTAAATTGACATTTATCATCATATGTAATCTTAGTTCATTTGAACTACTCAACATTTCTATAATACACAAATAAATATTTTTATTCATAAATAAGTATCCAATTCAAAATCTAGAAAATATATAATTATTAAAAAATTCAATAGATATAATAAATATTTTATTCACAATGCATCGAATAAATATTTTTTATATATTCACATAATCAAATTAATTAATTATTAATAAATAAATAATTATTTATTACATTGTGAATATCTCCGATCAATAAAACATGGATAAATGTATTCTTTGGTCTTGGGAATAATATTTATCCCATTAATTAAAATCAAGTATAATTTAATCAAGATCAACAAAAACACTTAATGTGTAACCATCTAGTATTTTTTATCATTGGATTTAGGTAGGATTTCTTAAAGTACAAGGTTGATTTCTAGAAATGGTTCAAATAACCCAAGAGAAATAACATAATATAGAAATTTGATAACCGCATACAAACACTCACTATTTAATATAAACCTATTTCCTCAATATCTCATCAAGAATACTGCACATCTTTTTCATCAACCTATTTGCTTGATACATATTTCTTTAACTATCAGAAATAAAATTCATTACAAACTAGATATGAAATTTAAAGAGATAATTATATTTAAATAATATGGTCTAGATATTAACTTACATAAATATAGAAGAGAAAAATCCATCCTCAACTTATTATTAATAACATTTGATTCATGATGCACTCGACGTACCCTACTTTCAATGAATATATAAAATCACATTTTTGGTTAGTAAATATATGTGTGTGAATCATGATATAAATTAATAATAATCTTAAAGTCTAAGATAAATGAAACATTCTCATAGATAGTAATATCCAAGGACATAAAAACATGAAAAATTCATACCGATGGGTCTGCTCTCATAATCTACCATCTTAGATATTACCAAGTGAAAAATTCCTGATAATAATTCCCATACTCTTAATATTTCTCACACATGATGGTCTATATGTACTACATTCCCTATAATTATAAATTATATGATAATAGAACTATTTTTAAGAATATTTTCCTTGAATTCCATGGTACTCATTAAATAATGGAACAACTATAACCATATCTATGCGACAAACATTCTAGTACATTATCATATCAATGTTTTTAAGAATAGAAATAAATATGTGATATGATATTTATATTAATATTCACTACTTTAAACATTCATGTTAATTAAAAGTAAAAATTAGTTGGTTCTAGGGAACACACTCCAACACAAACAACTTCACTCAAACCACGACCTTGATTCTCCTTGGAGAGCAAGTATTTTCTCATTAACCAGGATCTGTGAAGAAAAAATATATAGATTTTAATGATATTTTTTATACATTGAAAAATAATCACATATTTGGATCATGAAAATGATATTACATTCTTATATTCACTTAAAATATCTTTAAACATCACTTGCTAACTCCAAACATCTTCCACACATCACTAAACATAAAAATGATCTTTACCACATTTGAGACACTCATATAAATTTTAATGAGATTAATGTGTGGAAAAAAATATAACACAAAAAAATAAAATCCACTTTATCTCATGTTCAACCAACAATATCCCATTTTCAATAACATCCATATTGGTCACAACATTATAAAAGTGAAAAAAATTAATGATATGAATAATGAAAGAAATCATGTCAATAGTTAGTTGTGGAAATTATTCTTATATTAGTGACAAGAATCACATTTTTTTTAGTTAAACTATAGTTCAACATATTGATTTTATATTACCATTATCGTATATTGAGGTTTTTTAGTGCAAAGAGTGATTAACATTATTGAGAGTGGTCGATTATGAGATGATATCACTAAAAAAATAATATATGGGAAAATATACTAATAAATTATAATTAAAAATATTTTCTGATAAAATTAAATCTATAATAAAATTAAATGAATTTTGGGAGATGATAATTCATTCTTAAATGGGTGTGTAATTAAATTTTTTCAAAAAAGGTGATAATTAAAAATCATGGTCTGATTTATCTTGATAATTTATAAAAATTTTATGGGTTTTATATTTAGAGATAGTAAGTTATATATTTAGTAGGAGAAATTTTATTTGAAAATGCATTTTTCTGCATGTAAATTTATCAAATTACAAGTAAATATCATGGATTGAGATTATTTATATTTCTAGTAATAAAGATAAAATATTCTTGTTTAGAAAATACATATATTCCTTGAAATAGCATTAAAAACATTAATAAAAAGATCTTATTATTATATGATATATCACGACTTTCAATATAATGGTTTGATAATTATGTTTACTATAAGAAATCATCGTATTTTATCTTTGGTAATATATTAATGAATATTATTTACTCACTTATTTTAAAAAGAAATTTGAAAGATATTGAATGTATTAAATCTTAATTGAGTATTGGGATGAAATATTTTATACCAGAGAATAATATTATTAGTTTGAATATCTAGATGGAAAAGAAAGAATTATAATGGACTATATATTAAGAACATAATATAACTCATTTTTGAACATAAATATCATAAACACACCAAATAATCTATAGGTTTGGTGTCATTGAGGGACTTACTATATAATATAATATCATAAAAATTAACAAAACTATCTTTTACATCCATTTTAATAATAAAATTCTTAATATAAAGTACATTGATCACTACATGGGATATTATAGGGAAGTTCATGATGTAAAAGGGCGAGAAAAGAATATTAGTAAGGGATAATAAACATGGGAAAAAGAAAAAAGTTTCCATACAAATATAATATGATGATAAATTTAGAGGGTCCTTAATACTCATATAGTATCATGGAATGACATCATAGAAACAACAAAAAAATACGAATAATGTGAATGTGACAATAAAATAATACACATCATCATTAATATATTCCTAGGCTTGTATCTAAGACAAATTAACATAATGTTCTAGGCTCAATACCCATGCACCAAATATAGCATCTCATGATATTTAAGAATTAACTAATTGATTGGACAAATGTATAATTACAATCTCAAACATATAATCATAATATTTCATGTATATGTTTTCCATATATAAAATAAAAATAATTTAAACATATACAATAAATAAACCAAGGATAAGGAAATGGATGATATAATGAAATTATATGGCATAGTCAAATGGTGAATAAAATAATTTCCAAAATGAGATGGGAATAAATCATATTTTATGTTAAATTGTAAGAATAAATACATTATTAATGATTATTAGCCTTGAATAGAAGAAGAAAAATGAAGGAAAAAACCTATAATTAATTTAGGAGCAGAAGAAGAAATGGAATAGTTTTCCTTATAAACATCGTAGAGTTTGACTTTAAAAAATAATTATAAATGAAAAAAAATTATCCATATAATAATAATAAATAAGTTACAAGTAAGTATAACTAAAAAATATAGAATATGAGAAAGAGGAAGATATATATATAGCGCATTACCTAAAAGAAGAAGGAAACTTTGAGAGTCTTCTTCCCTCGAGTCCCAATTCTCTTTAGATGCTACAGTAACCTCCTGAATAGTCAAATTGCATACATTAATTATAGAATGTAGAATAAAAATATTATATATTTCAATTATTATCACTCATATATTATTATATTTTTTTTATTTGTTGGAATAATTTATTTGACATCTATGGTATGAGGTTTATTTTCACATAGTTTCAAAATCATTTCGGTCTAATAGTGATGATCAACTCTTTTCCCTCAAGATTCACTATATTCCAAAAGTTTCATAGAAGATGGAAATTTTACTATGGTAGTATAGGATATAAACAATCTTATATATTCTCTAAAAATAGTTATAATTTAAAATACATATCCAAGTTAGATAATTTTTAATCTATTTAAATTTTCCATTATAGTTTATTTTTAACATTTAAAGTACTATTCATATTTTATCATTTTATAATCACTAAAATTGGAATAATTTTTGTATAAATACTTGAAAACCATTTTTATTAATAGTAATAAAAAGATAAAGTAAATAAATATAACACCATAGTTTACTAAGGTAGTATGAACCTTTGAAGGGTGAATGATGTTTTTTATAAATCTTCAAAGAATATACAAACTAATAAATATTTCATTTTCATAAATAAATTATATTATAATCATACTAATATTTTATTTTTTAAGGGTAATTTAAATATTTAGATTTATAAGAGAATAAATTAAATTAAAGGATCAGAATTTGGAAAGCACACATTACCTTTTGAGACCCCTCCTATGGAATTCATCTTAAAGATTATAGGGATGTTATTTTGATTAGAATGGGCCATAAAAAACATAGTTATAATAGTTTAGATATTTAATTTTGTATATATTCTTCTAGAAAAGACATTATTGAGTGAATAAAAATTAGTGGAGGAGGGGTATATTTATTGGTGAAAGAGAGTGGTGTTTTTAAGCAATATATTGATTAACTTAATGTTTTTTCACAAGACCAAATATAGTTTTGGTTATGGGGACTAATAATAGTGTTTAATTTGAATATATATATTTTTAACTTTTAAATAGTTCCAATAATAAATATTATGATTGGTATATTTAATTTAATGTAAAGAGTCAAAATTATTTTTTTATTAGAATAAAATATAATTTAGAATTTGAAAATTGATTTATAGGTTTAAAAATTTTGTTTATTATTTTTATGTAACTTATTTTACTAAATATATATATATATTAACCAGAAAAAATGAATTATAAATTAATAATTAATTTTGAAATTATAATGATTTCATAAAACTAACTGTATACATAGAACTATATTTTTACTACTCATTAAAAATGATTTTTTTAAAGAAAAATACAAAGAATTCATATTGAGATAATTTTGACTTGATGATTAAATAAATGAGATCCTTTTAATATAAAATTTATTCCAAATTAGGTAATTGTATTATTTATTTATTTTAAAAAATACAAGTATTTACTAAATATGTTAAAATATAACTTTTTAAATATGTATAATTATACATATTTTATGTTATACAGTTTTAGATATAATTTTATGGTTTTATAATATTTATATTTAAATGCTTTATTCTTGGTAAATAGTATCCATTAGATATTTTATAATTCCAAATGAACAAGTTAATATAATAATGATTAGTTACTTTTCCAATAGTCAGATAATTACTATACTTATTATAAATAACTCTTATTCCCTTCATTAAACATTCAAAGAATTTTTTCACAAGTTTTAATTTTATTTATTTATAAAATTCATCTCTTGTTTCTAGTATTTTATTTATTATTTATTTTGGTCATAAAACTATGGTATTTCTAGGAGACCACAATCCATTCAATTTTTAACTTTTATTAATTTTTGTACATATTTTTGTTATACCATTATTCATGTATTGATCCTATAAAAGTTATTCTTCCTTAACTTTTAATATTTCATTGATAAATAAAATGATTTTAGTAAGGTTAAAAAATGCACATGATTCATTTATAGATAGATATAGATTCTTAAGAAAATAATGAAAAAAATGTGGAATTTCAATGAAGTATTTTTTTTATAAAAATATGAGAAGTTACATTATCCCCCCTTGAAAATATTATCATGGAAATTTTTAATTCAATATTTAAAAATAAAATAGATGAGGGTACTTTTCTTTCATTACATCCCGATGTTATCGTATTTCCTGTTCATACATATTGTTTCCAATTTTTTTTATAAGGCATGATACCTTAATGCATGGAAATGAGTATCTACAATCCAAAATCATTGTTGGATGCTCCTTATAAAATAGATAATGTTATAATGGAAGAACTTGTCTTTTCAGTACTTATGTGAGATCTCGTATGAATTTTCTTAGTATGGATACATGGAACACATTTTGTAATGTCCCAGACTTCTATGAATGAAATTTCCCTTATTAATATATATGTGTCATATTTAGGTATAAGGTATAGTCTAAAACACATGAAACACATAATAAAATGTAACTTCCCAAACCGTCTCACCACTAGCCAGTTGCCTGACCAATGGGTCACATGGCCTCAAGCATGCAACCCCATATGCCAGAGGCTATTGACTAGTAGCGAGAATGTAAAGGTGGTTTGGTGGGGAGACTATACCCTCTTAGAAGAGATGGAAAATGGTATAACAGAATAACAAAACAATATGTAATAGTGAAAGTAGTAAATAGTATGGAAAAACAGCAAAAGACAATTATTATAGTTACTGAATTAAAGTTTTCCAACCCTAATTTATGAAAACCATGCATGAAAGATGATGACATATAATCCAAAATAGAAAACAATACAACATGCTTGACAATAAAAAACAAATATAGGACTCAAGAAAATAAAATAACTAAAAGACCAAGGTGATCTCCCTAAACATCCTGAGCTCCAACTCAGTCCTTTTCTTCTAATATCAAGGTATAAGAATCACAACATTTTCATTCAACTAAGGTGAGAAGTCATGTGAACTAGAGAGTATGCTCAGGTACCCCAGTGCAATAGTGGACCAAGTATAGCTTGAGATGTAAATACCAGTAGACCGGAACCAATGGTTTCTAGCCCAATATAGATAGTGAAACATAAATTAAATAAGTGTGCAGGTATAGCAGAATAACAAGAAAGCTGAAGAAATATATAACTACCTATCCATGTTCCTAAGGAACACCTGGCAGATATACCATTTTCAGCTCATAGGCAGAATAATTTTGGACATTTCATCAATATATATATATATATATATAAATATATAAATATATATTTGTATAACATAAATTTATATTGATATATATTTTTACCGGAGTGGATCGGGATGTAATTCACAGGCATCCACTACCAGTCTACGATCTGATAAGCTCTACTCATGTGGTAGTAAACCTGAAAACCTGATGTAAATGAGAGTTGATTCTTCATGATAATCAGACCTCCCTTACCATCATTTTCAACACCGATTCAAAGGAGCATTGATTTTCCATGTCATCGGACCTCCCTTGTCATCACTATTGACATCGATGTAATGGAGTGTTTAGTCGTTATGCTCATTGGACCTCCCTTAACATCATTATTGACAACGATGTAAAGGAGTGTAGAGTCTCCATTCTCATCATACCACCCATACCATCAAATTCAACACTGATGTAAAGGAGCATAGATTCACCATTCTCAACGGACCTCCCTTACCATCATTTTCAACCACTATAAAGGAATATCATATGTATAACTGGAATGGGGAATTACCTCCCATCCACAATCATTTATATAGTCCATTTACATTTTATACTAATATTTAATTTCATTGAAACCATAAATTTAATAGAGAATCATGTCGTTTGGTATAAGTCATCCTACTCAAGGTCATCTCCCTCAATATTCTTAAGCACGAGAAATTAATTAAAGGTACAAGTAAAAAAAGAAAGGGTCACTTTAATTAACCATAAAGAATGATAACATCTTGCATAAACCATTATATCCATTCCATTTACCTTAACTAAATGATTATCTCATTTATAACATGGAAACAACTCATATAAGGCCTAAGGGTCATGTTCAAGGAAGGGGTCATGGAAACTATTTAATTATCCACCAGGGTAATTCCATGTTTAAGTGGACCAAACAACCATGGGGTGTCTTGGGTTAATTGCAACACATATGATACAAGTGAAACTTCATTTAAAATAAAATACATGCTATTATATTATAAGGTTCATTGGTTACATGAACATTTATAATGGAAAAGGGGAAAGTCATTCCATAAATTCAACAAGGGTCAGGTCTCAACATAATATATACCAAACATAACATCAAGGTATAAATGAATAACCAAGGAAATAAATAACAAAAGAATAAAATTATACTCCCAAAGTTTTAGCTTGCAGACATCACACCTCAGTTGTAGGGGTTTAATTATAAAATCCTGATATTTCTTATCAAAAAAATCACTTATCCCATTTAACAGGCATTTGAACTAAAGACTTCACTGCATTACATAAAATATGATAAAAGTGAAGTAATAAATTAATTAAATCTTTAATTAAATTAATGGGAAAAGGAATGGGATCCTACCACATAAAATAAAACAAACCGAACACTCGAATCTTTCTAGTCTTACTGATGACCACTTGAAACTGGTCCACACTTGCACACACATACATTCACACACACACACACACACACACACACACACACACACACATATATATATATATATATATATATATCCCTTAACCCAATTTATGTGTTCCCCTTTTATGAGAGAATATGTACATGGAATATCTGTATATATATATATATATTTATACACATACCTATTCATATGAGTGAACACCTTTGAAGATGATCAATACCCACTCAATTCGTTCGCAGAGAACATAAACAAACCCATCCACCTCGCCTTTGATAGAGGATGTCAGAATATGTATGAAGGTGTCCCAAGAGACCCTTAGAATAACTTGACATTGATGGAAAACACCAAAATCCAGGTTAACCCAAACATAGGCTTCGACCGCATATAAAAAGGGTGACTAGGAGAAGAAAATCTGCCAAAGTGAAGGAAGAAGAGGACATATAGAGGATTAACTCCACAAGATGACCAAGAATCATGAATATGTTTGGGTGAAATCACTAAAGAAGGAGGGAGATAGAGGGTGGTGTGTCGCGTGGCCAGGGAGAACCCTAAGGGGGTATCACATGTGGGTCAGGGGGAGAAAGGGTTGGTTAGGGTTTAAATTTTATTTAATTTTAGTTTTAAATAAATTAGTTCAATTATTAAAGAAGGTCATAATGCATGGGTTGGGATGAACTGTTTCAAAAACCATGTTCCTATTGTGCTCCCTCCCCTAGAATCATTGAGCACCCCACATGATTTTTCCCGCACTTTTTTCTTTACCGTGTGTAAATTGTGTGGTGATTAGGGATTAGGTACTGCCTCTGCCACTATATGTGAGAGCTAGGCATGTAGTATCATAAACCGTGAGCAGCCCATTTGACAACCACTATCCACCTACATAAGTCCTAATGGTTTCCTATTATGGTCCACATGGTTTTAGATAAACTGTGTGCCCTCTGTGGGTCCTTCAAATGTTGATTTCCTGGGTCTAGTGCTCCCGAAACTCCTCGAGACACCTGGGAAACTTATCGGGCCTTCACCCAAGCCCAAAATCATCACAATTAAGTGTTACACTCTTTATAATTTAGTTTCTAAACTTATTCTTAAAATCATCCCTCCCTGTAGATGAAAATGTTCAAACTTACTCTAGATTTTAGTCTGATTCAAAACACATATCGTTACAACCTTCCCAAATTATGACTTCTCATCCACGAGATGTCATCATGAACTACATAAAAACCATTCAATATAAAAGGGTCATGAAGCTTAATTAAAATAGTCATGTTTTTTTTCCAAAAACCTAACAAACATTGAGCCATCGATTTAATCACACAACACTTATGTCGTTAAAACTCATGCCAACACTGGTTCTCCAACCAAAACACTGAAACTAATCTTACTCGAGCCTATTATACTAGATAAAAAATCATGTCATTGTCTCTTTATGAATCAATCCAAAGGTACTTCCTACCTTAGTCTTTAATGTTAGAAAAGGGAAAATATGGAACCATGACACCTTCCACCATTAAAATTTCCAACAAGACATGCCCTTAAGAATTCTAGTGATTCTTCTCACATGATTCCAAAAACAGTTTGAATGATCTATTCCTATCAACCTCAAAGCCCAAGTTGAGCAGGATTTTGATGAAAATCCCCTTTCATCACAAACCACACTTGTATCCATATGATGAAATGCCAGAGATGGTCCTTCATTGAACAAAAGCATTAAACAATAAGGAACTCGAGTCAAGCCACCTTCGACCGACCATTTAATCTGTCATACCTCAGCAAAACACATGTGTAACCCAGATCCACACCACTATAATTGTCTCCCATTAAGAATTAACTCTGAACCTGTCAGCAAGACTAGTTTAACCTCAAAATTCATCAAGAATTGAGTCCAATAGACTATTACAAGGTAGACCACACTTAATAATTGTAAGAGAGGTGTTGTCTCAAAGCCATAACATCCACATCACATCATTGACTAAGCCTAGAGAGGAATCTTCCTGGAGGTCATGTGAGAAGAAAAGATTGGTGTAAAAGAGTCTGTCCAGGGTGTTTCTACTTTGGAACCTGAGGGTTACTCAAGATAAACCAAGCCTCGATAAAAACCATGTGTCCAGCAAGAAATAAAGTGAAAACCACCAAGAAAATACCAACATATTCTAAAGCTTCAACACGGCGTAGGACTGATGCTTTCTTAGTGAATTCAGGATGATGTCAATATTGAGGACATGATCATCACTATGAAGAACACACTAAGCAGATTAAAGTGGTTTTCAATAAATAACACCCAAAAAATAGAAAGGGGAACAATCAAACCACAACTGATGAACTTTAAGGAAGAGGTTCAACTTCATCCGATGACATACCATCATAAACCAATCACAATGTATTCTATCCACCTAAGGCATTATGTGATCATTCACGTTTAACCACTAAAGTCTATCCAAGACAAACAATGTTTCTCAAAGTTGGAATACACACCCAACCACATAAAATCTATGCTTCCAAGATTGCATAAACAAAATTTATACCTGAAATCCTCAAAGGCATTAAGAAAAACAAACCAATTCCCTAATGGTCATCAGAGGTTGTGTTTCTCATACTTGGAAGGAAACATTTACCAAATTCGACATGACACTCCACAACTTGGGAGTGTTCTAGTCAACTAAATAAAAGATAAACTAGTCACTCCTGAGCACGTGAGACCAAAAACAGCTTAAAATAACTTATGGCACTCCTCCGAGCCATGTTCAAAAAATCAAAGCATTGAAAAAAATGAAAAAAATAGACTGACCAACATGTTAAAACACCCACGTTTCTAGAAAGTCCTCCAGATCATTGGTAAAAACATGATTTCATTAATTTGTAGGTCACACTACTATAGAGATGAATTGAGTATGTACCCACTAACAAAAGGCTCAACGTTTCACTAAATTCAAACTGTTCATTACAAAATTCAACACCCGATGGAACCATATATGTGAACGCATACTGCCCCGATATTTAAAAGAAAGATAGAACATCCCAGATACTATAATAAGGCTATCAGAAAAATGAATTCAAGTATCATATGGCCCATAAAAGAGATTTATCTCAGAGTCTTACTTCCCCATACAACCCTTTACTTGGACAAGGACATTCCAAGTCTTCCACTACTGAGGAAAATAAATGGTCAAACAACCTACGAAGCATCCAAATATTCCCGGGTCGTGTCTAACCTAATGAAAATGAGAATTAATCAACGATTAAGACCATAATAAATATCAATAAAAGCATGAACACCCATTCAAACAAGGGTCTCATTGGAAATTAAAAGTCTTACAAGGAATAACGACACCCAAATGACTCCAAATGTCAAAAAACTCAAGAAACTAGCAAGGAAATCAAATTCAAAGGGCACTACCTACCAAGGTATATCCCCTTTCAAATAAAAATCATCGACAATATCAAATGGTTTCACTAAAAAAAAGTCCCTAGGCTCAGAATCCGATAATCAAACCATTGCTAAAAAGGAAACAACCTATATAAAGCACTCATGATTTCATTCCAAGGCTAATCAAAGAGAAGTTAAACCACCCTTACATGTGGATCTATACAAAGGACACCACCTAGGGTTCTATTTAAAATTCCCTAACATTTATTCACATTTAATATTTAATCATTAAAATGATTTAGTTTCATGAATCAAGACCCATTTTTCTAAACAAAAGCAAAAGGTACTTTATTTAACCAACACCCAAGGAAAAAATACTCAAGTTCCACAAAACATCCTTTTAAATGTTTTACACTTCTTGAAATTTAGTAATAATTTGGATATTTATCAATATAAATTCCTTTTCAAATGAAAAAGGAAACTCTAAGGGTCTCATTTTAACCAACCTGGGATCATAAAAATACAACCCAATAGAAGTTGGTAAATTGTCAGATTTCAAACACCCAAATGGGCCATCTCATAAAAACATTCCTAAAATAACCTACATGGGTCCAGTTTAATTTGAAAAGTTAACCGTCTCAAATTAGATTAAAATTTAAACAACCCTCAAATTTATATCCATTTCATAATACATCATGCCATTGCATTTAATATGGGCTTCCATTTCCCAAATCATAAAGCACCCATACACTTCATGGATTGAAAATTGGATCCCATTAATCAAAACCAATCTCATTAAAAATTATAAAAAGATCATATACAATGGACCTATCTTATGTGTGGCCACCTACCAACATGTAAAAGGTCCATACACTTTATAATTTGGAATTTGGCTCCCTTTAGTAAAAAAAAATTCACTTTAGCATTTTAATTTATCATCCTTTAGATTTTGTCCACATCCTTAAAGTATATAATATATATTCCTCAGGATGGTTTGAATATATAGTTTATCCTTTCTCGGTTGTAAGTATCTCGTACACCCCACAATAAAAAACTAGTTCATTTTCTTTCACAAAAAATATATTTTCAACCCATGCAACCAATTACATATCAAGAAAACATAGAATGCTATCATAATAAGTAACACAAATAAGAATGTTATTAATAAAAGGGCATGGAATAAATATATGAAAGTCATGATAAATTACAATAATCATGGAATAATAACCACTAAGCATGTTAAGAATTACCTAAACACGTACAAATATGGTCATGGCATATCACTCAAGGCACACAATCATATCAGTAGGGAAAAAAATAAATCAACTACATGTCATGGAATATTCATGATATGAGAATTTTCTTTATTTCTTAATATGATGCATGAAATGATTCATCCTTTCCAAACCAAGCTAAGGGTAAAAATACCAAAAACTTTATAAATCAATAAAAAGTGAAAAAATACACCAATCACTCTAGGTGAAATAAAATTCAATCATAATAGAAAACAACATGAATATCAATCCCATCCATGGATTCATGGTAATTTCCCATATGTGGGGTGATTAGTCCCAAGAATGGATATTTAAAATACACCAAAAAATTAAAAGTTTTCTATCTAAAAACCCTAAATAGTAAGACAAAGGAAAAAAGTTAGAGCTGTGATACCACTTTGAAACGTCTTAACCTAGATCACCACTAACTGGTGTCTGGAATAGTGGTCCACATGGACTCAATTACACCTCACTGTACGATAGAGGCTGCCTACTAACAGTGAGGGTGTACAGGTGGTTAGGGGGGGGGGGAGACCATACCCTCTTTTCAGAGATGAACAATGTCATAATAGAATAAATAAAAAATTGATAGTAGTGGAAGAAGAAAATAATAAGACAAAGAAGTAGAAGGTAATTATTATAATAAATGAATTAAAATTTTCCAATAATAGTTTATACAAATCATGCATGTGAGATGATGATACATAAGATAAAATAACAAATAGAACAAAATGCTTGATAATAAATTTAAAATATAGGAGTCAAGAAATTAAATAAACTAACATCCCAAAGGCAATATCCATGAGATTCCTAGGCTCCAACTCAGTCATTTTCTCCCATCATCTAGGTATAAGAAATGAAATATAATCAATCAACCTAGGTCTGTAGTCCTGTGAAAAAGAGTGTTTTCTAGGGTACCCTAGTGCAATGGTGGCCCTAGTCGTGTGTGAGATGTAAATCTTAGTAAGATGGAACCCACAATGTATATCCCAATACAGACACTGAAACGTAAATTAAAGAATTGTGTAGGTATAATAGAATAAAAAAAAAAGATGAATAAATAAATAACAACCCATCTAGGTTCCTAAGGGACACCTCGAAAATATACCTACTTCGGCTCATAACTAGAATACATATGGACATGTCATCATTATATAAATATATATATATATATATATATTTATTTATATCATATATTTGGATAAATACAGACACACAAACACATATATATGTTGGAGTGGACCGGGACATAACATGCAAGCATATACTACCAATCTATGGGATGATAAGATCAACTCATGGGTTAGTAAGCCTGAATTCCTAATTTAAGGGAGCATTGAGTCTCCATGCTCAATGGTACTCCATTACCATCATTATCAAAACTAATGTAAAGGATCATTGAGACCCCATGCTTATTAAACCTCCCTAACCATCACTCTTGACATCGATGTAAAGGAGCGTTGAGTCACCATGCTGATTAGACCTCCCTTACCATCATTATTTACATCGATGTAAAGGATAGTAGAGTCACCAAGATCATAAAACCTCCCTTACCATCATATTCAACACCACTATAAAGTAACATAGAGTCTCCATCATCATCAGACCTCCTATACCATTGTTCTCAGACTCTATAAAGGCATATTATATGTATAATTGGCATGGGGAATTACCTACCATCCATAATCATTTTTATAGTCCATTTAAATTTTATAATCATGATAAATTTCATTGAAACCATTACATTTTAAATAAAAAAAATACATTTGGTAGAAGATATCCTACTTAAGGTCATCTCACTCAATTTTCCTAAACATGGAAAATTGATTAAAGGTACAAGTGAGAAAAGAAAGGATCTTGTTTATTACCCTTAAAGGATGACACCATCTTGCATAAACCATTCTAACAATTCCATTTACCTTAACTAAATAATTAGATCATTCATAACATGGAAATTCTTCACACAAGGCCCAAGGGTCGTGTTCAAGGAAAGGGTCATGAAAAAAATTTAATTACCCACTTGGGTAATTCTATGTGTATATAGACAAAAAACCCATGGGGTGTCTTCATTTAATTGAAACACACATGAGAAAAGGGCCAATTATTATAAAAGACAAGCCAAGATATGCTCTTATAAGGTGCATTGGTTACATCAAAATTTATAATGGAAAAGGGGAAAATCCTTTCATAACTTCAACAAGGGCGAGGTCTAAGCATACTATATACCAAACATAACATTAAGGTATAAATAAAGAACAAAGGAAATAATGGTGGCAAGCATCAATGTCAAATCCCTACTTTTTATTTTGAGACAACACACCTCTGTTGGATGGTTTTTATTATTAAATCATGATATTTCTTATTAAAAAATTAACTTATCACATTTAACAAACATTGAAACTAAAAAAAACTACATTAATTAAAATATGATAAAATCATAGTAATAAATAAATTAAAGAATTATTTAATTTAAAGGGAGAAGTAATGAGATCCTACCTCATGATGTAATCCAAACCGAATAGTCAGCACACGGTAGTTTTACCGGTGAACACTTAAAACTTTTCCACACATTCATGCACATACATTCACACAAAAACACACAAACACACACACATATATATATCCCCTTACCCAATTAATATATTTCCCTAACCCTGAGGGAATACATACATAAAAAATATATATATATACCTAGGTATGTCAGTTCACACCTTCAAAGATGATCAAAACCCACTCAATTCGTTGGAGGTGAACTAAAATGAACCCATATTCCTCACCTTCAGTAGTGGATGCCAAAATATATATGAAAGGGTCCCGAGAGACCCTTCACATACCCTAAAATTGATGCAAAACACCAAAATATGGGTTAACCCACACTTAGGGTTCGACCGCATAAAAAAGGGATATGGGGAGAAGAAAATCTACCAAAGTGAAGGAGGAAGAGGAGGTAGAGAGTCTTACCTCCAAAATATGACCAATAATTATGAAGAGATTCAGGTGAAATCACCGTAGAAGGAGGGAGTCGAAGAGAGGTGCGTTGTGTGACTAGGGAGAACTCCAAGGGGGCTATTGTGCGCAGGTCTAGGGGATAAATGGTAGGTTTGGGGTTTAATTTTATTTCATTTTATTTTTTAACAAAATAATAGTATTTTATAGCAGGTCATCATGAATGGTTTGGGATGCACGGTTTGGAAAACTGTGCACCAACCGTGCACCTTCCGCTGGACTCTTAGGGAACCCTGCATGGTTAGTCCAGCACGCTTTTCCTATTCGTCTATAAACAATTCAATGAATAGTTATTAGGTACGACCTTTTCCAAAAATTTTGTGGGCTAGGTTCATGGTTTGGTAAACCATGAACAACCTATGTTACAACACCTATCCACCCGCATAAGGTAACAATGTTTCCTGCTATGGGTCGCATGGTTTCAGGAAAACCATGCACCCTCAGCAGGTCCTTCAAAAGATGATATGCCAGGTCTAGTGCTCCCAAAACTCCTCAAGTCACCTGAGAAAATTCTTTTTCCTTCACCAATGTCAAAAAATGTCACATTGATGCATCCCACACTTCATAATTAAGTTTTGATACTTGATTTTTAAATCACCCAACCAAGTAAATGAAAAATTTTAAACTTCCTACGAATTTAAGACTTGTTCAAAATAAAGATCATTACATAAAATAGAACTAATTTATTTAAATAATATAGAAAATTACATATATAGAATAAATATAGATAATGAAATTAAAAATATTAATGGAGTAAAATAGTACAAAATAAATAACATAGGTAGAGATTTATAATCTATAGGATCATGGACACCTAGAATTATCATATGTGGAAACAAAATTTTAAAGAAAAAAATTATAAATATGATAAGTATATTTGAAAAGTAATTATAGAACAATAAGAGAATAAATGATAATTAATTATGAAAATAAGTTGTATTTATAGTAAGTATAAACCCAATATGATCATTAAAAATGTAACACGACTCTTAAAATAATCATCGGACTGTTAGAATGGTAACATTACAAAAGTAATAATAAAATGAATTATAAATAATATTTACTATGAATAATAAATGTATATATACATATTATAATTCCATCAAATAAATATTTAAATTATAAATCTCAAAGGAAGTATATATTTATATATTCAATAATGTATATTTAACCATATTTTGTAAAAATGTATATTTTCATATTAATAATTAAATATTAACATTACTTATGTTTGAAAATTATCCTAATAAAATGAATATAATTTTTTGGAATTACCGTGTTAAAATTATCCAAGTGTGATTTTTTGGTAATTTCTGGAAAACATGTATTTGTGAGTGAATTGTAAAAATACTGGAGTTCAAATATTTCTTCCATTATGACACAATGTTTATTAAAAAATGAAAAAAGAAATTAAAATATGTCTTCAATAGAAAAATATGTATATTAAGATAAATAATTTATTTAAAAACATTAAATTTAATATCCAAATAATAGTTTTTTGGATTTATGAAAAGATAAAGTATTCCATAAAAAAATATATTTCAATCTATCTTCTTATATTTTTATAAATAACTATTTTTTTTGGTTTGATGGATTAATACTCATGAATTTTTTTTATTTAAATAAAATTCATTTTCTCAAAAAATATTTCTATTAAAAATATCAGTTTTGAAATAAAATATGTTCCTCATTTTAACCCAAAAATAATCCCCTCTTCAAGTATAAATACCCCATCTCCCCTTATGGGAAATCACTTCTCACATAAATTTCATTTCAACGAACTATCATTTTTTTTCTTTTAACCCTCTTAGGATACTTATAGTCATTGTTTTTTCCATTCAAATGAAAACCTACAAGGTATTAATGACTTAATAGTTGATCAAATATCAAGCATGAGGTAACATTCTTACCTCTTAATTTAAATTTCACTTATCCAATTCTTATATTTCCACTAATAATTCTATAATTATATTTCCAAAATTGATTAATTAGTATTTTTACATTCTATTAATGATATTAAGAAACTGGGATAATTTTATTTACAATATCTATATACATTGTCTCTCTCTCCCTCTCCCTCTTTGGACAAAGTTTAGTTATCGTTTAGTTTACTACCTATGATGATGTTATAAATTCTTTACTTATCACCATATTTATTTATTTTAGATTATATATTTACAGTTATTATCCTTAATAATATGTTTATTATAATCTATTTTTAATTTATATTTATTACCTCTCTCTCTCCCTCTTTGGACACACCATATTAATGGTCGGTTAACCATCAACATGGACACTATCAAGTATTTAATAAAACTGCCTTTATGGTTGGTTTTCCCAACTTATGTATAACATATAAATATGTGATTTTATATATTTATATGAATTTGGAGATAATTTTAAAGATTCATAAATAACAATAAATTAAAAACCATAAAATTGAAAAAAGAAAAAGATAATTGAAATAAATATGTAGCTAAATGATTTTTTCTATAATTAAAGGTTAATAAATAAATTAAAATAACCATAATTGATGAATAATAACCTAAATGGATATAATATATTTATATATTAGTTTTTTAATGAACATAATTTTTCTATACATGAGGTAAAAATGTGATGAAGCAATATAGGGCCTAAGGTATGAGGATTTTTTACTCAACTCTTTTCCTTGGAATTACACTCTATTTATTTTCCTTACGATTCTTCTAAAATCACTTATAAATTTTTATTTAATTTTTTTTACTTTTTTGAGGATATGGATTTTTTCTTTCCTTTGGATGAATTATTAACCACCTTCAATGATTTTTGATAATGAATTTCTTTTCCAAACATTTCATCGATTCATATTGTGTTTTTTATTATTCTCTCCATGACATATAATATTTTACACCACCATTTAAAGGAAAAAATTATTTTTTCCCTTACACTTTTGGTAACCATAATGTTTTTTGACTGAAATATTTCTTAGGAAATTGTTATGAAAACTATTCTTTTCCTGTGATTTCATTTTATAATAAGGCATGCTGTAAATTTTCAATCTATGTGTCCTGCAAGTTTATGAAAATAATATGATGTGTTGGGTAGGCCATGAATTATATATACCTCCAGTGCATTGTTAAGATCAGTGTATGTAAGAACCTAGATCTTCTTTTTAGGTATGAATATTTATTTTAGGTTGTTTTGATGAAAAAAGACAAATGGGGAAATTTTCTAAGTACACACTGTGTACTTTTGAGTAAACATCGTGTACCCAATTTTCGCATGTATCTGTGTACTGTCCGTGTAACGGATGAGTACATGGTTGTGTGGGTGACTTGGATGACTGCCTAAAGAAGGATCCAATTGAAGATAGTACACGGTGTGTACATTAAATGAACACACCATGTACTTTTAGTTGATTAAATAGAGCAGGGTTGCATCCCATCTCCAGAACTCCTTTATTTTCCCTGTGTCTCATATTGGAGAGTGATGAACGATCGAGAAACTTCGAGCTCCTCTATTTCCTCCATTCGAGCTCTAATTGAGATGCCAATGGGTGTATTGGATTCCCACCGGTGAGTTCTCTCTTCCCCTAGAGCTTCTCTTCCCGATTTTTCATCTCTTGTGGGTATTTCAAGGATTAACCTTTTTACCTTTTTTATAGATCTATATCGTTCTAAGAAAATTCAAGGGTCAAAATTCAAGAGTGTCCATTGTACGACATCGAGGTAGGTGGTTTGTGCCTTTTATTGATTTCTATGGATTATATATGCAAAAAGTGCCAAATACCCATGTTTAGGGTATTGCGTGTTTTTGATTTTTAACCCTGTTTAATGTCCGCTATGGTTTGTTAATTGATAAAGGGTTGTTTGGTTATGAATAAGGTTTTATAACTTGATTGTGGATGGTTTTCACATGTTTGTTTGATTATGTCCATTTAGTCTTGAAATCATGTTAGGATCTCTTTGTTTCCATGCCTCGTGTTGTAATGGAGTTACTGTTTATTTGAGATGCAAGTGTTTCACATTTTGAAAGTATGACCAAGGGGAATTGATTGTGAGAGATTCCTAAGGTGGGGTCATTTATGTATAATCAATGTTATGTTGACCTATAGGTATTGAATACGAGAACTGACGGATGGTCATAGACCAGAGGGGTATAGAATGTGAGAGCTACCTAGAGGGTTGTTATTAAATGAATGTTGGACCATAGTTCATTTACTGTGAGAGCTGTCAGCGGTCATTATATCTTATCACTACCGAAAGATGGACCTATACCCACGGTTTTGCCCAAAACCATGGGTATAGGCTCCGCTATACCAACAGTTTTTCCCAAAACCTTGGGTATAGGCTCCCCTATACAAACAGTTTTTCCCCAAACCGTGGGTATAGGTATTTTATGGGAACCTATACCCACGGTGTTACCAAAACTATGGGTATAGGAACCCCTATACCCATAGGTTTTCCAAAATTGTGGGTAAGGTCAATAATGGGAACCTATACCCATGGTTTTGCCAAAACTGTTGGTATATGGTAGCTTTTTTGAGACCTATACCCATAGTTTTGGAAAAACCGTGGGTATAGGATTGTTTTTTGAAGACCTATACCCACATTTTGACAAAACTGTGGGGATAGATTTCCCGCCTTATGGAACCGAAAAAAATTAACGGGACACAAATTTTTTTTCATGGGAACACCTATTCCCACTGTTTCCTACCTATAGAAATAGTTAATATAAATATATATAACTAAATGTATATCTATATACCAATAATACAAATGGGCTAGTGGTTAGGCTCGTGAGGAATAACCAAGTGGTCTAGGGATCGATTCCAGCAACCGTGTTTTTTTTGTCAAAGCTATACCCACGGTTTGAAAACCATGGGTATAGTTCAATGACACAGTGGAATAGTTAGTGATACAGTGGAATAGGCCTATACCCATGGTTTTATAAACCGGGGGTATATCTCAGGGGCTATCCCGATGCCTCAAGAGCCCACGGTTCATGAAACTGTGGGTATAACTTATACACACAATTTCATGATCTATACCCCAAATATAAAATAGTGGGTATAAGGAAAGTTTACAGTAGTTTATTGTTGTTATGAAGACCATGGGGGTATTGAATGTGAGATCTACCCAGGTGGTCGTTTGTAAATGATTAGTTCTATATGGGACCAAATGGGTTAGACTGTATGAGATTTCCCAGAGGTTCATTATTTATGGAATTGATGATATGTTAAACCAAAGGGGTTAGACTGTGAGAACTTTCCCAGAGGGTTGTTTGTGAATAATTGAATTATTTTGACGAGTCTTCCAAGAAAAAGAACAAGCTTGGGCTCAATATTTCTGTTTGCATAGATGATCTTCTCAGACGTTTGTTTGTTATATTACATAAGGGATACAAATATTTGGCTAGAACCTAAGATTTAATTATCCAATGGTTTGAATAAATTATAAATGAAAATGAATGTAATTAAAAATTGTAGGATTATTTAATTTTGAGTATTTCCTAGTTTATTTCATCATTTCTAAATATTCCCTACTATATATATTCACTGAAATTTGGGCACATATATTTTGGTGGTTTCCTAATGGGATTCGTCTCACACCCTATTTGGGTTATTCTTTTGGACCCAAATAGATTATATAGTTGTAGGTATAGATAAGGGAAAGCACCCTTCTTCATCAGGTACTTGATTTCTATTGATGCTGGAGAGAATGGGACCAAGATGAGGCTTGCGATGCTATTGGAGTTTACTATTTTCTGTATTTTGGTTTCATTATTGTATTTCTAGCATTATGACTTGTTTGTATGCTTTCCTAGATACATGTGACATGAATCATTTATTCATATATGCTATAGTTGTTTATATTATCATTCATCCACTGTTTACTTATGTTGTATGGTATTACTACTTATGTTACTTTTTACTATTTGTTTCCACTATGTTACTCTTCTAATGAGGGAATAGTTTTCCCACCATCACACCCAAGGTCCTCACTACTAGTCTTTAGCCTCTAGCATTCGAGGAAATGCATTTGAGGCCATGTGACCAACTGAGTACGGGGCACCTTTGGGCGGCACCTGGATCTGGGACGTTACACTGTATCTCCAGATATAATTAGTAAAAGTATGATGTTGTTATATATGTCTATAAGTTTTTGAATAGGCATGATATAGTTAGCTTTGTCCATAATGTTATGGTGTCTTTATAGTAAGCCCGAACTTATTTTTATGATGTCACATTTTTTATGAATCTTTTATATTCCATGCCCCTTAAAATTATTTCCATACATGATGCTAATGATCATATTCTTATAATATGATGATGATAATCATTCATACCCATATAATCATATTGATTATTATCTCATGTTCTTCCTGCTAGGTTTCTAGGGATGAAATGACACACCTTTAAGGAATTATAAGGAATTAGAAACCTAAAAAACAAAGATCAACTATGCATGAAACTAAAAGAAAAAATATTTTAAATTAAGAAAGTATGTGTACATAAATAGTTGATGTTTGTTGCTATTATTTTATATCATATTATTGATGAATATACCTCAATAAAAGCCAAAGGACTCCATTCTCTATGGTGTAGCCATAGGTTGATATGAATCTCCCAATGATCAGGTAATATGTTTCTCCCTTAAATTATATTAATATCTTGAAAGTCTAGGAATGATGAGTACTAGAGATTATTTAAGGGAGGATCTACATGAATACATGGAAATATGGAACCATCAAAAACTATATCATACTGAATACCTTCATATATAGGATTTGATGAAACTCACCAATCCTCTATGCATTATATCATAAATTACATAATGTATGAGATAATATTAAACCATTCATTTATATATCAATTAAATGAAACCTTTTATTCTCCCATCCATTTCATCAAATTTTATGGGAATTTTAATGATTTCTAATGTGAAAGAGAATTTGAATGTTAACTATTAGCAATAAACTAAATTTAGTAATCATAAGATGCTATGATTATCATAAAAAATGAATAATATTACTATGTTATACCCATGAAATATATTTTTAATGTATAAGGAAACTCTCATATGATATATTTTTATTATATGAAATAGTATAACTAAAACATGTATGTAATACCTTATAAAATTTTCATATAGTAAAATTTGATAAAAAAGAAAATTATATGTTTTATATTATATTTAAGATAGATATCCATAAATATTTCACTTCCACAAAATCATTATATAATTTTTACCAATTTCACATAATGTAGTATCATATATAGTAACTTATGGAATCATATCTAATAAACCATTTAGATAATTTAATTTTTTTATAAATTTATAATCAAATTTACCTTGAATTACAAAATTTTCAATACCAAGTTAATATATATCCATAAATCATTTTTTATGTACAATAATTCACTTTTATAGTAGGTTTATTAATTAAACCCAATCCTCATTCAGTTAACCAAAAATTGTGAACCCAAAAGTTTTTATAAAATTGGAAAAATGTAAATTCTCAAATTCATAAATATAACAAATGAGTGATCTTAAAAAAATAATTGGAGCTAATAAAGATATGAAAGTATCATAAATAGTCTCTATCAAACACATATATCTATATAAATATGTCCACCGACTATATAATATAAAATCATGAATTTTCATATGATAAATTAGTCTAAGATATCAGGTAGCCATGGGACAAGTAGTATGTTAATACTATATAGTTACTGATATGTTCTTTATTCTATGAGTAAATATAGACCATATCTATGAAAACATCAAATTCGATTAACCCTTTGGGTTTAAAACATCACATGTTTCTCATATAATAAATAATAACATCACATATCTTATCTTGGAAAAAATGTACAATTCTTTATTATATATAAAATGTGGTTCACAATGTCATACTCATTATATGAGGGGTCAAATAACATATTAGTTAATCTAAAAATGATGACATGATAAAAAAACATACCAAAACACCCCATGATTAGATAATCATCATGTATTACATAGGAAATGTTTGGATGTAATAAGGTTATCATGATATGTATCTTGACAACATCAGGTATTGGGAAATCAAAATATGAAACATGCATCTATAATATACTAAATTCATAATGTATAATACTCCATGTGGTATAATTTTTAGTCCATCCAATTAAAAAATTACTCTTTATTCCTAATTATAATATTTTTTATCTATATACAATATCTTTTCATAATGACCGTAGAATTTATGAGACATTTTCTTGAGTGAATTTGAGTTATTTATTTAGGAGTAGGGATTGGTTTCCCAATTTTATAATTTTACTATATATGTCTCATCACACCATGATGAGTGAGAAACATTCCATAAATAGTGTCAAGGGGTGACTATCACATAAAAACATGAGAAGTTTATTCTATGAGGAGTTCCTAAATGGAAAAATCCTTACAAACTATATTTTTCACAAAGGAGAAAATCCCCATGTATGACGATCATGTGGAGGCAGAGGGAGTCATGTCATGATGTTAACTATTAAGTATTGGGTTAACTCTGTGGGGCTAGAGGATCACACTATGGTAGTAGTGTTTGAAATAATGATGAAGAAACATAAATATTATATCCTTTCATATAGGGAAGGAGTCATTCCATGATGCTAATCCTTATATACAGGTTTTGGGTACCATTATGTGTTACCTTTTTAAAATTTCATGGGGATGGATGACCACGTTCTGACCCTTGGAGCCATGCGATGAAGCCAAGATGAGGATAAATTTTCATTGTGAAGGGGGAGACCATGTAATGAGTTGTTCTTAGGAAGTAGTAGAATTAAGATTCTATAGGAGACCGGTCACTCCATGGGGTATCAAATCATGCCCCAGTAGATAGACATGGGTATTCATTTCACCATGAACTAGTGGGTTATGCCTCAATGTAACTTTATATGAGTGGAATTATGTAGTTAACCTTATGGATCATGGAACCACATGTAATGTTTATAGTTTTAAAAACAAGGTAGTGCTTATATTTTAAAATTTCATCCACTTATATATTTTGGTGTATTATGAATATAGGGAGGGAAATTTTAATCAACTCTTCCCCCTATATTTCCCACATTTATTCCCCTTTGATGTGGGGTTTCCTTAGTAGTGATTACACAATGATTTGATGTATGAACTTTTACTTATCCCCATTTTATTCTTCATTTTGTTAATTCCCTAATCATAGTTATATTTATATAGTTTTTTAAATAATATTAAATTTAAGAATGTTGGAATCATCCTCATATTATAGTGCTTCCTATTGTGGTGGCTTTTGGACATCTTAGGTGTGTATATTTTTCCAATTTACTTTTGTCTCATTATAGATTCACCATAATTGTTTTGTCTATTTTTTCCACTAATTTTATATAGAATTTATGTCTGATTTGATGTAGTGTGATTTGGATTTTTATAGGTGTGTCGGGAGCATTCCATGGGTGGTACTTGAGGGTTTAATAAGTGGTAGTCACGTGGTGAGTTTTTGAATGGTATGCCTCTTTGGATTATATTTTATAATTAATTATTGATTATTATAATAAATTATTTGTATTTTATGGATTAGATAGGGTAATCATTGTTGATGTAGATTGGAATGATCTTGGATGTGGCCTGATAAGGCTTGGATGAGGATTATTGAACCTTGTCTAATGGGGTAGCTTAATGTTTATGACTGGTGTTAACTAAAATATTAAACCATATGCATGATTATGCATGTATTCATGAGAATGTATGTATAAGTATGGTGGATAAGTAATTATAGGACCCTAAGTAATGATATAGGATGGAATTAATCCTTTTAGAGTTGGATCAAGTGATCCTTTGGGATTTGTGTATTTTGGAGTCACCCAGTGACTATGTCGCCAAGGGGGAAAAGATATAAGTTGGGTTATGAGTGGTATGGGGAATGTATTGAGTCTAATATAGGTTAAGGGTAACCTATACTACATTCCTTCGGATAGTATTTTATGGATGATGGGAATAGGAATTAGGGTGATTTGTGACATAACAATACATCTTACACTTGATTAAGAATACCCACTAAAGGGAAGATTAGAGATTTTGTGTGTTTGATGAATGGAAAAAGTCTTCTAGAACTAGATATGGTGTGATTTAGAAGGTTTAATATAATTTATGGGTTTTATAGCTCTTCTTAGGGTTTATGTGAGTTGGAACACATTCATGGGTTAAGGGAATTGCCTTAATGACATTAAATTGTGTTTCCAAGGGGATTAATAAAAGTTAACTTAGGAAGGCCCTCAGTTACCTAGACTGGTTGTATGGGGTAATGCTAGCCAATAAAAAATGCAAGTTGGGGATCTAGGTGATCATTGATGCAGAAGCTGGGGAGGGGCAGTTCTAGTGGGTTGGGCCTACAGGTCTTGTAATGAGAATATATTCCTTTGGGCCTTTGGGTCATGTATTTCGGGTCTTGTCGGGATTTGTGTGTTTGATGAATGAAACAAGTCTTCTAGAACTAGATATGGTGTGATTTAGAAGGTTTACTATAATTTAAGGGTTTGATATCTCTTCCTAGTGTTTATGTGAGTTGGAACACTTTCATGGGTTGAGGGAATTGTCTTGATGACATGAAATTGTGTTTCTAAGGGGATTTATAAAAGTTAACTCAAGAAGGACCTTAGTTACCTAGACTGGTTTGTATGAGGAAATTCTAGACCATCAAAAATTCAAGGTGGGGAGCTATGCGATCAATGATGTAGAAGCTGGGGAGGGGAAGTTCTTGTGGGTTGGGCCTACGGGTCATGTAATGGGCATATATGCCTTTGGGCCTTTGGGACATGTATTTCATGTCATGTCGGTCTTTGTGCATTGTGCCTACGGGTCATATACGGGTTCCCCTTCAACCCTTAAAAGGGGTATTATCCATAAAAAAATAAAAAAATAAGGCCTTCAGTCCATTATAGCTAATTGTACATAAGACCCCTCTTTTGGACTTAATATATATGTTTATATGTGAAAATTCATTTTTTTTAATAAAAAACACCCTTACTTTTATTTTTTGGGTGTTTTGTAAAAGTAAAAATGGATTTATATGGATTATATAAGGGTAAGGAGGGTTTTTAAGACCCAACATAAGAGTAAGATGAGTTTCCCAGGAACTATGTATGGGTATATCCATTTTTTATGCATTTTTTATGGGTTCCATCTAACATTATATACCAACATAAGGGTAAGGTATGTATCATATGGATAAATACCTAGATTATATGCATTGTGTAATGGAACCTAGTCACTACATAAGGGTAAACAAGAATTCACACATACTGTGTAAGGGTATCGTAGCATGTGCATATGGGTAAGACTATGTTATTAAAGGTTTCATAAGGGTAAAGGATGAGTTTTGTAAGGGTAGTTCCCAGTTTCTGAAGTATACATTATGGTATATTCATGTTTCATAAGGGTATATCCTAATTTATAAAGGATGTGTAAGGGTAATCCATGAGCTGTGTAAGTTCTATACAATGAGTGACCTGTATAAGGGTATATGTCTTGACCTATACACGATGGATATAATCTATGTAAGGTTAAGACCATGTTACCCTTAAACAATTCCCTTTTAGGGAAAACTAATTTTCAAATATCCCTTTTCACTCGTTATTCTCCAAATTGGTTTTGAAATGCGTTTAAATGAATTTAAATACAAAAAATCATGGAATTAAATTAGTTTGATTTATTTTCACTTATGAATTTTTTTTGATGATTTTAAGTCTCAACCAATAAAAAATAGTTGAATGAAAAATTAAAATTTTAATTTAACAAGTGGATTTATTACTATTTATATGTACATGGTATTTTTATTTTTAAAATAATTGATCCCTTTTGGTCTTCATATTGGTTAAACCATTATGTTTGTGAAACCTATAAATAACCATGTTCTAGTTTAGTGAAACCTTATACAAACAATATGATATCTTATTTTAGTTTCTAGGAACAAAAAGAACTTTTATATCACCTTACTTGGTGTATTTTTTTAAGGTAATAAATTCCAAGTTGGAATGTATATTTTCTCTTCTTCTTATTATGTGATATAAAAATTTAGTTGTTCAGTTTACCCTTATATCTAAGGCTTGTATGAACCCTAGTTTTCCCACACACATGTGTTGTTACCTACTAAAGGATCACCCACATGCTCGAATAGGTCATTAGACTAATAAATATTCCTACAGGAAAACACATGTTATTTTTAGTGTTTTTTTCCTCAATAGAACACACCCTGGGAAACTTCCTAGGAGTTCATCCATCCTAATAAGTATTCCAAGCCGAACCTCATTAAATTTGGATTTATAATAAGGTAAGATCTCCAAAATAAGGTTTTACCTTATCATCATGGGTATTGATTTTTTTTATTTTAACCCTTTATCATTATGGGGTAGTATATTCACCAACCATTTTAGATGAGAATGTCCTCGTTATAGATTCTACATCACAACCTAGGTAGTGCCACCACAATTTTGGTCAGGTTCCTCCTCTGATACCAATATAATAACTGGGCCCTATGGATAATCTAGTTTCCCAACATATATATGTTTCCCCCTACTAGGGCCCCACCAACATTCCCAAATGGATATTAAACTAATTATTATCTCAAAAGTCCAACTCATGTTATTTATACTGAGCATTTTCCTCACTTTCACACACCTATGGAAACATCCCAGGTGGTCAACCATCCAGATTGTTACTCTAGGATAAAACTTTTTAATAGTTGAGTTATAATCATGTATATTTATGAAAAAAGGTTCACCTTGGTGAAATTATTATTAACATTTATCTTTTTAACCCTTTATAATTTCGAGGTGTTATAATTGGGTTGGGTTTATAGAACCTAGTAAATTCTATCGCAGGAGAGATAGAAATGTCGATCGATTTGGAATATTGTGCTATTGTGATTGATATGGTCTTGGGTATACTAGCTTATGTGTATATATGGGTTCAAGACTTACCGATGGTATGAAAGGATAATTGTGAGATATGGACTTAATATATGGATCACGAGGTTAATAACAGATGGGAAAAACTACCTTTAATATTTCTATGTGAATGTGTATACTTTGTATATATTTTATCCTTTGTAACCTAGGATTTTTAGTTCCCACATAAGATATAATTTTGATCTCTGATGATAGATTATACATCCCATTAAAAAATATTTTCGAGTCCAGATAAAGAATTTATGGCTCCAAATTAATATTTTATTAAATTCTTTCCTTTATTATAGATTTTATATAAAATTTCCTTTGAAAAATAATGGAAAAGTACCATGTAATTCATTTAAAATATTTCATTTTTTTTCATTTTTATCTTATTTCATGTAATTATTTTATGATCTTACATAATTATTTTGAGGGATTTATTCCTTTAGTTTAATTTTTCCCTAAAATTTCCCATTTACTCCAAACATTTTCTACCATCATTAAATCAACTTGAAACAATTCCAAAAAATATATTTTCATGAATGTATTAATGTTTAATTTTTTTAAAATTTTAAAACCTAAATATTCAACAAAAATAACCCAAATATAAAATTGGGGGACTTTTTCTACCAATACACACTTTTTTAAGTTGAAAACCATTCAAACATCTTAATAAACTTATTAGAAAAAACATATATGTTTTCCAATTAAAAAATAATTAAATATTTTTAACATTAGATAATGATCAAAGATTCACTTAATTATACCATAAGATTTCATTATTCAAGAAAACTATAAGAAAAAAAATTAATATACCCATCCCATCATCATATTTTTTTATTTCCCTTATTTAACATAGTACCAATCTCCCCATCTAAAAAAATCTGAAGAAACTCTCACCCTTTAATCAAATGGTTGCACCAATATATCACCATTTTTTGATAAAACCATATATCACTCATTTTTTGGTCACATAATATGAGGTAATTGAAAATATTCCTTGGTAAATATGTTTGGGGAATTGATTCTACAATATTTAACCATGGGGAGTTGGCTGAACTCCAAGATCCAGCAAATGTTTCACACATGTCTCCTTGGGTAAAGTATTTTTTAGGATCTCTAAAACATAAATTTGACTGGAAACATAATAAAAAATTATTAAACCAATTTAATCTCTCTACTTAATTAAGTGAAACTTAATTTCAATATTCTTTGTCCTTGAGGTTTGCATAATATTTTTATTTAGGGTAAAAAACTTGATTTATCACATTTGATTCTGAACGGAGATTTCCCCAAAACTCATATGTATGTAATTTTTTTTACTTAAACAATAAAAGTTTTTTCCCTGATTGAGTTTTCATAATACATTAATATTTTCTCATGATTAAGTTTTTTCAATCTTGTTTCTTGATGGTAAAAGAAATAGACAATCTACCTTGATAAAATGCACCACCTAATGTAGAATTTATATCATTTCATGAGCCAACCCAATATATTTCCTTATATCATTTGATGACCAAACCCAATAATCTAGTACCATACAATTTGAAAAGTGAAAGAAGGTCAGTTTTTGTCATTTTTAATTACAATAAGCTTTATACAATCTACCTATACTTTGTAATGTTGATATATTTTTCATCAAAATTCGTGGAAAAAATATATTGGGTAGCATGAATAATTTTCATTCCCTTTGATTCCTCTATTCCAAATATTTTCCAAAACAACTTAGTAAAGTACAGTTAAGGGATGAATTTTCCATGACTTACATGTATTTCTTATAAAACAATGTATAATTTCTACTCTCCAATAAATGGAATTTTCAACTTGAACATCATGAATTATAAGAACTCCAAGAATTTTTCTTCATTATATCCACCAAATATTATTTTATCTATATATATGAGAATCACCATCCTTTGATCACACTCTTTTATGATATAGAAATTACATTTAACTCTACAATGATGGAAGCTGAATTTATTTTAATATTGAAAATGTTTCGAATAACATTTAGTTCTTCATCCCTATGGTCTATCATCCACCCTCACTTTCCTTCCCTTCAGAATCATTCTCGGTGGATTGTGGGCAAAGGTGAGATCTCTTTATGACATCATAATTGGGTAGGATCCTATCTCGGATTCCCTGGATGTCTTGTCCCAGATATTTCCTTCAATCAAGAAAGAAGACATGAGGGTTTCATTAATACAGTTCTGGATGAGCTGTAATGCTCAGTTTTTGACTATATTGATCTCAACAGCGAGCCTGACAAATGTGTTTTTACTGGATCATCATCAGAAATATTCTCTGTGAAGGATTTTTACAGGATTACACTTCTGGTCGGGCATATGGACAACTGGGGAAAGCTGGTGGGGTGCAAGGAACTCCATGAAAAGTACAATTTTCTTATGTGGATGATCCACAATAAGGAAATTCCTACTGATGATCTCATTAAGAGCACATGAATATCTTTGGTTTCCAGGTGTGTGTACTGTTCTGATCACTAGGAGTGGAGTCTGGATCATTTCTTCTTCAAAGGGCGCTGAGCCCGTGAGCTGTGGTCATCTTTTGGGGATTTTATTAGATATTATTCTCTTGAGCTACGAGAGTCTGCATTCCTCGAGAAATGGTTTCATGGTGCTGGATTCGATGGTCTGGAATCGAAAGTAGGGGATGTTTTCCTCTCCGTTGGCTGCTGGTGTATCTGGAATGCTCAAAATAATTCCCAATTTAAAGTGTTTCATGCTATGTGAGTATGATTGTCTCAAGAACCCATAACCTCCTGGGGGACCTGGTGCGACTCTTCAAAAATTGGATGGAAGCGCCTACCCTCAACTATCTCGCTACTTTATTTTCCCATGCTCAGTTGAGATCTAATATTTACCAAGGACACTAGGTCAGGTGGTACCGCTACAGTGTGAACCTCATGTTGAATACAGATGGCTCCTTTTCCTCGAGTGTCATGAGGGGAGGTCGGGTGGTCAGAGACTCTTAGGGTTTTGTTATTTTCGCCTTCTCTGTCTTCTATGGCAGTGAAGATTCACTTCAGGCCGAAGCCAGAGCATTGAACATGGGTCTGCTTCTTTGCGATCTTGCTAACATCAACCTTACAGCGGTTGAAACAGACTCCATGACGCTCTATAAGTAATTTCTTGGTTCAGGAACTACTCCATAGTCTATTTCATACATCATTTGATGGTGTAGGGGCCTAATTAATAATCAGACGATTATTATTCATACTTTCCAGGAGGGTAATAAAGTGGAATACTTTCTCGCTTCTAAGGCGGATCAGTGTATTCAGACTACCTATTTTTCCAACGTGCACGACTTACCTCCAAAGGGAATCAACCTTGTGAGAGGGGATGCTCTCGCCCCCCATTACTTCAGACCCCATTAACCTTTTTTTTTATATTCCTTTTTGGTTTTCCTTTATGTGTTTTCCATGTTTTTGGACTTTGGGAAAATTAAATAAATATGATGATGATAATGATATTTATTGAAGTGCCTTCATTATCCTCATTTTTCAAGGAGTTTTTTGGTCACCAATGATATTCAACTCATCAATTTTAAATGTTATTCTTTTCTTCTATAAATTATTTGACCTAACATATCTATATAAAACATTTTTGTCCTACTCAAAATCAGTATCATCCCCTTATTCACCCTCAAGGATGATCAAATCCTCATTTCTATCCTCCAGAATATTTTCATTATTATATGAAGAATTATACTCATTTTCCACTATAATGAAAGAATGGTTTTCAAGAAACATTCCATGAATTTTATTGAATCATATGTGTACCTTAATATTTGATGAGAAAAAAAGAAAAATCCATTTATCTATATGATATTTAAACTCCTTTTGATTTAGTTTATTATAAATGAAGAAAATATAATAAAATATTTTAAATTACTTAAATATCATCTTATTTTCATACCAATTCTTGTATGAAGTCTCATATTCTCTTAAACACAAAAAACTATTATTGGTAATGTAGTTGAATGTCAGAATGGACTCCTAACACCACCTCTCTTGTAGGTAATTATCAATGAGAATTGTTTTTGGAATATTTTTTATGTTTTTTTCTCTACTTAATGGCACTATTTTTCCGAGTAGTCCACCCTCCAACACTTGGTTCCATATGTGATTCCTCTTAAGATAATCCCCCACTTAGATATTCATAACCTCACTTTCACTATTAGTATAGAATTTTTAACTTTTAATTCCAATAATTTTCTCCACCATTCTCATATAACATGAAATATAATTAAGAACTTTATTCTTATAGGTGATCACTATTTACTATGCCATAATGTTGTAATCAACAATGGATAACACATGTTACCTCTTCCCATCAGTGATTATTTATAATATTGTCCCATAAACATCAATGTGTACCAATTCTACAAAATGTGTTAACTTATTATCTTTTGGATAATAAATTTTATCAATTATATTTCCATTTTGGAAAACAAAAAATTCTTTATTATGATCACATGTATTAGTTTGTAAATAACAATCTATATCATTCTTCATCACATTCTGTAAGGATATTTGGCTCGAGTAACCAATAAATTTATTATATAATCTAATTTTATCTTCCTAAAATTTTAATTATATATCTTCTTATCCATTGATGATGAAAATATTATCCTATTAGAGTTGGTGTCCTAATAACCAAATGTTTTTAATTTTATTACATGAATGTACACTTATTTTATATTGTTCATTGTTCTGCATGACTATAATATAATAATGTCATGGAATATTTGTTTCATTAATAAGGTAATGGAAGATCCCCACTAAGATGATAACCTTGAAATACTATAAATATATTCTTAAATAAAGTTCTATGGTTGAATGAAATACTATGATAGGACACATAGTATATAGAATGTCATGTGTGAGTACTCGTAAGAAGACGAGACACTCTCTCATGGAGTTCGCAGTTGGTCCAAGATGGGAGATTATGAGAACAGACCCTCCAGTAGTAATTCTGCATGTCTTGGTGTCATCAAACATTACTATCTATGAGCATGTGTAATTTTCCTTAGACTGGAAGATTATCATTAACTCATGTCATGACTTGCGCACTTAGATTTGTTGACGAAAACCCTCACGAAGATAGTTGAAGGGAAGTAGGGTAGGTTGGGTGCGTCACGAAAGACATATTGTTATTGGATAAGTCGAGGAAGGATTTGTCCCTTCCATATTTATGGAAGTAGATATCTCTGGACCTTTTATTGAAATAGAACTGTCGCCCAAATTCCAAGTTCATGGTGTAATGACGTGTTTATTTCTAGAAGTAAAAGAACAATATATCAAGCATATAGGTTTATGTCACTACCATGAAACCTGCTTAATGAGATATTGAGACAAAGGGATTAAATTACATGGTAATCGTTCATATGAGGTGACACGTAAATGCAGCATCAACTTCTTTCTCTTGGGTTACTTGAACCATTTCTAGATAGTAATCTTGGACTTTAGGCAAGCCCACCTAATGAAAATGAGAAAGAGGCCTAGATGGTCACACACTAAGTGTATCCAAGTATCTCAAGTAGAATAAATATTATTCCCGTACTTGGTTTAATAATTATTCAAAGAAGCCTAAATTGTTTTAATTATGGAGGAAGAATAAAATTAAAACAAGATATACACACCGTGTATTAAGGATTAAATGCCGTGTAGTTTTCTTTTTGGAAAGGAAATGAAAAAACATACATGCTGTGTATTAATGAATACATTGAATGTAGTTTTATGAAAAACAAGTACACACTGTGTATTAATGATTACATACCATTTAGTTTTTCCAGTCGGGATTTTGAGAAAATAATATTGTTTTATTAAATGATATTTATTATAATCAGTGTGGGCGCATGTCAAGGAGTTAATGATTCGACATGTGGGGGTTTTCAATAATAGATAATGAAATAAATAAAATTCATAATGCGCTTATTTATTTTCATAACTCTATAACCTCAAACTTTATTATAAATATCCTTACAACCCCAACACTTTTCCTTAATCGTTGTGCACAAAAATTCTAGATAATTCCCTCAAGGCCGAGAGAACTCCTTCCTCCAAGAATGCTCTCAAGACCAAGAGAGATCCTCCTCCATCGGATCAAAACAATCTAAGGTGGACAACACAATCATAGGTTTCTCCACGCTAGAACCCGAAGAATCCTTTAGAGACATCCAGAGATACGTGGTGCACATGTGGATCAATGCTAGAGGAAGTCTACACTTGGCTTCTGTGACACAATGAAAAATCACATCGAAACATGATCAAGAATATCAACAAAGAAAAAACACCCAAAAGGCACTTCTTGTCAATTAATTAAATTAATTATAATCAACCCGTGACAGTCTTGTTTTTGGTTCCCAGACTATTCTTCTTCTTTGACTATTTCTGTGATTTGATCCATGGAGTCTGACATTTATCATCGTATTGATACCAAATTGATCATTGCTAATGACAAAAAGCCAAGTGGGAACATCCACCCACAAGCTTCCACTTCTCCCAGAACCTTTATCTCTTTCATGTATTTTCCTTGTAGAAAAACTGCACCATCCTTTACCTTGATATTACTAATATTATTGGTGAAATTAATTGCATGTATGGACCCACATATTTGACTTAAATTTATATTGTTGTGAATAAGACCTGAAATAACCAACACATATAAATGCCACATTTATTTTACTATATTTTTTCCTTTCCTAAATCTAGTAGACTATAATCCTTTATCATTACAAATTTTGATGATATCTTCCTTATCATTCTTCATAACTATGTTCAGATTCTTATTCCTATCATATGAGGGGAGCACTAAAAATACACACTCTACATAATTTTTTTTTCTTTTATAGAAATATATGTTAATATTTATTTCATAGAAAAAATGTATTTTATCCATGTTTTTGAGTTTATAATAGGTTTGGATTTGAATATTTGTTCCGACTATGAATATTATGGACCAACCTCATATTGAAATAAAATTGAAAATTGATTTTCTGTATTCCACTAGCTTGAAGATTTCTTGAACTGTTGTGTAAATCCACTTTAGGTTCCTCTAGGAACATTCCTCTACATATTCAATGGGAAATACTTATAAATATTTAAATATCCATTAATTGAGAAATAATATCAACAAAGAAATACTTGGAACAATGGATTATTCTAGGTTGACTTTGTTTCACTCATACCTTCTAATAACTATTTTCTATAGAACTAACTTTTTGATTATATCCTATATTTGCACAAAAATTACACCTGATATAAGGTGTTTTCTTGTGTGTAAATTACTTTATTAGTGGCTATTGGGTATTCTATGTTACTTGACTATAATTCACACCCAAATCAATATTCCACCATATAGTAGGAACTTATGTTTTAGTGTCAATCATGACTGGTTTTAGTTTATGGTTAAGCCTCGCACATGTTTTTTATTTCTTATGTTTTATTTTATATTAATGATAATTTTAAAAATGACTTTTTGAATATCAAAACATCTCCATTACATTCCTTGTTTCTAACATGATCTAATTTCCTGATGTCATATCGAGAATCAATATTCTTTATTGATCTTCAATTTTCACCATAAACTGATGATGTATCTTTCAAACTACTTGATATTTTGGACTTTATCTTTCAATATTCTAGTAAAACTATATATTATTACAGAAATCTCTTCAATATTTAGTCTATACTTAATAAACATCTCTTTGTTTTTTTTCATATTTGATATTCTCAATTTCAACCCTCAACCTAATTTAATCCTATTATTTATAATGCTTATAGAGTTTCTAATCATCTACTACTCCATTATATATCATTAATTTATCTCTCAAAAAATATATCTCTATAAGTAAAGCCTCTAATTAAACTTCTAGGTCTACTCTTCCCTCATCATGTGATTCATCCCCATAGTTTTCTTCATCTATTTGTGGTTTTTCTTTAACGACCACAAGAAATTACTTGTTTTTCGATCCTCAATTTTATCAACTTCTATTACTTCTAATATATTGTATTTATATGGAATCAAGTTACTATTTTTGTATAATATTTACTATGAAGAACTCTTACCATTAATATCCTTTTATTTTTTCTTTATGGGTAATTTATCATCATTATCGACTTATTTGAACATCTTGGGAATCATTTTAATGAGGTTCCCAACCTTTACTCACCAAAATAAAGAAAGTGGAATCTTGGATTTGATCTTTACCTGCCCATTATCTGGATTCAGAAAATGAATGGCATAACTTCATCAAATTTTGTTTCGTTAGAATCATCTTCCATTGAATGATTCTTCAGAGCCTAAAATTCCACATCTTAATATTTCTATTTTACAGCAACATAGTTATCATTATTCTTCATTTCATATAAAACAAGAGTTCAATAAATAATATCATGTGCTATGTCATTTGGATCCTTAGGCTCAAGTATTTAAACCTTGAGGTTAAAACACGATGTAATCCTATGAATACAGACTTCATAATTTTTATGTCATTGAGGGTTTCTTAATGTTCTTCCATGACCTATATAATCACATTCAATTTATTGAATAATGAATGAACCAATTCATTTATGTGACTCCTAAATCCTTTATACTTTTTCTATAGAACCTGAAGTTAATCTTTCCAAAACTTCAAGTCTCCTTTGTAGATGTTATTAAAATTTACCTCCATGGAAATTGAGGATTTATATGAAATCACATTCATACAGGATGTTTTAGATAGATCTTCCCCTAACATGTTGATTCACTTTGTGGAATCATCCAACTCAATGTGGTCTCCTTATGATAAATCTTCATTATTTATATTTTTTGAGATTCTATGAATATAGTCTGTATACAAATCCATGACTTATGATCATAGGTAGTGATTCATCTAAATCTTCCAAATATGAATGTTATTTCCATAAAATATTAAAATTCCAGTAGAACTCACCATTTATATAGATTATATGATATATGAACTCCATATACTTAAAAATTCTACTCTAGCACCACTTGTTGGTCCAAGATAAGGGTAAAAACCCAAAAAAGTTTAGAGAACATGGGTATGAAGTTCTTAAAAAATCCCCTACTAAACTTATTCTATTTTGATAGAGAACACACTCATATATTTATATAATAACAACATATGATTAAAATAAAACTATGAAAGATACACATAATTGTTTTGGTTCATATACACTGGGATACATCCTAAGAGAATACATTTGGTGACGTCCCAATATACCAAACATCACTAAAATGTAATGTTGTTTATAAGTTAAGAGTGGAATCACTACCTCTTTTTTATAACTAATTAAAATTAATAATGAACTAATCTATGAAATGATGTGAACGAAATAATAGTATAGAATAATATTCAAAATATTTGAGTCTGAAAATCAACTATTCAAAATAGAATTCATTTGAAATAAAGTTATTTTTTCATGAATGAGATGAATTCCCATTTAGTATATAATATTTATCCTTATAAAATCTGATCCATGTAAAATATTCTTAATGTAAGTCTGACCATGTAATTTCATCACACTAGTGCTATTCTATGTATATTCTATAGGTTTCATTCACTCTATGTATGTACTTCACATTTTTACCTCTCTTTATATGTTATTCATGGTTTAGGCACAACACATAAGATATTAAATATTATACCTCTCAATATACATTATTTATAGTATTCTACCTTTCATGTAAGTTCATAATTATAGTATTCATTGCACATATATTCTTCACAGAATCTCCACTTAATGAAACGATTCATATTAACTCTTCTAATATTACACCAAAGACACCTTCTCTGTAAGATGAGTTTCTTGGGCATCTCACTATAGGACAAGGAACTAAAAGCACTTTATAGAAAATCTTATGATTTGTAAATTTAAAATGTATTTATTTCACAAATGAAATATTTTTCTTAAAAGTAATTATATATTCTCTAACATTCACATTAACCATATAAGATTTTTCTTTTACGATATGTACATATATTCCACATCCTATTCTTAAATGACTCCATCTATGTGTAAAAATTTCATCATTCCATGTAATTATGTCTCAAAATTACTTTATTTCCTCTGTATTTCCCTATGAATAATTCTTTCATTATTCTATGCAATTATTTCATGATATTTCTTCATTTTAAAAGGATATTTCATTATGCAATTCTTTCATTGTCCAATTTAATTAATTCATGGGATTTATTACATTGTTATGGATTTTCCTCCATGTCATTATTTTTTGATCTTATGAAATTAATTAATGAGGTTTCTATATTTTCTTTATATTTTTTTCTAATATTTTCCTTTGACTCCAAACTTTTTCTACCATCACAAAACCACCTCAAAATACATCTAGAAAACATCCCTTCAAGAATGTATCACGACTCAAACTTTTTGTGATTTTTTAAAATTATTTTTTCCAAAAACATATCTAAAAAACTCTAAAAAAAGGTTGTGATATTTTTTATAATACTCATTATAAAACCCAAGCATCAATTATAGTAATATTTTCTTTAATGAGAAATAATAAAAAATGCACATAAATTTATTCAAGATTTTAATTAAAACCTTAATTATCAAATTTTATAAATTGAATTTTAAAAAATTAATTATATTTATGAATTCATGATGTTAAAATTCACATAGGATGAAATTTTTATATTTTTAATTTTTTTTTGATTTTTAGGTGAATAGTGAAAATTTATAATTTCCAAAAAATAGGCACTTTCATGAAATTATAATGATATAGGAACATATTGAAAGATTATGAAAACTATTTATAGAAATAATAAATATATAATAATTAATATAATTTATATAACAATATACTATTGATCATATAAATATATGATTATCAATCCCTTCTTTCTTAAGAAACTATAACACACTACACATATCTTTATTCAAAAATATGATTAAAATATTGATCATTTAATTTTATAAATTGAATTTGATGAAATTAATTTCGTTTTTTAATTAAACATTTTAAAATTTATTTAGATTTTTTTTGAAATTTTAAAAAATAATTAATTCTCTGGTGATTAGTGAAAAATACCGATTAAAAAAACAATCACTTTTTGGAAATTATAATGACATAAGAATAACATATAATATAACAAAAAAAATTTAGAAAAATTATATATTAAATAATTAATATTATTCAAATAAAAATATAATATTTAACTTAGAAATATATATCTGACATTTTAGAAATCTAAGTAACGTTTTCTCAAAATAATTTTTTCATTCTTTTCTCATAATCGTCTAATTACTTTGTCAAATTTTATTTTGGTTAAGTTTTAATGAAAATTTATTTACTTTTAATTAAATTAAACAAATTAATTCAATTTTTTATCAAAATTATTGTTTATTTTTCATTAAAAAAATTTTATTCCAAAAAAACATATTTCTAAAAACGGGTTTTGTTGCATTTTACGATATTATATTTAAAGTACTCTCTACCAATTATAGGAGTTCAGTCATGTAAAATTTAATACATACTTATATATATATATGATTTTCATAATTAATATTATTTAATAAGGTCTACATAATTTCTTGACTTGATGAATAATGACTATGGTAAATATTTGTCACCTCCATTAAGTGCATAATTGGTTAAAATGGTTAAAAATATTTGGATAACGCTTCAAGATAACAAAAAAAACTTAATTAAAAAAAAATATTTATTTATTTTTTACCATAAAATTATCATATTAAAATATATGAAAATTGGGAGCCACTTTCACAAGAAAAATAAACTATATTATTAAAATCTTTTTCATAATTCCAAGTGTGTCATTTCAATCAATTATAAAAGGGAACCACTTAATATATCTTCATTAAAAATTTTTATCCACTTATATTCACCAAATAACTACCTAAATACCATAAAAACATTCCTTAAAATTTCCTAGAGGCTTTTTTCCCATCAAAGGAACAACCTAGAAGTCTTAAGGTGTAAGAAAAATGTGGTTTTTCAGAGAATATGTATAAATATTAACAGATTTATTTTATTTTATTTCCTCATCTACCTAATTCAAATATTATATATACTTAATAATATAATTATATCTATATCTTAAATATACATTTATTTTATTATTCTTGTGGAACAACTCTTTTTTAATATCCTTTCCACCCCAAGAAGAACTGAATCATATCTCGTACATACGTACAACATACCATTTCTACAGAGTGGTGTAATTTTTTTTTTCAAATACATTTTACATGGATGGGTATAAATATAAAACTTAAGAATATATGTTATATTTATTACAGAATTATTATTTTGAAACTATAATATATCATTTACCATCTCACCCTTACACCTGTTAAAAATGACAACGTCCGTCGTGCGTATGTGTGGACTACCACCTTAACTAAGAGATGTGATTTATTTTTCAGGATGACATTTAAAGGAGTATTATAAATATGTATATAATGATTATATATTATATTTAAATAATTATTAAAATTATATATTTTATGGAACCATGCTCAAGAATCAAGGACAAAAAATAATGAATAAAAAATTACATGAAAAACAGAAAACTTAACACTCATAAACAATGATTTTAATATGGAATTAATAATTAGGTATTTAAATATTATAAGTAAAATGTATATGATATTAGAAGACTTTTTATGGTTATATTATATAATTATAAGAAATTTTAATTTATTAAAAGGTGGAATAAATTCACTTATGAATAAAATAAGATTTAAGGTAAGGGTTAATTTCATGATCTCATCCTTATTCAGAATTATTAATGATTAAGTCTACATTGAGATAATTATATGATTTTGATATATTAAAACAAATATATTTTATTATAATATATTTATTTATATAAATTAAATGTTTTTTTTCATTTTACTCTCACTAGTTACTAAAAATTGTGAAAGATTTTTTTTTGAGGAAAACTAAATTTGTTTTTCAATTTTTTCATGAAATGTTTTCTTCCATATTCATATTTTTTTATAATATTTTCTAAAATGGTATTTATATTCTTCAATGAATTATTAAAATAATTTTTACCCATGTTTTTATTTCTATAATTTTTTTAAAATGAATCTTCTTATCATTTTCTTAATGAGGAACATTTTATTGAAGGTTTCAGTGAAATATTTGTTTAAACAAACACCACATAAAAATATATTCCCACCAGAATGAATACTATTTTCTTTGAATATTAACTTATATTTTTTCCTTATGTATTTATAAATAAAATTCATTTTCTAATATTATAGTAATTTTTAGATTATAAATAATTTATTTTAAAATGAATATGGTATTTTCCTCAAGAAATGTTCTATTGATCTTTTCAAATTATTTTGATCTTTTGTAATATCCTTTGATAAACATTATGATTAACTAGGGATATAATCTAATGATATAATCCAACACGTTTCTCTAGATATCTTATGATCATTATTAATAAGAAAATTATTAATATTCGATTTAAGTACCTCACCTTAATCATAATATAATCTTGAGTTTTTAGTCAAGAACTATTTCTCTAACATTTGAAGATATTTTAAATTTATAGTTTTATAGAATTATATCATAACTCCTACATAAATAAATCTTAAAAAAGTACAATGTGGGCTCTTATAATTTGTATCAAATTTCCATAAAATATAAAACTTAAAAAAACATGATTTTTTTCAAGAAAAATCATCAAGACTTTAAAATTGACCTCTTTATTTCCCTTACCCATCCTTAAACCCTATGAAACATTAAAAACATTGGATGAGAACAATATATCTCTATGGGACATAAAAATAAGGAAAAATATTAGCCTAGTGAAAAACAAGAAAACTCATTTAACGTTTTTATTTACCTTCAAATATCCTTAAGTGTTTGAAATAAATCATTTTTACATGAAGAATAATAACATTTTTTTCTCAGAGAAAGCATTTAAAACCAATAGAAATAAATAAAAAAACAATTTTGGTAACTTAAATAATCATATTCATAAAACCCTTTCAAAACTATTTTAATTTTAATAACCGTATGGATGACATTAAATATAGTCATTATCTAATGTATTAGAGAGATACAATGGGGCATACCCTTTGTATAAGCTATATCAGGATCACTTGTGAGCTATAATGGGGATCAACCCTTTTTATAAGCCATATCGGGATCACCTGTGAGCTATAATGGGGATCCTCCTTCATATAATCCATATCAGGATCACCCATTTAATATAATTCTCATGTACCATATCATGGATATAAAAAATTATGCTTTCACTTTTCATCATAAATCATTTGAAAAAATCCATAAAAATCATATAGAAACACTTATAAATATTAAAATACCCTTATCATTTAAAATAAAATTTTCAATACAAAAATAACTAAAATAAGGTAATGATGGGTTTTCATTGAAGGAAATATCATTAAAAATATTGTAAAATAAAATTAATTTTCCATTCTGAAAAAACATATTATTTTTTAAAAAGTCCCACAATTATTAATGAAAAATTTTTCTTTAGAAATAAATTTTTTTCTTGTAAATGGGACATCAAATAATTAATTCATCATTAAATCTTGAAATTTTTTTCATTCCATATATGATAAAAATATTCATTTTTTCTTTTATGAAAAGAAAAATTATAGGTAGTTTTTTTAGAAACTCAATTAAAAATATCATATTATTAAATGGAGAATTAATAAAATTATTTGATTATGTGTATTAGATTAAAATAAACATAAAAAATGTTTAAATACAAAATTATATAAAAAAATAATTTCACACATAATATTAGTATGACATAATCAATTAAGTAGAAGTTTAACCCAATGAATGGAAATTGGGTTAAGATTTCCCTTACTTAATATCCGATTTGTCATGTATATACATTATCTTCCTAAATAATTATAACATGTTAATGATTTAATTTCCTAAGAAAGTTTTTAATGTTCGTTATTCCAGTTATATCTCTTATGACCATGTAAATTGTTTTTCTTAATTATTTAAGTTCACGTTATATGTTTTGACGTTATTCGGTACTTGAGTACAAAATAAATTTTGTGTGATGTCTATAAAATAGTTCTACTAAACATAGGTATCAATTTTATACATCTATTAAACTTTTAAATGCATCCACTAAATATGGTTGTAAAAAATGAATAACATTACATTTAGGGAGAGGGTATGCCGAACGTACACATGAGTAACGTTTTGATTTTTCATCAGTCATTATTGAAAGAAGTTAAGTATTATATTATGTTTATATAATTATGATAATATCATTAATATTGTATTAATAATTTTAAATATACTTAAATATATCTTTCATGTGATATGGTGATGAAAAATGAATCACATCACTTCACAGAGGTGATAATTCATACCTACAAACAGAGGGAATTATCCTTTTTATATTCATGGAATGGTAAGAATGAAAATGGTATATTAGATTTTTAAAAATATAAATAATTCAATAATATATTATATAAAAACTAAATCCTTCACTATAACCAATCCTTATAGATGGTGATGGAGAATGAAATACATCGGTTCGCGAGGTGGTAGTCCATCGTAGACACAAACGATAAACTCTTTTACCGTTTTATGGAATTTGAGGTAGAAATGAGTAAATAACTGACATAATAACATATAATAATATTGAGGATACCATATTTAATGTTTTAAAATTGTTTAATAATGGTTTAAGGATGTGGAATAATAATTAAAATAGAAAATATTGATTAAAAACGATACCTCTTCCCCACACAAACTCAATTTCTTAACACCTAAAAACCACTAAGGATGGTTTTATACCTAAAATAAGGCCTCTAAAATGGGGGTTGGGTTTCTAGTAAGGTATTTTTAGAGTTCATGTTAAAAAACTAGTTTTTAAGTGTGAGTGATTTAGAAGAAGGTTTCCCTTTTATATGTGAGGGGAGGGGCACTCTTGGAATTTTGAAAATTATTAAAATATAATAAGATTATTTGAGATCCAAATACTTTAAAAGGGACCAAAAATGAATAGGAAAGGAAATTTTAGACCATATATTATCTAATTTTTAATATTTAATATTTTTTTAGTTTTTAAATAATATAATTAAATATTAATTCCATAAAATATCATTTTTGTGAAATTTGATACCATTCAATAATTTGAAATTAAAGAAACCAAGAAAAACTATAATTAGATCCAAATATTTTATTATATAATTAACATGTTAAGGTAATATTTTAATTTTTTATTATGTTAATAATGTCAAATTATAAATCCTTTAATATTTTTATTAATATTAATTTGTTTTTTCTATTAATTAAATAATTATTGCATCATTGCTGTGAAAGATTTTAAGGTTGTTATTTATTCCCTAGAAATTAGAAATAAACGAACATGAAGAAGATAAATATTTTATATTTAAAAATAATTTTTATGGTCAAACATATATTCTGGATGGTCACATATTAAAAATGTTATAATTATAAAAATCTATATTGTGACATATTTTGAATTTCTTAAAATAAAATACTATAACGGATTTAATGTCAACAAGGTGGATCCAAAGTGTCATAAATTAGAAATTGTATTATTTAAATCAGAAATAAAGAATTTAATAAAATTATGACATGTGATAGGGTAATTTTATAATCTTTACCATATTATTTTTACCCTTAATTACCCGATTTACCCTTAACCAGGATAATAATAATTATTGTGTTTATTATTCATATTGTCTAAATATAAAAGGGCCTTATTTAATTATTTAGGAAATTCTTATTGAAAATAAATTATCAATTTTTCAAAATTTAAAACATATAATTGGTAGGATTTAATTTTAAATTAAATTGTAAAAACGCAAGGAAAACTGGTTTTTTTTGAAAAAATGAACTTTTTAAATATAAATTTTTATACTAAATTAATGTATCAAATACAGTTAAAAAATCATACTTTTATTATTTTAAATCAAAAATAACTAAATTAAATGTAAAAAATAAAAATCATAATTTCACCTTATAATTAAAATAAAATTTCCAAAACTAAACGAGTATTTTTTCAATATTCATGGAAAAATTAATATATTTCAAAAAAAATCAATAAAACACCCTAAGAAAATTTCCACATTACATGTTTAAAAATAAAATTAATATTGAAAAATGATATTCATTCAATTTATATATATTAATTATAATTTTCATTCATGAAAATAAAAAAACATTTTTGATTAAATCATTATTCTAAAGATTTAAATGACTCTATTATGTTTTAATTATATAACAATTAATTATTATTAGTTTGAACCATTATATTTATTTCATAAATTAGTTATTCCGTTTCATATCTTCTCATTTAACTATTATATTATAACTGGCACATTAAAATAATAATATTTAGATTTTTGTTTAATCTCGATGTGGAATATCTTGTACATTATGAAACATAGTGTTTTCTTTTAACATATCATGATGTTATATTCTCGAAAATTTAATAAATAAAACACTCAAAATTTTAAATTTGGCTTGGTGACTGGGGTTTGTCTATTCAATATACCATGTTTTAAATCCCACATTTTATAAATGGGTTAATAAAACATCCTCTGGAAAATAGTGTAATGGAAGTACAAAGGCCACCTGAGATAACACATACTAGGTTTCCAAGTTGGAAAACATGGATATGGAATAGAAAACTAACTCTTATTGACTACTATAGAGTGATATATAACATGATTGTGATAAAGTTAACCATCTAAAAAATGTAAATCTATGATAGGTTAAAAGCCCATTTATTTCCGGGTAAGAAAAGTAGACAGATAACGTTTCTTATTTCAAGATCACTTTACCAACTAGTTTAAGAACATGAGGAAATACACTTACATGAAAAGAATAAATCCATAATTTAATTAATTTCAACCATAAAATCATCTATTTTTCCCAATTATATGTATGAATTTTTCAAGATTGAATAACTAAAATCAATTTCTATGGATCAAAAAATACACAAAATAAAAACAATATATTCCTCATATCATTAAACATTAAACAAAACCAAAATCATCACTACAAAATAAGATAATTAAAAAAAATTAATCTAAAAAATTCAATACTAATACCAAAAATTCAAAAAATAAATAACTTAAAAATTCCTTAAAAATATTCTAGACTAAGATTCAAATCAAAAAATCAAAAAAGATTTGATGACATAGTCATCCAAGATAAATATATCTCCAAATAAAATCAATCATTATTAAAGTATCACACCAAAAAGTAATGACCTAAATCATATAATCTCCTTTTTAATAATTTTTATAAATAATCTGTATAACCATAAATCCAAAATAAAATTATATAATCTTCCAAAATAAAATTCATCTATTATCCCTCAAAAAAAATCCTTGAGTATTCTATTTACCTTAATCATATAGAGTTACCAAAATAGTGAACGTCTTTTGAAGTAACATTAATAACTTAATCACCAAATAATTTTACAATACCATATGAACATTACCATTATACATTAGATAGTTTAAATAAATAAAAAAATTCATACTAACCAGAACATCACATATTCCTGTAGTAGGAAATGCAAAATGTTCGACCATAGGTTGTGGGTTCAATCCCCAAGGAATATCCAGAAAAGTTGAGTTGTAAAAAATCTTACATGTTTTCCATTCTCTAAAAATATAATTTTATAATCCTTATAAAATTATAGAAATGTGAGAAAAATCAGAAACAATACCATTATTATATTCAATATTAAGGAAAATTTTTAACCTCCAAGGTTATCTCTTACCTTTCATTTTTCATTCCAAGAACATAATAAACCATAATTACCTCAAAAAAATTATCTCCAAAAAAATCTTCAATCACCTTAAAATTTCATCACATGAAACCTAAAATGGGTTTCTAAGACATTAAAATTACAGTAATACATAATATTATAAACCTATTATGTTATCCACAACTCTAAAGAATATATCTTAATCTCTAAGGTTTTTTAAACCATCCTTTGATACCAACTATATATACCCGACCTTAAACATCACATAGTCTTGTGTTTTAAGTCAAAAATTTATTCTCTTAAATTTGATGATATTTTTAGTTTAGATATTTAGAGAACTAGGCCATAAATCATACATAAAAAAACAATTAAATAATAAAAAGTGAGTGATTCCAATTAGTATCCATTTTTTACACCATAGAAAACTTTTAAAACGATACATGATCAATTTTTAGGAAAAATCTTCACGACCGTCAGCTTGACCTATTACTTTATCTTACCCATCCTTAAACATTGTGGAAAAAATTAAAAACATGGGATTTGAAGAAAATATTTGTAAGGGACATAAAAATAAGGAAAACCATTAGTCCAGTGAAAAATAAGAAACTTCATTTAATGTTTACCTTTACCTTTAAAGATATTTGAGTATGAAATAAATCATTTTAACACAAAGAACACACACATGTTTTTCTCAAATAAAGACATTCAAACCCATAACAATAAATTAAAAACCCTTTGTGGAAACATAGGGAATCATATTCATAAAATCATTCCAAAACCAATTTAATTTGAATAACCATACATATGACTTCCAATATAATCATTATACAATGTAGTGGAGAGCTATAATGAAACATACTACTCATATAAGCTTTATCAGGCTCACCCATGAGCTATAATGGGAATCAACCCTTTGTATAAGCTATATCAGGATCACCCATGATCTGTAATGAGTCTCAAACCCTCATATAAACTATATCAGGCTCTCCCCTGAGCTATAATGTGGCTAAACCCTTCATATAAGCTACATTAAGCTCACCAATTTTATACAATTCTAAAGTACCATATCACGAATAAAACATATTTAAAATAGAAATTTTCTTCATAAAACATTTGAAAAACTCCCTAAAACTCATATGAAAAACACATTCTTATATAAAAATATAGTTTTTTTAAAAGACTATTTTAAACATTAAAATACCAAAAATAAGGTAAATATGATTTTCCATTTAGGATAATATCATTACAATCATTTTAAGAGAAAATAAATTTTCTATTTTGAAAAAACATATTATTGTTTAGAAAGATACACACCTATATATGAAAACATTTTCTTTGTAAATAATCTTTTAAACTTTTAAATTAAGATTAAAATCATTAAGGAATCATGAAATCATGAAATTTCATTCATTCTGTTTATGGTAAAAAGACATTCCTTTTGTCTTTTGTAAAAAAGAAATAGTAAAAGAAGATTTTAAATAGAAAATTCCTTAAAAATATCATAATATTGAAGTGAGAATTAATAAAATGAATTTATAATGTGTATAATATGTAAATCCAAATAAAAAAATGGAAATAGAATATAATATAATCAAAATTAATTTACCACAAAATCTTAACATGACATAATCAATAAAGTAGCAGTTTAACCAAAATAATGGAATTTTGGTTATGATTTCCCTTACCTTGAATATGTTTTGTCTTGTATGTAATTAATATTACTAATTTATATTATTATAATAATTATTTACATTCTTTATAATCTTTTACATGTTTTTTATTTATTTTATATCTCTTATAACTATGTCTTAAAAATTACATAATTATTTTAGATCATATTGGATGTTTTGACGATATTCAATACTTGAGTCTAAAATGACACTGGTATGATTTGTTTAATCATAGTGTAAATTATTACATAATATCTATAATTCAATTAAGGGAATAATTTATCATTTATAAATCAATTATACTTTTAAATCCATCCTTTAAATATAGTTATGAAAAATTAACTACATTAAAATCATGAGAAGGTAGGTCGTACGTACGTATGACAAATGTTTCCATTTTTCATCGATCATTATGGAAATAAATTAAGTGTTATTTTATGTTTATATAATTATAATAATATCATTTTTATCATTTTTTTCTTTTAAATATACTTATATATATCTTCTATGTGATGTGGTGATGAAAAATGAATCACATCTCTTGGTTTAGGTTATAATTCACACATACTCATGAAAGATGTTGTCATTTTTATATGTATATAAAGGTAAGAAAAAACATTATATATCATGTTTTTATAATGATAAATATGTCATGAATATAATTTATAATAAATAATTCTATCATTATAATAAGCCTTTAGGTATGGTTATGGAAAAAAATTACATCAGTTCACGAGGCGGTAGCCCACCGTACACATGATTGATAAATTATTTTTCCATATGATGGAAGTGAAGGTGGATATGGGTAAATATACTGACATAATAACATATAAGTATATGTATGATAATTTATTTATTATTTTATCATGGTTGAATATAGTTTTATGGATGTGTAATAATAATTAAAATAGAAAAGATTGATTAAAAACGATACCTCTTCCACAAACAAACTCCTTTTCCTAACACCTTAAGAACACTAAGAATGAATTTAGGAATAAAATAAGTCATGTATAATGAATTTAGGGTTTCTAGGTAGGGGTTTTAGAGATATTATCTAATCCAAAGTGGGTTTTAAGTGTGATAGATTTAGAAAATGGGGTTCCATTTATAAGAGAAGTGATGGGAACTATTGGAATTTCTCAAATTATTAAAATATAATATGACTATTCTACAACCAAATAATTTTAAATTGACTATAAAGTAATTATTTATTTAATATTTTAATTATTTTAAATTATTTAATAAAATATTAATTCTATAAAATATCATTTTTACTAAATTTGATATTATTCACTACTTTAATATTAAAAAACATCAAGAAAACAAGTGTAATTAGATCCAATAATTTTTTTATATACTAAAAATGTAAATTTAATATATTTTTTTAATAAATTATTTATCTAAAGTTATATTTAGTTTAATATTTTTAATATCATTTATTTGATTTTCTTTTAATTAAATAATTATTACATCCTAACTGTGAAATCATTTAAGTTAATTATTTCTTCCCTAAAAATTAGAAATAAATTACCATGATGAAGATAAATATATTATATTGATGAATAATATTTATGGTCTATCATATATCATGTATGAACACATATTAAAATTTTTATACTTATTAAAAACCATAGTGTGACAAGTTTGTATTTTCTTAAAATAAAATAAAATAAGCGAATTACTGTCGACCAAGGAGATCGAAAGGGTCATAAATTATAAATTTGGATGATTTTGGTCCAAAATAATCATTTAAAATATTATTAAATTTATTAGTATAATTTTATAGTCCTTATGCTATTATTTTTATCCTTAATTACACGATTTAACCCTAAATGTGGTAATGAAAATTACTATAATTACTATTAATATTGTCCAAAAATAATATGATGCTACTTAATAGATTTTACCATATGATTAAAAATATTTAATCCATATATTATAATTAAAAATAAATAAGTGTTGGATTTTTATTTATGCTGAAATAAAATAAATACATAGAAAAACAATTTCTTTGAAAAAAGAACATTTTAAATATTAAATGTCTTTATTCTAAATTAAAGAAGAAAATAAATTTTAAAAACTATAATTGGATTATTTTAAATTAAAAATAACTAAATTTAATTTATAACTAATCCAAATCATAAATTTTCCTTTTAAATAAAAGACAATTTTCAAAATAAAACAAGTATTCTAGATTATTCATTAAAAAATAAATGTTTTTAAAAAATTCTCAAAAATTCTTCCTAAGAAAATTTTGATATTCTGAATATAAAAATGAAATTATTTTTGTACAATAATGTTTCTAAATTTTTCATAAATTAATCATAATATTCATTCATGAAAATAAAGAAAACCCATTTTTTAAGAAAACATTTTTCTAAAGATTAAAATGACTTTATTTTGTTCTAATAATTTACCAATTCCTTAATATTGGATTAAAACTTTATATTTATCTCATAAAATAGTTAATCTGATTCATACCCACCTATTTAATGGCTAGGTTATAACTATCACATTTATATAATAATATTTAGTTATTTGTCTAAGTTTGATGTGATGTATCTTGTGTGCTATCAAACATAGTGTATCCTTTTAAAATATTAGGATGTTACATTATGTATAATAGTTTTTCCAATATGGATAGTAATTTATTATTAAGTCCTATTGATTATGTTTTATAATTTATTCATATAATGAATTCATTTAACTTATTAAGTGATGTGTGGGGCCCAAAAGTTCTTAGCTAATCAATTCATTGGTGGATATCATGAGACAAAACAGGTTGGTTATTTTGAATATTCTTAACCAATTTATGAATGATGTATCGGAATGAGGCATAAATGGTATGTTTAATGTGTCTAAAACTATGCATTCCATCATAATAAAATCAGTTATTGTATTCCATGTGATTATTTTAATATTTATGTTATTGATGGATATGTTTTAAGATCATGTGATTATTTATATGGATTTATTTTTTCATCATTTATTTCCTCCATATTATTAATGTATTATTTATTAAATGGAATATTTTTCTATATGCATTCCCTTACTGAGTATCTGAGATCAACCCTTTATTTTTTTTCCTTTCCCAAGGATGTTAGAAAGTGTACTATTATTGATATGCAAGGATATAACTAAAATAATAATAATTTTCTAAAAGATATATTTTATTTTATTTAATTTTTTAAAATTAAATATTGGATTGACGAATGTGTCTAGTTTTCCGTGACTACTACACTATTCAACCCCTGCGATGCAATTTCTTGTATGTAGTGGAAATATAATTAAATAATCACCAGATCTAGGTTACAATAGTCTAGGTTGTCACAATAATTATAGTTATATTATTTATTAATAATCCCACTAGGGTATCATCACACATTTCACTCATCAAATTAGTCCTTAGTCTACTGGTATTAGAACTCATATCAAAACAATTTTTTAAAAAATATTTAATGTTAGTGTCTTTAAAACACTTAATGGAGGGTACACTTGTTATCTAATCATGAAAGTGAGTAATGTTGGTTATTTTAAAATTTTATTGGATCATGTCACTAGATATTTTGATGTACAATATTTCAAAATAGATATTTTTTTTCTAAAAACACCACCAGTCATGAAATTATCACCATAATGATACACTTAGAAAACTGATCAAAATCAACTACTCATTTTTCATATTTGAACAACAAATTAAAATTTTGTATTTGTATCCATAAACCTGAAAAAATTATATATATATATATATATATATATATATAAGTATCGTGACATCATCATAAAAAAGTTCACATTAATGGTGTTAAAATTATTTCCATGACTTAATTTAGCCTACCATTTATGTGGGGTGGTTGTTTATTTCCTATGTGCAATGCATGTGGGTGGAAGACACATGGTGAATGGGTGATGGCATAGGAAGTTTTAGAACAAGGTGAGGTAAAACTGTGTAGTAATAAAATATGATTGTCTATATGCTATCTGAGGTGGCATGATGTGGTGATGTATGGGGCATAACATAGCCTGCGAACATGGGAAGTAGATAGTTCCAGTTGGAAGGAACAATTAATTTATAGCCTGTGGACAATGGGCTTTAATTCCATTTAGTTTAGTCCTTTTGTAATGCTTGGTGTTTTGAACTATACAAAAAAGTGAAGGAAATTAAATTTTTCCATTTGCTGGGCACACTGTTTAAAAAACAGAGCCTCAGAACTATTTCCTTCTGAGAGTTAACACCGCGATGAGTGTTTTTATAAATAAATTAAATAAATTAAATTAAAGATAAAATGGAAATTAAATTAAATTTAAATCAAATGTGAAAATAAAAAGAATGGTTTTAATAATAATTATTATTTAATTATTATTATGATTACTATTATTATTATGATGATGACTATTAGCAGAATTATTGTCATTTATTAATATTATTATATTTATTTTAGTTATTTTTATTTTGATTTAATTTTAGGATAGGTTTTAAGAAAATCCTTTGAGGGTCTTTCCCCTCTCCTTTCTATGACCATCAGCACACACCACCTCCAACATGCACCCATCTCTTGGCAGAAACCCCTGCAGCGCTACGCCCTTCCAGCCAGACCTCTCTCTAGGCGAGCTCCCTCTTTGGCCGATCCTCCATACTGTGAACTTCTTCTCCCGAACACCCTACAACATGACACCTGCTTGTACACAACCTCCCATGTGGTGTGACGCGACCCCATGGATGATCCCCTATTGAGCACACCTCCCTCCCATGATCCCTCCTTCCATAGACGATTACTTCCGATTTCTTCATGAATTATCTTTAATTTGTAAAGTTATGTTACTTAGATCCCATCTCCTCCACTTATTTGGTGGTTTTCCTCTCTTTAAGTGTCCATTGATCTTTGATCGAAAACCAAGATTAGGTTTTGATTTTGGGTTTTTTGGTTTCTTCTGGTTTTAAGGTATGAAAATGGCCTCTCTTGTCTTGTTCATTCGTGTTGAGGCAACCACTACTGAAGGCGAATCCATTCAGGCTGTTTTAGTTCACCGCCACCATCTGAGGTGAGTTATTATTCATGTTTCTTAGTTTTTCACCATCCAAATCAGGGTCTTTAATTGTTTTAAGGTTCCTGGTAATTTATTTGAGGTGTGTTGGTCCTTTCCTCTTAAATTCCGGGTCCTTTGATGATTTTGGACACACAATTTTTTCTCTAGGAAGTTTTTGATCATATTTGGAAATCTGTGCAGGCATATATCTTGGTGTGCATATATAATATATATATATATACTCATGTAAATATTCCCTCATGGAATAGGTAATACATTAACTTTGTTAAGGGATATATATAAATTTATATGTTGGTATGTGCGTGTGTGTGGAGCAGTTCTCGGTGGTCACTGATAAATCAGTCAAGTTTTAAAGGTTAAATTGGTTCTTATTTTGAGTTAGGGTCCCTTTCATTGGAACTTTAATTTTAGTAATTCATTAATTAATTTCTTATCTCACCAATATTAGTTTTTAAATTAATGTATTATGGTTCTTTTATTAAATGTTTCATTTCATAAAGTTGTTGAATAGATTAAATGTGATAAATTATTTTTTGATAAGAAAAATCATTGTTTTATAATAAAACCCTCTTTTGAGGTGCACTTCCTTCATTATAAATGATTTTAATTCCTTACAAAATGATATATGATCCAATACACCTCCTAATTGCATATATGAACATGTAATTATAATTCCCAGTGTAAGGAATCTACCCTCCTCCCTTTACTTCATCGCTTATACCATGTCGCTCCTTTTTTCCGCTCACAAAAACCATCTAGAGATGCCTTTTTATCACTTATTAAATTGTTTGGCTTGTACTATTCTGCCACTATGGCCTACACTAATAAATAATCCCCATTGGAGGTATTCTCCTTGCCTCTATGAAACCCCTTTGTATGTGATCAGCCTAAATTTATTTTTTTCATTATGCATTATGTTATAAATGTAATGTGAGGGTTTTAATTGAATGTAATGATTGAACAAGATTTGTAGCTTGTATCATTTAATTTCTTTTATAACCTAAGGTTTTTTCCATGTTAATGCCATATGCTCTTTTTATTTTCTGTTTCTCATGAAAGTGCCTAATTTTTATGCCCTGTTTTAGTGGTTTGATCTATATTTTAATTTTTTTATCTTGAGATATTAAAATTATAACATTTTCATATATATGTTACGTGCTTGATTTTTTTGATAAATGTATTATTCCATGTTGATGGCTTGGATTGTTTTACTTTATGTCATGAATTTCTTGTGGCTCAAAGTGCTTGTCTAAAACAATTATTTATCTATATTCTTTATAGGTGATATATGTATTGACTTTTTCCTTGAAATTTTCTTTGGATACTATGGTTCACTTGAAATTTCATGGGTGAGAACATAGGTTCTGTATTATGGAATCATAGATCGAATCTTGTTCTTGGGTGGTTATACCACTACAGGTAAGGGAAGTGATGTATTAAGGTTTTCCATATGATGGTTTCTTAGTGCTTTCTATATACTAATGAGTGATACCACTTCTCTAAGGAATAATCGATGATGGACCCATTAGAAAAGTGTCTACACCAATCCTTAGGTGATACTCAACCCCTTATGTGCGATACCAGGGATGAACTCATGATAATACATGCCTTAAGAAATAATTGGTCTTTTAGAATATTTCTATAGATGAAATCAGGGGTATTGGACATATTTAATGATGTACCATAATGATACCTTCAAGACGTGCTGAGAATCCACCTCTGATTTTTTTTAATTTCATTGATTAGTTGCTTTTAGTTAAATTTATTGTGCTATACTTTTTTCTTCTATTTACAATAATGCTTTCACTTGTGACTTTTCTCTCTTTCTTGTTAGCATACATATGTGATGACATGAGAATTAGACCCCAGGCCTAAGCACAAGATTGGGGGTTCACATTTTTGAGTTTCCTTATAAATTTTGGAAATGGTTCACATGTTATTATTTCACTGGTAACTTCTTATAAATTTTGTCTTAGGGCAAAGTAGGGGGTATGGTAAGGGTGTATATTTAGGAACTTGGAAAAAGTTTCTATTAATAACATGATATCACTCACCATTTATTCAATATGGTGAACTTCATAATTTATATTCATTTTCCAGAATAGCCTAGATAGTGGTGGTGTTAGCATACTGAGATTTATATCTCACAGCCTATTTGGGCCGCCATTGCACTGGGAACCTGAGTAGACCTTTATTGTTTACAGGACTATGAACCTTGATTGATTTATTATCTTGTTCTATTTCGACTTGGACATTTTAAGTAAAGGATTGAGATGGACCTCAAGATGCTTGTGGAGATCACACTTTGGTATTTGGTATCTTTTCATTATTATTGTACTTAATTATAAAGCATGATGTGTTTTTTACTTCTTTTAGTTAAGTATAATCACAATGTAATGCATTCATCTATTGTATAATATGGAATTGACCATTTTTTAAATTTTTTATTATTTCCTTATGCTGCTTTGTCAATTATTTATTACTATTTCTACATCTGTTTGTTCTTGTTATGCTTCTGCTATCTAATAATTTGTTAATCGTGATGAATATTCTGATCTATGAGGGAATAGTATCCCCACAAGCATAGTCTTGGACCTCTCTATTAGTCAAAAGCCTCTGGATTTTAGGGAGATGTGCTTGAGGTCATGTGACCCATCGGTCCAGCCACCCTCTTAGAGGTGAGCTGGGTCGGGACATTACAAAGTGGTATCAGAGGTGGTTTATATTCCTTTATCTTACTATTATGGGTTGGTATATAGGATACTAGGAATGTGGTGGAACTTGTTTAATAACCATTCTTGGGACTAATCACTCCACGTATAAGAAATTACCAAGTGGTAAGGTATGAGAATTTATGTTCATGATTTTCGATATTACTGTTGATATGATTTCACATTGAGTGATTGGTGTAATTTTCATTGCTTATGGATTTTTGGAGTTTATGGTATTTTACCCTTGGACTGTTAAGGCAAGGATGAAACATATCATGCATAATATTAGGAACATATAAATTCACCTTCCATGCATTGTTTCATTCCATTTAGTTTCATTTTAGTTTTCTTATTGATTCAAATTGTGTGACTTCAATGTATGCAATGTCTTGTATTTATTTAGCATTCCTGTTTAGCTACCATGTTTCAGTGATGTATTTATAATGGTATCATATTTCCATGTTTCATGTTTACTACCATGCCTTCCATACCATGCTTCTGTGCTTATTAACAAGTATCTACAATTAAAATTTCATGTTTCTGTGATTTAGACATGTTTTTCTCTGTTAGCTGCTTGAAGTGACATGTTATCTTGTTTGTTATGTAATTGGTTGATTTTTCAAAAATTTATTAGTTTCCAGTAAATGGTATCCAAATGACACCTGTAAAGTGTATGGGTACTTTATGTATTTTTATATGTATTCCCATATGACTATACTATTGAACATATGCATGTTGTTTTATGAGATGGGTTTAAATGTTAAGGGATTATAAATGGAACCTGTAGTGGTGTCCTCTATTTAAGACCATCATGTAAGGGTATTTTGAGTTTCTCCTTGATTTTACTTGGAATTGAACCATAAGTGTCTCCCGAAGGCTTTTTTTTCTCTAGAAAAGGCCTAAATTATTGAATCTTGAGCCTAGTGACTTTTGTAGGTGGGAACTCGTTATCGGTCGATGCTTTCTACTTTCATAAGGGGATAGCCCGTGGTATGTAGAATCCTTTGAGTTTAAATGATTTTCTAATACCATGAGTTTTTTTACATTTGGTGTCATTTGTGAGTCATTGTACTTAGTAAGACTCTTACTTTCTAAATAAGACCTTCTTCGTATGGGTGGTCATGGTATCCTTGAATTTTGTTTTGGGCTTGAGCGTTAGGTAGTGCTCATTTTTAGTAGGTTGGACATGCCTCACGCATGGTCAGCTACATTATTTGTTGTTCTAACCTCTATTTTCCATAGTGATGGATGTCCCAGTATGTTATCTTCTGAGTTAAAAGTCATACTGATTCTTTATCACCTTGGGGTAGTAGGCATTCATGTATGCGGTGGCATCGAGTGATTAATGTTGTTACAAACTAGATGAGTTCAATTTAATCATTAATCAATGTGATATTAAATAAATCTTATGTCATATCCGTAGTAGAGTGACTTGTGATTTAAAGGAATCAAGTTCATACCAATGCTTGGGATGAATTTTAGAGACTCAGGTATTTAGACACACTGGTAAATTTAGTTTTAGTTTTCAATCCAATTTCTTAAACGTTTTCATTTATGGTAGTTCTAACCTAGAACCATTTTGAGAATATAGTCTATATGTTCTGTTGGATTATTAGGAAACTCTTGAGATGGGAAGTGTAATTTTGGTTCTATTAAATATGGGTTCTTCCTGGTAGAAAGAGAAAAACTAAGGAGGACAATTACAGAATGGTCAGGCTTATATAAATATCGTGAGGATCGTGAACATTAAATTCTGTTAGTGCTTTCTTAGCAACATGACATTGGTGTGGTTAGTGGTGTATGAAACCTTTGAGTAACACCTTTGGTCTTGGGTGGACTAAGGTGATTAATATTGAATGATCACATGATTCCTTGAGTGTTAAGGGCTCAATGATAAGTTAATGACAGTGCATCAACAGGTGAAACCAAGTTTCTTATTGAATTTGAACATTTGTGGTTTGACTATTTTTATTTCTATCAATTAGGTATGTTCAACTAGAAGACATTTAAACCCTCTTAGAGTATCCTACTTACCGATGAGAATTTCCCCTATCTTGACATCGTCTAGGTACACTAATATAGATTTGGTCTTATGCCACACAAAATTTTAAAAGATATCGGATAATCCCTATCTGGTTGGACGCTGAATGAATGGTTCTTATCGAATCTTGGTTGGTCTTGAGTGATCCTTAGATTCCCATGCAGGAATACCTTGGATAAACTCCTATTCCCGAATTTTTTCTTCTGACTTTACTTCTAAGCTGATGCTGCTCTGGGATCAGTCAATCCTCTAATATAGATGCCTTGGCCTTGTATCAATGTTTCACTCGTAAGAATGGAGTATGTAATACCTTAGGTTAGTTCCTTATACTCATTTCATGCCAATATGAGGTAATCCCAGACTTGTTGTTGGGATTTGTGATGCTTAAAACAAGGAACATCATCGGATGTTAGGTATGGACTTCAGTGGACATGTTCAGGGTGAAGTCAAGATACCTTTGAAGAAGACATAATAGTTCAGTTTGTAAAAAATGTCAGTCATCTAGGCTGAGCTTCTTCATGAATAGTCGACCAAAGTGGCTTGACTAGTTGTCTCTCTTTATCAATAGAGCGATTAGTGAAGGACTATATCTGTAACGTCCTTAGATGAAATGAGTGTGATTTGGGTCGACCATGGATTTTCAGGAAAATTTTGGATCAACATGGGGTTTGAGTTCAATGGGGGAATCAACATTTTTATCCATTTTGGAAATAACGAATGAAGCTTCAACAGAATTCTTAAGGGCATTTCTTGTAGGAAATTCCAATGGTGGAAGGTGTTGTGGATCAGAATTTTCCCCTTTAAAAAGAAAAATCTTAAGGTGGGAAGTACCTTTGGACTGATTTTTAAAGAGATGACAATGTGGTTGTGTCCTTAGCTAAATGGTCTTAAGTAAGTGACATCTTGGTGTTTTGATTGAAAAATGAGTAGTGGATCAGATATTAAATTTTTTATGTCCCACTTGCGTGACCAATTCTTGAATATGCATTGGGCATTTTGAGATGAAACAAAATGTTTTATGAGAGAATTAACGATCCTTATAGGCCGGGTGAGGGTTACGTTGTTCCCGATGGATTTTAAGGGATGAGAAGTTCTAAGGAGGGAAGGTTGTAATGTTGTGTGTTTTGAACCAGATGAAAAAGTGATGGAAATTAATTTTTCCCATTAGCATGGCAACCCATTTTTAAAATCGAGCATCAAAACATTTTCCTTCCAAGAGTTGGTACTGCGATGTATATTTTTTCAAAAGAAATTAAATTAATTAAATTAAAGTTAAAATGGTAGGTAAGTTAAATGTCAATTAAAAGAAAAAATAATAACAACAACTTTTATAATAATAATAATTTAATTATTATTATTATTATTATGATTATTAGTATAATTATTATCATTTATTATTATTATTATATTTTTTTTATTTTTTTTATTTAGTTTTAGGTTAGGTTTTAAGAAAACCCTAATATGGTATTTACCCCTCTTCTGGCCATGAATTCCAATGTGCATAATCTCTAGCACACACCCCTCTCCTAGACGCAACCCTAGTAGCGCAACGCCCTTCCATGTAGACCTCTCTTAGAGTGAGCCCCCTCTTGGGATGATCCCCATTGTAGTAAACTCCCTCGAATAGAACCCCTACAACATGACTCCTCCTTGAATGCATGCTCCATGCAGTGTAACGTGACCCCCTGATTGAGCCCCTATAGCGTGCACCTCCTTCCTACAATCCCTCCTTCCACGGACGATTCCTTCCAGTTTATTCATGGATTCCCTTCAATTCAACGAGGTATGACCCTTAGATCCATTTTCCTCTATCACTTTGGCAGTTTTCTTATCTTTCATCACCCGATGAGGTTCAGTCGAAACCCTTGGATAGGGATTGATTCCAATTTTTGTGGTTTATTCTGGTTTTAGGGTATGTGAATTTCCTCTTAGGTATTGTTCGTTCATGTTGTGGAAACTGTCATTGAAGGAAAATCCATTCGGGATGTTTTGGTTTCCCTCCTCCATCCGAGGTGAGATATTATTCATGCTTCTTGGTTTTTAACCATCCAAATTAGGGTATTTAATTGTTTTAAGGGTCATGATAATTTATTTAAGGTGAATTGGTCTTTTCTATTTTAATTTTGGGTCCTTTAATGATTTAGGATGTAGAGATTTTTCTATAGGAAAATTTTTATCATATTTGGAGGTCCCCACACACATGTATCTAGGTATGTATAATACATACATACATATATATATATATATATATATATATATATATATATATATATATATCCTCCATGAATGTATTCCCTCATGGCATGGAGAATACATGCACTGTGTTAAGGGATATATATATATATATATATGTGTATATATATATATATATGAAGGTATGTGTGTGTGTAAAGAGAAGTTCTGAGTGGTTTCTGATAAACCAGTCAGCTGCCAAAGGTTAAATTGGTTCTTCTTTTGAGGTAAGATCCCTTTCATAGCCCCTTTAATTTTAGTAATGCATTAATTAATTTATTATCACACCATTCTTAGTTTTTAAATTAAGGTAGTATGGTTTTAGATGAAATGTTTCCTTTGATAATGTTGATGAATTGATAAAATGGGATAAATGATTGTTTGATATGAAAAGTCATGGTTTTATAATAAAACCCCTCTGTTGAGGTTCACTACCTTCAATGTAAAAATTTAGTGATATAATTTTATGATTGACTTACTTAATGTATTGGTGTCTCTTTATTCTTGAGATTATAATTATTAAATTGAATTATTGTAGATAACCCTTCTTGGTTATTTCAAAATGAAGTTGCTTCCTTGAACAATGATAGATGAGCCAAGATACCTCCTAAGTGTGTTTCTCAATGTGTAATTATAATTCCTAGTGTGGGGAATCTACCTATTCCCATTAAATTATCACTTACGTCATGTTGTTCCTTTGTGATTCCTGCTACAATACTTCAGTGATGCCTTGTTACCTATTATTAAATTGTTTGGTTTGTTTTATCATGCTGTTGTGGCCTTCGCTTATGGGGAAACCCATTCGGTGTGTTCTATATGCCTCTTGGCCACCCCTTTCGGTGTTTCCATCTTAAATGGTTGTTTTTCCTTATGAGTTATGTTATAAATATAATGTGATGGTTTTAATTGAATTTCATACATGAACAAGCTTGTTAGCTTGTATCATTTAATGTCATTTATAACCTATGGTTCGAGGAAGGTTGATGCCATGTGCATTTGTTTATATTATGTTGATCATGAAAGTTCCTAATTTTTATGTACTATTTTAGTGGTTTTATATATTTTTGAAACTTATTAGGTTGAGATATTAATATGATAACATTGTCGTGTAATTGTTACGTGCTTACTTTTTTGATAAAGGCCTTATTCCATGTTGATGGATCAGATTGTTTTACTTGATATCTTGAATAACTTGTTGGTCATAGTGCTAGTATGACAACATGATTTATGTATATTATTTCCATGTGATATATGTATTGAAGTATTCCTTTCAATGTGATTTGGCTACTATGGTTCTCTTGATATGGGATGGGTTAGAATATGGGATCCGTATTAAGGACTCATGGATCGACTCCCGTGCTCAGGTGGTTATACTATGACTCACCAGGGAAGTGTTGTTTTAGGATTTTTCAGGTGAGGGTTTCCCTGGGCTTCCTATATTCTCATGAGTGATATCAGTTTCCCATGGGATAATTGAGTACTGACCCATTTTCAAAGTGGCTACGACAAGCCTCGAGTGATAATCGACCCCTTATGTGTGATACCTGAGACAACCTAATGATAAAACATGCCCCGAGTGATACTTGGTATTTTATAATATTTCCATGGATGGGATTAGTGGTATTAAATAAATTTAAGGATGTACCATAGCTATACCTTTGGGATAGTCTTGGACTCCACCTCTAGTTTTGATTGAATTGCATTGATTGGTTTCTTTTGGATAAATTACATGTATTATGCTTGTTGATTCTATTTATATTAGATAATGCCCTTATGAATTTTCTATTTTCTTGTTATCATACTTATGTGATGACAAGATAATTAGAACCCAAGACTAAGAACAAGCTTTTTGGTGTACATTATTGAGTTTCCTTATTACTTTTGGCATTGGTACACATGTTATGCTTGCACATTTACCTTCTTCTAAATTCCAGCTTTGGCCAAAGTAGGGGGTATAGGAAGGCTTTCCATTTAGGAACATGGACCATGTTTCTATTATTAACTTTTTATAACTCACAATTTATTCTATATATAACACTTATTAATTTATATTTCATTTTATGGATTGGGACAAGCACCATTGGTGCCGACCTACTCAGATTTATATCTCACACCCTACTTAGGCCGCCATTGCACTAGGGTACCCTAGTAGACCTTTCTTGTTCATAGGACTGTGTACCATTATTGATTTCTTATGTTTTTCTATTTTTACCTAGATGTAACACCCCAAGATTTCATAGTACGCTATTTCTTCAAAGTAATTCAATAACTTGCACTACACACAACACCGATTTCAAGCACACTGCGACTTACCAAACTAGCCGTTCGAAAGCGATTATGAATAATATTAACTGAATTTTGAACTATATAAAATACTTATAATTTTAGTATTCATATTATGAGTTTCTTAGACATAATGTAAGTACTAATTCACTTTTTTCAGATAAGAGAAGTATTTTTCATATTTGGGTGAATAGTGAAAAATACTATATTTTAACTGAAAAAAACTTTTTTAATCAAAATAATTTAGTGTTAAATTATAAAATTTAATGGTTTGGAAGTAAAAATAGATTATATTTTTACCATTTAATTCAATTATGGTCATTGTAAGTAATTTCACTTTGAAATTGGACCTAAACAAGTGTCAATCTTTTGATAGTTATTATTTCTTAAAAATATGCCTTTTGGTTTTGACAATGGGAATTAATTTTAAATTAATAAATGAAACTTCTACGTTTTGAATTCGGTAAACTAGACTTCATTATTTAATTCTAAATATCAAAATTATCTTAGGGTTAATTTTTGGTATTTTTCAGAAAACATTCAATTTTTGATGAATAGTGAAAAAACACTGAGTTATTGTTTAAAACCGAATTTTTATTTAAATAATATTTTATTTTATTTAAATTTATTTGAGGTCAAAATTGATACATAATACATATATAAGTTCAATGTAATTAATTGGAGTCATTTTATTATAAGGTTAGATATATAAAAAATTTATTGAACTTTTTACCGTCTTTTACCCACCTCCAAGGAGTATTTTCAAATTTACATAAAGTTTAATTTTTCCACTTCTATGAGTTGAATTTAGAAAATACGAGAGACACTGTTAATATTAAGGATTAAAATGTGGTTCAATAAGATAAAAATAATTTTTGGTGAATAGTAACCTTTTACTTTTATTTACCACAGTTAAAATTAAATAGGGTTATTAACGATAAAAATGATATTGTTATTACCCTAACACATGTCCTAATTCTATTGGATAAGTGTAATTCGACCAAAAACAACCTTAGGAATGAAATATGACCCTTTAGGTCCACTTGTATTAGATTAAGACATTTATTATTATTTTATTTAAAGAAGAGTTAAAAGAGTTAAAATCAATGTTTAATAACTAAAACATTTTTAATATAGGGTTATACATAAGATAAATTAAACTATAAATATTCATTATAAATTTAAAATGATTTCTTACATAATGGTATTTTATTTATAATTTTTAGATATTAAATTATTAAATTTATTAATGAAACAATGATGATGTAGTAATTACCTTATTAATGAACGAATCAAATAAATGGTATTACAAATATTAAAGTAAATACAATTTAAAATTTTTTATGATATACAAAAATTTTATAGGTTAATATGACATGTTAGTATTGATTTAATGTATTTTTTTGAAGTAATCATGCTTCTATTATTTTATCAAAAAACAAATACCAAATAGTGTCAAAATTGACATAAAATAGTTTTTAAACAAATATTATATTATTAATTGATATAATAGTCCTAAAAATATAAGGTTAGTCCAAAAGTTTTATATAATAATATATATGACATTAATGAACCAATTGGGGTTCTATTGGTAGTATATAGTATGTTTATTAACCATATAGTGTAAGAATACAAGAAGACACAGTAAAAGTTTAATTATTTAACTTAGAGTTAAATCTAAATGATAAGGTTAAAATTATAACCTAAACATGTCTAAAACCTATTGTTTGAGAGTATTTCGACCCATCCGCACCCTAGACTCGAAATAAGTCACTTTGGAGCCATTATAAAACGAATATGAATTTATTATAAAATAATATATTATGTTTTTCCAAAGGTGCCTCTCACCCCTCTTATAAAAGGGAACTTCCCCTTCTCTCAGATTCACACCTCCAAAGCCATTTGGCTCAGCCAACCCCTACCCAAATATCCTTCCAGCTATCCTAAATTCATCCTATAGGCCTTCATTTGGTCATAATACCAACCTAAGGAGCCTTTTTGATCAAATCAAATGGAAGAACCCGAAGAATAGGTAATGATTTCACCACCCTCTTTCAAGTTCTCTTATTCTTCCACTTACTCTTTCTTTGTTTTTTCCATTTTAAAATAATAAATATAGTATATTATATATACTGTGATTTTATTATAAATATGGAACAACTATATTCATTATTCTATTGATCTTATGAATGATAATGTCACCATTCGTGCGTACGTGCGACTTACCATCTCCACATCGTTGCGTAATTTGTTATTCAACACTATGTTATTTGGATGGATATAATGATGAGTAATATGTATATAAATAATTAAAATAACATGATAATTTCTCTGTAAAATTAATATACCATCCAATTCCACACCTTTAAGGAAATGATATTGTCGCTCGTGCGTACGTACGAATTACCGTCTCCATGACGTGATGTGATTCATTTCCACGTTCACCATTCATCGATGATTATAAAAATATATATTACTAATAAGTATGTAATATATGACATAATAATGCTACTGGAGATATATATATATATATATACTTAAATATATCTTATTCACTTAATTCCGTTCCACATGAAAGGAAAATGGAAACAACGTTTATGTGTACGTACGGACTACCGTCTCCATAGACGATGTTTTTCATTTCATATATATGTCTATTATACATATTTATATTCTAAATATATATTATATAAAAATCATGTTCTATATTCTGGAAGTATTTAAATCTTGGTCTAAGTGATATAATCAAGAGTAACAAGTTATAACACGTAAGATAAAGAAAGCGATTATTACCTGAAATGTTAATTTAACATGGAAATTATTATAAAATGGGTAGTATAAAGTCACAAATGAATCATGTATGGTATCATAAATATTAATATTGTTCTGTTATAATTTAATAACATACTAATATCTTCACACAGGAGGTTAAACTTACCCTCAACTAAAGGAAAGTGCAAGGTGAGCAGTTTTCATCTCACTCCTTATTCCCATGAGATTCATGCCATATTGCCACTATTACCTTTTGTGTGGTGTATTTACTGCCCATAATTGTATTATTTGTGTAATAAGATTTAAATTATGTGTATTTACATATTAATTTTATGATACTTCTTTCATGGGGTGTATGTTTCGTATGTTACCAAATTGGTAAAGGTTAATTTCACAATGTCATTATTTTCTGAGGTTGTTTTTACGTAAGTATCTGATGGGACATATTTATGATCCATGTCAATGTTTCATGAAAGAGTTTTCAAAGGGATTATTTTAAGGGAATTTTTTACTAAAAAATCATTTCAAATGTTTTAAATATTTATTATTCTAAATCTTTCTCATTAATTTCCATGTCTTCAAAATGTTTTTAAGGATTTATTTATATGGACATTAATGTTTTTTTAAATGTTAATTCCTTTCAAAAGTTTAAAATATATATGGAACACTTTGATTCAAAAATGTCTTTAAATTTCATCCTTTCTAAATTGTGTGACTTTTAAATGTTTTCATGAAAATGGATTTTTCTCTCAAAGAGTTTTACAAATCATTTTCATCTATGTCAAAATCCTTTAATGGATTTTAAACTTGTTTTGAAGTTGATTTATCATGATAAAAATCTTCCATATTGTATTGAAGGTTTTGTGATATGTTTGAATATGTATGTGTTATTTTTATACCATTCATATTTTATGGGTAAAGTATTGAAATTTCGTATGATAGTTTTAATACGAATATTTATGTTATGTTTAAAACTTTTCATACGAGGAATGCATTAGACTTAGTAAGTGATGGGTGGAGCCCGCTATAGCTCCTTGATGTATCGATATGTCTCATGAGACAAACTAGTGTCTTGGAATAAGGACTTGACAAAATCTTATGTGTAGTATTGGCACAAGGCCTTGACTATGTGGTTATGATAGTCTGGCATTATGCATTACATCATTATGAAAGTGGCTATTGATATTGCATGTCATTATTCGACTAGTAGAGTATCAATGTGAGTAAGTAAATGAAATTATTTTGATTTATATTTTCCATATTATGATAAATTTTATGTTAAAAAGGCTTTTGTTTTAGTTTTATACATTGCCTTAAATGTTTATGCTTATTTATGAAAGTTTCTGCTATATTTATTACCCTTATTGAGCATTTGAGATCACCCCTTTATATGTTTTATTTTTTTCCAGGATTCTAAGAAGTCTATTGTGATTGGTATGCAGGGTTAAGCCAAGGAAATAATGGTGTTCATAAAAGTTTATTTATGTTGTTTTGTATGTTATAAAGTGTAATGTAACATTCATGTATATAATCTATTTTCCAAGATTTCTAAACCGATCGGTCCTTTGGGACTTGATTCCTTGTAATCATGACAATGTATTAAAATAATGCGCTGACTCTGGGTAACTGGGGTCGGGGTGTTACAGTTGGTATCAGAGGAAGTTTAGCAATAACATTGGTAACTAGATTTAGATAAACTCTGATTAGAGGATATTACCCTAAGATATATTTTGAGGATTAGTATAGAAGAACTTCCTAGAATTTTGATAATGTAGAGATTTTGTGAGTTTTCAAAGAAGATACATCCTTGTCTGGATATGAGTATGTAGAGGCGGCTTTGGAACATATGTACCTAGGGGTAAAACCTGAAAACACCGCTTTGATCTAGACTGGAACGGGAACTGGTGCACGACAACAGGCCTTGCTCCACTCTTGGTTACGACACTCCCGAGGGATATGCTTTGGATAATTCTCATTTTCTTTAAAATTCATTGAGAAGGATTTACGAGTATATATATCCTCAAAGAATATATTTTTATAGATTATATCCATAAAATATTCAATTTATGTTAGGTATTTTACATGTTTGGAATTATGAATTGCGATTCATAAACTGACCTAGTGTATGCCATTGTTTAGAAATGGCACCCAGTAGAACGAATGAGAACTCCAACAATACATATGATCCAAAGAGTTAGAAGGATCATATCTTTCACGGTATTAATCCAATATTTAGAAGGTAAATAGTCTCCCATGTATTCTCTATATATGAAGAAATAATATCTTATGTTAATAAGATAAGTAAATAATTCTCTAAATCCTATGGCTTTAAAGGGAAGCCAGAGAAGAAAAGAATGGTAGAAAGAAATATGGATAAAGGGAATAAGGGAAAGAAGGATTTTCCAATATGTGATAAATGTGGAATGAATCACCTTAGTAAATACTTGAAGGGAATGAGAGTTTTTTTTATTGTGGAGAAAAAGGAAACCAAGTACGTGATTTCAAGGGTAAGAAAAAGTTTTCAAATATAAAATGCTTCATCTGCAAGGCGTTGAGACGCTACGCGAATCAATGTCCCATTCATAAGAGTATACCTCAAATGATGTTATTAGATAATAATCAAGTTATGATACTACCTTAGATGAAGAGGAATGACTAGTGTTCTTATATTTTTATTATATAATTGTTTCATTTGAGTGTTGTATCAACAGAATACTGGTTACATGAATTATGGAGATAAATAAGGATTGTACTATAGTACTATTTTATTGAGGATTTGAGATTATATGGTTCTAAGAAAAGTGACTTAATAGTAAGGTACACTTTTCGGAAAATACATGGTTGAAGGAAAGGAAATATTTAATACGGTCCTAATAATGAGGAAGTGATTTTGGAATAAGAGATGGTTGATTTTTGTAATTTAGGATGTTGCGGTGTTGTAAAAGAATACATGATGAAGGCTTTCACATGTTATTACATGGAAAAAAGGATCCTCATTATGGTTACCTTCCTTATAAATTTTGGACTGAGAATTTGGATATAAGTATTTTGGATAATTCTAAAGGCTGTAATGGATTAATTTTGAAATTGGATACTATTGTTAATGTTATTTTTGGATTTCCATAAAAAGGACAACCCGGAGGTCGGGCAGCTACCCATCACGTCCGGTAAGGCTGTGATACTTGAACCCGCAATCGAAGGGAGACAAGGGTGTATCACCTATCACTGACCCACGTGATGTCCTAGATTGAATAATGTAGTTTTTTTAAAGGGTCTGGTAGATGAATTATAAATTCATTTTTTTGGAACTCTAAACGAATAGGATAAATAGAATATTTTTTAAGTTCTATTATCTTTTAGAGTGAAAGATGAGTTTGTGGTAGAAATTAGTTGAAGGATGAAACTATACTTGTCAAGTATATATATATATATATTTCTCTTATTTTATGGATAAATTAATTATTAAAATTTATGGAAGGGATCTTAAAACCAAAAATTTGTTATCCTAATACCTTACGTTTTGTTGAACCGATGGTATTTTAAATCATTAAAGATTGGTGGCTTCGTGGCCCACAATTATACAATTATTTGTGATTGATGAACTCAATCACTCCCAATAAATATTTATGTTTTCCCTCCAATTATGTGTCTCTAATTTCCACCAATGTTCTCCTAATCGAGATCATAATTTGGTGGTGACTTTTTCATTCCCCTTTTCCTATTATTGAGAATAAATTTTATTAACCCAATTTCTTGATGTGGGTTTTCCCACAAAGGAATATTCTATTTTAAACGTTTTATTTTCAAATAACAATTTCAAATTTCTAGGATTCAATTTATAGGAGGGATGAATGTAACACCCCAAGATTTCATAGTACGTTATTTCTTTAAAGTAATTCAATAACTTGCACTACACGCAACACCGAGTTCAAGCGCACCACGACTTACCAAACTATCCGTTCAAAAGAGGTTATAAATAATATTAACTGAATTTTGAACTATATACAATCCTTATAATTTTAGAATCCATATTATGAGTTTCTTAGACATAATGTTAGAACTAATTCATTTTTTTCAGATAAAAGAAGTATTTTTCAAAAAATGCAGTTTTACCGCCTTTTAATGGTGAAACCTTTTTAAATCCAATATTTGAAAATTTTATATATTCATTTTGACAAAATAAACTTCTTCTTTAGAATCGGGACATATGAATTTAGTTTCAATAAATTTTTGGTGTTATTCTGATAACTTTCATTTTGGGTGAATAGTGAAAAAAACTATATTTTAACTGAAAAGAACTTTTTTAATCAAAATAATTTATAGTGTTAAATTATACAATTTAATGGTTTGGAAGTACAAATAGATTATATTTTTACCATTTAATCCAATTCTGGACATTGTAAGTAATTTCAATTTGAAATTGGAAATAAACAAGTGTCAATCTTTTGATAGTTATTATTTCTTAAAAATACGCCTTTTGGTTTTGACAATGGGAATTAATTTTAAATTAATTAATGAAACTTATATGTTTGGAATTTTGTAAAATAGGCTTCATTATTTAATTATAAATATAAAAATTAGCTTAGGGTTAATTTTTGGTATTTTTTTGAAAACTTTCAATTTTTGATGAATAGTGAAAAAACAATGAGTTATTATTTAAAACCGAATTATTATTTAAATAATTATTTATTTAATTTCAATTTATTTTAGGTAAAAATAGATACATAATACCTATATAATTTCAATGTAATTAATTGGAGTCATTTTATTATAAGGTTAGATATATAAAAAGTTTATCGAACTTTTTACCGTATTTTACCCACCTCCTAGGAGCATTTGCAAATTTACGTAAAACTTAATTTTACCGCTTCTGTGAGTTGAATTTTGAAAATCCGAGAGACACGGTTAATATCAATTTGTAAAATGTGGTTCAATAAGATAAAAATATTTTTTTGGTGAATAGTAACCTTTTACTTTTATTTACCATGGTTAAAAGTAAATAGGGTAATTAAGGGTAAAAATGATATTATTATTACCCTAACACATGTCCTAATTCTATTTGATAAGTGTAATTAGAACAAAAACAACCTTAGGAATAAAATATGACCCTTTAGGTGCACTTGGATCAGATTAAGATATTTATTATTATTTTATTTAAAGAAGACTTAAAAGAGTTAAAATCAAAGTTTAATAACTAAACCATTTTTAATATAGGGTTATACATAAAATAAATTAGACTATAAATATTTATTAGAAATATAAAATTATTTCCTACATAATTTAATTTTATTTATAATTTTTAGAGATTAAATAATTAAATGTATTAATGACACAATGATGATGCAGTAATTACCTTATTAATGATAGAATCAAATAAATGGTATTATAAATATTAAAGTAAATACAATTTCAAAATTTTTATGACATCCACGAATTTTATAGGTTAATATTACATGGAACGATTGATTCAATGTATTTTTTTTGAATTAATCATGCTTTTATTATTTTATCAAAAAAAAATACCAAATAGTGTAAAAATTGACATAAAATAGCTTTTTAAAAAAATATTATTTTATTAATTGATATAATAGTCCTAAAAATCTAAGGTTCGTCCAAAGGACTTATATAATAATATATATTACATTAATGAACCAATTGGGGTTCTATTTGTAGTATATAGTACGTTTATTAACCATATAGTTTAAGAATACAAGATGACACTTTAAAAGTTAAATTATTTAACATAGAGTTAAATCTAAATTATAAGGTTCAAATTGTAACCTAAACATGTCTAAAACATATTGGTTGAGGGTATTTAGACCCATCCCCACCCTAGCATTTAAATAAGTCACTTTAGAGCCATTATAAACCGAATATTAATTTATTACAAACATTTTCATCTATGTCAAATTCCTTTAATGGATTTTAAACGTGTTTGAAGTTGATTTATCATGATACAAATCTTCCATATTGTATTGAAGTTTTTGTGATATGTTTCACTGTGGATGTGTTATTTTTATACCATTCATAGTTTATGGGTAAAGTATTGAAATTTCGTATGCTAGTTTTAATAAGAATGTTTATGTTATGTTTAAACCTTTTCATATGAGGAATGCATTGGACATAGTAAGTGACGGATGGAGATCGCTATAGATCCTCGATGAATAGATAGGTCTCATGAGACAAACTAGTGTATTGTCACAAGGCCTTGACAAAATATTATTTGTAGTCTTGGCACAAGGCCTTGACTATGTGGTTATGATAGTCTGGCATTACGCATTCCATTATTATGAAAGTGGATATTGATATTTCATGTGATTATTCGACTAGTAGAGAATCCATTTGAGTAAGTAAATGGAATTATTTTGAATTATATTTTCTATATTATGATGAAGTTTATGTTTAAAAGGCTTTTGTTTTGGTTTTATATATTTCCTTAAATGTTTATGCTTATTTATGAAAGTTTCAGCTGTATTGCTTACCCTTACTGAGCATTTGGGCTCACCCCTTTCTATGTTTTATTTTCCCTAGGATTACAAGAAGTGTATTGTAATTGGTATGCAGGGTTATGACAAGGGAATAATGGCGTTCATAAAGGATTATTTATGTTTTTTTGTATGTTATAAAGTGTATTGTAACATTCATGTATGTAATCTATTTTCCAAGACTGCTAAACCGATCGGTCCATTGGGACTTGATTCCTTGTAATCATGCCAATGTATTAAAATAATGCACCGACTTTGGGTAATTGGGGTCGGGGTGTTACTCTAGAAGTTAGGAGTAAAGGACTGAGCTGGATCTCAGGATGCTCATGGAGATCACCCTTATGTATTTGTTATATTTTATTTATTATTGTACTGTGTTGTAAATTATGCTGTATTGTTTATTTCTTTCAATTAAGTATCATCACCATGAAATGCATTCATCTGTTATATAATATAGTATTAACCACATTTACTAGATTTTTGATTATTATCTTTCACTACTTTTTCAATTATTTATTACTCTTTTCTACTACTGTCTATTCTTGGTATGATTACAATAACTAATATTCTATTAATCATTGTGTACAATCTGATTTATGTGGGAATAGTCTCCCCATAGACACACTCTAGGACCTCTCTACTAGTCAATATCCTCTGGCATTCAGGGAGATGTCCTTGAGGTCACATGACCCACCATTCCATCCACCATCTTAGAGGTGAGCTGGGTCTGGACGTTATGCCTTTGGGCCACCATCATATTAGGCTTGTAAGGTAAAATTATAATTTTAATTAGTCCTCATGGTTTCATGAAATATTATATGGGATGTATAAGTCTTTACCCACTAGTGTGCCTTGTGTGTGTGTGATATTTAGTTCCCTCAACCTGAATAAGGATTATTATTACAGACTAGATGATACCTATGTGGTACCACAATGCATATACATACATACATACATACATACATACATACATACATATATATATATATATATATATATCATTTTTTGGGTGCTTCAACCCATGACCATCAATAAATTTTTCTAATGTTGATGACTGATTGTGGTGTTTTCGGGCGTAGTGGATCACCATTGTGTATAAGTTTCATGGGTGATTCTTGTGGAAGTTGATTATTTAATGAAGCTGAGCTAGTGATTCAGAATAGTCAATAATGACATGGGTGGTCATTAATATGAAATTAGCCACAATTTTTTATTAGATATTCAGTGTAAGGTAATGGTCAGATGGGGGAATGAGAATCCATGGTATTTTTGATTTAGGGTAATGCGGTTTCTGGTAGGGAATAAACTTGTTTGAATAAAAAAATAAATCATAATTGGGTCTATGGGAATTTTATAAAAGCATGGACTCCTTTGGCTTAAAAATTTTCCTTTAGGGAATAAATCATGGAAACATTAGTCCACTCATGAAATTTAGACCATACAAGAAAATTAATTTGTAATAATGGGATACCTTTGGAGAGGACCAGTATTTTGGGGGAGTGATGAATGGATTTTCAAGGGGCCTTATCAAACATAATTAAATTTACTTGTAATGGAGCCTAGTGGATCACCAGTGTTGTCTCTCAAGGATTTGGGTATTAAGATATTCACTACCTCAATAAATTATATATATATATATATATATATATATATTTTCTTTTTTACCTTTTTAAAAAAATAGATAAAATCAGTCTTTTTTAATTGATGAATGAAAATAAGCAAAAAATAAAAATAATGATAGTTATAGGATTAATTTAGAAAATACACATGGTGATAAGGATGAATTATAATGGGATATATCAATTTTTTTACTTTTTTTATTAATAATATAATTCAATGATCAGGATCAATATAATTATCCCTCCCTATTTTATTTTTGTAGAAACACTAATATGCTCGAGAGATCCATAAAAAATAGTAATCCCATGTGTTATGATCAATGATTGGGAAAGAGAATTCCATAATATTGTTAATGGTCCTACTAACACATCTGGAATAAATCATTTATCATTCATACTTTCAAACCATATCACTCAACTGTTATGAAGTGTGGATCTAATGGAGGGATACATTGAAGTGAAATAGTTGGAATAATTTAACATTATTAATGGATTTTAGAGTGAAAAATTTCTCATCGAAACTCCAACCTAACTCTTTCACTATAATTAGAGAGGATATAGATTAAGAAATAAATTCATAAATCTTGGAATGCCAATGTGATTCCCCTTAGACAACCCACAATGGGTTCATTCTTAATGATAAAAAATATTATGATCATTGAGATGTCACCAAGGTGAGAAGCACAAAGAAATCAAGGGATAATATAATGACACAACAAAAATAACATATAATAGGATTGAAATTTAATTAAAATAATGGTAACTATTGAGGGTTTTATGATATAATTGGAAGGATCTGAATAATTTGGAAAATGGGGGATAAAGAATATTTATAAATTTCAATAATTATTTATCTATTGAAAATTAGTTCAACGGTCTCTAGTGAACTCACATTCCCTTGGATTGTTTCCAAATGTTAAATATGATGGTGAATATGGAAACAAATTTATCTTCTTATTGATGAAACTCCCTCTCGTGATTGAGTTTAGTACATCTTTGAGAATAATCCAAGTGGTAGAACTTTGGTGCATCGATAAATAGTAAATATCAGGTGATGGTAAGATGCATTCACATGATGAGTATAAATAATTCACATGTTATAGATGGTTTAAATGTTATGTACAATTGGAATTTTCCTACTTGAATGGTGGGATTCAATGGAGCTATATAGGGTTTCAATACACTAGTACTTGAAATGGGATGAGAATCTATCATGTGCATGAGTTCTATTAGATGGAAGATCACATTACCTTGGATTCATACCTACAAAAAAATTAACATACATTTATTAAGGGATTAAGTAAAATAACACATGCACTTGAGCTGGTGTAATTTAGATGAATCTGGCATGGGATACATGGAGCCTTGGTGGAGAGGATCTTGGTAGGGCTTGGAGTTTGGGTGGTAAAATAGAATATATTGATCCTCCAGTTGGACTCATCAGTGGATGAAAAGGGTTTCATATTCATTTGTATTTGGTCTCACATAGATCCTGCTAGATCATCAAGCATTGGAAAAATAGATTCTAAGGGCTGAAGAACACGACACTTCCTGATCATTTGTTGAAGGGAAGATCTTCTTGGGAGCCTTAGTGGAGTGATGGTGAAAATTGGAGTTTCTTAGGGAATTATGGAATGATGTAGAGTTGATTCCTCAAAGATATAACAGGTTCAAGTGTGTATCTTTCAAGCACCATGTGTTCATAGCTCTTCAAAAAAAAAAACTGATCAATTGATAAGTCTTAAATCCTTCATAGTTTTCATCCCCTCTTACAGAACACAAAAATAAATCATCAAACTCAATTCTCTAGATGAAAAAGTATATCTCAAACTATGAATCATCTATATTCATTATTGATATTTAAAAATGAGGCTTCTTGCATCGGCTACAAGTGTCCATATTTGAGCTTGTCAGTAGAATTTTTTTATTGAGGATGGTTCATCGCCCTTATTTTGACAAGTTAGGAAGGTTATGGTAGGCAATGGTATGTGGTTGGAGTCTATCTCCTCTATAAAAACTAGTGGATGAATGGGGAAAGAGGGATGGAATGGGTTATAAAAGGATTCTCTCCCCTATGGTGGATCTCATCAGCTTCACCGATCTTCTCATCACCATCAATTATTTAAGTGTGGTATTTTGTGTGTTTCTTTCCCCACATATATAGGATAGATATTTATGAGGGTTTTCACCTTGTAATAGTTATGAAGTGTGTACCCAATTTTACCCATAGCGATCCTTTTATTTTCCCATTTAAGGGGGGGGGGGGTTCCACATTATATTCGTATAATTTATTTACTCATTTTTCATGTTATTTTATCCTGTAATTATTTTTTCACTGGTGGTACAATTATTTATATTCCCAAAATGTGGTATTAGAGAATGGTTATGGCTTAGTGTTGTTCAATATTTTGGTATTAATAATTCTCATAAATTTGAGTATACTCTGCGATCACTAATTTGGTTGATCATTCACTTGATTTTTTTGATATTATTAAATACACACTTGTGAAACATGGGAGGTTATATACTCGAGGCATGTCTATATGGAGAAAAAAAATTCATGATTAAATAATTTTGGGGGAATAAATTTTAGTTGTGGAAAATGAATATTCAAGCAGTGTTTTGGAAAGATAATTACTGACTTTTAATTGGTGATAAACCAGCTGATGCGATGATAGAGTGTGGTTCTAGTGGGAACCATAATCATGACATGGAAAGAAACGTGGTGAGTAATTATATAGATATACTAGTAAGTTAAGTGACAAAAACTATTGGAATAAGGAAACATCTCAGTGATGAATTCATAATCGACTCAGGAGAAACATGTGACCTGAATTCTTAACGGGAATAGTTTGATCAGTATGAAACTACCATAGAAGGGATTTTGAAAATGGGTAAAGATCACAACATGAATATCATTTTAATTGGTTACATCAAATTCAGGATGTATGATGTCATAGTACAAACTATACAAGGAGTATTTCATGTGTAGGGAATAAGGAATAACATCTTTTATTTATGAAATTTTGATAATATCATATGAAAGACTCACACTAAGAATGGATTGATGAGAATTGTGAAGGGATTTATTATGGTAAATAAATTAGAGAAAATAAAAAAACCTATAAATGATTATGGGTGAAACATAAAAGAAGGTAGAGATATTTGTCACATTAACTACCTTGATGTAAGCGTTGATGACATTATGGAATCATAAGATTGGTCATATGTCAGAATGATGCATGAAGATTCTTTACAATAAGAAGTTGTTTCGAAGGATTTAAAAGGTATACAAACCATTTTTTAATCATTTTTTGAGAAATAAACATAGGTTAATGTTCTGGACATCAAGAACAATAAGTAAAGAGATATTAGAATTGATATATTCTGTCATTTGGAAAGCACCCGTTATATCCTGGTGAAGAGCAAGGTATTTATTATCCTTCATTGATGATTATTTCAAGATATGGTGGATGTACCAATTAAATTGTAAATATTATGTTTTTGAAATATTGAAAACATTAAAATCCCATAAAGAACTTGAATCTGGAAAGAAGATCAACTTTTTGATGAATGAAAATAGTGGAGAATATACAAGAGAGGTGTTTAATACATTCTACAAACATGAAAAAATTTAGAGACAGTTCACAGTGGCATACACTCCTCAAGACAATGTAGTGGTAGGGAGGATAAATAGAACCCTATTATATAGAATATGGGATATGTTGAAGACTATAAGAATTTCCAAAATATTCTGGGTAAAAGTAGTGAATACCGCATGTTATGTGATTAACTGATCTACTTAAATGATGATTGATCTAAAGGCACCAATAGAGATGTTTACTAGTAAACCCACTTACTATTCTCAGTTTAATATTTTTTTAAGTCTTTCATATGCATTTTTTAATTTCTATTAAAGATCAATGTTGGATTCGAGATCCAAGAAATGTAACTTCTAGAGGCACACTGATTGTGTGAAGGGGTATCACTTATTGGACCCCACATCACAAAAACCTATCATCTATAGAGATTTAATTTTTGCAGAATGAAAGGTGAAAATGAAAATTTATGGTTACATTGAGAAATATAATATAAAAACAAAAATATTATTGTTGGAGGAAAAATCCTAGGAAGAACCAATTTACACTAAGGCATTACCAGAGCATGAAGATCAAGTAACTGTTGAGTCTGGACCACGATAGTGAACTTAAGAGAAAAGAGAAACAGTATGGAAATCAGACTATGTGACTGAGAGAAATATTGTGTACTATGTATTGATAGAGGATAGAGAGCCATATTATTTTTTGGAGGTGATACATAATCCAAATGCATCCTAATGGATGAGGGAGATACCAGAGGAACATGATGACCTATACAAGAACAAGACTTGGAATCTTGTTCCATTACCTCATGAAAGGAAGCCTATAAATAACAAATGGGTCTCTAAGACCAAGTGAGATGGAATGATCCAGGAAGAAGGATATTTTGAAAGACTACTGGTCAAATTATATTCTCATAAGAAATGTATTGATTTTAATGATTTTTTTTCTAATGTTGTTAGGCTGGAGACTTTCCTGATAGTTCATAAGATATGTGATACATACAGTTTAAATCTGGAGAAGTTGAATGTGAAGAGAACTTTTATCCATGGTGATCATGATTAAGAGATATATATGCTCCAACCAGAAGGCTTTACAAAAAAAAGAAGACAGAACTTGGTTTTCAGGTTAAAAAAATGACATTGTAGTCTCAAGAAGTTAATGAGGTGTCAGTATAAGAAATTTTATTCCTATATCAAGATCCTTGGATACAAAAGACATCATTTATATCATTGTGACTTTCTTAGGGGTGTGTATGGTAATGATTTCATCATTCTTCTGTTGTATGTGGATTAAATGTTGGTTGGAGGCCCAAAAAGTGATCAGATCCATGAGATAAATAAACAGTTGGCTATGGAGTCTGATATGAAGGACTTGGGACCATCAAACAAGATTCTTGGGATGCATATTTACTGAGAAAAAATATTGGGAATATTTTTCTATCACAAAATAATTAATTATAGAAAGTATTGAAGTAATTAAACATGCTAGACGGTATTCCAATATCTACACCTCTTCCTTTTAATTGGATGTTATATACTACAATCTTTCCTACCAGAGATGCAGAGAGGATTGTTATGTCTCAAGTACTATATGAGTTAGTAGTGGGGAGTCTAAAATTTTATATTTCTTGTACTAGACAAGACATTACACATGTAGTGGGATCATTTAGTTGATAAATGGATAATCCAGAATAGGATCATTGGAGAATAGTAAAGAGGATCCTAGGATACATCAAAGAGACCTTAGATGATATATTATGTTATGAAGGATCATATTTCCTTAATAGAGGATATCTTGATTCAGAATTTTCTAGAGATTATTTTCACGACTCATCCCATAAGGCTTGAACGTGACTACCCCACCTTGAATTCCATAGGCCAGGGGTTAGTGACTAGAACCTAAATATAACGACCCATACTTTACATACATTTTTATTACTTTATAATTGAATCACACTTATTAAAACATATAACAAAACAAGGAAAAGACTGTATAGGTATAGAGTCTTTAGAAACTGGGAAACATAAACAACTGGTTCATAAATTATCTACACTGTCTCCCTTTTATTTTATCATATCTAGAGTCCCTTTTGGAATATCTTACTTAATAACCTTCTTCCTGACCTGGGGAAAGAAAAAAAACAAAAGGGTGAGCCCAAATGCTCAGTAAGGGTAAACAAAAAAAATATCAATCACATCATATTCATAAGAACATAACATTTTGGAAATCTTAACCTGCAAAAGAGATCATAATATCATAATCATGGGATAAATCATAGTAGTGAAATGTAATCCCAATAATCATAACATAAAACATGAAACTTTGTGGCATACACACATAATCATAGAGAATCATTTCTTAGTAGTCAAGACTCATTTCCAAGACTATCTTAGCAGACAAAGTCCATTTCTGAACCGAGTTCATTCCTCATTTCAGTCCTGTTTCACTGAACTGGTTTAACCTACCATTCCAGCCATTTCTATCTCATGAGATATAAATCTTTACCCAATTCATTGGAGGGAGATATAGGTCCCACCCATCTCATAATGAAACCATTCTTAGGTGTGCCACAAAATCATAAATCATACATCATAGCATAACCCATGTAATAAAAATGGGAATCTTGAACATCATGCCATCATAAAATAATACATATAAGATAAAAGGACATCATAAAAATAATTCCATCATAACATAATCAAATAAATGTAAAAATAGGGATAGAAACATAACCCTATATTATCTTATATGGAAAATAATTTTGATAAAACACTTGAACTTCATTCTTGAGGAAAATATCTTTTCTACTTCAAAAACATTTTTTTCCTTTATTAACATGTCATACAATTTTAAACTAAAATAAGTTGATTAAAAATAAACTTGAAAACTTGTAAAGGAAGCTTCATGGAAATAATTTTCTAAAAATCCATTCATGCTGTATAAGTTAAAAAAACATTCTTCTCGTACTTTGGCTGGAAAAGTCAAAAAGTACCTCGTACTAAAAATGACAAAAGAATCCTTTCATATCTTTTACTAAAAACTCACCAATGGGTAGAAATGGATTTAAAATTTTTTATGTGGATGGAAATAATATTACATATTGAGGAAGCATGGATGTGGATGATAAATATTCCCCAGTAAATTCTGAATTATAAACAATCTCGGATAAAAATGAGATTGTTAGATTTTCCCTTACCTTAGGTCCGATTTGCTTCGTACATGTCCGAACCTCTAGTATAATGATTTATATAATGTTATTGACTTATTCTAGAATCTTAATCATTGTTATGATATCATATATGGTTATATTCTTAGCTTCTTATTAGTAATATTTCATTACTACTTGTAATTCAGGTGTTTATTACTTTTTGTTCTTATGTGTGTTTTGTCAAATAAATTTTTATTCTTCTTTTTAGGTTATAGATAACTCATTTCCAGAATATTATTAGTGTAATATATATCATATTCATTCATTCAATTCATTTATATAATCATTATGCAATGAATATCATGTAGAACGAGTCGCATCACATCGTGGAGACGGTATTCCGTACGTACGCACGAGCAATGATATCGTTCCCATGATCGTGGAATTGTATTGGATTGTATGTATACTATTTCAGAATCAATATCAATTTACAATAATCATATATGGTTATTATTTACACAATTATACCCATCCAATTAAGGTGGTGGTGTAAAATAGATTACACCACGGCGTGGAGATGGTATTAGGTACGTACACACACGCGGTGATTTCGTTTTCCATAGGATGGATAGATGGTGAAATAGGGTTGATTCATACTTATAATAACATATCAGTATATGAGTGATACTTATGTTATTACTTCATAATGAAACAACTACAGAAGTATAATTAGAAGAAGAAATAAAGTTGAAAGAATTGGTAACGGACATTACCTCTTCTTTGAAGCGCCTCTTTGAGACCTCCTCTTAGGGCACTAAAATTGGTCTTTGAAGAAGACCAGGACCTCTAGGATGTTTCTAGGGAAGGTGAGAAGAGAATTTTTCAGGGGTTGGCCGAGAATTAAGGCTCAAAGTGGTGTGAGAAAGAGAGGGAGGAGGTGCCCTTTTATAAGGGAGGAGAGGGGCACCTTTGGAAAAATAAAAAAAAATATTTTATTATAAAGTCTTATTTGGTTTTTAATAGATCCAAATTGATTAATTTTTAATCTAAGGTGGGGATGGGTCTAAATCCTATCATCCAATAGAATTTAGACAAGTTTAGGTTTCTATTTTAACCTTATCATTTATATTTAACTTTAAGTTAAATAATTTTACTTTTACCGTGTTTTCTTGTTTTCTTACACTATAAGGTTAATAAACTTACAATAACAAGCCAAACGAACCCCAAGTTTTTTATTATTAATATATATAAAATTAGATAAGTCATTTGGATGAAAATTATATTTTTAGGAATAAAATAACAATTAATAATATAATATTTGTTTTAAAAACTATTTTATGTCAATTTTGACACTATTTGGTAATTGATTTTTGTGAAAATCATAACACAAATATTAGTTCGAAAAGTTAATTAAATAAATACTAACATGTCATATTAACCTATAAAATTATTATAATCCATAAAAAGTCTCAAATTACATTTATTTACTTATTTATAACATCAATTATGTTAATATTTCATTAATAAGATAATTACTGCATCATCATTGTGTCATAAATAAATTAAATTATATAATGTCTAAAAATAATAAGTAAAATAACATTATTTAGGAAATCGTTTTATCTTTCTAATGAATATTTATAGTCGAATTTATCTTATGTATAACCCTATATTAAATTTTTTTAGTTATTAAACTTTGATTTTAACTATTTTAACTATTCTTTAAATAAAATAATATTAAATGTCCTAATCTAATCCAAGTGGACCTAAATGGTCATATTTTATTCCTAACGTTGTTTTTGGTCGAATTAAACTTATCCAATAGAATTAGGACATGTGTTAGGGTAAAAATAATATCCATTTTACCCTTAATTACCATATTTACTTTTAACCGTGGTAAAAAAAGTAAAAAGATACTATTCACCAAAAATTATTTTCATCTCATTGAATCAATTTTTAGTCCTTGATATTAACCGTGTCTCTCGGATTTTCTAAATTCCACTGACAGAAGCAGTAAAATTACATTTTATGTGAATTTGCAAATTCTCCTAGGAGGTGGTTAAAATACGGTGAAAAGTTCAATAGAATTTTTATATATCTAAAATTATTATAAAATGAATCCAATGAATTACATTGAACTTATATAGGTATTATGTATCAATTTTTGCCTAAAATAAATTTAAATAAAATAAATAATTATTTAAATAAAAGGTCGTTTTTTAAATAGTAACCTAGTGTTTTCACTATTCATCAAAAATTGAATGTTTTTAGAAAAATACCAAAATTTCACCCCAAACTAATTTTGATATTCCAAATCCAAAAATGAAGTCCATTTTGAAAGATTAAACGTACAAAATTTCAAAAAGTAGGAATTATTATTCATAACAACTAGTTTTAATAATATTTTAATAGCATATCGTTGTTTAGTGAAACTCGGTATTGTGTTCGACGCAAACTATCGATGAAGGTCGCGATTGCGTGTAAAGCAAGCCAAGCTAGTGTTGTGTGTAGTGAAAGATTCCTTTGATTATTCATATAACATAAAAAAAATATTTCTCATTAAAATCTTGGGTGTTACATTCTACCCCCTTTAAAATGAATTTCACCCTCAAAATTCATCACTTTGTAACAAATAGATGAGGATACCTCTCCCTCATCATATCCTCAAGATCCCATGTAGCTTCTTCTAATTGGTGGTTTCTCCATAAAACATTCACCAAGAGAGTGGTCTTGTTCCGTAGGACTTTTTCGCTACGATCCAGAATCTCTATTGGCTATTCTTCATAAGAAAGATCTTGCTCCAGCGGTACAACTTCTGAGCTGAGTACATGTGAAGGATCGGGTATGTACTTTCTCAGGAGAGATACATGGAACACATCATGACTTGAGAGAGATTCAGTGGAATCTCCAATCGGTATGCTACCTTCCCAACACGATACAGTATTTCAAAAGGACCGATATACCTAGGGCTCAGCTTTCCCTTTTTCTAAATCTCATTACTCTCTTCCAAGGAGATATTCGTCAGAACAGTTAATCACCCACTTCAAACTCTAGGTATTTTCTTCGGTTGTTGGCATAACTTATTTGTCGACTCTGAGCTGCTCTTATGTGTTGTTGAATAGATCGGACCTTTTCTGCCATCTCATCAACAAGATCAGGTCCTAATAGCTTTCTTTCCCCTACTTCATCCCAGCAAGTTTGAGTCCTGCATTTCTTTCCATAGAGAGCTTCAAATGGATCCATCTGAATACTGGATTGAAAGATATTATTACAATAAAATTCCACAAAATGTAGGTGTTGATCCCAACCACCTTTGAAATCTATAGAGCAAGCTCTCAACATATCTTCTAGAGTTTGGATTGTCCTCTCAGAATGACCATCTGTCTGAGGATGATAAGTAGTGTTGAAACTCAACTCTGTATCCAGAGTATGCTGAAGACTTTTCCAAAACTTTGAGGTAAACCTCGGATCCCGATCAGATATAATAGAAAGTGGTACTCCATGCAATCTTACCACTTCCTTTACATATACCCTGGAAAGCTGATCTAGAGATAAATCCTCTCTAATGGCAATGAAGTGTGCAGACTTTGTAATATGATCAACTATGACCGAGATAGCATTATTGCCTTTCGATGTTTTAGGAAGTCTAGTGACAAAGTCCACAGGGATTTTTTCCCATTTCCATTCAGGTATGGGTAATGGTTGTAAAATCCCCTTAGACTTCTGTCTCTCAGCTTTAACTTACTGACAAATCAAGCATCGAGAGACATATTCAGCAACATATCTTTTCATGCCATCCCACTAGAAGTACTCTTTCAGGTCCCTATACATCTTCGTGATTCCAAGATTAATAGGGAATGAAGAACTATGAGCCTCATCCAGCAGATCCTTCTTTAATTCTGGGATGGGAGGAACAAAAACCCGATTCCTGAACCTTATTATTCCATCAAAATCAAGGTTGAATTCAGGAACATTTCTCACCTTCTTTTGTAACTCTACATCTTCTTTCTGTGCCTCTTTAATCTTCACATGTGTAGATAGTTGAACATTAATTTGAGAAAGATACGATGTTTCCCCTTCCATTATAATTCCAAGATCCATCCTTTTAAATCCATAAATATTAAATCTTTTGTGATCCTCATCATGATAAGCTAGCATGGTCTTGTCGACTTAATGCATCTGCCACCTTTTTTGCTTTCCCAGGGTGGTAATGAATTGAGCATTCGTAATCCTTAATCTGCTCCAACCATATTCTTTGGCACATATTCAGCTCCTTTTGTGTGAAAATATACTTTAAACTTTTATGATCAGTATAAATATCACACCTTTATCCATAAAAATAATGCCTCCAAATCTTTAATGTAAAGATTACCACAGCTAACTTCAAATCATGAGTTGGGCAATTTTGCTCATGGATTTTTAACTGCCGTGAGGCATAAGCTATCACCATATCATTTTGCATAAGAACACACCCCAGACCCTTCTTGGATGCATCACTATAGATCACAAACCTTTCTCCACTACAAGGAACTATGAGTACAGGTGCACTAGATAACCTTCTTTTAAACTCCTTGAAATTCTCTTCACATTATTCCATCCACATGAACTTAACTCCTTTTAGAGCCAACCTGGTGAGTGGATTAGATAATCGTGAAATATATTTCAAAAAATGTCGATAATATCCATCCAAACCAAGAAAACTTCGGATCTCAGTTACTGTTGTTGGTCTCGACCATCTTTCAATAACCTCTATTTTTGCTGGATCCACAGATATCCCCTCTTTTGAGATTATGTGACCCAAAAATGCAAATTTTTGAAGCCAAAATCCACACTTGGTAAATTTGTCATAAATCTTCTCCTTTATTAGGGTCTTCAATATAATTCTCGAGTGATATTTATTTTCTTACTTGCTCTTTGAATAGACAAGAATATCGTCTATAAATACTACCACAAACTGATCAAGATTGTCTCTAAAGACTCTATTCATCAAATCCATGAAGATAGAAGGGGCATTAGTAAGACCAAATGGAATCACTATAAATTCATAGTGTCCATAACTTGTACGGAAAGCTGTCTTTGGTATATCCTCCCCTTTGACCCTTAATTGATGATACCCTGAACGAAGATCAATCTTGGAAAAGTATTGAGCTCCATGAATTTGGTCAAATAAGTCATCAATGTGTGGGAGAGGATATTTGTTCTTGATCTTGATCTTGGAAAGTTCTCGATAATCAATGAAGAGTCTCATTGATCCATCTTTCTTCTTAACAAATAGAACAGGTTCTCCCCAAGGTGACACACTAGGGTGTATGAATCCTTTATCAAGATTCTCTTGTAGTTGTTTCTTCAATTCCTTCAACTCAATTGGGGCCATTCTATAAGGTGTCTTTGAAATAGGTAAAGCACCCGGTACGAGTTCTATTGAAAACATAACTTCACGATTTGGTGGAAGACCCGACAATTCCTCCGGAAAGACATCATAAAATTCCCTTATAATGGGAATATTCTTAATCGTGAGTTTCTCACCAACCATTTGAGATAAATAACCTTCATTTAGTGGAATCAAGACCCATAAGATGGAAGAAATTTCCACTGGAAGGTTATGTTCATCCTTGCATCGATAGACGATCATAGATTTATCTGGAATATGAAATTTGAATTCCCTTCTTTGGTAATTGATATGAGCTCCATATAAAGAAATCCAATCCATTCCAAGAATCACATAAAATTCCACTATAGGAAGGATAACAAGATTTGTAGGAAGAAATTTCCAACAAACTTCAATCGGAGAAGAATTATAAACTTTTGATGCGACTGTTGTGCTATTAGGAGTTGTCACAACTAACAAAACATCTAATTGTTGAGGTAATAAAACAATACCCTTATAAAATTCTTCAGAAATAAAAGAGTGGGAGGATCTAGAATCAAATAAAACTTTTGCTACTTTAGAGTGGATGGTAAGTGTACCTTTCACCACTTCGTTATCGTACTCCACATCGCTGATAAAAATTGCATGTGACTTTACTTTGTCTTTATCCTTAAGAGTTTGTTAGCATAGATCATCATCAACAACCCTTGGATTAAGGAATTGATTAGCATAATGCCCCATTTCCTTACACTTGTAACATTGAAGTGTGGGAGGTGCACTATGTGTAGCCTTTTCTTTGTTTGCATCACTAGACATATTCTTCCCATCATTGCAACATTCAAATGCCCGATGACCTTCCTTTCCACATTTGAAACATTTACTTGTCCCTTTAAGAAAACTCCATCCATGTTTCTTTCCACACTTTGAGCATAAGGGAAAACTCATCTTCTTTTCAGTGTGCTCTTTAGATTTTCATTTGAATTACATTTTCCTCTTCTTATCAAACCCATATGACTGATGGGTTACTCCAATCTCCATATCAACTTTGAGAGAACATCGAATGATTTCCTCATATCTATTGAACTCCCTTATGGTTAACTCCCTTATAAGACTTAGTTTTAAGCCACTAAAGAATCGATCGATCTTACTCTCAGGTTGGATAATAATACCAGAACCGTTCCTTGCAAGTCTTGTAAAATTTGCTTCGTAGGTACCAACAGATTCATCATCCTTTTGCTTTAGTTCAAGAAACTCCTTCTCCATCTTTGTTAGAAAAATATGAGGGAAGTACTTATTGAAAAATAAGTTCTTGAACTCGTCCCATTCCATATACTCAATTTCATATCTTGGCCTCGTATTCTTGATAAGATTCCACAATTGATCAGCTTCACCTTCCAAACGATAAACTGCTAAGATGACTTTATCATGTTCAGAACATTGAAGAACTGAAAATATCTTTTCAGTAGTACTGATCCATTGTTCAGTAACTAGTGGATCAGCAGACCCGCTGAATGAAGGTGGACACTGCCATGAAGGATTCAACAGAATTTTGCTCCTTCCTTTGCTTGTTTGGAAGTCATGCATGATTCATAGCTTGAGAAAGTTGTGTGAGCATGGATACAAGATTTTTCATTCCATCTCCCATAACGTTTGGTTGCTCAGGGGGAAAATCATTTCATTTCCCGTCGCATATCGCATTGACACGGTTCGTTCGGGTTCCAACCATTGACTAAAACCAAGAAGAATAGTGTGAGCAACACTAATTATAATAGGAAAACCACATAATCAAGAAAAAAATTTCACACTTAAGGTCTTATCATAGGTTGTTCATGGCCATTTTTAAAACACTAAGATTGTGCTCTATGCTTACACATATCCTTAGGGTTCTTACTAAGTCTTTCACATCATAGTTTCCAAAGGTTGACTATACCTTTCCTCTGATACCAACTATAACGACCCATACTCTACATACATTGTTATTAATTCAGAATTTAAGCACAGTTATTACAACATATAAGAAAACCAGGAAAAGACTGTATAGGTATAGAGTCTTTAGAAACAGGGAAACATAAACAACTGGTTCATAAATCATCTACACTGTCTCCCTTTTATTTTATCATATCTAGAGTCCCTTTTGGCATATCTTACTTAATAACCTTTTTCCTAACCTGGGGAAAGAAAACATACAAAAGGGTGAGCTAAAATGCTCAATAAGGGTAAACAAAATAAATATCAATCACATCATTTTCATAAGAATATAACATGTTGGAAATCTTAACCTAAAAAAGAGATCATAATATCATAATCATGGGATAAATCATATTAGTGAAATGTAATCCCAATAATCAAAAATTAAAGCATGATACTTTGTGGCATACACACATAATCATATAGAATCATTTCTTATTAGTCAAGACTCATTTCCAAGACTATCTTAGCAGACAAAGTCCATTTCTGAACCGAGTTCATTCCTCGTTTCAGTCCTGTTTCACTCAACCAGTTTAACCTGCCGTTCCATCCATGTCTATCTCATGAGATATAAATCTTTACCCAATGCATTGGAGGGATATATTGGTCCCACCCATCTCATAATTAAACCATTCTTAGGTGTTCCACAAAATCATAAATTATACATCATAGCATAATCCATGTAATAAAAATGGGAATCTTAAACATCATTCCATCATAACAAATCCATATAAGATAAAAGGAAATCATAAAAATAATTCCTTCATAACATAATCAAATAAATGTAAAAATAGGGATAGAAATAGAACCCTATATTATCTTAGTTGGAAAATAATTTTGATAAAATACTTGAACTTCATTCTTGAGGAAAATATCCTTTCTACTTCAAAAACATTTTTTTCCTTTATTAACATGTCATAAAATTTTAAACTAAAATAATTTTATTAAAAATAAACTTGAAAACTTTTAAATTAAGCTTCATGGAAATAATGTTCTGAAATTCCATTCATTCGGTATAAGTTAAAAAAACATTCTTCTCGTACTTTGGCCAGAAAAGTCAAAACATACCTCATACTAAAAATGACAAAACATTCCTTTCATATCTTTTACTAAAAACTCAAAAAATGGGTAAAAATGGATTTAAAAAATTGTAGGTGGATGGAAATAATATTACATATTCAGGAAACATGGATTTGGATGATAAATATTCCCCAGTAAATTCTGGAGTATAAACAATCTCATATAAAAATGAGATTGTCCGATTTTCCCTTAACTTAGGTCCAATTTGCTTCGTACATTTCCGAACCTCTGGTATAATGATTTAAATAATGTTATTGACTTATTACAGAATCTTAATCATTGTTATGATATCATATATTGTCATATTCTTAGCTTCTTATTAGTAATATTTCATTGCTACTTGTAATTCAGGTGTTTATTACTTTTTGTTCTTATGCATGTTTTGTCGAATAATTTTTTATTCTTATTTTCAGGTTATATATACCTAATTTCCAGAATTTTATTAGTGTAATATATATCATATTCATTCATTCAATTAATTTATATAATCATTATGAAATGAAGATCATGTATAACAAGTCGCATCACATCATGGAGATGGTATTCCGTACGTACGCACGAGCGATGATATCATTCCCATGATAGTGGAATTGTATTGAAGTGTATGTATAATATTTCAGAATCAATATCACTTTAAAATAATCATATATAGTTATTTTTTACACCATTATACCCATCCAAGTAAGGTGGTGGTGGAAAATAGATTACACCACGGCGTGGAGACGGTATTCCGTACGTACGCACGCGCGGTGATTTCTTTTTCTGTAGGATGGATAGATGATTAAATAGGGTTGTTTAAAAATTATAATAACATATAAGTATATGAGTGATACTGATGTTATTACTTCATAATTAAACAAATAAAGAAGAAGAAGTATAAGAAGAAATAAAGTTGAAAGAATCGGTAACGGACATTACCTCTTCTTTGAAGCGCCTCTTTGAGACCTCCTCTTAGGGCACTAAAATTGGTCTTTGAAGAAGACCAGGACCTCTAGGATGTTTCTAGGGAAGGTGAGAAGAGAATTTGGTATGGGTTGGCCGTGAATGAAGGCTCAAAGTGGTGTGAGGAAGAGAGGGAGGAGGTTCCCTTTTATAAGGGAGGAGAGGGGCACCTTTGGAAAAACTAAAAATATTATTTTTTTATAAAGTCATATTCGGTTTTTAATAGTTCCAAATTGATTTATTTCAAAGATAAGATGGGAATGGGTTGAAATAATCTCATCAAATATAATTTAGACAAGTTTAGGTTTCTATTTCAACCTTATCATTTAGATTTAAATTTAAGTTAAATAATTTTACTTTTACCGTGTCTTCTTGTTTTCTTACACTATAAGGTTAATAAACATACTATAACAAGCCAAACGAACCCAAAGTTGTTTATTATTAATATATATAACCCTATATAAGTCATTTTGTGGAACCATAGATTTTTAAGAATAAAATAACAATTAATAATATAATATTTGTTTTAAAAACTATTTTATGTAAATTTTGACACAATTTGGTAATTGATTTTTGTGAAAATCATAACAGAATGATTAGTTAAAAAAAAGTTAATTAAATCAATACTAAAATGTAATATTAACCTATAAAATTATTGGAATTCATAAAAAGTCTCAAATTACATTTATTTGGGTATTTATAACATCAATTATGTTAATATTTCATTAATAAGATAATTACTACATCATCATTATGTCATAAATAAATTAAATTATATAATGTCTAAAAATTATAAGTAAAATACCATTATGTATTAATTCTTTTTATCTTTATAATTAATATTTATAGTCGAATTTACCTTATGTATAACCCTATATTAAAAATGTTTTAGTTATTAAACTTTGATATTAACTATTTTAACTATTCTTTAAAAATAATAATATTAAATGTCCTAATCTAATCCAAGTGGAACTAAATGGTCATATTTTATTCCTAAGGTTGTTTTTGGTCGATTTTACACTTATCCAATAGAATTAGGACATGTTTTAGGGTAATAATAATAATATCATTTTTACCCTTAATTACCCTATTTACTTTTAACCGTGGTAAAAAAAATTAAAAAGTTACTATTCATAAAAAATTATTTTCATCTCATTGAATCACATTTTAGTCCTTGATATTAACCGTATGTCTCAGATTTTCGAAATTCTACTCACAGAAGCGGTAAAATTAAGTTTTATGTGAATTTGCAAATTCTCCTATGAGGTGGGTGAAATACGGTGACAAGTTCAATAAATTTTTTATATATCTAGAATTATTATAAAATGACTCCAATGAATTACATTGCACTTATATAGGTATTATGTATCAATTTTGGCCTAAAATAAATTTAAATAAAATAAATAATTATTTAAATAAAAATTCGGTTTTAAATTATAACCCAATGTTTTCACTATTCATCAAAAATTGAAAGTTTTCAGAAAAATACCAAAATTTCACCCTAGGATAATTTCGATATTCCGAATCCAAAAATGAATTCCATTTTGAACGATTAAATTTAAAAAATTTCAAAAAGTGGGTATTAATATTCATAACAACTAGTTTTAATAATATTTTAATAGCATATCGTTGTTTAGTGAAACTCGGTATTGCGTTCGACGCAAGCTATCGAGGAAGGTCATGATTTCATGTAAATCAAGCCAAGATAGTGTTGTGTGTAGTGAAAGATTCCTTTGATGATTCATATAACATAAAAAAACAAAATATTTCTCATAAAAATCTCGGGTGTTACACTAATGGATTTTTCTGAATAGGGAAGGCATTCCCTTAGAGATTTTTACAAACTCAAAAAGGGAAACTAAAGTAAAAAACCAATAAAAGTAAGGTATAACCATGAGAGTAAAGTTCTAACACAAGTACAATTGTAAACTGAAAACAATGGGCCAGAATACAAGACCTTGAAACTGAAAAGAATGTAAATTGTTGTTGCATCTACCCTAGAGCTATACCTGGAGGGTATTAGCTATAAGTATAAAGTTGAAGAAGAGGATCTCGACTTCTCCCGTCGCACCAAGCTCCACCAAGTCCCAAACCTCCAATTTTTGCCTCAAAATGTTAGTAATCTGCACCAGACACACGTGTGGGCAGAGCCTGTGCAAGGGTGAGTATAACAATACCCAGTAGGGGACCCTGATACCCTCGATGTTCTCTCAGTAATCCAAAAAGGATTGCATCACAAGAAATACCACAAAGGTAACATCACAAGCATGATCTAAATCATGAAACACAAATGAAAATTAACAACTAACTCTAACGGTATAATTTCAAGGTTACTAGGATATGAATTACTAGTCGTAAATCCAGATCATCCTATCTGTAGTAACTATACTTCTGACCTATATAGGTCACTGGTGTTGACACATATTGGTATCTAGTACAAAGGTAGGGATGATTATTCATACAACTATATCATCCCACTCTGTAGTTTTTGATGCTGACCCGTATTGGTCACTCTTCTTCTTCATGTCACAGCCAACCACTAGATTCCCGCACGAACTATGCCTGATCTCCAGCATACTCTTCTCCTCAAGCCATTGGTTATATTTCAACTTGTACGAAGACTCGAAAAAATTATTCCAAAGGGACTGCCCCGTCATAGGGGTCCCAACGTGACAGAAGACGCGTCGATCGGATGCCCGGTCTGTGAGATATGGGCACTTTTGTAAAAAGGGCCCGGTTCGATTCAAGCCTGATCCAACCCAGGTCGCACGTCAAACTCCGTCAAAACTCACTTAGAGTATCTTCAAAGGACTACCATGCCACAAGGGTCCTTATGCCACATATGACGCGTCGATCGAATGCACGATCTGTTAGTTACACCACATTCCGTGAAATGGGGGTGATCACAGCTCGATCTGGCCCGACTCGGTTGGGCCCGCCAGAATATGCCCAAGGGACCGATTCCCAAAAGGGGTCCCAATGCCACTGAAGGAATGTCGAATGGACACCCGGTTAGTCAATTATGGGCATTTCTTTATTTGGGGGTTGGCTGGGTCTGGGCCCGGTCCGACTTGGTCTGGCCGGCCCGATGAAATGGGTCCCAAGTTCTACCTGACCCCTCCTAGGTTTGGCCCATTAAGGTTTGGCCTGGTTCATTGGGTCCGGCCCATTGGGGTCGGCCCTGCTGGTTTGTGGGCTCGAGAAGCGGTGGTTCATTCTTGGTTCCATCTACGCCTAAGGGCCTCCCAGACTGCCGTCATCACAATGTGACCCTTTGTCTTGCATTGCCTTCAAATTGGGAAAAGCAACCCCAAAGAACACAACGATAAATGAAGCGGTGGTGGGTCCAGGCCTTGTTTGTTTGTCCCACGCCCTCCGTGTTATCATTATAACAAGCGATAATAATTATTCATCACATTTCAATAATGTTAAACCACATCCAAACACAAAACACCTACCTAGATGTGATGTATACTGACAATGATCGACGGAACATCCTTTATCATTGTTGTCGGTTTGTGATTCAGTAGCGCTCATCACCGCTCACTGAATCCAGTCTCTTTCTCAAGGTGGAGTTGTCATAGGAAATCACCAGTGTATCCTCACTTTCTGAAGCTGTGTAAAACTCCCTAGCTCCATTTAAATAGGAGGCATAAAGGTGAGTAACACGTTGAGGAATTAATGTGGTTCATTAAATGTATCAATGAACCCCTTTTAATTCACAATGATGGAGTTATGCAGTTGATGAGTCAATCCATTAATTGGCTTGACAAGTCACCTGTCCTGCTATTTCTACTCATCCATTGGAGAAAAATAAAATAAAATAACAATTACATATTTATTATTATTCTTTTAAAAGTCAAAAACTTATCTTTTTCTCCCGACCAACTGCGGTCGAAGTGAAACCTCCCTTAAGTGAATCCCGACATTGTGGATTCAATGGTTCCCTATGATTTTTAATCCGAGCAAAAGTTAAAAAGATAGAAAACTTCTACTGTTCATTTACTGAACGTACCTTAAAAAAAGTTCAAAAATTCATTCTGGGCACACCAGGGCCATCAAATTTTGAAGACTCGTAATAACCATAAATAATTAAAAAAATTAAATGGATTTTTTTTGGTCTTTGCATTCTCCCCGTCTTGGGGATTTACGTCCCTGGGTGCCAAAAAAGGATACAAAAAAAAGAGGGGTATTGGGCACGCATATGGTCCTCTCCCTCCCATGTTCTCTCCTAGAGATTCCCATGATGCCACAGAATGCACACCAGATGTATAGACGGCCCATGAAGGATCAACTCTTGTCGATCCTCTATCTCTACCAGGTACTCCGCAAAATTCATCCTGTCGTCAATCTCTATCTCACCATAGTCGATGATATGGTATGGGGTGTGAACGTATCTCCTCATCTGGGATATGTGGAAGACATCATGCACCCTCTCCAACTTTGGTGGAAGTGACAAGCGGTATGCCACCTCTCCAATCATTAGAAGTATCAGGAATTGTTTGATAAACCTCGGTGAGAGTTTTCCACCTCGACCAAATCTTCATAGTCCTTGTCGAGGGGAGAATCGCAAGAATACGTGGCCCACCTCCTAGAACTATAGTGGTCTCCATTTCCTATCATCATAGGGATTTTGTCGGCTCTGTGGAGTCTTCATCCACTCTCGGATGACCTGCACCTTCTCAGTGGTAGCTTATACCATCTCTTGACCCACGAGTGCTGGCTCCCTTGGATCCATCCAACACAAGGGCGATCTGCATGGTCATATGTACAACGCCTCAAAAGGGGCCATACCAATAGTGGAGTGATAACTATTGTTGTATACAAATTCCACCAACGGATGTTGGTCCTCCCAACTGCGACAAAAATCTTGGACTCATGCACGAAGCATGTTCTCAATGGTCTGGATGGTTTGCTCAGTCTGACCATATGTCTGTGGGTGAAAAGCAGTGCTCAAGCAAAGATGAGTCCTGAAAGCCTCCGAAAATCCTTTCCACAACTAGGATGTGAAGAATGCATCATGGTCTAAGACTATCGTCGAAGGAACCTCGTTAAGTGGCACGATCTCCGGAACATAGAGACGTCACAAGATCTCTACCTAACCCTTCTATTGAATAGTATGTACGTGGGCTAACTTGGTGAGTCAGTCAATGATCACCCAGACTGTATCATGCCCTCTGGACCTACGTGGTAGCCCCGTCATGAATTCCATCGATACCCCTTCCTACTTATACTCTGGTATCTCGAGGGGTTGTCTTAAGCCTGCTGGTACCTGGTGCTTGGCCTTCACTTGCTGGCAAGTGAGGCATCTAGAAAAAAACTATACCATAATTTTCTTTATCCTTGGCCTCCAGTATTGACATCGGAGGTCCTGATACATCTTCATCATGCCAGGATGTTCTGCCAAGGAGGATGTATGGAAATCCCTCAACACCACCTCTCGTAGCGCCACTGGTACAACTATACGTCCTCTGAAAAGGATAGTGTGCTCCACACATTCAAAATATCCGTCAGGTGCATGGCATGAGGATATCTGAGAACGTTTAGTCTCACAACTACTTTCTTTGAGTTTCACCTCCCTGACTCGCTGAAGGAGTGTAGGGGAAACTACCATCTAATGGAGGTAGACTATCTCATCACTATCCACGTAGGATATCTAGAGCGAGGCTAATTTCTCTAAAGCCTCGTTCAGTAGTTTTGAACTCGATCTACAACTAAGTGCATCTACCACTACGTTCCACTTCCCATGAGTATAGAATATCTCAAATTCATAGTCCTGGAGGAACTTTTTCCAATGTCACTGTTACACCCAAAGCATCCATGGTATGCTTCTCTTTGAATAATACAGTAGCGTGTGTTGTACGCAACTTCGAGTTCTAACACACACCACAACCAATCTAACTAGCCGTTATGATTAATAATACCCACTTTTTGAAATTTTATAAATTTTATCTTTCAAAATGGACTTCATTTTTGGATTTTGAATATTGAAATTAGCTGAGGGTGAATTTTTTGTACTTTTCTGATAACTTTCATATTTTGATGAATAGTGAAAATTACTAAATTTTAATTAAAAACAACTTTTTTAATCAAAATTATTAATAGTGATAAGATATGAATTCGAGTGGTTTTAAAGTATATTTAGAATATATTTTTACCATTTAATACAATTTTAGTCATTGGACGTAATTTCACATTTAAACTGGACATAAACAAGTGTCAATCTTTTGATTGTAAGTATTTCTTAAAAACACGCTTTTTGTTTTGACAGGAGGAATTAATTTTCAATTAATTTCTACCACTTCTATGTTTTGAATTTGGAAAAATGGATTCCATATTTGGAATGAGGATGTCCAAATTTTTTAAATAGTTAACTTTTATTTTTAGACATTTTGAATAATTACTTCAGTAAATATTTTATTTACCATGGTTAAAGGGTAAATCTAGTAAATAAGGGTAAAAAATAATATTATAATAATATTAATTTACCCTAAAATGTGTCCTAACCCTATTGGTTGATACATTTCTGACTATGGGCATCTATGGTTCGATTTTGGGACACCATGGATCCACTTGTAAATGATAGGTACACATTATATTAATTAAGTTAAAGTAAATACAAAAATGACATAAGCATATATCTTTTAGAAAAACAATTTTTACATAGGGTTATATATGTTATCCTTTCAACTATAAACATTAATTAGAAATATAAAAATATTTAATACATAATGGTATTTTATTTATAATTTTTAGACATTGAATAATAAAATTTATTTATGAAACAATAATGATGAAGTATTTTCCTTATTAATGAAAGAATCAAATAATTGGTATTATAAATGTTAAAATAAATATAATTTGAAAGTTTTTATGACATAAAAGAATTTTATTGGTTAATATGACATGTTAGGATTTCTCAAATGAATTTTTTTTGAATTAATAAAGTTGTGAAGACTTTAACAAAAATTAATTATTTAATAGTTTCAAAATTGACATAAATGAGTTTTTAAAACAAATATGATATTATTAATTGATATTCTATTCCTAAAAATCTAAGGTTTCGTCAAAAGGACTTATATAATTATATGTGTATTATTAATGGACAACTTGGGGATCTCTTGTAAGTTTATAGTAAGTTTATTGACTATATAATATAAAAATCCAAAGAGACATGGTAAATGTCAAACTTTTTAACTAAGAGATAAATAAAATAGATAAGGTTAATATAGTGACCCAAACCTGTCTAAAACCTATTGGTTGAGTTTATTTCGACCTATCCCCACCTTAGAATTTAAATAATATACTTTGAAGCCATTATAAAATGAATACGAATTTATTATAAAAAAAATATTTCTTGCTTTTCCTAAGGTGCCCGTCACCCCTCTTATAAAAGTACACTCCCCCTTCTCTCAAATTCATACCCTCAAAGCCTTTTGGTTCGGCCAAAACCTGCCCAACTATTATCTCAACTCCACTCACTTCATCCTATAGGCCTTCCTTTAGTCATAAAGACAAACTAAGGAGCCCTTTTGATCAAATCAAAATGGAGAACCCAAAGAAGAGGTAATGTTTTCACCTCCCTTTTTCAAGTTCCTTTCTTCTTAAACTTCTTATTTATTTGTTATTTCCATTCTAAAATAATAACTTCAGTATATCATATATAATTTTATGATATTATAAATATTTTACAACCATATTCATTATTCTATCCATCCTTTGAATGACATGTCACCATACGTGCGTACGTACAACCTATCGTCTCCACGTCGTGGTGTAATTGTTATTGAATATATTATTATTTGGATGGGTATAATAATGATGTTTAATTCAACTAAATAATAAATATAACATTATAATGATTCTGTATATATGATATAACATCCAGATATGTATTATTTTAATATCAAAATAATGATATTGTCGTTCGTGAGTACGTACAGATTACTGTCTCCACGAACGCGATGTGATTCATTCCCCATCATATCCATTTAAGAAAAATTTCATTTTATGATTAAAAATAATGTTTAGAGACATGATATCATTCTGTATATGAATAAGATACGTCCCATCCATAACAGATATGGCTCACATAAAAAAGAATATAAAGGAAAACTAATCCATTAACACCCGAAATGACGATAATACTAAGATATTATCGACAAATAAATGTTAAAAGATCATATATGATATCATATTAATGTGTATGATTATTTTATAATTAAATAAAAAATATTTCACCATTATACAGGTGGTTAAACTACCCTCAACCAAGGAAAAAGTACAAAGTAAGGGGTTTCTTATCTCACTTTTAATTCTGTGAGATTTCCATTGTTCACCACTTATTTATTGAATGTGGTGTGTGTACTTCCCATGATTATATTCATTGTGTAATATACATTAATTTATGAATATTTACATCAACATTGTTTGATCCTTCTTTCATGGGTGCATGTTTCGTATGTTACCAAATCGATAAAGGAATTTGAAATTTCAATTTCCGCTCATTCGGCTTTACGCATTCTTTATGGATAATTACTATTCATTTTCTTATGTCATAATTTACACTCCCCTTTATGTGGATATAATTTTGATATAAATAATCACTCTATTGATAAATTCTCAAGTCATAAATATGAACTTGATAAGAGTAATTTTAACTCAATCTCCATTTATTGAGTTAAACATCTAATTCATTGGTGTTGTTTTTACATGAATATGTGTGACTGTCGTATTATTGTTTTACACTAAATATCCAATCATATTGAGTGTATTTATATTTTTCACACATAATTATGTCATTTATTGATCCTTAACCTAAGGATACAGTCATTATAAGAGATTCCATCTCAATTTACGTTCCATTGAGACTTTTTTGTTTTTATAAAACAAATCACTTTTATATGGTGTATATAATGTAATTTGACATAGTATATCATGAATCCAATTATTCTCATTATATTACAAAGTTTTTATTACCTCAATTATTTTTATTCAAGTGTCTATGTTTTGGTTAGAAACTCTAACTAAAATATCATTTTTAAATGTTTTAAAGATTTATTCTTCTAAATATTTATCATTAATGTCCAGGTTTTAAAAATGGTTTTAAGGATTTATTTTTATGGACATTAAAGTTTTAAAATTAAAATTATTTTTAAAAGTTTCAAAGTGGTATGGGACACTTTGATTCAAAAATCTATTTTTAAATGGCATCTTGAAAAATAGTGTGACTTTTAAATGTTTTCAAGAAAAAGGGGGATATTTCTCTCAAATAGTTTTGATGATTATTTTCATCTATGTCAATATCATTCATTATTCTCTATTGAGGTTGATATATTACAATATAATATTCCATATTGTGTTGAATGAGTTATGTTTGACTGTAGATGTGCTATTTTTATACCATTCACGGTTTGTGGTTAAAATATTGACATTTCATAGGTTAGTTTTAATACGAAAGTTCAGATTATGTTTCCACCTTTTCATATGAAGAATGAATTGGACTTAGTAAGTGATGGGTGGAGCCCGCTATAGCTCCTAGATACATCTGTAGGTCTCATGAGACAAACTAGTGTCTTGGCACAAGGCCTTGAAAAAATCTTATTTGTAGTCTTGACATGCGGCCTTGACTATGTGGTTATGATAGTCTGGCATTATGCATTCCATTATTATGAAAGTGGTTATTGATATTGCATGTGATTATTCATCTAGTAGAATATCCATGTGAATAAGTAAATGGAATTATTTCATTTTATCTTTTCCATATTATATTGAAGTTCATGTTTAAAAGGATTTTGTTTTAGTTATACATTGCCTTAAATATTAATGCTTATTTATGAAAGTTTCTACTATATTGTTATCCTTACTGAGCATCTGAGCTCACCCCTTTCTATGTTTTATTTTTTCCCAGGATGTGAAGAAGTATTTTATGAATGACCTATAGGGATAGTATGAGGATATGAGTGTGGTCTATGGAGACAATATGTTGTTGTAGTTTTTCACTTTATGGTGTAATGTAAACTTTATGAATGTATCTAGTGATTCCAAGGCTACTAAACTAATCAGTATTTTGAGACATGATCTTTTGTGATCATGACAATGATACGTACTAATGCACTGACTCTGGGTAACTGGGGTCGTGGCCTTATAGTTGGTATCAGAGGAAGTTTAGTACAAACCTTGGAAAATAGATTTAGATAAACTGTGATTAGAGCACATAGCCCTAAGATAGACTTCGAGAATTAGTATAGAAGAACTTCCTAGAATTTTGGTATTGTATATAATTTGTGAGTTTTCCAAGCAATACATCCCTGTTTGGATACAAGCAGGAAGAGGCGGATCTGTCACAGATGTACCTAGGGGTAAAACCGAAAAAAACCACTTTGAGCTAGACTCGATTGGGAACTGGTGCATGACAACGGTCCTTGCTCCACTCTTGGTTACGACACTCTTGGGGGATATAATTAGGATAATTTACATTTTCTTTACAAAAAAAATTGAATTATTTTAATATAAGATGAGAATAAATGACCTTGGTTAATCATAAGGTGTTTCAAATTAAAAATATGGTGTCATGATATTCTCTAAATGATTTTATGACTACTGTTACTCACAAAATGATTTATGGTTTTAGTCAATGTATGGATTCCAAGGAACTCATAGTAACTTTGAGAATGATGTACAATGTGGGAACAGTGGTGGAAATGAGCAACAAAATGGAATTTTTATAGGTGTAAAAGATACCGTGTTCATGCCAATTCTGTTTTCCAAAAATATGATCAATAAAATATATATTAACCAACTCCCGGAATCAACAAAGAAAGAAAAGGTGATGAATAATAAGAGCTCCAGTAGTGGAGACCATGGAGAAAAGAATCTTCAATTTCCATCATGACGGAAATGTGGAAGGAGACACCTAGGAAAGTATCTCAATTGAACAAATAAATTCTTTTCCTGCGGGAAATAAGGACATAAAGTGATGAATTTCCAAGGAAAAATGAAGAGTACTATGGAAGAAAATAAAAATGGTCCCAAAAATCCATTTACAGTCATTTGTCGTAAATGTAGGGGACCTGGCCATTACCCGAGTTAATGACCTATTATATAGGATATTTTCTTGGTCAAAGAAGAAGTTAGGTGGAAATAAATGGTTGGATAAATTTTTAAAAGTACTAGTACTCCTTGTTGATGGGATTACTTTGGAATAATTTTCTCTTGTATTTATAACCATGAAGTTTGTCATGTGAAAATGATATTTGGGGAAGACTTATCCTTTCTCTTGTGGATATAGTTATAAATAACCATTTGGTTTTATATGATCATTAGGTTTGAGGCAATTACAAGTTATTATATTTGGGGATGAAAATGCAAGGTATGAGATAACATTTGTGGTTAAATTATGTTATAGTTATTTTGAGGAATTTATCTCATTTTGGTGAAGTTATAAAATATAGTTTTTGAAAAAGGAAAACACACATACCATGTGACAACCCATCACGTCAGACAAAGCTGTGGGAATCGAACCCACAACCAAAGTGCGATTGGGATTTATTGCCTACCACTGGACTACATGAAGTCCCTGGTTAGTGTGACTTATTATTTTTAGTTAAATTATTTTATTGATCAATAATAAGTTGATTTTGGGTCTTATATCTTATCAAATGAATACCCTTAGTATAGGAAAATGATTTGGTGATTAAGTGATAAATGTTATTTTGGAAGATGTTTTCTTTGTTGGGAACACTATATTCCCAAGGAAAATATAATACTATGAGATTTCATTTGAGGAGTAATGGTGGATTTTTATCTATGTTTTTATTGTGGATTTATAGTGATTTGGGTTATTTATGGAAATGATTACCCTATAATAGAGAATATGTGATTAGGTTAATTATTTTTAAGTATGTGACTTTAAGAGTAGTTGATGTCATTTGGAGATACAATTTATCGTGGAAGACTACATAACAAAATTTTTCTAAGTTAGGGGATTCAATATTATTTTGTATTATATTTAAGGATTTTAAGGACAATTGTTTGTTGAATGATATTTATTTAACTTGGGGTATTGTTGGTTTAATTTTAGAAATTAAGATTAGTGTTTCTTTCTCTAATGGAATATACTTTTGGGGGATCATCAGATCTTATACTAACCATTTGGGTTTTGACTGATCTCTAAAGACTAGGTAAATATATAGTTTATCCTTCGTGGATCATGTGATTCTATAAGAAGTTTATTCTAGCTCTTCTAGTCTGACCAAGTCTTCTATAATGCTCATCGTTTAAAAATGAGTTAGTAGTAGAAATTTATAAATAATTAAAATTTACTTAAAAAGTAAGTATATCTATTTATGTTATTAGTCAATCTCAGAAATGAATTACTCATATTTATTTAATGTAACTTAAAAATAAAAAAAAATAAAAATGTTGTCCGTTTACCTTTCCTACTTGGAAACTAATGACTGTTTGTCCCATCACAAGTTTGTGGTTTTGTTGTTGTTAACTTTCTCCTGATCATATTTTCTATCCCTATCCATCATAACTTGGCACTTAGTTTATTATCCAAATCCTTGTTTTTTACATGGAATCCTAGTATAGGTTATCTTGGGTGACCTTTGTACTTCTTTTTCTTTCTTTTAAAGTAATAGTTTTATTGACTCTTTCTCTGATGTGGGACTTTCCATTATATTCCCAAGCACAATTTTAAAAATTGCGAGGATGCAATTTATTGAAGGATGGGAGAATGTAACACCCCAAGCTTCCATGATACACTTTACTTTCAATAATATAGTAGCGTGTGTTGTACGCAAATTCGAGTTCTAACACACACCACAACCAATCTAACTTGCCGTTATGAATAGTAATACTAACTTTTTAAAATTTTATAAATTTTATCTTTCAAAATGGACTTCATTTTTGGATTCAGAATATCAAAATTATCTTAAGGTGAATTTTTGGTACTTTTCTGATAACTTTCATATTTTGATGAATAGTGAAAATTACTAAATTTTAATTAAAAATAACTTTTTTAATCGAAATTATTAATAGTTATAAATTATGAATTCGGGTGGTTTTAAAGTATATTTAGAATATATCTTTACCATTTAATACAATTTTGGTCATTGGACGTAATTTCACATTTAAACCGGACATAAAAAAGTGTCAATCTTTTGATAGTTAGTATTTCTTATAAACACGCTTTTTGTTTTGACAACGGTAATTAATTTTAAATTAATTTATTGCCACTTCTGTGTTTTGAATTTGGAACAATGGATTCCATATTTGGAATGAGGATGTCCAAATTTTTTAAATAGTTAACTTTTATTTTTAGACATTTTTAATAATTACTTCGGTAAATATTTTATTTACCATTGTTAAAGGGTAAATCTAGTAAATAAAGGTAAGAAAATAATATTATAATAATATTAATTTACCCTAAAATGTGTCCTAACCCTATTGGTGGATACATATCCGACCATGAGAATCTTTTGGTCAACTTTGGGACCCCATGGATCCACTTGTAAATGATAGGTACACATTATATTAATTAAGTTAAAGTAAATACAAAAATTACATAAGCATATAACGTTTAGCAAAAAAATTATTACATAGGGTCATATGTGTTATATTTTGAAATATAAATATTCATTAAAAATATAAAAATATTTCATACATAATGGTATTTTATTTATAATTTTTAGACATTGAATAGTTAAATTTATTTATGACATGATAATGACGCAATATTTTCCTTATTAATGAAATAATCAAATAATTGGTATTATAAATGTTAAAATAAATTTAATTTGAAAGTTTTGATGACATAAAAGAATTTTATTGGTTAATATTACATGTTATTATTTCTTAAATGAATTTTTTTAGAATTAATAATGTTGTTAAGACTTTAACGAAAATCAATTTTTGAAGAGTGTCAAAATTGACATAAATGAGTTTTTAAAACAAATATTATATTATTAATTGATTTTCTCTTCCTAAAAATAAAAGGTTCGGAAAAAGGTCTTATATAATGATATGTGTATTATTAATGGACCACTTGGGGTCTTTTGGAAGTTTATAGTAAGTTTATTGACTATATAATATAAAAATCAAAAGAGACATGGTAAATGTCAAACTTTTTAACTAAGAGTTAAATAAAAAAGATAAGGTTAATATAGTGACCCAAAACTATATAAAACCTTTCTGTTGAGTTGTTTTAGAGCTATCCCCACATTATAATTTAAATAATCTACTTTTTAGCCATTAGAAACCGATTATTAATTTATTATAAAATAATATTTCTAGATTTTCCTAAGGTGCCCCTCACCCCTATTATAAAAGGGCACTCGCCCTTCTATCAAATTCATACCCTCAAAGCCTTTTAGTTCGGTCAACCACTTCCCAAATATTATATCAACTTCCCTCACTTCATCCTAGAGTCCTTACTTTAGTCATAAAGACATCCTAACAAGCCCTTTTGATCAAATCAAAAGGAAGAACCCGAAGAAGATGTAATGTTTTCACCTCCCTCTTTCAAGTTCCTTTCTTCTTCAACTTCTTCTTTCTTTGTTATTTCCATTATAAAATAATAAATCCAGTATCTCCTATATACTGTGACGTTATTATAAATATGGTACAACCATATTCATTATTCTATCCATCCTTTGAATGACATGTCACCATACGTGCGCACGTACAGCCTACCGTCTCCACGTCGTGGTGTAATTGTTATTCAATATGTTATTATTTGGATGGGTATAATAATGATGTGTAATTTATCTAAATAATAAATATAACATGATAATTATTCTTTATATATGATATAAAAACCAAATATATATTATTTTAATATCAAAATAATGATATTGTCGCTCGTGCGTACGAACGGATTACCGTCACTACGAACACAATGAGATTCATTCCCCATCATTTCCATTAAAGACTAAATTTCATTTGATGATTTAAAATAATTTTTAGAGACATGATATCATTCTGGATATTAATAACTTACATCCCATACATAATAGATATGGATCAAATAACAAATAATATAAAGGAAAACGAATCCGTTAACACCCGAAACGACGATAATACTAAGATATTATCAACAAATAAATGTTAAAATATCATATATGATATCATATTAATGTATATGATTATTGTATAATTCAATAAAAATTATTTCATCATTATAAAATAAGTTAACCTACCCTCGACCAAGGAAAAAGTACAAAGTAAGGGGTTTCTTATCTCACTTTTAATTCCTTTAGATTTCCATTGTTCACCACTTATTTATTACATGTGGTGTGTGTACTGCCCATGATTATATTCATTATGTAATATACTTTAATTTATGGATATTTACATCATCATTGTTTTATCCTTCTTTCATGGGTTCATGTTTTGTATGTTACCGAATCGATAAGGGAATTTTTAATTTTAATTTCCACTCATTCGGCTTTACACATTATTTATTGATTATTTTACCCCAAGATTATGCGTGGAATCACTATTCATTTTCTTATGTCCTAATTTCCACTCCCCTTTCTGTGGATATAATTATGATACACATAATCAATCCATTGATAAATTCTCAAGTCATCGATATGAACTTTATAAGAGTAATTTTAACTCAATCTCCATTTATTGAGTTAAACATCTAATTCATTGGTGTTGTTTTTACGTGAATATGTGTGAATGTCCTCTGATTGTTTTACACTAAATATCAAATCATATTGAGTTTATTTATATTTTTCACACATAATTATGTTTTTGATTTATCCTTAACCTAAGGATACAGTCATTATAAGATATTTCATCTCAATTTACGTTCCTTTGAGACTTCTTTGTTGTCATACACCAAATCACTTTTATATGGTGTATATAATGTAATATGACATAGTATATCATGAATCCCTTTATTCTCATTATATTACAATGTTTTTATTAGCTCAATTATTTTTATTCAAGTGTCTCTGTTTTGGTTAGAAACTCTAACCACAATATCATTTTAAAATGTTTTAAAGATTTATTCTTATAAATCTTTCTCATTAATGTCCATGTTTTAAAAATGATTTTAAGGATTTATTTATATAGACATTAATGTTTTAAATTTAAAATTACTTGTAAAAGTTTCAAAGTGGTATGGGACACTTTGATTCAAAAATATATTTTAAATGGTATCTTGACAAATAGTGTGACTTTTAAATGTTTTCAAGAAAAAGGGGGATATTTCTCTCAAATAGTTTTGATGATTATTTTCATCTATGTTAGTATCATTCATTATTCTCTATTGAGGTTGATATATTACAATACAATCTTTCATATTGTATTTAATGAGTTTTGTTTGATTGTGGATGTGATATTTTTATACCATTCATGGTTTGTGATTAAAATATTGGCATTTCGTATGCTAGTTTTAATACGAAAGTTCAGATTATGTTTCAACCTTTTCATATGGGGAATGCATTGGACTTAGTATGTGCCGGGTGGAGCCCGCTATTGCTCCCCGATTCATCGTTAGGTCTCATGAGACAAACTAGTGTCTTGGCATTAGGCCTTGACAAAATCTTATTTGTAGTCTTGGCATGAAGACTCGACTATTTGGTTATGATAGTCTGGAATTATACATTCCATTATTATGAAAGTGGTTATTGATATTGCATGTGATTGTTCGTTTAGTAGAATATCCATGTGAATAATTAAATGGAATTATTTCATTTTATCTTTTCCATATTATATTGAAGTCCAAGTTTAAAATTCTTTTATTTTAGTTATACATTGACTTAAATGTTAATGCTTATTTATGAATGTTTCTGATATATTGTTATCCTTACTGAGAATCTAAGCTCACCCCTTTATATGTTTTATTTTTTCCTAGGATGTGAAGAAGTATTTTATGAATGACCAACAGGGATAGTATGAGGAAATGAGTGTGGTCTATTGAGACAATATGTTGTTGTAGTTTTTGACATTATGATGTAATGTAAACTTTATGAATGTATCTAGTGATTCCAAGGCTACTAAACTAATCGGTCTTTCAAGACTTGATATTTTGTGATCATGACAATGATACGTACTAATAAACCGATTCTGGGTAACTAGGGTCGGGGCGTTACAGTCTCTATCTCATAGTTAGATCTTTCTGTGTGAAGATTTATCTGAGACTCTTGTAGCCTGAGTAAAAAATGAACTGGTCACCCATAAAGTTGTGTCGCCACATCTTCAATGCGAAGACTACTACTACCAACTCCAATCTGTGAGTCACATAATTTTTCTCATGAGGCCTTAGCTATCATGAGCCATAAGAAATCACTACATCACCTTGCACCAGGACTCTAATGAGTCCGTTCCCTGATTCGTCATAGTAAACCACATAGTCAATTCCCTCCTCCGACAACCATAGGATGTGAGCACTGGTCAAGCTCTAACTCACCTGTTGAAAGCCCTGCTGGCATGTCTCTGACCATAAAAAGGGTTTCCCCTTCTTCGTCAAGGTAGTTATTGGTTCTGCTACTCTAGATAAATTAGATATGAACATCTGATTGTATCCTTCTAATCCAAGGAAGCTCCGCACCTCACTAACACTTTTGGGTGGCTCCCAAGAAAGTACTGCCTCGATCTTCGCTGGATCCACTGCAACTCCAGCCTCTGAGATGACGTGTCCGAAGAAGTGGAACTTCCGTATCCATAACTCACACTTTGAGAGATTCCCATATAACTGGTTCTCCTAGCATGTGTCCAAAACAATCCTCAAGTGTGCAATGTGCTCTTCCTTGGATGCGGAGTACACCAAGATGTTGTTGATGGAGACTAATAAAAACCGGTCAAAGAAGGTATGGAATAACCTGTTCATGAGACCCATGAACACTGTAGAGGCATTCGTCACGCATAACTACATAACTAGGAACCCGTAATGGCCATACCAACATCTGAAGGATGTATTCGGTACGTCCCCATCCCATACCATGAGCTGATGATAGCCTGATCCGAGGTATATCTTTGAGAACCACTTCGCTCCTTTCAACTAATAAAACAGATCATCAATCCTCAACAGTGGATACTTGTTCTTCACGGTCACCTGGTTCAGGTGCCGGAAGTCCACGCAGAGTCTCAAAGTTAGGCATGCCTTCTTGGTAAACAACTTCTGGGATGCCCATGGAGAAACACTAGGCCTTATTAATCCATTTCACTGTAAGTCCTACAACTGTACCATTAGTTCCCGGAGCTCTGCAGGGGCTATCCGATATGCTGGTGTAGATATCAATTATGTTCCTAAGTACAAGTCAATGTGGAAGAATACCTCTCTACGGGGAGGTAGTCTTGGTAAATATTCTGGAAAGACGTCCTCATACTCATCCACAACCACTGGGAATTGTGGACTCGCCTAATCCACCATGTCGAAGGTCATGCGAGCCAGCTGATATGTAATATACTGCACCCTCCTGAGTGAAAGTCCATCTCATGCTACTCTATTTTCCTTCTCATCACAAAATGAAAACCGGCCTCCATATCTGCGCGTACATCGCACTATACATCTCAAGTAGTCAAATTGCATGTGAACTACTGATAACCAACCCATGCCTAGAAGGACGTCGTAGGGATTCAATGCTGCTACTAGAAGATCCCATATGAAACTCCCTCCTCCAAGAGTAAGATCACACTTTCGGTACCAGTGTGTGACTGTTGAATCTCCTCTCATAGGAGTATAAAAATTAAAAGGTTGAGCAAAAAGATCAGTTGGAATCTCAGAGTCCCGAACTAAGCCCGCAACAAGGAAATAATTTCTAGAACCTATATCGATAAGCACTATTTCTATGGTAGAGAAGATATAGATTATACCTCATATCATCTTAGGGATGTCAGGATAATGAGCCTCTACTTCTTTTAGTTGGGACTGTCCCCTTCCACCTACTCCTTGAGCTTGTGGTGGACCGCCTAGTGGTGGTGGTGGTAGTGCCTGGTGACCACGACCACCTTCCGCTACACATCCTGATCCCCTTCCTCATCCTCTGCCTGGCTAACACTCATGATCCTACTACTACCGCTTCCTCAGTGGCCCCTCCGCCATATTCCAATCATCTACAAGGGGAGTAGGATAGTCACGAGCTCTGTGAACCTGTCTCCCACAGGAAAAATGGATCATTCCTCGCTGGTGGATCCCTCAGCCTCTCGATCCTTGAACCTCTGACCCTGCGTCCTGGGGTCGGTCTCTGGAAGGTTTAGCCTACTTTGGCTTCCACGTCTTCTGTCTACTGCCCGCTGTAGATGACTCTCTTACATGTCTTCTAGTAGGGGATCTCACTGCTGGTGCCTGCTCAACATGGAATCTCTCCATCACCAAAGCTCTCTATAGCACCCCAACCTACATCGGGATGCTGAGAGAAAGTGTTGTAGCTCTAATCTTTCATCAGATCCCTTAATCAAAGGCCTGAGACCTAATTTAAGGGTCTCATACCATGTCTATGAAGTATCGGGAGAGGTCAGTAAATCTTGCTGAGTACTGAGCCACAGTCTGGATGCCCTGCTGCAGATGTAGTAGCTCCTGAATACACACAGAGCGTAGTGTCGCTTGCACAAAAGCCCCCCTAAAAAGTCTCTAAAAGTTGATGAAGTTGAAATTAGACTCCTCATGAACCTGGAGAGTTGATCTCGAACATCATCCTATCGAGCCCTGAAGAAGGCTAGCATCCAAGATTTCCATAATATCAGTGGGTGTCCCTACTAAGCGAAAAACCCACAAAACCACATCAAGCTAGTCCTCTGCTTCCTGGGGGTCTGTCTCACCTCAAAACCTCAAAGGGCTATGTATTTGGAACTTATGAAATGTGATCAGCTAGAGTTCATGATCAAATTTTAGCATTTGATGCTCCACGGGTGGTGGTGGTGCTGGTACAATACCTAAAGGTTCCATCACTAGGAGTGGTCCCTGTATCGACGCCTCGTCGCTTGGTGGTCCATTATCACAATCTCTAAGTAGAATCCTAGCTGGCTGTCTTCATGGAGTCATCCTTTAAGAAACCTATGTGCCATATTCAATAATATATACCTAGTGGTCTGACTCAATAAAGATCTAGAAAACGTTTTAAAACACTAGAAACTGGTGTTTTTCATGTAATGAGTTGAAAAACATAATTTTGGGTCCTGGTGTATGGATACGTCAGCCACCTCATCAACACTAGACTTCATGTACTGAAAACAAAACTCAATACACTTTACACCATTGCCTCATTAAAAGTAGACTCTTCGTTCTTCTAGTAGAAACAACCTCCCTCTAATACCACTTTGTCAAGACCTGTCCCACGGGGCCCGGACGTGACTACCCCAAGCCCGCCTTCTATATGCCTGGGGTTGGTGACTAGAACCTGAAGGAATTTCCCAAATAGGGAAGGCATTTCCTTAGAGATCTGTACACAATCAAAAAGGGAAAATGAAGTAAACAACCAACAAAAGTAAGGCATAAAAACGAGGGTAAAGTACAACCACAAGTATAACTATAAACTGAAAACAATGGGCCATAATAAAATCCCTAGAAATTTAAAATAAATTAAACAGCTATCGCATCTTCCATGGAGTTCTACATAGAGGTTAGCAGCTATAAGTTTGAAGTCGAACAAGAGGATCTCGACTGATCCTGTCGCACCAAGATCCACTAAGTCCTGAATCTCTAAAGTCTGCCTCGGAGTGTCAGTAATCTGCACTAGACACACACGTGCGGGAGGATACCACATAGGGGTGAGTATAAAAATACCCAGTACGAGACCCCAAAACCCCCAAAGGTCTCTCAGTAATGCACAAAGGAAAATATCTCTAGAAATACCACAAATGTAATATCATGAGAATGATCTAAATCATGAAACACAAAGAAAAATAGAAAGCTCAATATAATAGTATAACTTCAAGGTTACTGGGAGAGGGATTACTAGTCATAATTCTAGATAATACAATCCATAGTAACTCTTCTGTTGACCCGTATAGGTCACTGTATGCTGACCCGTATTGGTCGCTAAATGTTGACCCGTATTGGTCATTGTTGATGACCCGTATTAGTCCCTGGTGCTAACCCGCAATGATTGCTGGGGCTGACCTGTATTGGTCACTCGAGCTGACCCATATTGGTCACTATTATAGAGTTAGGGATTATTAGTCTTACACATAGATCATCCCAGTATGGAGTTTCTGATGCTGACCCGTATTGGTTTCTCTTCTTCTTCATGTCACAGCCAGCCACTGGATTCTCGCACGAAGCACGCCTGATCTCCATAAGACTCTTCTCTTTGAGACATAAATCATATTTCAACTGGTACAATGTACCAAAAAAGGTATACCCAAGGGACCACCCCATCATAGGGGTCCCAACGTGATATATGGCACATCGATCATACGCTCGGTCTATGAGATATGGGTACTTTTGTAAAAAGGGCCCGGTTGGATTCAAGTCTGATCCAACCTAGGTCACATGTAAAACTCTATGAAAAATCACTTAGAGTATCTCCAAAGGACCGCCATTTCACATGGGTCTTTATGCCATAGACGGTGCATCGATCAAACTTCTGATCTGTTAGTTACACCCCTATCCGTGAAATGGGGGTGATCACACCTCGACCCGGCCCGTCTCGGTCGGAGCGCCCGAATATGCCAATGGGACCGCTTTCCAAAAGGGGTCCCAATGCCACTGACGACGTGTTATTTATCCTGAAAAGTCGATAGACCCACCACTTCCTCTCATCCATTGGAGAAAAAGATAATAAATTAACAATTACATGTTATTTTATTATTCTTTAAAAAGTCCATACAATATCTTTTTATCCTGACCAACTATGGTTGAATTGAAACCTCCCTTAAGTGAATCCCAACACTGTGGATTCAATGGTTCCTTTGGATTTTTAATCAGAGAACTGGTTCAAAAGATAGAAAATGCTTCCCACACATTTACTGAATATACCTTAAAAAAGTTCAAAAATTCCTTCCAGGCACACTAGGCCTCAGAATCACACGCTGTCAATTTTCACAGACTCGTAATAATACCAAATAATTAAAAAACATTACAAGGAATTTTCTAGGTATTTAAAATTATGAATAGAGTAAATACACCACTGGTTATGTGTTTACTCCTACAGGAGTATTTGTGATCTAGTTTTCAAAGTTATAGTTAGTTGTGGATTTACCCACGACAGTGAAAGACTACATGGTAGCTACATAGGATTGTGAAGAGACAATTTGGATGAGAAGGTTATTGGAGGATCTTGGGAATATATATGAGTATATTCTATTGTTTTTAAATAATCAAATTGACTTTCATAATGAAAGTAATCCATATTTCCATTCTAGAGTAAAGCACATTGGGGTAAAATGTCATTTTGTTCTAGAGGTGGTAGAGGATGGAAGTGTGGACATGTAGAAAATAAACAATAAAAATATGGATGATTTCTTGATGAAGATGATTGAATCTGATTTGTTTAGATAGTGAAAATTATCAAGTGGTATCATACGTCAGCAACATGGTTTGGAAGATAACATGGATGCGTGGAGATGTGATTGGTTCTCAATCAATCTCCATGTGGGAGAGGTGTTGGAAACAATTTTTTATTGCAGAAGGTGTCACCCCTGATTTAGAAAAGGGAGGAAGGCGGTGGAAAGCATTAGTATGTGGTTAGTGGCCAGCTACACCAAACCCACCAGTGGATGAATGGGTCTTGAGGGATAGAACTGGTCTATAAAAGGGGGATCTCTCATCCTTTTGATCTCATCAGCTTTACCAGGCTTCTCATGTAAGAACCTGGTTCCTATTCTGGAGGTACGAGTTTCATATTTTCTCTTTTCCTTAAGTGTTTTTGAGAAAATAAGGGATATGGTGAAAACTCACACATTTTGTGGGTATACGCCATGTACTTTTCCACACACCGTGTACTCTGGCCATGTGGGATGCGTACACAGGGCGTGTAGCCATGCTGGTGATGAAAGGTGTAAAAACCGACTACACGCTGTGTAGTGGGTATTTAAACGCTGTGTAGTCAGTCGGAAGGAAAATATTAAGGTAGTGGAAGCATCCTCCAGCTGAGCAACATTACACACCGTTTAATCAGGAATACACGCCATGTACTCATGTTGACAGATGAACAGTGCCGTGGTGGAAAGAATACACCAAAGGAATAGTTAAAAAAATGAAAAGTACACGCCATGTACTCAATAGTACACACCATGTAGTTTTTTTTCACTTAAAATGGGCAGTAGACTCCTCTATTCACAGAGGAAGCTTAGAACCAGAGGAGTGCTTGGGAGGGACGACTGATCCTTTGAGGACCTCCCGACCGCACACTGGGAACCCGATTTCTTCAACGTTGATCTCCTTGGAACCGCGCGGGTAGGAGCTTCCTTCTCCTTGAACCTTTCTTTACAATTATTATTCTAAGGGAAGTTATTTGAATTTTAATGAGGTTATGTTCACCTCAGATCTACGTTGTTATTGGGAATTTCTGGAAGCGTCGTTCACATATACCGATCATGGGTGATTGAGGTAGGTGGTCTGGTGTTTAATTCCAACTATTGTGCGTTTTTGTGTACCATTGTGCTACAAATCCATGTTGGGGTGTCATTTGGATGAGGCCTTGGCTGTTTTTAATACCTAGAATTGTATAGGCAATTAACTGTAATTGTAAACTACTGTTTGGGATCGCTGCTTGGATCCATGACCACCCATGGGGTGTCTTCCTCTGTTTAGCCATTTGGCCAGGTTACCCGAGGGTATACTATAAATTGTATCATGTCTTAAATTACCTAGAGAGGAAATTGTATATAAATTTCTTGTTTACATGTTGGGCATGGACCGATTACTTGTTTAGCCTGATGGAAGTGTTGTGATTAGCCTCTAGGCAGTGCTCTGTTTAACCTGAGGGTAACTTCTTTCATGCCTGTGGGAAGTAGATTTTGCGCCTATGGAAGACACCTCGTACGCCTGTGGGCATTATTAAATATTCCTGTGGGTAGATTCTTGTGGGTTTGGATTCTCGTTACCTGAGGGTAAGGGGTTGCGTGCCTGAGGACACTGACTGTTTACTTAGAAAATTCATTGTGGTGATTTCCTTATATTGAATGATTAAATGAATATTAAAATGGCAATATAATTGGTAATGTTAGTTACTTTTGAGTACTACTTAGTTGTTGAATTTTACTACTGCACATGCTGTTCCACATTTACCCTGACAGTTGGGAACGAGCCTTTGGTGGGTGCCTACTGGGATTTATTTCTCACACCTTGTTTGGGCCATGTATTCAGCCCAAACAGACTATGTTTCTGTAGGTGTGGATAAGGGAAAGGGTCCCTATACATGTACATGATTATTGTAGAGGAGTAGGAGAGCATGAGACCGAGCTTAGGCTTGTGATTCTGCTGAGTTCCTGTTGCACTGTTTTATTTTGCTTTACTGTACCTTGTACTTTGAGATGTATTGTATTATATTGTATTGATGTGTAACATGTTCTAGCAGTTTTCTTAGAACTAGAGACATGTGGAATCATTATCTATATTACTATTGGTTATCTTTTTCTATAGTTGTTCATTTTAAATGTGTGGTTTATTGCTTCCACTATTGTTGTATGCTATTTATCTTTTCCGCTGCGCTACACTTTGACAAATGAGGGCATAGTTTCCCCACTATCATACATGGGCCCTCACTTCTAGTCGGCAGCCTCTGGAATTTGGATAAATATGCTTGAGGTCATGTGACCAACTGGGTCTAGGGCACCTGTTGAGTGGCACCCATATCTGGGTCGTTACATCTCATCACCATCAGTTATTTATATGTGGTATTTTTTGAGGTTTTTTACCAATATATTCATGAGATACATTTCTGATGGTTTTATACTTATAATATTGGGAAAGTGTGTACCCAATTTTACCCATAGTGATCCTTCTATTTTCTTGTGGGTTTTTACCTCTTTCATTTTGGGGATTTTTCCACATTATATATGGTGTCATTTATTTTTGTATTTTTTACTTTATATTATCTCATAGATAGTTTTTCATGAGTGGGACTGTCATTTACCATCCCAATAGAGTTGTAATACAACACTTGATTTCTTCACATCAGGTTATTTGTCAGTTTACTATTCATTGATTCAATTTATTTTTATCTACCATAATTGGAAGATCTCGAGCTCATGGGATTTTCATGGCCTTGGTCTTGAATTTTCATTTTTAGGAATCAATGTTGAAGATATAGTCTTTAGTTTCTAAGTATTGAAGTAGTGTAACATGAATTATATCTTTTTAAAAGGGTAAACTATGCTTGAGTTCCTCTTTTATGTTGGAATTCATTGTTAGAATTTTGAGAATGAGTGTTGCTCTCGAGTTCCAACTTTACATGGTTGATCCATTTCTATGGTTGGTGCGTCATCCTTATTTTGATCGATTGAAGAGATTTAGGTTCTAATTATCCATACTCAGTTAATATTGGATCTTGTTGTTTATTTCATAATGATGGAATAGTACCAACAATTTCATAACCACATGGGAATATTTCATACGGGACGTTAAACATGAAGGGTTGTGGTCACTTGATGAGGATGAGGATGAAAGTGGGGTAGGTAGATGGAGGAAATTATGGTAAGTACACCCAACATTTTAAGAGGATGACCATAAGGTAAGTTGAAGGATGGTGACAAGGAAAATTTGAAGTAGAATACCATAGTTGATTGTGTAGGGTCATAACGGATCTTTCCAAGGACAATTATTCAACTATGAAAAAGGATTTTTTAGAATTTCCAATGAAATGGATGAAAAAAACAAATAGAAGAAAATAAAGGGGACATAAATTTTAACATGGAAAACCATCACAAACCACCTTCCACAATATTATTTAAGGGGTAGAAAAGTGCTACACCCTTCCTTCTTCAAGATGAAAGAGAGATAATCAACCCAAAGTCCCACCTTCAATAGGCCTCGAAGTGGCGACTAGAACCAAGGGTATAGAATCTCACACAAAATGGAAGGAATTAATCTATTCAATAAAACATGATTGGGAGATAAAATGGTAAAAATCCGAAACAACAACAAAAAAAGTACCAAAATAAATAGACTAAGTAGCAGCAAAACAATGAACCCGATGCCAGAGCTAGTAAAGTCTAGAAAAATCCTCAAAGTTCTCCTAGAAACCTAAAAATTGTTTTACAACATAGGGTGAGTATATAAGTATACCCAATAGTAAAACTAAATATACTCATGCACAATTGGGGGAAACATACTAATTATCCTATGAGAAAATATTAGAACCACAAAGCACCTACCAATGAGTATTAACCAGCCTAGACTCACCAAGACATGCTCACCAAATAATAAAACTGAAGTAAAATAAAAGTATAAGAACTTCAATAATTGGGTACCCACATGACTTTCCCACTGGTTAACTGCTATTTCCTAATGGCTAACATCTTGATGCTACCACTCTTCCAAAGCATAGTCCTACTACCACAACTCACCTGCACACACCTGGACCTCAAACCACACACAAATTCCACCGACAAACACATGGGAAACAACCACAACACACACCTTTCCTGCAGACACCTGGGCCATAACAACCATGCCTCTCACCTCAAGACACCCGAGCCTCATCCCGAAGACACTTAGGAAAAAAAACCTAGCCCGCAAAAACCTAGGCCCCTCACCCACACCACAACCTTCGTGGAGGGACTTAGGCTATAGTAAACCTCAATCCATTACAAACTACCTAGATATGCTGAAGTGGTAAGAACCAAGAAGAGGGTGTAAAGAAAAAAGTCAGTAACAAGCCATCTATCCTCCAACCAGGATGTTGGGAAAGACACCCTCCCCCATGAAATAGGGGTTTTCAACACATGGTTCTCAACAAGGGTGGGGTGTGTACAAAAATCACATGGAACTAACATTTATACATATAGCTAAACAAACACTCATTCCATCCTATGGGTTTCCAAACAAGAAATGATCCCACACAAACCACCATTGTTGCTACCCCTATATGCACAACCACACAAAAAACCACTGCCAAAGCATAAAACCAAAACCTTTTCATTTAACTAATTTATATTAATTAATTAAGGGGTTTACTTTAATTTATTTCTAGACTACCTGGGGAAACTACTAATCATGACATATGCAACCGTTCTCAAAAGGTGAAGAGCCTTATTAACTAAACACCCAACAACCAACCCATTTAGTTATTTATACTACTAACATTGAAAAAGGGAGGAGGGAAAAATGTAAATCATTTACATTTTAAAACCCATTCAAAAAACCAAAAGAGAACAACCAACTTGAATTCCCACTACACACCCCCTCTGTCTTAGACACCCGTTCAACTACTGCTAACCATCATTATTCAAAGTGATCCCACTCAAACATGATCTACAAACTAGAACTAGAATCCCTGCTACACAACAAAACCACACTTGAAACACCTATAAACATTAAGTCTTGAAACAACCTAGTCCTGTTTCCCACTTCCCAACCACTACCTGGAAACAGTCCCACTACATAACAAGTTATACGACCACAAAATTAACCAAAGGCAGTCCCACAACCTACATGTTTTTCCATTCCAAAATCAATCAATCTCTTCGACTGAGATTCCAACACACCTACTATAACACCATATACATGAATCCCACAAAAAAACACCACAAAAAAGTAGCTCTGATTCACAAACATACCCTTCCCCATTTACATGACCAACCCCTCTATCAACTCCCCGTACCTGTAACAAGGTTACCAACAACAACTTCACACAACCCCCATGAAGTACAAAAACCTACCAATCATAGTTCAAAAACACACCATTAATCAAATAATATTCAGATTTAGAAGGAGGATTTCTTTAATTCCACGTTAAAATAACAAGGGCGATCACAAAACATGTTAAATCCTAGGGAATATATTTATTTAACCAAGTATACATGATTAAAATGATTTCATGTTACAACCATTTATCAAGTATCATGAAATAACAAAACATCACCAGTGTTCAAGAAAATACCACCAATGACCATGATTTTAAGAAGGCATATGACCACAACAAACCATAAAAAGAATCAAATATAACAAATAAAATAGGTAATCAAAATCAAACCACTCCCATCCCGATATTTCATTAACCCATGTTATCTTTTGATCATATTACCTTTACCTAAATGACTAATTTTTATGAAAAATATTCAGGCATTATTTATGAATAAACATTAGTGCACCCACCCCACATGATTCAAAAATAATGGGAGGCAGATTAATCCCTAATTGAAACAACCAGTGACCAAAACTCTTCCTTGTACCAAGAAAAGGGGATTGCACGAGCAGTAGGAAACTCCCAGAAAACTGAGCAGGAGGGTGCTCTAGCATAAATGCATGACTCATCTAGAGAGTAAGGCTTTGTGCCCATGAATAGGGAATATAAAACCCTTTGGTAAGGGGATATCACTAATTTGATGAGCGAGGTCCTCTATTAATGGAAGAACGATTTCAATACTCATAAATGTGGGATATTGGTTAAGATTACGCAGTTTGAGTATCTTAAAGTCCCCAAGCATTAGAATATTAAATTTATAATTAATATCCATTAAAAAACCAAAATAGTAATTTACACTTTGTTTACGCCAAATTAGATGTAAGATGGGAGAAACTAGAAAAACTTGGGAAACTGGAAATTTGGAAAATGGTGAGACATCATTTAGTGTGCCACCATTTTTGTGTGGAACCATCATAATTCCACCATTATAGTGCCACCATTTCAGTGTGACACCATCATGGTGCCACCATTACAGTTCCATCATTTTGGTACCACCATTTCGGTGAAGCTGTTTGGTGAAGCTAGATTTTGGAAAACTCCCGAAACAAAAGCACTACGACCCATAAGAACACTATAAGAACTGGATTTTCATGAAGGAAATACCCAATAAATATAGTTAATTACATCATATACCTCTCAAACTATTATCATCCCCAATAATTCGAAACCAAACCCAAATGAAGAGGGGTCCAAACAACTACCCTATAAGATACCTTTCAGGGAAAAACTAGCTTGTGTTCTTCGAAAACTAGAGGGAAAACCTCGACATCCAAGAATTCCCCTTGACATATATCTCCTAAAAAATTATAAAAAAACTAAGGCCCCACTTCCTGGACATATGGATTATGGAATCCCTTCATCCATGTCAAGATACTATTCATTTTGGGTGGCACTGACTCAGCTGCACATGTTCCATCACATCTGCATTAATGTGTCTTGATTAGGGATTAGGTATTTCCCTCCTTAGAGTAAGGAATTTTCACACACATTCAGAGAACATGGAAAAATCTCAACTTATAGAAAATGGGTTCCAACATTACATCATTAGAAAAGAACAAAGAAAAACAAAAGATCACAACTTAAAATAGCTCTGGGTACTGGGCACACATCTATGCCTCTCACTCCCAAGTACTCTCCTCGATGCTACCATGCCTCTATAATACACGAACCAAAGTAATAGATTTTCCATGAAGCACCTTCTTCTCATGATCCTCAATTATTATAGGTCTCTCCATAAACGTTGTGTTATCATCAATATCCAACTGTCCCCATTCAATGACGTGGGATTCATCGTATAGATACATATGGAGTTGAGAGACATGGAATAAATCACAGGTCCTCTCCAACTACAATGGAAACGCTCGCTGATATGTCACCTCGCCAACTCTTCCCAACACCTCGAAAGGTTTAATGAACCTGGGATAATGTTTTATCCCTCTTCCAAACCTTCTATACCCACATTTAAGAGAAACCTTCAAGAAAACAAGGTCCCTAATGTTGAACTCCAAATGCCTCCTCCTATGATCGAAAAATGACTTCTTCCAGTCCTGTGCTGCCTTCATCCTCTCACAGACAAGGTGAACCATCTCTATCATACTCTTCACCACGTTCGGACCAAGAATGGATACCTCCCCAACTTCAGTACAGTAAAAGGGTGAATGACACGACCTCCCATATAGAGCTTCAAACAGAGCCATACCAATGGAAGAGTGATAGGTAATATTTTAAGAAAAATCTACCAAGGGAAAAATTCACACACAATACCCACTAAAGTCTAGAATACATTTTCAAAACATTCCATACATCATCTATATGTCCCTCTCTATCTTTCCATCCATATGAGGGTGGAAAGCAGTGTCAGGGAGTAACTTAGTTCCGAAGGCATGCTTAAGTCCTCTCCAGATTCGCGAGATCAAACATGTATCCCATTCATAGACAATGTATCTTGGAACTCCATTCATACAAACCACCTCATCCATATACATATGTTCTAAGGAATCCACTACAGTCGACTCCTTGATCACTAAGAAGTTATCTTATTTCATCAATCAATCTAATACTACCCTATGGGCATCACATCCTCACCGATTCCTAGGTAATCCTGTGAAAAAATCCATTGAGAATGTCATTCCACTTCCACTTGAGAACATTTAAGGGATACAACAGAATTCTAGGAACACAATGATCATCCTTAACCTGCTGACACACTAGGCACCTTACCAAAAACTTCCCCACCGCCCGCTTCATCTTGGGACACCAAAACTGTTCCCTCATGCCTCAGTACATTCTAGAAACTCAAGGGTGCACCACTAGGTGTCAGATATGGAATTAAAGGAGAAATCCCTCAATAATTTCCATGGGGACAAACATATTCCCATGGAACAACATCCGATTCTGACTATCCTCAGACTATAACCCTAGAGCATCACCCTGGACAACGTGATCACACATCACTTTAGTCTCTGTGTCTCCCCATCGAGACTCCTCCACTATCTGCACCAAGTAAACTGAACTGTCTTCTGAAATAGACATCCTCTACCTCCATCCACTCTCCCATCAATAAACAAAGAATACAACACCTCTATTTCCTTCCAATAATCTATGAATTACTGAACAACCTCCTTATACGACTTCCTAATTAAGGCATCAACTACCCCGTTCCTTTTCTTAAAGTGTAAAAGATCTCAATGTCATAGTCCTGGAGAAACTCCATCCACCTTCACTTCCATAAGTTTAGGTCTCACTGGGATAAGATATACCTCATGCTCTTGTGATCTATAAAGACTAAAAAGAACTGCCCAATGAGGTAATGTTTCCACAACTTTAGAGAGAATATGAACATTGAATGCTCCAGATCATGGGTGGAATAGTTATGTTAATTTGGATTTTACTACCTAGAACCATAATAGATCACTCCCCCTACGGCATTAGTACACATCCCAATCCTAGACTGGAAGCATCACAGAACACCTAAAACGTCACCCCTTATTATTACAACCTAAGCACCAGATCACTAAAAAAAATCAACTTAAGGTAGCTAAAATATTCTTGACGCTACTAAATCCACATGAAGGATTAGTATTTTCTAGTAAAAGATGTAAATGGAGCTACAAATCTAGATAAGTTAGGTATGAACCTCTGGTAATAGACTGGTAGACACAAGAAGCTATGAACCTCTCCCACGTTCTTGGGTGCTGCTCAAGAAACAACCACCTTTTCCTTTGATGGGTCTAATTTTATCCCTTGTTGAGACACCACATGTACAAGGAACTACATCTCTTACATCCAGAACATTCACTCGGACAACTTCCCATAGAGATGGTGGTGCCGAAGGACCCCCAAAACTATCCTGAGGTGCTCAATGTGCTCCTCCTCTAACCTTTAGAAGATCAGTATATCATCGATGAAAATGATGAAAAAACGGTCCAGGAACCTACAGAATATATAATTTATGATCCCTATGAACATGTCTTGTGCATTTATAACACCAATGGGAAAGACTACAAACTTGAAGTGCCCATACCTGCACCTGAAAGCAGTCTTCAGGATGTCACCCTCCTTCACCCTCAACTGGTGATATCCAGACCATATAAAAATCTTATAGAACCAAACTGATCCACTCATATGGTCAAAAAGATCATCTATCCTCATAAGGGGGTAATGGTTCTTTAACGTTTCCCAATTCAGTCTCAGGTATTCAATGCACAGCCTCATGCCACCGTCTTCCATCTTCACAAACAAGATTAGAGAACCCCACAACGACACATCGAGAGGGTAGAATCACAACCTATTTGGAAAGAAAATCTAGTAACTCCCCAAAAACTATTGAAACATCAACCACCTCTGTGTATACTGATCCCACTGATAGCTCGTCCAACAAGGAAGAAGAGGCTCCACACACCAACTACCAACTTGACAGCTCCGCTCGCAAAAAAAAACTACATGCTGGCCATCCAAACCTGAAAACACGACCCTTCTCTAAAATTAGTTAATAGAAGTGTGCACATAAAAAACAAGTCTATTCCTAGGATTACATCGTACGATTGCATCTATAGAAGAAGAATATCCCCAATAGATTGATGTGGGCCCAACATCAGTCTACATCGTCGAAAAAAATCAAACAAACTGGTATGACCTCAAACCAGTGTTCTCAACACCAAGGGAATGGAAATTATATCTATATCTAGTACCATAGAACCCTTTAGACTACATGAAACAAAGGAGTGAGAAGCTTTTGAATCAAATAAAGCACAAGCAAGGGTACTAAACAGACTAATTGTACCTCAAATAACTTCCAACCTAATTAGAACTGCTTCCTCAACAGTGTGAAACGGCCTATGACTAGCTCTTCTACCCCTCTACTATCGAAAACCTCCCAGACCACACCCTGGTGAAAGTCCATGATGAGAACCTTGAGGTTAGTCTCTTCCCGCACCGTCTACCCTCGGTGGAGTGGGAGCCCACTCCCCCTGTTGCAGGAAAGGTCTGACTAGAAAGTGCTACTGTCGAGGTGGGTGTTGAACCTGCCGACCCCCACTATACTAAACTCGAACTGGGAACTAGTTCTGAAGATTTCCACGGTCTCCAAAGACAAAGCACCTTATTCCCAAGCCCATGTGAAGGGGTGAAGACTAGGAGATCAGAACTGGAACTACTAAGGCCTACTCCATGCTGGATGAAACTTAGAAGGCCCTGATGTTAGTGACCTACTGCCGACTGCCTTCCCCTTCAAGGAACTCAGCTGGAACCCCCTCATGGTATATCTCCATGAAAGTGCATCCTCTCCATTACATCATCCTTATTCTAAACTTCGATGTATGTCAGTAGGGTAAAGGGAGTGACAACATTATTAAGAGAAGGTCGGAGTGACTCCTCCAATCATCTTTCCCACAACTACTCATCCAGAAAGAGATCCAAAGAGAATCATCATAGATCCTTAAACTTGATCCAAAATTCCATCACCGAAATACTCCGATGATGGAGGTAGAGTAGCTCCTTCATATTATTGGAAATCATCATCAAGGAAAGAAACTCTTCAAAAAACTCCTTCTCAAAGTCAGCCCATGGGATATCGGTCTCCTTCCTCTCCTAGAGGTAAATCGTCCACCCCTAATTTATCGTTCTTCACATATAGAACACACCCAGATGAACCCATTACTTCCTTAGAGAATAGATCAATGTAAAGGTGATTTCCAGGTCCTCAATCCATCCCTCCATCTGTCACGACCCATCCTCAGGGCCCGTGCCGTGACTACCCCAAGCCTGCCTTCCATAGGCCAGGGGCTGGTGACTAGCACCAAAGGCGTAAAATCACGATAACTGGGAAGGCATTGCCTTTATAAAAGAAAACAAGCACCACAGAGTACAAGCAGAAGAAGTAAACACTAAGTAAAAAATGAGTACAATAGTAAGTGCGGAAAGTAAAAAGGGGCCGGAAATACAAGCCCAACTGTAAAGTACAACTCAAAAGGGAAAACAGGAACTGAAAAGTAAAGCTGCTACGCCGAGCTGTCCACTGGAAATCCCACCTGAAGGGTGGGTACAGATAGCTCCTCTGCTCCTCAGGTCCCACCGTCCGCTCCGAGTATGTCTCGCCCAGTGGTCCACCTCTGGGTACCGCCTCGTCGTCACGTCCACCTCTGGGTACCGCCTCGTCGTGAGGTCCTCCTCCGGGTACCATCTCTTCGTATAGTCCACCTCCAGGTACTGCCCAGTCCTCGAACACTCGGCTTCTGTCAGCACTGCCCGTCGTCTGCAACCAACACAACGAGGTGCGGGCATAGCCCGTGCAGGGGTGAGTATAACGATACTCTGTAGGGACCCCGAGACCCTCAAGGTCTCACTAAACCAACAAGGATAACCACAAAGAAGATCTCAACAGATAACCTCTACTTAGATATATGCCCATACATATACCTAAGTTATCAAGTAACCCATCTCAATCATGAGGAAACACAAGGATTGTGAAATCAATGGATAACCACTACCCGGGTATATGCCCATACATATACCTAAGTTAGAAAGTGACCCATCTCAATCATGAGGTAAACACAAGGTCAAAAGTCTCAGCTCAAACCAGGATTTTCATTATCGAAACCGTAACTGCTGAAGAGCTCCGTCTCTGGAGTGTACAGTGGTCCTGTCACGACTCCGAGGTACTGCTCACTAACCTAAGACTGCTGAAGAACTCCACCCATCGAGTACTGCGGGCCAGCTGCTACAACCAAGCGCTCCCATGTGCCGCTACAACCAAGCGCACCTCTGTCGTGGGTATGCCGCTACAACCAAGCGCTCCCATGTGCCGCTACAACCAAGCGCAACTCTGTCGTGGGTCTGCCGCTACAACCAAGTGCTCCCATGTGCCGCTACAACCAAGCGCACCTCTGTCGTGGGTATGCCGCTACAACCAAGCGCTCCCATGTGCCGCTACAACCAAGCGCAACTCTGTCGTGGGTCTTCCGCTACAACCAAGCACTCCCATGTGCCGCTACAACCAAGCGCACCTCTGTCGTGGGTATGCCGCTACAACCAAGCGCTCCCATGTGCCGCTACAACCAAGCGCAACTCTGTCGTGGGTCTGCCGCTACAACCAAGCGCTCCCATGTGCCGCTACAACCAAGCGCACCTCTGTCATGGGTATGCCGCTACAACCAAGCGCTCCCATGTGCCGCTACAACCAAGAGAAACTTTGTCGTGGGTCTGCCGCTACATCCAAGCGCTCCCATGTGCCGCTACAACCAAGCGCACCTCTGTAACACTCCGAGTCGTTCGATCAGCAGTCGTCGGGTCTCAGCCAGCTACACGATCTTCGTACTCCGCACACTCGTCACTGTGAGGGTCCGCTCGACGAGCTACATGTCGATACTCCAAGTATCTCAAAGTCCCATGAAGAAGTATCTCAAAGGACCGCCACGTCATAGGGGTCTCAACGCAACAGACGACACGTCAATCGGACGCTCGGTCTGTGAGTTATTAGCCTTTTCGTCCCAGGGGCCCGGTTGGTTTCGTGAGCAAACCAAACCCGGCCGTATCTCAAATGTACCCCGAACTCTCATAGGGTAAACTCATAGGGACCGTTTCTCAACGCGATCACCAACGCCACTGACGGTTCGTCAAACGGACGTTCTGTCAGAAAGATATCAGCTTTTCCGTTCCAGGGGCCCGGTTGGATTTCGGTGCGATCCAACCCGGCCACTATCCATATGCATCCAAAACTCGGGCGGAGGATGCCAAAAGTTCCGTATCGTCAACAGGAACTCAACGCAATAGACGGCGCGTCAATCGGATGCCCAGTCTGAGAGTTATTGGCTTTTTCGTCTCACACTCACCTTGGGAAACATCCCAGGAGGTCACTCATCCTGATCACTACTCTAGGCCAAGCACGCTTAACTATGGAGTTTTAACCACGTAGGCTCCCGAAAAGGAAGGTGCACCTTGAGTATAGTATACCAAAACGACCGTCTCGATCCAAGGATCGCGTTGCCGCTGACGACGAGTCGTTTGGAGGCCCGTAGCCCAAGATACGGGTATTTGACCAAACCGCTCGATAACGGGGGTTTCGGGCCCGGGCCGTCCCGGCCCGAGACCCCCCGGATGGCCCGAACCGGGTCGACCGGCCCCGAACGGGGTCGACCCGGCCCGACACAGCCCGGCCCGGCGCGGCGCGGCGCAGCGCTGCCTGGCTCGGCCCGGCGCGGCCCGGCCCGGCGTGGCCCGGCGCGGCGAACCGGCCCGGGGCGCCGGTTCGGCGCAAGGCAGCGCGCTGGGCGCGCTGCCAGCTTGGCTGAAGGCCGAGCTTGCTGGAAACGGGGGGCCGCCTGCCCCCCCTTTGTGAAACCGGCCCCCTCATAATGGGGGGCCAAATAACTGCCCGGGGGAATTAAATTCCCCCGGTTTCCACCAACCCGGCCGGCCCGACCTGGCCGGCCGGCTTCTTGTCAACAGGACCGGCAAGGGCCGGTCCTCTTCCGTCTTCTGGCACCGGCGGCCCGGCTGGCCGCCGGTCATCACGATCCGCCGCGCCCCGGAACCGGCTGCGGCCTTCGTCATCCGGCGCGGTGCGACGGCACCGCGCCCCTCCGCTGCGGCCCCGCTGCGGCCGCGGCGTCTTCGGTTTCCTTCGACGCGGCGCGACGGCGTCGCGTTCATGATAATTCTTTCCACGGCGCGGCGCGACGGCGCCGCGCAATAATTTCCGTGTGATTCCCGCGTGGTGCGACGGCACCACGCTATCTCGTTTCATCCGCAAGAAACATTCAAGAACAAAGGAGGGTGTTTCGGCCGTGTTTGTGCGGTCCGGTCCCCCTCTCGTCAGACGATAACACTTAAACGTTCATCCTCATGTTTTTCATGCTAGAACCAAGAACGGAAAATAATTAAATAAAGCAACAACAAACCCCTACTTCGCTTTTCGTTATGTGTTGACGAAGTCGCGGAAAGGCGGCGGTGATTCGTCGACATCGGAAAAGAGAAGCCGTTGACGACGTCGGCGTTCTTCGTGAAAGGTGCTCCCTTCTTTATTCCGGAAGGAGTGGGAAGGAGGCATCCAAGAAGGGATCGACGTTGGAAACTTCACATTCTTCTTTGGAAAAGGCATTCTTCGTCGAGAAGACGTTGTTCCATATTTGGAGATGTCCTTCGTGTTCTTCGTCGAGGGTGGAATTCTCTTCAATCCTTCCATGACTCTATCACAAAGATTTAGCCAACCCCAAACAATAAAACAACACACCTTATTATAGTGTTAGCTTAATGAATTCAAAATAATTCAAATTCATTAAGTTACATCATTCATTAATGGGTGGAGAGGCTCCAAAATTAATGAAGGTGGAAGTGAAGAGTCACATTTAATTGGGGGGGGGGGGTTCAAGGGAGTTAAGGAGTTTAAGGAGTTAGGAATTTGAGGGGTTTTGGCACATTAAGTGCAAGGGAGTTTAAGGGGGGTAGAAGAGAGTTAAGGGGAAGGTGAAGGGTTGGGGCTCGTGTGGGCCCCACCTCACCTTAATCCTCACTTGGTTAGTTAGGAACTTGTGATTCCACCCCAACTTCCACACTTAGGATATAACCACTTAAGAAGATAAATAAAATTTGTAACACAAATTTTATTTTTCTTTACACTTAAACCAAAACCTTAATAAACAACTGCTCCCAAGCAAACGCAACTCCAGGAAAGGAATTCCTAAGAAAAAACCGGCGCTACGGTTCCATCGGTGCCCTCGGAATTTGATTCCGGGCACTGGTTCAAAAGTTAGAAATTCTCGCTCGTTCGCTCACTGAACGTACCCGATCCAAACTTCGGAAATTGATTCTGGGCACACCGGGCCTCGGAATCAGGCGCTGTCAGAAACTGTGTTCTTATAAAATTCCAAAGAAAATTAAGAAATAAAATTTCCTTGAAATTTCCGGGTCTTTACATTACTCCCACCTCAGGGCTTTACGTCCCCGTAAAGCTTCATCACAAACTAGGGTCACAAAAGCGGTACAGATCATGCATCTGAGCCTTCCGCTCCCATGTGCTCACCTGGAGGTTCCCATACTGTCAAAGGAAGTGCACCCAAGGAATCGATCATCCTCGTAGGATCTGCTCCTATCTATTCTTGATCCCCACTGGAACCTCCGTGCATGTCGCTCTATCATCGACGTCCAACTCCCTGAGGTTGATGATGTGTGAAGGATCAAGCACGTATCTCCTCAATTGAGTTACGTGAAAGTCATCGTGCACCTGGTGCAACTGAGGTGGATGGGTCAAGCGATAAACCACCTCGCCTACCCTGCTGGGGACCTAGAAAGGTCTATTGAACCTCGAAGATCTCTTGCCGCCTCGGCTACATCTCCGTAATCCTTGTCGAGGTGAGACCTGTATAAGAACGTGGTCTCCATCCTCGAACTCTAAAGGTCTCACTTTTTAGGTTAGAACTGAAACTCAAACTCCTGCTTCCACGAGGGTAAGGTTGGCCGACCCAAGAATGATCGGCTACACCCTCCAATGCACGAGTTTATCTTGTGCTCCCCAGGGTTTCCTTTTCGCCGACCAAGGAAAACCCATCCCAACGTTTGCCTAATACCGTCAATTTGAGTATGAACAGTGATTGCCAAATACATACTCAAACTAACGTCGTAAGGCCTCGACGCTGCCACCAAGAGGTCCTAACCGAGACTCTCACCTCAAGGGTTAGATCACACCGTCGGCGTAAGTGTGACTATCGAGTCTCCTCCCAAAGGTATCTCCAGACGTGAGGGTCAAGTCAACGGCTTAACCGGAATCTCTAGGTCTGGGACTAGATTCATGGAAGGAAGGGATGATTCGTTTCGATGCCTGTGGCTACGACAGCTAGTAGAAGATAAATTACACACTTCGAATCATCCTTAGAGCCCCTTTTTGGTCTCACTCCATGACCGCAAGCAGCTACCCTCTTTACCTGCTCTCCAACTCCCTGAGTCTAGCGGGGACTACAAAGGTGGGTGATGGTAACATGTTGAAATGTACACCACCACGAGCTGCTCTCCAAGCTCTTCCTCCATGTCTGCTGCTCTGCAGATTCATCTGTCCTTAACATTTCCTCTTCTTGAATCATTTTACATGACCAAGTCTCCGAGACTGGTGTCAGTTTCCTGCTTTCCAAACTTCTAACATTCTCTGGCTGTATTCAATCAGCAAAGAATTCTCAACCACAAAGGTTCCTTCTAGCACTCTAGCCTAAGTAGAAATGCATAGAGAAAAGGTGCTGGCTTGGAAGCCCTTAAACATACCATGCTCAGAGGTCCGACCTCTATTGCACTGATCGAAACGCTTCCATCGAGTACCTGATATGTTCGGTACGCCTCGATGAATTCTCAGCTATCAACACGTCGTCCTGCCAAAACTGTAAAAGTTCTAGAAAATTCTCGGCCACCTCCTCAAGCCAGTCCTCAGCCGCCTATGAGTCAGGTTCACCTCGGAACATGAGGGTATCTGAAGTTAGAACACATGTAAGGCAGTAAACTTACATGTGTCACCTACCGGTACCGCCGGTTGTAACTGCTGACCAACAGGTAGTGATGTATAGCTGACACACTACCCAAAGGCACTATCTCAGGCATCGGTTCACGTACCGAAGCCTCATCACTATGCGGACCATCCTCATGGTCATTCACTGGAAAAAACTAGTGGCCAAGTCCACCATCCACTCTACTGATGTCTCAGATAGGCGGAAAACTCTAGCAATCGCCTCCAGCCACTGCTCTAGTGTCTGGAAATTTGCCTCGCCTTGTAACTTCTGAGGCCTCTACTGCTGGAACTCGTGCAATGCGCTCCGCCAGCGTGCACAGTTTGCTAGTATAGCCATTGGCATCTGCTGCCCAACAGGTGGTGATGTACTGGTACACCACCCGAGGGTGCTAACATAGTAAAAAGGGCCCTGCACCAGAGCCTCGTCGCTCGGTGAGCCGTCATCGAGTACTCTCTTGGAACTCCAACTGACTGTCTGCGTGGAGACATCCTGAACAGATGCGAAACGGTCAACGTCTTATACCTGGTGAGCTGACCTGGTTTGAGCTGACTTTAAAACTTTGGAAACACACACGCAATCAGTGTTTTTGTGTACAAAGTCGGAAATCAGTAGTCAGGGTCCTGGTGTACGGATACGTCGGCCGCCGCACCAACAATGGACTCCCTGAACTGAAAACCACACTCGGTACCCTTAACACTATTGCTTCACAGAAAGAAACATCAGAGTTATAAGTTCTGCGGTAGAACCGAACTCCTCTGATACCAATTTGTCACGACCTGTCCTCGGGGCCCGTGCCGTGACTACCCCAAGCCCGCCTTCCATAGGCCAGGGGCTGGCGACTAGCACCAAAGGCGTAAAATCCCGATAACTGGGAAGACATTGCCTTTATAAAAGAAAACAAGCACCACAGAGTACATGCGGAAGAAGTAAACACTAAGTAAAAACTGAGTACAACAGTAAGTGCGGAAAGTAAAAAGGGGCCGGAAATACAAGCCCAACTATAAAGTACAACTCGAAAGGGAAAACAACAACTGATCAGTAAAGCTGCTACGCCGAGCAGTCCACTGGAAATCCCACCTGAAGGGTGGGTACAGATAGCTCCTCTACTCCTCAGGTCCCACCGTCCGCTTCGAGTATGTCTCGCCCAGTGGTCCACCTCCGGGTACCGCCTCATCATCACGTCCACCTCCGGGTACCACCTCGTCGTGAGGTCCTCCTCCGGGTACCATCTCTTCGTATAGTCCACCTCCAGGTACTGCCCAGTCCTCGAACACTCGGCTTCTGTCAGCACTGCCCGTCGTCTGCAACCAACACAACGAGGTGCGGGCATAGCCCGTGCAGGGGTGAGTATAACGATACTCAGTAGGGACCCCGAGACCCTCAAGGTCTCACTAAACCAACAAGGATAACCACAAAGAAGATCTCAATAGATAACCTCTACTTAGATATATGCCCATACATATACCTAAGTTATCAAGTAACCCATCTCAATCATGAGGAAACACAAGGATTGTGAAATCAACGGATAACCACTACCCGGGTATATGCCCATACATATACCTAAGTTAGAAAGTGACCCATCTCAATCATGAGGTAAACACAAGGTCAAAAGTCTCAGCTCAAACCAGGATTTTCATTATCGAAACCGTAACTGCTGAAGAGCTCCGTCTCTGGAGTGTACAGTGGTCCTGTCACGACTCCGAGGTACTGATCACTAACCTAAGACTGCTGAAGAACTCCACCCATCGAGTACTGCGGGCCAGATGCTACAACCAAGCGCTCCCATGTGCCGCTACAACCAAGCGCACCTCTGTCGTGGGTATGCCGCTACAACCAAGCGCTCCCATGTGCCGCTATAACCAAGCGCAACTCTGTTGTGGGTCTGCCGCTACAACCAAGCGCTCCCATGTGCCGCTACAACCAAGCGCACCTCTGTCGTGGGTATGCCGCTACAACCAAGCGCTCCCATGTGCCGCTACAACCAAGAGCAACTCTGTCGTGGGTCTGCCGCTACAACCAATCACTCTCATGTGCCGCTACAACCAAGCGCACCTCTGTCGTGGGTATGCCGCTACAACCAAGCGCTCCCATGTGCCGCTACAACCAAGCGCAACTCTGTCGTGGGTCTGCCGCTACAACCAAGCGCTCCCATGTGCCGCTACAACTAAGCGCACCTCTGTCATGGGTATGCCGCTACAACCAAGCGCTCCCATGTGCCGCTACAACCAAGCGCAAATCTGTCGTGGGTCTGCCGCTACATCCAAGCGCTCCCATGTGCCGCTACAACCAAGCGCACCTCTGTAACACTCCAAGTCATTCGATCAGCAGTCGTCGGGTCTCAGCCAGCTACACGATCTTCGTACTCCGCACGCTCGTCACTGTGAGGGTCCGCTCCACGAGCTACAGGTCGATACTCCAAGTATCTCAAAGTCCCATGAAGAAGTATCTCAAAGGACCGCCACGTCATAGGGGTCTCAACGCAACAGACGGCACGTCAATCGGACGCCCGGTCTGTGAGTTATTAGCCTTTTCGTCCCAGGGGCCCGGTTGGTTTCGTGAGCAAACCAAACCCGGCCGTATCTCAAATGTACACCGAACTCTCATAGGGTAAACTCATAGGGACCGTTTCTCAACGCGATCACCAACGCCGCTGACGGTTCGTCAAACGGACGTTCTGTCAGAAAGATATCAGCTTTTCCGTTCCAGGGGCCCGGTTGGATTTCGGTGCGATCCAACCCGACCACTATCCATCTGCATCCAAAACTCGGGCGGAGGATGCCAAAAGTTCCGTATCGTCAACAGGAACTCAACGCAACAGACGACGCGTCAATCGGACGCCCATTCTGAGAGTTATTGGCTTTTTCGTCTCACACTCACCTTGGGAAACTTCCCAGGAGGTCACCCATCCTGATCACTACTCTAGGCCAAGCACGCTTAACTATGGAGTTTTAACCACGTAGGCTCCCGAAAAGGAAGGTTCACCTTGAGTATAGTATACCAAAATGACCGTCTCGATCCAAGGATCGCGTTGCCGCTGACGACGAGTCGTTTGGAGGCCCGTAGCCCAAGATACAGGCATTTGACCAAACCGCTCGGTAACGGGAATTTCGGGCCCGGGCCGTCCCGGCCCGAGACCCCCCGGATGGCCCGAACCAGGTCGACCCGCCCCGGACGGGGTCGACCCGGCCCGGCACAGCCCGGCCCGGCGCGCCGGTTCGGCGCAAGGCAGCGCACTGGGCGCGCTGCCAGCTTGGCCGAAGGTCGAGCTTGCTGGAAACGGGGGGCCGCCTGCCCCCCCTTTGTGAAACCGCCCCCCCTCATAATGGGGGGCCAAATAACTGCCCGGGGGAATTAAATTCCCCCGGTTTCCACCAACCTGGCCGGCCCGACCTGGCTGGCCGGCTTCTTGTCAACAGGACCGGCAAGGGCCGGTCCTCTTCCGTCTTCCGGCACCGGCGGCCCGGCTGGCCGCCGGTCATCACGATCCGCCGCGCCCCGGAACCGGCTGCGGCCTTCGTCGTCCGGCACGGTGCGACGACACCGCGCCCCTCCGCTGCGGCCCCGCTCCGGCCGCGGCGTCTTCGGTTTCCTTTGACGCGGCGCGATGGCGTCGCGTTCATGATAATTCTTTCCACGGCGCGGCGCGACGGCGCCGCGCAATAATTTCCGTGTGATTCCCGCGTGGTGCGACGACACCACGCTATCTCGTTTCATCCGCAAGAAACATTCAAGAACAAAGGAGGGGGTTTCGGCCGTGTTTGTGCGGTCCGGTCCCCCTCTCGTTAGACGATAACACTTAAACGTTCATCCTCAAGTTTGTCATGCTAGAACCAAGAACGGAAAATAATTAAATAAAGCAACAACAAACCCCTACTTCGCTTTTCGTTATGTGTTGACGAAGTCGCGGAAAGGCGGCGGCGATTCGTCGACATCGGAAAAGAGAATCCGTTGATGACGTCGGCGTTCTTCGTGAAAGGCGCCCCCTTCTTTATTCCGGAAGGAGTGGGAAGGAGGCATCCAAGAAGGGATCGACGTTGGAAACTTCACGTTATTCTTTGGAAAAGGCATTCTTCGTCGAGAAGACGTTGTTCCATGTTTGGAGATGTCCTTCGTGTTCTTCGTCGAGGGTGGAATTCTCTTCAATCCTTCCATGACTCTATCACAAAGATTTAGCCAACCCCAAACAATAAAACAACACACCTTATTATAGTGTTAGCTTAATGAATTCAAAATAATTCAAATTCATTAAGTTACATCATTCATTAATGGGTGGATAGGCTCCAAAATTAATGAAGGTGGAAGTGAAGAGTCACATTTAATTGGGGGGGGGTTCAAGGGAGTTAAGGAGTTTAAGGAGTTAGGAATTTGAGGGGTTTTGGCACATTAAGTGCAAGGGAGTTTAAGGGGGGTAGAAGAGAGTTAAGGGGAAGGTGAAGGGTTGGGGCTCGTGTGGGCCCCACCTCACCTTAATCCTCGCTTGGTTAGTTAGGAACTTGTGATTCCACCCCAACTTCCACACTTAGGATATAACCACTTAAGAAGATAAATAAAATTTGTAACACAAATTTTATTTTTCTTTACACTTAAACCACAACCTTAATAAACAAATGCTCCCAAGCAAACGCAACTCCAGGAAAGGAATTCCTAAGAAAAAACCGGCGCTACGGTTCCATCGGTGCCCTCGGAATTTGATTCCGGGCACCGGTTCAAAAGTTAGAAATTCCCTCTCGTTCGCTCACTGAACGTACCTGAGCCAAACTTCGGAAATTGATTCTGGGCACACTGGGCCTCGGAATCAGGCGCTGTCAGAAACTGTGTTCTTGTAAAATTTCAAAGAAAATTAAGAAAAAAAATTTCCTTGAAATTTCCGGGTCTTTACACCATCTCTACATCCGAAACAATTCCGTTGTACTTCCCTAGGGTCTTCTGCTTGAAAGAACACATGGTCTTCTACCAAAAGTCATCTTCCTCTTCTCAATAGGCCCTTTGTTGGCCAACCAAGTCTTCTTTATGTGTCAAAACTGATCTTAACACAAGTGAGCGACACCCGAGATCTATAGATGAAAATGTATACAAGGAACTCCTAAGCCTAGGTAGTATGCAAATTTTTTCTTTTAAATCCATTTCAACTCTTAATTTAAAATCACATTCCCAAATTCCTAAGACACACAAGAATAAAAATCATTATTATGCATGTACGTTTTCTTGGGTCTCTAACATACAATCATTTTAACCTCACATAGTTGTTCTGTATGTATAGAGTCCTTACATCGGATCACAGGGAGGCCCTAAAATCTCATTTCCTAGCCAGTAATCCATGACATACATTGCACACCAAGGTCACCTAACAATGTTTCCCTACCACCCAATGAAATCATCACCGAGCCTTACTCTAAACTACATCCTATCTCTCAACCATCACCTTTGATACCATTCTGTCATGAACTGACTTCCTAAAGATAAGGGAAGGGGAAGCAAAGTGCCACACCATCTCTTCTTCAAGATTAAGGATAGATAATGGCCCATGAGTCCAAAATTCAATAGTCCCCAGAGTGGGGACTAGAACCCAGGGTATTTAATCTCACCCAAAATTAAAGGTATTACCCTTTTTAATAAAACAATACTAAGATATAAGATGGTAAAAATCCCAAACAACACTTAACATTTATATAAATGAAACTAAAATCTATCCCATGATTGATTTAAAAGTAAACTGTGACAAAAGTACAACCAAAACACCAAAGAAAGTACCAAAAGAAAGTGACTAAGCAGGAGCATAGTAACTACCCTGATGCTCAAGCTAGTAAAGTCCAACACGGTCGTCAAATTCAACTTGGGAATATGAAAATAGTTTTACAATGTAGGGTGAGTATACAAGTATACCCAGTAGGAAAACTAAAGCTACCCGTGCACAAGTCGGGGAAACATACAAATGATCCTTTGAGAAAATAGTAGAACCTAAAAGAAACTAACAAGGAGTACTAACCAGCCCTACCTCACCTAGGAACACTCACCAAATAATGCAATTCAATTAAGGTTGTAGTATAAGGAAACCGGTAATTGGGTACCCCACACCACATTCTCACTGGTTAACTGCTAATTCCTAATGGCTAATGTATTGACACTAACACTCTTCCAAAATGGATTCCTATAACCACAAACCACCTGCACACACTTGAGACTCAAAAAATACACAAATCTCACCCAAATACACCTATGCCACAACCACAACACACATCCTTCTCGCAGACACCTAGGCCATAAGAACCACACCTCTCACCCGAAGTAACATGAGCCTCATCCCGAAGACAGTTGGGAAAAAAACCTGGGATGCAAACCCCTAGGCCTCTCACCCACACCACAACCTTACCAAAGGGTCTTGGGCTATAGTAAACCTTTAGACATTACATACTTCCTAGATATGCTCAAGTGGTTCGATCCTAGAAGAGGGAATGGGGAAGAAAGTCAGTAACCATCCATCCATCCTCCCACCTGGATTTTGAGAAAGACACCCTCCCCAATGAAATGGGGGGGGGGGGGTCAGAATATGGTTCTCAATAAGAATGGGGTGCATATTGAAATTACAAGGAACTAAAATTTATACATATAGGTAATCATACAGTCATCCCAACCTATGGGTTTCCAAACAAGCGATCAACCCACACAAACCACCTTTGCTGCTGCCCCTAATTGCGTAACCACACAAAAATCCACTACCAAAGCATAAAACCAACCCATTTTCATTTAACCAATTTCTATTCATAAATTAAGTGGTTCACTATAATTTATTCCAACACTACCCAAGGAAAATACAAAGAACAACATTTTTAACCATTCTCATAAGGTGAAGATCCTGATTAACTAAACACACAACAACAAACCCACTTTGTTCTTCAGTACTTCCAAATTTGAACGAGGGAGGAGGGACCAAGGTAAAGCATTTAAATTTAACACCCATTCAAAAATAAAATATAGAAAACCCATCCTATAGTCCCAATGCACACCCCCTCTTTCGTAGAATCTCATTAAACCACTGAAAACTGTAATTCTTCAAAGTGATCCAGCTCAAACATCCTCTCCCAAAAAGAACCGGAAGCCCCATTCCACAAAAAAACCACACCCGGAAAAACTATAAACATGAAGTCATAACAAAACAAAAATTCTACAACACCACTTCCCAACCACTTCCTAGAATCATCCCCACCGCCTAAAAATTTCTACGACCACAACATTAACCGAATATAGTCCCACTGCCTACAAGTTTATCCATTCCATAATCAACTAATATCTCAGAGTGAGATTCCAACACACCTCCTATACCATAGTATACAAAAATACCATAAAAGCCACCAAATAGTATCCCCACTACACAAACATACCCTTACTCGTTCATTAGATCAACCGCTCTGTCACCCCTATACCCGTAACAAGGTTACCAACAAAAACTTCACATAACCCCCACCAAGTAAAAAACCCTAACCAAACACAACACACATCCACACCATTAAACTAATAAAATTCATATTTAGAAAGAGGGGTTCTTTAATTACACTTTAAAATAACATGGGTGATCACAAAACTGTTTTTATCCTGGGGTATCCATTTATTTAACCAAGAATACCTGATTAAGCAGATTTCATGTTACAACCATTTATCAAGTAGAAAAAAAATCATAACATTACCAGTTTGCAAGAAAAAAAACACCAACTATTATGATTTTTAGAAGGAATATAGACAAAAAACCATACAAATAATAAATGATAACTACTAAAATAGGTGATCAACATCAAACCACTCCTAGCCTGTTATTTTATTGACCCTTGTTATATTTTGATCATATTCCCTTTCACGTAGTTATTACTTTTTAATAAAAGGATTTATCCATTATTCTTGAATAACCATTAGTTCACCCACCCTACATGATACAAAAATAAATAGAGGAAAATGAATCCCTACTTGAAACAATAGGTGACAAAAAATTCTCCTTACACCAAGAACAGGGGATCAAATAAGCATTAAGAAACTTCAAGAAAACTGATCAAGAGGGGGCTCTAGAATAGGATCAAGTATCATCTAGGGAGGAAGTCTTCAGGTGAACCAAGAGGTAATGAAAAACACATTGGGAATGTAATAACCTGTCTTTGAAGATCCAGATCCTATATTAAAGGAAGAACAGTTTCAAAATCCATTAACATGGGATCATGGTTAAGATCATGTGCTTTTATTATATCAAAGTCCCAAAGCATTAGGATATTAAAGATATACTTAATATCCTTTGAAAAACCCTTAAAAATTCCCAAACAAGGCTTTAAAATTAGTTTACGTCAAATAAGACGTATGGAGGGAGAAACTAGAAAAACTTGGGAAATTGGAAATTTGGAAAAGGGTGAGACACTGTTTGGTGTGCCACTGTTTCAGTGTGGCACCGTCACGGTGCTACCATTTTGGTGTGGAACCCTCATGGTTCCACCATTATGGTGCCACCATTTTTCTGAATTTTTTTAGTGAAGCTGGACTCTGGAAAACTCCAGAAACAAAACCACTGCGACACCCAAGAACACCACCAGAACTGGATATTCACAAAGGAATAACCTGGGGAAATATGGGTCATTACAAAACCCCTCAAATTCAAAGGATTATAAAACCATGGGGAAACTTAAAAAACCCCATAATTAGAAAGTACACATACATCCATGTAAATTTTGAGACATGAATTTCAGACATGGTGTAGAAAACTTATGTTAAAATCCACACCCCGATACTCTATGTCGCCTCTATAAAAATCATATGTGAAAAAAAATTCACCATTCAGAGATCAAAACCACCCATGTGGCATCGTTGAAAAACCTCAAAGAAATCATTTCATAACCCTCTCTTCCACTGCACGATATTACCCACTGCACATTTCCATGCCTTTTTCACACCCAAGTCCCAACCCACAGTTCCCCACCGCCTCACCGCATGTCTTTTGCAACTAAAATTATATGCATTGACTCTCTCCTTATATCTACTCTACACATCATATTAAATAGACTAGAATATATATATATATATATATATATATATATATATATATATTATCCAAGGATCTCAACATATAGAGGAAAAATTAAAGCCCTATATATTGAATTTTTAAAACTAACTTGTCTTCATATATGATAAAAACCACCCATGATACACAGGCTAAAACCCATAAATCTCTCTTTCATGTTATCAGAGAAGGAGAAGAAATCCAAAAAAATAGTTGGAACATTAACTGGTTTTCATCAAACCAATTTTCATCTACTAAATAAAATATGACACCCCTATTTTGCATCTCTATCAGAAACCTGAATGATCGCCTTGTAAAATATTTCCAAATTCCAAATCCTTTATCATAATTATGTCTGCACTTCCAACTATAAAATCACCAATATTTGTATCCCCCATAACTATTCTATTCATGTAATCTAGAGAACCTATAGAGATTAATTTATCTCTTTACTCAAAATCCTTACAGTACTATGAAAATCTCATTGCATCATCTCGATCTTTGATTTTAATTATTTCTTCACTAGTGGAATTATTAGATGAAAAATAATTATTTGTAAGACTTGAGATTCCTAACTTGACCTGATTGATATTCCAGAACATATTCATCATAGTCAATGGTCATCAAATCATGCGTGATGATCACTTGTGAAAAAAAAATCAGATGAGTTCCTCTTTCAAACTACATTCGTAACATCACATCACACCTATAAATATATCCTATAAAGCATGTCATCCATTATTAATTGCACATAAAACATTGATCCTATGGACACAGTCCATATTCCACCACCAAGATTCTCCAAAATTCTTCAATATCAATAGAATAAGAAGATACCTGTTTATGATTTATACTTGGAAAATTTCTACTTCCCTAAATATTAGTGTAAAACCAACATTAGTATTGATGAAAATATCACCAGGACAAATTCTATCAGTATTATATCCATTTCCCATATTTGAAATACCAAAGTCATCTTCTTACTATGAAGAAAATAATTTTCTCTTTATTGTAATATGACACTATTCTACTAAATCAACCACTAATTCGGTGTAAAAATATGACCCGTAATAATTAGTTCCATCTAAAAGTAAATAACCCTCACCATGAATGATAATTACACTAGTATCTTCAGAATTAGTGTCGTGTGGCTTCTTTTCTCCATTATTGTTAATTTAATTTGTATCAATTTGTCTATATATGACCCTCCTTATCATAGAATACTCACTTGACCTTTATTATTTTCTTCAACTGACCTCTTTGATTACTGAATATATATACCAAAACTAGAATTACACTATTACCTGAGGATTCATCATAATTGGTCTTTTACTGAGTCTTGTTCAACAATAATGATGAAATCACATCATCCAACTTCAGTGTATCTTTCGGGAACAACATTGTGGTGATGAGATTATTATATGAATCCAGAAGTGAAACCAAAAGAAGAAATTCTTTGTCTTCTTATTTTATTTTAATAGGTACCAAATTACATTTATCATCGATGTTGACCTCCATAAAAGAAAAATATTTCTTAAGTTTGGTGAAATCAACTTGATGGTTACCAAAATTTAAATTCTATATCACTTTCCAATGATAAGATCATTTTTTCAGATATAAATTATTTTCGAGGGATTTCAATTTACAACTGCATTCAATCTTCACCCAGATCTCCTCCAAATCTCTTAAATTCATCAATGACCATATATTATTATCACCCAAATACATCTGAATTGTAATTTTCACTAACTATATCATATATTTCCATTCAAAATTACTTATATTCTTTGGTTTATCTTATTTTTTCTTCAATACTGTCACTGTCTCCTCACATACCATAATATTTTTAACTCTTTACCACCAAAGTTTAAAATCAATTATCCCATTAAGTGGTTCAATGTAGGAGAAAATCCCCTAGCATGAATCATCAATATTAAATGAGCAAGAAAACATAGAAATCCTCATTTTATATAAGTTCATGGGTTAGGATTGGAACAATCCTAGGATAATTATTCAATTGAAAGAAATGAATTGTGAGAATCACCAATGAAAATGAAACACAAAACCAAATAGAAAAAAATAAACGGGGACATATATTTTAACATGAAAACCTTCAAATCTAGAGGATTAAAAACTATGAGGAAAATCTAAAAAATAACTAATAATTAGAGAGTACACATATGCCCAAGTAAATATAGAAACAAGAATTGTAGATATAACGTAGAAAACCTGTGTTAAAATTCACACCCTGATATACCTGGTCTCCAATCAAAAAATAATATATGAAAAAATATCACCCCTCAGAGACCAAAACCACACACATGGAGTCATTTTAGTTTCTCAAATAAATTATTCTTTAACACACAATTTATCTATGTGATACTTCCCACTGCAAATTTCTACACCTTTTTGACACGCAACTCCGAACCAACGCGTCCATGCTTCCTCATTACATGCCTTTTTACAACTCCAATTATATATATTTCCTCTCACCTCATATATGATCTATGAATTATATTAAAAATATTTGAAAACAAAAATATATAAAATATCTAAATATCCCAGTGAGCAAAGGAAAAGTGAAATCCATATCTTTTGAATTTTAAAAACTATCTTATCTTTATATATGATGAAAACCGCCTACAATATGTGGGTTTAACCCCATAATATTGATCATTTAATTCAAATATTTTTTGGTTTTTAGTCATTAATTTGATCGTGAATGAGGGGGAAGTCAATTGAAATTGATTTCTTGGTTTGGTAGTTTCAAATCCATACTCAATTGAGTGATGATTCTGGTGTCCAGGTAGTAACATATAGACTCCTCTTGTTGTAACTTGGTTGGGGGGGCATCTTCACTTGAGTTACAATGATTCCTTTATATAGTTAGTACACTAAACATGAGGTTATTATTTCATTTATTTGGTATTAATGGTCAGTTGAATGTCAATGCCTCCTTTATACGGTCTCTTGGATTTCTCAACATGTGGTTACATGATGCCTTTTCCAATTTCCGAACCTGTAAAATTAAAAATCGTATTCAGTGCAGGATATATCTAGATTAATTATATAAATAATAAAAATAATTAAAAATTATTAAAATGAACATGTTAACATACTAAGATCATAATTAGAATCAAAATTTATATATTATTTAACATAAAAATGAATTAAACAATTAAAATTCACGATCAAATCCATTTAATTATTTAATTATAATTTAATTAAAAAAATTGAATAAAATAATTTATGAATTGAAATTTCACAGAAAAATGTAATTCCTATGTTTGAATCAATATATACCATTTTTAATTAAATAAAAAATAAAATAAAAATTGAAAATAATGACTTAGGCAATTATCAAAAAAGTTTAAGATTTTTCAAAATTAACAAAAATACATCAATTATCTTTGTTTTAATAATTTAATTGGTTAAATTCCATTGAAATGTAACTAATAATATAAATATTTTGGGCTCTCACCACTCCCCCACACTTAATCTATTACACTCCCACACAATTCTTAATAATGAATCCATTTATTTCTAAAATATCAATATAGTGATGGCCTTTCCAAATTCCCAATTCGTATATCAAAACTGATAGAAAACAAGGATTTCCCAATTTCATGAATTATCAGAACTCTTTTGTGATTTCAATTCATGAACTTATTTCATTTTAATAAAACTTACTATGCGAGGAGAGAAATAAATTAGATTTATGTGGGAAAAAATTTATCTAAAAAAAGATTCATTTATCCCCTAATCCCATGTTTCATAAACCAATGTTCAAATTTTCACATAATTAATTCAACTAAATGGAATTTTTTATAAGACAATTTCCACTTCTTAATCTAGATTAAATTTTACCCTCACTTAAATGATTTCATTTTTGACTATTAGAAACTTTATTAAGATTTTTTTGGAATTTTTTCAAACATTGTATATGAAAAGTATTGTGCAAAGATAATTATTTAATATTAATAAATAAATTTAATTAATGAACAAACCCTATTCCAAATGTCACAAAGAATCATTTTGTGATACAAATTTTCTATTTTACCCTTGTTTCAAAAGAATTATATCAAATTTATTTTGAGTTGGAACCCTGATGCGTTCTTTTTCAAATTAGACAAGTTACCTCAGATTTAGTTGAAAAATAGATTGGCCTCATGTTATAATTCTATTTCCACAATGATCTTTTATATCACACTCATTTTCCCACTTTTATGAAAAAATATACATAAAAGTTGTTAATAATTCTGCCAGTAATCATTTAAATCACACAATTCTAGAACTAGTGAATTCCTCAAAATTGTGAATGATATCATATACTATAAAAGGAATAAATTAAGTTCAATGATTTTTGAAAAAACATAAAAAACTATACAAAATTTTTATGTTAATAATTTTCAAATAGAATAGTTTTTGTTCAATTTTTTGTTGAAGGGAGATTCATTAAAACCATACTAAAAATTATACTATATTTATAGATCCTAATATAGTTTCCAAAAATAATTAAAGGACTAAGTATATAAAAATTTAATTCCTTCCCCCACACTTATTTATCACAGCCCAAAAAGATTAACAATAATTTCAAGAAATTACAGTTTTTGAACACTTATAAATGGATAAAAATACCATGTATATATTTATTCAAAAGGATTTATGGAATCTCTCCCCTGGGTCCACTTTTAGAAATATTTATATGACCTTCTAGGTGGTTACCACTTTAAGAAACCTATATTAAATGTAATTAAACACACATTGTTTAATTATAAACTAATAAGATGGAGAATGAATGAGAAGGGAAGAGAATATTGGGTTGTTCCCTCCTAGGAGGTATTGTATTTAGATTTTCTATAGCTATAAAATCATATAATTACCCCCAATATAATATAATATGTGTTTTCTGTGATGAAAACCATCGTATCCTCTTTTATGAAACACTAGATAGCTATAATTCTACTTGGAGGTCCCCTTGAACATAGATCTTCAACTCTACCCCTGATCTGTTTGATGTATTTTATATGGTGGGTTTGGAAGGATGATGTATGGGGTCTACCTAACCAATGATATTGTGGTCTCTTCCTCCAAATGTTTCTCTATTGCTATTAATTCATAATCTACTAATGAAGAGTCTATAAATAATTCATGATGAATAAAATTAAATATGTCGAGTTTATATCAATATTTTCCCCCACATAAATAACATGTGTTCTCTTGTTTCTTCATAATGTGACACTGGTAGTTATTTCCCTATTTTTACTCTGTACATTTGATACTCATGGAGATATTTTGGGGATAATGTTTTCACATTAGTTATTATATATTTTCTTTTTTCATCAGAAACCTATTGGGTGGTCTTATCTTCATTTTACTGAGGAGGTTGTATATTTTCTTCTTTAACAATATCAACATTATAATTTTTTCTAGGCATTCCAACCATTGGCGAGTCTTATTTAACTTTCTTTAGATAATATTTTAGATTTTTATCAATGTATCCCTCTTAGATCTCTTCTTCATTATCTGGTCTAGTCTATCATTCAATTTCCAACTCTGGTTTCTCTTCTAGGGTGCATGCATCAGGTTCTTCTTCATCATCATCCAATATGGGCATCCATTGATCATGGTGTATAAAATTGAAACAATTTATATTAGTATATAATTAATATTTTAAAAATTAATAATTAAAGGAGTATATTTCATGTTCATATAACTCTATTATATCAACTTTTAATTCACTTTCCATATGCAATTCCTCTTTGGTGTTTTTTCAAGGGTAGGGGTAGTAGTGGGAATTATAATTTCTCTTCAAATTTTATATGATAAATTTCTTCATCTTAATCCTTCAAGGCCTTCATGATTTGTGTGTATTTAGAGAATAAATTATATTTATATAAATAATTTAAATGATAATTAATAAAAACAAAATACAATGAGACAATGGATAGAATATCTCTATCGTAAATTTAAAATTTATAATATTCCTCAATGTTTAGGGCCACTGGGTAGAGTTTTTTAGTGGTAAACAATGAAAAATATTTCTTTTTAGAAAACTACCCCTTATATTCTATATCATCTTAATAAAATATCATATGTATTAATTCATCACCTTTTTATGGTCATATTTTCTCCATTAGTTCATGGAGAGTGATGGTTATTAAATTCATCATTTCCCTCATCTTTCTCAGTACCACTTCATGTTGTTAGTTCCTAACATTTAGGTACATAAACATGGAGAAATAACTTTGAATATCTATTGGTGTAATATAATACACGATTTTATGGTGTGTTGGCATGTATTGTTGGTTTTAGCTTGGTTCATTCATATAATAGATTTGATCCTCACACCCATTGATGTTATTCAAAGGTTTTTGGTTGTGTTTTCATTGAAAAATCATCTCCTTAGGCTCTAGTAGGACTGTGCAATGTGGATTAAATTAGTGACACATTAAATAATGGTCACACTATGATGTTTATCTTAGTTAGATATAAGAAAATAAGTAGAAAAGAAAAAAAATAGAAATAAAAGACACTGATTATCGTCGTGTTTAGATTTTGCAAACTCAAACCAACACACAAAAATGTTGCCAAGTTTATGAAAGGCATGTTTTTAGAACACATAAAGGAGGAAATATTTTACTCTAAATGCATCATAGTGGATGACCTTGACGATCACTCAATGATATGGGTCTTGGAATTTTCACTATATTAATCACTAATGTATATCATTGTTGTTTTCCATTTTTAAAGAAATATTGAAAATAATGTCTTTTGATGAATGAAAATATGAAAAAATAGAAACCTACATTCACACATGTTGAATGAATATAATAAATATGGTATTATAGATGAATTCAAATGGGATCTATAATTATTTAATTTTGTTCCAAATCTTCTTTTTCAATGTGTAGGTTAAATATCATTCACCAAGTCACCCTCCACTGTTAAATTTTGTATGGAACTACTAATTAGATCATGGGATCCAAAAAAAACCAATAATTAAATTTATTCTTCTCAGTGAATGAATAAAATTAGTCCTTAATTAAGTGAATGATATTACTCGCACATCTTTCAACAATAACATACCATTCTTTCTTTCAAACCACATGACTCCACTAGAATGAAGTGTTTCTCGAATGGAATGAGACATTGAAGTTCAATAGTTGGAAGATTGAAATTTTTTTAATGTTATTTTGATTAATATTTGACTCCTTAACATTAAAAAATTATTTTCATATTAGAATCAAAGAAGAATTTGACTGGGAAATAAAGTCATAGTTTCATGAACTCCACTATGGTTCACCTTAGACCACACACAATGATATGGATAATTATGATTGATTGAGATCACTAAGAGAAAATAGGTATGAGAAACATAAAGAAATGGATGAAGAATAGAATTGAACCGCAAAATGAATATTTAATAGAAAAATAGTTGAATTAAAATAGTAAAAAATATATAATTTCATACACTATAATAGGTAGGTGTTGAAAAATTTATAAAATTGGTGAAGGAGAATATTTATAAAAATAAAAAAAGATTATTCTTCAGAAAAGTGGTGTGGTGAGCTCTAGTGTAATCAAATTACCTTATAATTTTTTCATGTTTCATAGATGATGGTGAAGACGGAAGAACTCATATCTTCTTATTGAATAAACTGTCTCCCACAAATGAGTTAAGTATGTATTAAATAATTATCTATGTGGAAGAGCTTTGATGCATCATAGAATAGTAAATATATTGTACTGGTAAGATGTTCTCACATGAAAATCATAAAAGATTCATGTTGTGGATTTGGAATGTATATTAGGACCAATTAGAATGGGACATCATAAATGGTGGACATAAATGGAGTGGTTTTTTGGTTCAATATGCTCGGACTTGAAGTGGGATTTTGTGAGCAGGTCTGGTCCTATAGTTGGACCAAGTATGTTGAGTATGGTCCAGAAATATTATTTGGAATATGTGGGGACAAGATATTCTAGCTCATCTGGTTGAACACCTTGTGTAAAAATTTTCTTGGATTAATAATCACATTACCTAGGATTTATACCTACACAAGTAAAAACAACTAATAGATTTTTTTATAGGGATGGAACAAAAGATGTTTCAAACACTTTCAATGCACATTATAGAAAAATCTAGATGAATTCGGCTTGTGATACATTGTGAAATAACGGAGATGAGAATGGTAGGTATTGGAGTTTGGCTGGTGAACTGGGATGCATTTGGACTCTATTTGAATTCATTGGGGGATGAATAGGGATGCATCCTCTTTTTTTTGGTTGAACATTCTCGATCCAGCTAGATCTTCAAGAATCGGTAGCATAGAATCAAAGGGCAGAAAAAAATTTCTCTTCCAACTCAATCATTCACGTGAATATCTTCCTAAGATCCATTGTGGGGGCTTGGTGAGAATTAATTCTTCTATGTGAATTTTGTCAAGTGTAAGAGTTGATTCATCAATGATTTAGTTAGTTTATATGGAAATTCTGTGGAGTGACACTTGTTAACAACTCTTAATAACCATAACTGGTCAATTTGTAAATTTAAAATAATTCATAGATTTCATCTACATATATGTAACACACATAGAAAACATAAAAATCAATTATACTACCAAATTTATTAAGTCTCAATCAATACATCATCTTTGTTCATCAATAAAAAAAATGTAGGGCTCTAAGAATTGGCTCTGGATGTCTAGATTTTAGATCCATTCTAACACAATATGCCTTCATCTCAAGTTCATTTGCGGTTAAACATGATTTCACTAAATCTATTTCAAAATTTTCATATCTCAATCTCTGTGTATCTACATGGTCACAACCCTAAATTTTTATTTCCATAAATCAATGAATAAGATCAAAATTGTAGAGTCGAAATTCAGAATCTGTAGAATGAAACATTTATATTTCTCCATGAAAAAATTGTGCTTTAGTTACTCTTTGATTTCATATTTCATCATTAGAAATACAAGATTGAGTCTTATCCCTGATTTCAAGATTAACATGGTTGGTAAATTTTCATAGTAGGTGGGTATAATTATTCTGATCAATTATGGTGATACAGGTATGGGTTATCCATAGTCGATTGAGATTTGAGGTTATGGTCTATTGAATAGGGGGAGGTGTAGTAGCTTCAATGTCAAATTTAGTAGGAAAGATATCATATGGTAAGTTGAATTGAAATGGAAATAGTTTCTTGATGAGGATGTGAGTTTGAAAAGTTAAAGGAGGAGGTAACAATTATTACATTGACAATGGGAATATGATGATCGTGAGGTATATTGAAGGATGGTAACATAGTTTATTGGGAGGAGAATCCCATAATAAATTAATCATTTTATCCATGGTTTTTTATGTTGTAGTTGTGTAGTCTAACATGGATGAGGGGGCAATCTGTTGGGAACTAGTAAATATTTTGGAATTTGTTACTTCACATTTTTCATAGATGTCCATCACAAAAATTCAATTACAATAGATGTTCATTGCAATAGTTCAATTGTGACAGGGGTCCATCACAAATGTGCTATAGAAAAAATGGTGTCACAAATGAAGGTGTATATGACACACCATCCTAAAAAAATATTTGTGACTGGTAAAGTACCCATTGAAAACGATTTGAATTTTTCCCAAAAATGAAAATTGTGTTGGACCGTTGAAATTAATATCATTATCTATGGACAGTTGATCCATCGCAAATACTTATTTAAAAAAATACAAAAAATTAAATAATTGAAAATAATTAAAAATAATGAAAAAAGTACATATCATTTTATATATTTAAATACATTAATAAAATAAAATAAAATAAAATGAAAATAAAATAAATAAAATAAATTTAATAAAATTTAAAATATTATAAAAATTTCAAAAAATTAAAAAATATAAAAATAATTAATAATTTTCTTAAAAGTACAAATCATTAAAAATAATAATTTTTTTTGAATAATTTAAAAAAATTAAAAATCATTAAAAGTATAAAAAAATACTAAAAATTATAAAAATTATAAAAATTAATAAAATTATAAAAATAATAAAAATTACAAATATTTGGGATTTGATCATATTATTGTAATTTTTTATTAGTTTATATTTTTCTTTGACAATTTATTATTAATTAGTATAACTTCCACATTTATTATTGTAAATTAGCATTTTTTTATAAATTAATTAAAAATCATACAATTTAATATAATGTAACAAAATATATTATAAATTAACAAAAATGTGTAAATCATAGATTTTACCATATTCAGGTTATGATAAATAACCAACTTGTGTCAGCCATGTCCTAATGACAATATAATTTGTTATTTCTCCTGACCTGATGATTGAAAACCTATTTCATTTTCAATTTTCTAGTATTTTATAATATATATATATACACACACACTTAAAAATATTAGTATTTAATAATTAATAATAAACAAGGATAATCTAAGTTATAATCAAATAAATTGTTAAACCTAGGGTTTTCACATACATACATATATCAAATAGGGAATATATGAATATATACACACACACAAATACAAATATCGAATAGGGAATAAAAAATTTCCAGCAATCGTAAATACCAAATAAATCATGAAAATTATCTAAAGTGATCAACCTTGGGTTTACCAAAAATAAATAATGTCTTAAAATCAATAAAACCCAAAAATAATGAAAATAGAGACAAGATGAATCAGTACAAAGATGACTTGAATCTAGATCTGTAAAAAATAGCTTGAAAAGAAGTGCATTAGAGTGGTATGGAGCTAAAAATAAAATATTTAATAAAATAAATAATACCGAAAAATAATAAAAAAAGAGACAAGAGGAATCCGTACTAAGGAGAATCAAAACTGGATCATTAAAAAATCACTTAAAACAAATATTGTTAGAGCGACACAGAGCATGGCAGTTGAGTGCAATGCATCGTGGCAGTTAAAGGGGGAAGAACAATGGGTGGGGGGTGATACTAAATTTTTAGATTTATTACAATGGAGTATTTCTAAAATAATTAATTCCATCCAAATATTTTTTCTGTCAGAAGTATTTTCGATGAGAATTAATTTCTATCACCAATACTCTCGGGTTGACATGAATTTGTGATGAAGGTAGAGTTCCATAAAAAATGACTATCATGAATATGTTTTGTTCTAGGTAGTGTGAAATCCCACCAAAATTATTTCTGATGGATGAAATATTCCATCACAAATAATTACTATTTGTGATAGAATAATACATCCATCTCAAATAGTTCATATCCAATGGCTATTTGTGATGGGGCACTTAAACATCACAAATTCATCATCACAAATATTTTAAATTATTGTAGTGGTGATTGATCTCTAGGTGTGGTACATTAAATGCCATGGTCTATTGAGTGACAATGGGATGATATTTTTGTAGGTTTTAGGTGTCCATACGGTCAGTTACAAACTCCTCTTGTTGAAAGATTATAGTTATAATGATCATTTAAGTGACCATGATTCCTTCATGTAGTCAATATATTGACTGTGAAAGTATTCATTCATTTAGTTTGTGGGCATGTTAAGTTGAATGATTGTGTCACCTTCATTAAGTCTCATGGAATTTTCAACATGTTGTCACTTGAATCCATTTTTTAACTAGAAAAATTAAAAATTTAATTCACTAAAGGATTTATCAAAAGTAATAAGAGAAATAAAAAAACTAGAAATTATGATAATTATAAATTTGAAATATTAATATCATAATTCAAATCAATTTAGAGATTTAAATTTAATCTAATAATGATTATGAAAATTTAATTTATGATTAAATTAATTTAATATTTTATTTCAAAATTAATTCCAAAATTTATTTAATAATTTAAGAATTGAAATACTGTAAAATTGTAATTGCAAAATATGAATCAATATATGGATTTATTCACACACTAAAAAAATTAAATTTAATTGAAAAAATTAAATTCAGGGGGTCTAAAGTGATGAATCTCTTGAGCATCACCAACGACAATTAAATTACAATCATTTGGAAGAGATCCAATATCACGGAAATCAACGATACTATCATAGGGATCTCCCTTACGTGAAATATCGTCTGCAACAAAATTCACCTCCCTCTAAGTGTGATAAATATCCATGTCATTTCATATAAGGGAACATTGAAATGAAATTAGGAAATTTGAAATTTTGGGAAATCATTAAGGAGGTGCATGATCTGAGCCAGCTAACCATTATGTGCATGTGTGTTTATTTTTTTCCTTCTAATCGATTAGGACTACTGTGAATTATTATTATTATTATTAATTATTTTTTTCTATTATTATGTGTTTGTTTTTTTTATTATAGATATTTAATATAATATTATTATATCATGATATTAAATATATAAAATTATAATAGTGAATTTACATAAATTTGGGTATATGTATTTATTTATGTATGTGAAAATATGAGAATGTTATCCTCCTGCCATATTAGATGAATCAAAATTCAAAATAATTTTATTTTATTTTACATATAATTAATGTAGAAATCCAAATCAAATATCCATTTAGTTTCAAGGGTATTCTACTGCTTTATTTCTTCTATGATAACTTTACTCTTCTTTTTTCTAAGCATTTACTAAAATTGATTATAAATTTCCCTAAAAAATAATCCTAATGATGTGATTTGTTAATATTTCAATTCAATTGGTTTAAAAGTGAAATTCAACATTATAATTTTGGATAAATACCAACTTCTATTATTTTTTGATTTTGATGAAGTTTTTTACAACATTTGATTGCAACATACATGGTCTATTCTCGGGGCCACCAATGGAATCTCTTTAAAATAGACCGTTTAATTTGTTTCATTCCTTGAATCCTATATTTTCCCAATTTATAGTAATATAAAAGTTATTTTAATTAATTCAAATTATAGGAAGACTTTATTCTAGATTTTGGGTCTTAATGTTTGACCACTCAAAATGGATCCATCCAAGACTAATATACTCAGACTCTCATTAGTGGGTGTATTTATTGAAATTGATCTATATAGAGAAATATAAACTTATACTAGATTAGGAATGGTAATTATAGAATTTTTAATAATTTTTATTTTTAAAATCCTCTTCACTAATAATCATATTTCATGAGATAGGGTCACTGAAATGATCATTTCCCAAAATATTTTCTATAAAGGATTCATTTGAAAATGATCTCATGAAAAAATAAGTGGTCTCAAATTTTTAATGTGTTTCTATGAAATTTATTACCTATAACTCAATTATAGAGATCACTAATGATGATTCGTTTAATAAAATTAATGATTTAGGTACCCTATAAAAAAATTTATAATGATTTATGATGTAATATAATCTTAATGGGTTTGAGACTCAAAATTATAATGAACCTGATACTTCTCCAATTAAAAACTCTTAAAATTAAGTTCTTGAGGATTCTGATATTTTTTCTTCAAGGTGACTTCATCATTGGAAGATATTTATTGAAAATATCAAAGGAAAATATATTCATAGAAATATATAAATGTATTTGGTTTATATACTAATTTTGAAATATACATTCTAGTTTTTAGAAATAATAGAAATAGAATTTTTAGGATTCTATAGAATTTTATGACCACTCGTATTATTTAATGGATGATATGAAATGTTAGAAAAATTCAACATGGAATTATTTTTAGTTTTTGTTTTCTAAAAATATTATTCAAGGAACATAAAATAAATCTCATGAATTTATGGGGATCACATTCCAAAAAGGATTTAGGTGAATTGGACCTATTTTTGATGGAATTATGATATTTTAGTTTTGTTATTTTTTTTGATATTTCATTTAAATGATAATAATAAGGGTTATAATTTATTCCTTAAGGTCATGAAGAAAGTAAGAATATGAAAAATGGAAAAGGAAAGAGTTCGTAAGGATCTTTAGACCATTCTGTAAGTTCCAATTGAAAATTTTGTAAGAGTGTTTCAGGATTGTGTAGGAGTCATTAGAATTACCATAAGGTCCATTTTCAAATTACATATTATTCATTACTTACTATATAAAATTCATTGTGAAAACTAGAATGGTGATTTTTGATTTCATAAAGAGTCATTATAAATTCAACAAGGGTCAATTTTAAATTCTATAATTTTAATTGGAAATACCGTAAGGCTGATTTGATAATTATATATTGGTAATTATGTGAAAAGGGGAGAAAGAATAAGGTTCAATGAATATTTTATAAGGGTCGTTCCCTTGGATCATAATAGTTATCTTAATTTCATTGAGAAATCATAAGTTTCATTAACTTAGTCATTTTTATGGGAAGGTCATCCAACATCAATTTATGATGCATGTCATTAATCATTTAATTTGATTAACGATTTTAACATAGAAAGTAGAGAAAATAATTCTTAAATCAAATGGAGATTATTTAATGACTGGTGAATTATTTTACTTCATGTTTTTGATAGATTTCTCTAATATTATTTTGACAAGAAAACACACTACAAAGAGGGAAATGGTGATGTGTTAGTTGCAATATTGAGTTTGGTTGGAATTTAAATATAGGATTAAGATGAATATTATGGAGTAGATTATTTCCAAAATATTAAATTATTTGATTGGAATTTAAATATTGGAGGAAATAAAACTCATTATATTGAATTATCCATATTAAAATATAGACATATTTCAAACATTCATATTTTATAAATAAAATATTTTAGTAAAGAAATTAAATAAGAGAGGAGATCATTATAGATCTTTATAGATAGAGAGATGGGATATATATTTTATCTTGAAAGAAAAAAAGAAGATGGGCGACACATATATTTATGATCATTATTTTATTAATTTAAAGAAAAGTAATGTAGGATGAGTGTAATAGAGTTACCGAACAATATGAATGTGTTTTATGAGGTATCTCACAAGAAGTTCTTGGATGTTCTGTTGAGTGGTACACCATCAATTATATAATTTATAATTGTTGTTCATGGAAGATAAAGAGAGTTACCGAAGTATTAGTGAATAATATATTATAATTTGAATAGGTAGTTATTCATTTGTTTGGTGAACATTCTAAAACTTTATAGGGATAATGTGGTTACTCTATATTATTAAATAAAATTATTGACCTCAGGGTTTTCAGTACATTAGAACCTATCTATTACATGTTCCATGGATTATCCAAGTTTGGGTGAACCATATAAAAAATCATATGTGACTATACAATACTATTTTATCACTGAATATCAACCATAGAAAAGAGGGAGGTATTCCAATTAATAGTGGGACAAGATTATTGTAAATGGTTAGTTTAAAATAGACACACCCTATTTCACCAACCCTAATGGTATAAACCTTATATGGGAACAACAAGTTGTATTTGATATCAATGATCTTGGTGAAACTTTTACCTATAAAATTTATAGTGTTAGAAGTTATTAACTACAATGGAGTTCAATTATTTGATATAAAAAAATTTCTATTTTAAAAGAATCTAATAAACCAACACTTTTGATCATTAGAAACAGATTTCGACATGGCTGCAATATATATGATTTATACAGTATTGAAAGTAAAGCCTTAACATAGAAAGGTATATCATGCATGGATGTTGAAAAAAATGATTTAATGTATTTAGAAGATTATTATCCAATAATATATACACAGATGAAGTGTTATGTAAATCCTCACACACCACGTGGGTAAAATTTCTCAACATTTATTAAGGTGATTTCAAGGTATATAAAGCTATGTTATAGGTAGTTTGGAATAAATATAAGGAATTAAGAATCAAATTGATTGAGAAAATTGATAAATTATTTGAATGGGTGAAAATCACATGGAATTATATATCTAAATTTTTAGGGAACCACAATGATATCAAAATATAAAGGATATCTTCAGAAAACCACTAAGGCCACCGACAGTTGAAAATTACTTAATTCTATATCATTTAAATAATTATAAAATTAAATTACATAAAAAAATCGACATCATGAGAATTGATAAGTTTAGTGTCTTTAGAGAATAACAACATAATTTTTTAAAATTATTTTGAACATTTTCCCATAATTTCATTATACAAGGTTTTCTTCAAAACATATCCCAAGTTAAACTCATCCTCATGCCTTGGGAAATGGAAACATAAGAAAGGAGTGAGATAAAATATCTAGTGAGGGATAAATAATCTGTCAATACCCAAGTAAATTTAACAACTAATTTCATTTCTTATTAGTATTAATGAATCAAACTCCATATTTTTATATTCAATATAATAATATTAATTAATTTTTCAATCAAAGAGGGAAATATTTCTATTCTTGTTAAACTCATTTTCTTATAATATAATGTTTTATTTAAAATAAAAAATTCTAAATGTTATAACTTAAATTTTAAAAAATTAAATTCATTTTTGAAATAATATTAGAAAAATTAAATAAGGGTGATATTTTGGTATTTTTCTAAAAAGATCGATTATTTACTGAATAATGAAAAAGTATAGATTTTTTGTTAAATTTTCAATTATTCTCATGAAATAAAGTAATTTAAAATTATCATTTGGTCGTAAAGAGAAATAAATGTACATTAATGATTTATAATACAATTAATTACATATGAATCATAATTATATATATTTTTTGTGTAAGTAATTTTTTCGGCATAAAACACATTTTTATAAAAACTATTTTTTGTTACGTTATGTGTCTTAATCATAAACTATTTTTTCCACTTATAAAAATTAAATCTAGAAGAATGTATTATATATATATATAATTAATATATCAAAATGTGGTAAAAAACCCCTTTTTTAGTTTTAGTAATTATGAATATTAACCATAGTAATTTTTTGTTATTATGGTAAAGGTAAAATGGTTTTACTAGGGTTAAAACTAATGCATTAAGGATTGAAATAGATTAAAAAAAATTATTTATTTTATGATTCTATTTCATCAATACTACTTTAAAATTAAAAAACAAGACATTTTATTTTCCATTTATCTTGTATTTTGACCTATATAATATTTTACTAAAAGATAAAGTAAAAAATGTCACACTTTTTTTATTATGTTTATTTTTTTATAGGAATAAAGATAATTATTTTATGTTCTAAATGATAATTTAAAATAGTATTTAAATTTATTTATGAAGTTATTTTTAAAATTTTTAATTATTAATTAGTTAACTTAAATGCTTACGCAACATTGATACAATGCTTGTGAAAATAGTTGATAAATCAAGTAAATTATTATAGAAAGTATAAAAGTAATCTTTTTAGTCTATATAAAGTATAAAAATATTTTTTTAGATAAATATAATATATTAGAGATGTGTGGGAGTTTTATATTTTAATCACACTGTTTTATCGTTGTTTTCAATGTCAATTTAAAAAATAGTTCAAAAAATGTCATTAATGATATTTCATAATAAAAAATATTTTATTAAATGATTTATAAATACTAAACAACCTACATTCACCAAATTGAAAGAGATATGGTTTAAAAGGGAAAAAATTATATGTTTATGGGTCATTTTTCCCATTATAGTAACTTTAATGGCCCTTAAAGAGTAAATTTTTTTATGTCACTATAATTATCATAAGGGTTAGGGGGGGTTAAAACAACGATATAAGTGTACATACATAGTCTGAAATTTTATAAATTTTATTTGATGAGATAATTTAAACCTAAAATCTTTTTATATTTTAATTATATCTATTTGGATCCATTTTCAATGAAAATTAATTTATATTAATTTACTACATTATGAAATTCCAAGAATGTCCCTCCCCACACTTATAAAAAGGAAACTCCTATCATCTATTTCTCACACATTCTGAGCACTCTATATTAGAAAATACCTAAAAAAATTATTTCTTTAAATCCCTACCTACATCATAGATTCCCTAGATTGATCAGAAAACATACCTAAGAAGCCTTTATGTATAAACCTAAAGTGGTCATATGAAGAAGTATAGTTCCTAATCAAACGTTTTCATTTTACTTATTATATCTCTATTAAATCTTATTCAACCATGGAAAAATAACATAAAAAGTATCTACCATTTACTTATATCTTTTTATTTTAATTTAATAACCTATATCCACCTTATCTTCCATAAAATGGGAAATGAAATCATCATTTGTGTTTACGGTGGACTACCGCCTCACAAACCAATGTAATTCATTTTCAATCACCACATCTAATGGAAGGTTATAATGATATATTTATTATATATAAAAAATATTCATGATATATTTATCATTCTATAAACATAATATAAAATCTAATTTCTTATCTTTCCATCCGTCAAAAAATGATAATGTTTTTTGTGCATATGTGTGGATTACCACCTCCACGAAGCGATGTGATTGATTTTTCTTAAACAAATCATATAGCCGGTATATATAAGTGCATTTACAAAAATTATATGATATATATCCTATAATAATCATTATATATTGATAAAAAAAATACTTACCTTCGTTTCATTTTTATTGTTGAAAAATGGAAATGTTACTCTTTCATATTTATGACATTCTGTCTCAATGATTATAACATAGTTCATTTTTATTTACCATATATAATGGTTGGTTCTAAAAGTATATTTGATATATAAAATTTTTAGTTATGTAATGATTATTATTTTGGAGAATGTGGAATAATGACCTCTTTGTCCATATTCATCTCACTGAAGTCATTTTGGACAAATAAGTCGAATATTGTAAAAACATCTGATGTGAACATAATTGATATAATTTGAAATGGTAAATAATAATAATAATAATAAACTATTCAAAGTTTCTTAAAAAAAGTAATTAATTTACAAAATTTAATTATTCAGGAAGGTAAATAATGTATGTGATGATTTAGACACGTGGTAAGGGACACTTTAACATTAAACCTAATTTTAAGTGTCTTAAAGGTGTATTTTCGATTTTTTTATTCCATGTCCATATTCAAAATTTTATTTTACGGATGAATTTATACGAGCATAAATTAATTATAATGTAATTCCTCTGTCACTTTTAATTTATTTCATTGGGTTCAAAAAGGAATATTTTTAAGTATTTTATACCAATGTTTTTGACAAAAAGGTAGATGAAATGTTCTATTTTAACATCTACGACATCGATATTTATTCCCGACATCGTAACCATTAATTTATATTTGGTTTCCTTGGGAATATTTCATGTTTTATTCAATGAAAAACCCTCTTTTCCCTTTTCTGGTTATTTTCATAAAGTGGTTTAAATGGAATGGATATTTTAATATCGAGAAAAAATTTCTTGTGGGGAAAAGAATATTTATATGAATATGATGATGGAAATGCAAGATTTCATTTGTTAAGATTATGTTATGGTTATTTTGAATTGTTTATGATGATGGGTGGTTCACCTATAAACCATTGAGCGTTGGTTACATCATAAATAAGGGATAGGTGGTTCTGTTATAATCCAAATATGGGTGGTTCTATTATAAACCATAGATAGGTGCTCCCGTTATGACACTTCAATGTATTGGGTGATGATTATGTTCTCTAAATAATTATGTATGATATTGGAATTATTGGTTATTAAATTTGTATGAGAAATATGAAAATGATATCCCAAGATACCTACATTATTTATCAATTCTTTCAATGGGTTTTTACAGAACACTACGGGAAAAACTGATTTTTGCAACAACTTATTTGCAATGGGAATAAATCCTGTCGCAAATAGTCCGTCGAAGAGGTTATTTGCGATATTTAGGCACCTCCCATCACAAATATCGGGAGGCGGTAAACACTAGTTGCAATGGGGGATCCCCCGTCACAACTAGTTCCTCCCCCGAAGGGTATTTGCGACAGGATCCGTCGCAAATACCCGACGGTGGTAAAAACCTATTTGCGATAGAATGTTGTCCCATCGCAATAGTGTGTCAGTAGGTTACTTTTTGCGATGGGACCCGTTAAAAATAACCTTTTAACTACCGACAGTAATTAATGCGGCCGAAGGTATTTGCGACGGGTCCCGCCGCAAAAAATTACTATTTGCGATGAGAATCCCATCGGAAATATTCCAGTCGCAACTAATCTAACCTATATATACCCCATCCAGTTTTTCCTTCCTCCCCCTCAATTCCTACTTTCTCTGTTTCTCTAAACTCTAATTTTAGAGTGAAAATTTTTCAGAGTATGTTTTTTATGAAGAAGTTATGAAGCCATCTACAATTATAATAGATTAAGCTTAAAGGTATTTATGTTTTATTTAATTTAGTAATTATTTAATTTCTTTATATTAATTTTAATTATTATTGATTAGTTGTAATTAAGTTAGATTTAAATTGTTTTGTCATCAGTATTTATTTGTAATAATAAAATGAAATTATGAGTACTAATTCTTAGTAATTAGTAGTAATTAATAATTATTAACAATAATTAGTAATGTATATAAATAATTAGCGGTAATTCGTAATTAAAAGCTATATTTTGCAGTAATTAATAGTAATTAACGCTAATTAGTAATAATTAGAAAAAATAGTAATAATTAGGAAAAATAGTAATAAATATTTACAATTAGTAATAAAAACTGATAATTAGTAATAAATACTAATAATTGGTAATAAATACTAATAATTATTAATAAATACTAATAATTAGTAATAAATAATAATAATTAGAAATAAATAGTAATAAATAGTTATAATTAGTAATAAATACAAATAAATAGTACAAATACTAACAAATAGTAATAAATAGTAATAAATAATAATAAATAGTAATAAATAATAATAAATAGTAATATTTAGTAATAATTAGTAATAATTAGTAATAATTATTAGTAAATAGTAATAATTAATAATAAATAGTAATAGTTACTAATAATTACTAATAAATATTAATAAATACTAATAATTAGTAATAAAAACTAATAATTACTAATAATTAGTAATAATTAGTAATAAGTAGTAATAAATAGTAATAAATATTAATAATTCTTAATAAATACTAATAAATAGTAATAAATACTAATAAATAGCAATGAATAGTAATCATTAGTAATAATTAGAAATAATTAGTAATAATTTGTAATAATTAGTAAAAAATAGTAAAAAATAGTAATAAATATGAATAAATAGTAATAAATAATAATAAATAGTAATAAATAATAATAAATAGTAATAAATAGTAATATTTAGTAATAATTAGTATTAAATAGTAAAAAATAGTAAAAAATAGTAATAATTAGTAACAATTAGTAATAAATACTGATAATTAGTAATAAATAATAATAAATAGTAATAAATACTAATAAATAGTAACAATTAGCAATAATTAGTAATAATTAGTAATAAATAGTAATAATTAGTAATAAATAGTAATAAAAAAGTAATAAATAGTAATAAATAGTAATAAATAGTAATAAATAGCAATAAATAGTTATAAATAGTGATAATTTGTAATAAAAAGTAATAATTAGTAATAAATAGTAATAAATCGTAATAAATAGTAATAAATAGTAATAAATAGTAATAAATAGTAATAAATAGTAATAATTGGTAATAATTAGTAATAAATAGTAATAATTAGTAACAATTAGTAATAATTAGTAATAATTGGTAATAATTAGTAATAAATAGTAATAAATATTAATAAATAGTAATAAATACTAATAAATAGTAATAAATACTAATAAATAGTTATAAATAAAAACAAAACAAATAAATAGTAATAACTTCTAATAAATACTAATAAATACTAATAATTAGTAATAATTACTAATAAATAGTTATATTTAGCAATAATTAGTAATAAATACCAATAATTAGCAATAAATATCAATAATTTGAAATAATTAGCAATAATTAGCAATAATAAGCAATAATTAGCAATAATTAACAACAATTAGCAATAATTAGGAATAATTAGCAATATTTTGGAATAATTAGGAATAATTAAGAATAATTAGGAATAATAAGGAATAATTAGCAATAATTTGGAATAATTAGGAATAATTAGGAATAATTAGGAATAATTAGATATAATTAGCAATAACTAGCCATAACTAGAAATAATTAGCAATAATTAGAAATAATTAGCAATAATTAGGAATAATTAGGAATAATTTGGAATAATTTGGAATAATTAGGAATAATTAGGAATAATTTGGAATAATTAGGATTAATTAGGATTAATAAGGATTAATTATGATTAATTAGGACCAATTAGGATTAATTAATATTCATTAGGATTAATTATCGATAATTTGAAATAATTAGTATTAATTAGTATTACTTGGGAATAATTAGGAATAACTAGAAATAATAAAGAATAATTCGGAATAATTTGGAATAATTTGGAATAATTAAGAATAATTAGGATTAATTAGGATTAATTAGGATTAATTAGGATTAATTAGGATTAATTAAGATTAATTATAAAAAAATAGTATTAATTAGTTTTAATTAGTTATAAATAGGACTAATTATAAATAATTAAGAATAATTAGGAATAATTAGGAATAATTAGGAATAAAATCAATCGTAATAAATTTTAATAACTTGGAAAAATTTTCAGTGGACTGGAAGCACTCCTTTTGCTCAATGACTCTTCTCCTTTCAACTCTCACCGACTCAAAAAATTATGAAAAGTATGCTTCTATGTATGCATATCCAATCTCGTATGCACAAGTTTGAATATGCATTCGTAGTACCACATTTTTCATAATGTTTTCATGCAGTGACTGTTGTAAGAAGATGATTCATCGATGTAAAGGGGTATCTTTTGTCTGACGACTCATTTACTTGCATCTTTCTCAGACTAAAATCACAATAAAGAATTTGCTCAGAGGTATGCTTATACAATTTATTATGCATGAGAATGGATATGCATACCTTCGAGCAGATTCTTCATTGTGATTTCAGTGTGAAAAAGTTGAATGTCAACGAGCCGTCAGAAAAAAGAGTAGCTGTCAATCCACTGAAAATTGTGTCACCTTTAATTAATGGTAATTATTAAAAAGTAGTTGTAATTATTTATCTTCTTTTTTGTATAGTGTTTTTTAATGTCAATTCATTCAAAAATAGTAATGATTTTATATTTTGTAGAAAAATATGGAACAAGGAAGTCATCAATAGTCATTATTAGATTATCGTGCTTGGATAAATCAGTGCAGAAATCCAAATGGTTATAGTTTAAATATTGTATATATTGTGGGTGTTGAATCTTTCTTATAATTTGCATAATCAAAACCAGATTTTTTTTCAGAAGGAATAATTAAGTTTCCTTGTAAATAATGTTCTATGAAAACGTTTGACACATTTGAAAGGGTTGGGGGACATATCTTGCGGTTTGGTTTTTAACCAGATTATGTTTTTTGGTATCAACATGGTGAACACAGTTCTAGAGAAGATATTAATAACTTGACTTTGGATCCATCACGGTTTCAAAATTTAATATATGATGTCTGTGGTTGGATATTGATAGAGGATTGCATGTTCATCTGATTCATGGAATCGTCTATATTAAATATAATAGTCTTCTTACAATAAATGAACCATTTTTACTGGCTCAATAGGCATATCAAATATATTATGCAAATTACAATACTACCTCAAGAGACCCGAGTGATTGGTGGAGCATAATAAATATGAAATCCTTGGAAAATGAGTTTACTCAAACTGAATGTGGTTCCGATGAATTACAAGGAATTTAAATTTTTCAGGAGAATACTCAAAATCCATCTTTTTCACAAAGAGACATGAATATCGATGATGATACCCCACAATTAGGGGTTGATGTTGACAATGATGTTAATGATCTTAAAAATGAATTTGAAATGAAGAGAGATGATGAAACTGAAACTCATATGGATATTGATGATGCCAAAGATGAATGTGAAGTCATTGACATCATCAAATATGAAGATAATGATGAAGGTGAACATTGATATAGTTAAATTCAGGTTATAATCATAAATAATATATATCTATATTTTATAGTTATTTTCACGTCTTTGCTAACAATAATCATTTTTTGTTTTAGATGGACCCTGATCAATTTCATCAGTTTGAGGAGGCTGAGCTACCTTTGGATGAGGAGGATTTGGGATCATCTCACCCTCAGCCTACTGGCGGTTCAAGGGGTATGTAGAGGAGGCAGGGTCTTGCGTGACTGATGATTCCTGATCCTATCCCCGAGTGAAGTCCACGTCTTGTCTTTGATCCATGCACGCAGAGGTATGGTAACCTGTGTATTTTAGTTAGCTTTCATTAATTTATATATATAGTAGTTACTTGATTTTTTATTTCATTTTCACAATTTTGTCATGTAGCTGTTAGACAGTGGAGGTCTATCTTACGCAATTATTTTTCTCAAACATGGATCACATTAAAATAGATTTCCATTGATGTGAAGTTTAGAATGTTCAATCATTAGCTGGTACGTAAATAAATAATATTTATTTTGAAACTTATTTTATTAATAAATTGATATTATAAATTATTTGTAGGGTTTATGGAATCTCATCGATGATAGCATGCATGACTCTATCCACAAGTCATTATAGGTGTATATGCGTGAGAATTTCCATAATTTTTTGCACAATTGGTGAAGGACAACCATTAATAAAGGAGGAGTGAAAATATTGGATTAGTTGTGTTGAGACCACCGAAGAGGGTACATTTCATCTCATGTTTGGGATGGATTATGTTCACACTGGTTGAGTGGTGGATTTCAATGGAGATTTTCATTGGGCTGGTAGAACCAGGGGAGACAGAAGGTGACACATCAAGCTGGTAGCTGTACATTCAGTACACATAGAGAGCATCTCATAAGTATCATTTTTAAATATTTTATATAACATAAAATATAAAAAGTATATATTGTATTCATATAGGCAGTTGTGCATCCCAATATTACGGAGTATGGCGTTTATCAGAGGATGTACAGTTATCCAGACACTCAAAAGATTAGAGGTGATTGCTAGCGTCTGATTGTGGTTAATATTATTTCTTTTTCAGTTTGAAAATTAACTACATATAATATTTTCACTATTTTAATTTCAAATTGGAACTGAAGGAGTCATATGAGGCCATGACCTCTTAGATCCGGGCTGAGAGTCAGGCCGAGAAGGCTGACCGGACTAGTTCCCACCATTTCAATGAGGTGGTATGGATGCAGGCGACCCAATATGCCATTGAGAAGGGCCTGCTAGTTGGTATCAGCTCTCATTTGAATCCTGGTACTTACTATGGTACAACTGTGATGTCGAAGTCCAGCTCGAGAGGAAATCATGGAGAGACATCATCTTCTGGCACACAGTATCATGAGAAGTTGTGGGCTCAGACTGAGCTTATAGAGACATTGTAGAAGCAGTAAGAAGAGATGCATCGGCAACATCAACAGATAGAGGAAGATATGTCTCAGCAGCAACAACCGCAGTAATAGGAGAATATGTGTTGATGGCAGCAATAGCACTAACACCAGCATGAGGAGGAAATGTGTCGATGGCAGTAGTAGCAGCACGAACAGATGGAGTACACGCACCTTCTGACTCGTTGTTTAGGGATAGAGTTTCCTCCACCACCCCCACCATCTCATCCATCTCCTCCAGAAGACTACCCCCATTGATTTGTTTTGTTTTGTTAAAAACATTTGAATTCAAAATTTGTTGTAATATGAAATATTTATAGTTTTTTTTATTTTTTATTGGTGCGAATATTGCATAATTTTTTTTATATTTTAATATTATAATATTTATTATTAGTATTATATTTTTAAATATTTTCTTATTTTACTTATAATAATAATAATAATTTATGATTTTTTATATTTTTTTTGTGAATATTGATCATTTTTTTATTATATTTATAATATTAATATTATTTTTTCAGTAATCATAATTTTTTATTTTTTTTTATTTTATTAATTATTTGCGATGTGGCCTTTTGTGACAGGACCCCATCCCAAATAGTTTATATATATATATATTTTTTAAAATTTATTTATGATGGGTTCTTTTACAGTCGAAAATAAGTTTTTGCAATGGGTCTGTCACAAAAGTTTTAGGTATATATAACATATATAAACATATATAAACATAGAACTATTTGTGATGGGATGAAGAGACCGTCACAACTACTTTTTGAGATGGGCCCATCGCAATAGGTTCATGTATATATAATGTATTTAATTTGAGATATATTTGTGACGGGACCATCACAAAAAATACTAATTGCGACGTCATTTTGTGCAAAGGGCCATTTGCGATGGGACCCCATGGAAAAAGAGTTTTTGCAACGGGATCCCGTCGCAAATGGCCCATTGAAAATAGACAAAATTATAGTAGTGGAAATATTTTTATTTGAAAATGTAATCCAATGAGATTATGTTTAAATGAAATTATATGAAGGTTAAAATGTATAAATAGTTGAAATTTTTTATGAGTTTTATAGGATTTCTAATAAACCTTCAGGAATTTTATTTTTTTCCTTTATGATTTATTATGAAATGTTTTATGAAAATATTTTTCCAAAGTAGTTGATTTCTGCAGTAAGAAAAATCTTAATTTGATCATAATATTTATTTTGTAAAAGGATTTTTTTATATTTATTCATGAATAAAAAATATTCATTTTTTTCGTTTTTTTATATCTCTTATTTATAATTTGTTTTCTCATCATATATTTTAAAATGGTTTTCATAGGGTTTGAAGGATGGTTTGGGGAAAAGATGGGGGAAAGGTGGAAATTTCAAAGACATGTCATGAAAAAAACTTTTTATATCACTAATGTTTTTTATTATAGAAAAAGGAGATACTAAGTGGATGTTTCCAGATTTTTATGTAAAATTTATTTATAATGGGGCGATGAACTATATCTCTAGAACTCTAAACCATCAAGATACTGAATGTTTAAAACATTGAATTCTTGACCTAAAATTCAATATTATGCAATGTTTAAGGTCAGTTCCTTAGATTTGGAAAAAGGGAAAGTGTTAGATAATTTTATAATTTTGGATAATGGAATTAAAGACCTCTAAGAGATTTTAATCTATGTTTATCATGATATATCATTTAAAGATTACCGTGTTTCTTCATTTAAAATATTTTTATTTGCAATGGATTTATATATAGGAACCAATGAAGATAAAACATAAAGGCACCCATAAGAAAATACCCTTCCAAATCAGAAAGATGGTATTTATGGAATTGTAACATTGCAGGTTTTTATTTTGATGGATTAGTTGAAGCATGATATAAATGGTGGTGGTTTTTATGAGAGAGATAAATTTCATTCACCACGTAGGAACATATCTATAGTAGAACATTTCATGAAACACAACCCTCCGGTATTTAGTAGATTATCTAACCCTATGATATTCAAAGTATATATCAAATCCTCAAAGAATATATTCAAAGACTTGTGTCATTAAGATCATTAAAAGGTACCTATTTTTATTTACCAATGTGATGGTGAAGATGAAAAATGGAAGTCAATTGTTAATAATACTAGAGAAAGAGAAGATACTGATTCCATGTAATGTGATATATTTAAGGATATTTTCAATGAAAAGTATTTCCTTAATTTTTTTTCATCTTAGGACGGAAAAAAATTATTGAAATTGAGACAAAGTGAGGAAGATTCAGTGGTTTCATATGAAGAAAACTACACATGATTGGCATGGTACACTTCAAATTTTATCCTAGATCTTGATTGTTAAATAAATATATTTTTCTTAACATTGAATCAATGATATCAAAGGGAACTATATTCCCATTCATTCAAAAGTTATGGGATACTTTCGTGATGTGTCGAGATGGTATAAATTAATTTTTCCAATGAATATGTATTCTATGACAACATGTAGAAGAAAAGTTCCAGATAACAGGTAAAGGAGAATCATCGATCAAACAAATATTATAGTAAGACAACCATATTTTCATTTTTTGATAACTATATTAAAAATAATCCTTGGTAATGTCTGAAGAAATCATCTAATATGGTATGTTAGGGTATATGGATCATGATTGAAAAGAAGAATATCTTAGAAGAGTTAAGAATTATTTTTATAAATATCCAGTATGGAATTTTAAATGTAATGAGATGGGTCATTATGCATATGCATGTAAAAAGATGATAATGGATTGTGGGATGTTTTAGGACTATATTTTGAAGGGTGTTGTGAAATCATTTGTAACTTCTTTGATAGATTTCATGACATAAACAAATTGGTAATAAATACAGTACATTTTTATTTAGACTATGATAATGTCTTTTTAGTTTGGTGTATTCACACTCCATTTATGAGAAATTTTCTGATAAAATGGAAATTTTACCTCAAGAATTGGAGACCAATATTTTTAAAAACCCCAAGGATAATTATAAAGGAAAAAATATTTTATAAGAATATTCATGTTTTTTATGGTAATAAATTATTTGAAAACCTTGTTTCATTCCCCTTTTAAAATTTTATGTAATTATGGGTATAAAATAGATTTATATTTACCATGACAATATAACATTTTGAGCTAAAGAAGTTTTTTTAAAATGGGTTTTAGTTTGTACAAAAAAATTAATTTATATATTTTCTAATATATAAAGAATATTTGAAGCTATTAAAATATGGAAATGAAATTAATCTTAGTCATATTATTAATAAAATAGAGACTATTAAAATTGGTGTTGTCCCTAGAGTTAATGGATATAGATATTCTTCATGATGAGTTACCTGGTATTATACTTGGCCAGAAAGTTGATTTTAATGTTTACTTAATTCCTGGTGTTAATTTAATTTCAAAACCCATTTTCAAATGGCTCAAGTAGAACATTTGTAATTGGAAAAGTAGTTAGAAAAGTTTTTAGATAAATATTTCATTCATACTAGAACTTCACCTTGGGATTTTTCTATTTTAGTTTTTAAAAATAAAAATATTTTAACATGACTTTAAATTTATTATAAATCCTTGAATAACATCAATAGTAAGAAGAAGTATCATTTTCCAAATATCAATGATTTTTTATCATCTTAATGAAGTATAATAATTTTCTAAGACTTAACTTAGTTTCTGATACCATTTGTGGTGAAAATGAAGATATTCCAAAGGTAGTTTTTCAGATAAGATATTAGAATTTTGTGTTTATAGTTATTCTATTTGGGTGGAAGTATTTTCTACTATATTTATGGACCTTATAAAGACAGTTTTCCATGAGTTCTTAGAAATGTTTTTGGTTTTATTTATTGAATATACATTGGTATATTCTAAAATTCATGAGTATCTTAAAGGAAAACAAAGTATTTTTCAAACCTTTAAAGAAAATAAACTCTATGGAAAATTTACTAAGTGTGAATTTTTATTTTAACAAATTTATTTCGTTAAAAATATATATTTTTCTAAATATGGAAAAACTTTTGACCATTCTAAGACTAAGGTTTTTTAAGAATATCCAAGGCCTAAAAATTTCTTAGATATTTATTAATTATTTGTATTAGCAGTTTACTATTGGAGGTTTTTTAAAAATCCTTTCTCAATTTACTATCCAACTATATTAACTGAAATAGAGTTAAATTTATCAGGAAAAACAGTATATTGACTGTTTCTAGGAACAAAAAATAAGATTAGTAAATGCCCCACTTTTCCATTACATATATAAATGTAGAATTTTTTATGAACAAAAATTATTCATTGATGGGAATTGGTTCATTTTGATTCAAAAAAATCATGTAATTTATAATTTTTTTATGTTAATTAAAACATTATGAGTTACATTATCCTGCACAAGATCTGGAATTAACTATTGTGGGTTTTGATTTAAAAATTTATAGGAATCATTTATATGGATTAAATTGAGAATTTTATACTGATCATTACATTTTTAATTATATATTCACTCAAAAGAAGTTGAAAATGAGGAAAATAAGATAGATATAACTAATTAATGATCATAACGAAATGATTCATTGTTATCCTAGAAAAGTAAACAAAGTAGATTATGCATTTATTCAAAAATAAAATTCTATAATAAACATGTTATTCTTGGAATATAACCTTTGGTTAATAATTTCAGTAATTTTGTGTTAGAAATTGTGCATGTAAAAACTTCATCCATTTTGTATAAGTTTCTAGTACAGTCTTCTCTATTAAAAAACCTTAAAGTACATTTAGATGGAGGATCATGTTTTATAGTAAATGGTAGAATCTATTAATAATGGAAAGTTTCCGGAGTTTAATATTGATGAATAAGGTGTTATTAGATTTGGAAAGAGATTATGTGTGCCATGTGATTCCCATTTGATGAAATAATTCTTTATTAAATATCATAATTTCCCATATTCTAATCCTCGATTCACTAAAATGCATAGAGACTTTATGAAGTATTAATAGTGAGATAGAATGAACAAATATATTGCTGAATTTACCATGAAATGGGTGAATTTTCAATTAGTTAAAGAAGAATGGAAATTATAAAATGGGTTTCTTTAATAATTACTGGTACTGGAGTTGAAATGGATGAATATATCCATGTATTTCATAATGGGATTTCCAAATACATCTCTAGGTAATAATTAAATTTGGGTTATTATTGATAGACATACTAAATTATCACATTTAATTACCATTATAAGTACAATGTATTTAGTTCAATTGTATCTACAATTCCTCAAATAGATATTAAGGATTTATGGATTTTCATTCACTATTTTATATGATCATGATATAAGGATTACTTCTAATTTCTGAAATGGAATTTAGAAGTCATTTCATACTCAATTATATTTCTGTATATTTGTATTATCTTTCTTGTGATGGTCAATTGAATATATACATTCATAACTTGGAATACATTATTTAAGCTTGTTCAATTTATTACTAGGAAATATAGGATCAATATCATTCCTTATTATAACTTTATTATAATAAAAATTCTCATTCTAGTATAAAAATGGAACCTTTTGAGGAACTATATGGAAATTAGTGAAAGAATCTATCTCTTAGGGATAAATTAGGAGAATGAAAATTGTTTGTACCATAATTGTAAGAATAAATGGTTTACATGGTAAAGGTTATATAGAACCATATGAGGAAGACTTAAATTATGTGAAAATTTTATATATATAACTGGATGAAATATATTTCTTTTGAGGTAAGCGATCATGTTTTTCTTAATGTATATATTAGAAAATTTCTACATGTTTCGGATAAAATGGGATTGAATGACCATGGTTCTTTATTACATATGAAATCCTAGATAAATTTGGATCATTTTTCTATCGAGTGTATTTTCCTCTTAGTTAATCCTAGGTACATGACGTATTTAATGTTTCATTGTTAGGAAAATATTTTCAAGGTAAATCTCATGTTTTGAGCCCTAATTTAGTTCAGTTGGAAGAAAACTTTTCATATGAAAAAAAACTATTTTATTCTTGACAATATAGAGTATGTTTTATAAAATAATGTGATCCACTATGTTATGTTTTTGTGAAAAAACCAGATGATTCAATAAGAAACATGCGAATCATAAAATTCTATGGTGAAAATATATCCACAATTATTTATGTAATGAATAAAAATGTGAGGATAAAATTTTAAAAAAGGGGGAAGAATATAAAAAATAACATATAGTTAATAGTAAATTTCATATATTATTATTATTCATGAATTATAGTTTATATAGTTATATTCATTATAAGAATATTATGTAATTCCACCATCAAAAAGAGAAATTGTTTTATTCTTATAAAACCTATTTTATTATATTATAAGGTTTTATTTATATGAATAATTTATAAATTTGAGAATTTTAATTTGAAAAAATTAACTTTATATTTGAAGTCATCATATGAAAAATATCACAGAGTGAAATTTTGGAACTTTTTTTTGAAAAGATTGTTTTTAAAAAGATGAAAAATTCAAATTCTTTTAAAACTATCATTTATTATCATTAAATAATTTAATAGAAGAGTCCCATTTTATATCACAGTAACAAAATCCTCGCTTAATTATAAATAATATAATATAATATAATTATCATTTTCATTAGACTCGATTTGGGTATGAGATCATTTTTGTGCTTAAAAAGACATTTTTTCTAAGAGACTATTTTTGTTGTGTTTTTTTATTTAATATCAAATTATGTTTTTCTATTCTTGAAATTTAATCTCGAAAAAGTTACATATTTTTTATATGTTGGTAAGAATTTGGAAAGTATTCCCCTTTTATTTTTGGTCATTATGAATAGTAAAAATAGAATTGTTTTGCTATGATAAAGGTAAATGAATTAATTCGTGTTAATACTAATGTGTCAAGGCTTAAAATTAATTGAAACAATAGAATTTATTTCATAATATGAGTATATTTTATCCCTAATCATCTGAAATTATAAAGTATAACCATTTGTTTCAATAAATCTTAGATATTGACTATTATAATATTTAAGTAAAGGATGAAGTAAAAAATGTCACTCTCTTGTTTTTAATATCTATAATATATATTTTTAAATTGATAAAAAATATTTTTAGTTATACATATTTATTTTAAGGAGAAATTTATTTCTCTCATTATATTGACATATTATTTTTTAGTGATGAAATAATTACCTTAAATTCTTACACAACGCTTACTGAGTTCTTCTTCATATAACAGAAATATAAATAAATGATTTTAAAAATTCTAAAAGTAATATTTTGGGTGAGATAAAATATACCAATGATGTTTAGATAAATATAATATAATATTTTTTTAAAGGATTATATTCAAATTATTTTTATGTATTAAACTTTTAAAAGTTAATTTAAATGAATTATTCTAGAAATGAAATTAATGATATTTTATAACTATTAATAATTTATTAAATAATTTAATATTCCTAAAAATAATATACTTAGAAACTTTAATGATATATTGTTTAAAATTACAACCATGGTCCATTTATGGGTTATTTTTCCCTTTATAGTAACTTTCATAACCCCTAAAGATTAAAAATTGTTGATATCAGTGTAATTTTCAGAATGATTAAGAGGGTGCCAAAATATAGAGAAAAGGGTAAAAAATAATCTAAGAAGTCCAAAGTTTATTGTATGAGAGTATTTAAACACATAATTATCCTATATTCTAATTATATAAATTTGGAGGCATTTTTAAATGAAAAATATTTTATATTAATTTAATACATTATGAAATTCAAAGAATGCCCTTCCCCTCCATTATAAAATAGAACCTACTCTCCTCTCTTCCTCACACATTTTCAGAACTATATATTAAAAAATCCTTACTAAAATACCATTCTTACATCCATAACCAAATCCTAGATTCCTTTTATTGATCTTTAAACTAATCTTGGAAGGATTTTGGTATAAACCTAATGAGGTTGTCCAAGGGGGATTTATAGTTGATAATCGATATTTTTAATTTTATTTCATCTTCTATTTTAATAAAATATTTTCCAATTATCATAAAATACAAAAACTAGTATCTTCCATATACATATATTTTATTATGTTATTATCATAACCAATATTCATCACCTATTCTACTATGTGTGAAACGAAACCATTGTTCTTGTGTAAGACTGACTACCACCATGGGAATCGATATATTTCATTTTCTATCAACACTACCCATACATGGTTATAAATATGAATTTAATGTATATTTATATATTATATTCATGAAATATTTTTCCTCATAGAAAGATATTATATCTTATAATATCTTACCTTTCAATCCATTAAAAAAATAATAACGTCGATCGGGTGTACATGTGGATTACCACCTCCACAAAGTGACATGATTCGTTTTTCATGACCACATCAGATGGACGGTACATATAAGTATATTTAAGGAAATTATATGTTATTTATGATATAATAATAATTTTTGAAAGGTGAAATTTCACTTACCTTATTTCCATCAATATTGTTGAATAATAGAAATGTTACTCAATCGTACGTTTCACCTATCGTCTTTGTGATTGTAACGTATTACATTTTTATAAATAATATTTGTAGTTTGTTTTAAAAGTAAAATTGATATATAAAAAATATAATTATGTCCTGATTATTATTTTGTAGATTTTTTAATAATGATCTCTTTGACCACATTCAACATACCAAATTTATTTTGGACATATGAGTCAAATAACTTCAAAAAAGTCCGATGTGAAATTAATTGAATGAATATAAAATGGTAATAAATAAAATAAAAAGAATAAAAAAATTGGAAAAGGTTCTCAAAAAATTAAAAATTTATTATAATTTTATTATTCAGGATAATTATGAACATATGAAATGTGTCAAACTCGATGGAAGGGAAACTTTAACTTAAAATATCATTTCAGATGTTTTAAATATTTCTTTTACTAAATATTTTTATTTGATATCCATGTTATCAAAAAAACAATTAATGTAAGTGAGGATTGGCAGACTCCTAAACAGTGGAAAAGGGGAAGCCATCCAAGAGGTAGAGGCGGGCCTCGTGGATGGGGTCGTGGATGAAAAGGACAGTTTCTTTCTTTATTGTACTGATGGGGTTAATCCCCCGGCTACCTGCTTCTTTCCTATGTGCCGTTTACTTTTTTAATAATAATTTTCGGAGGCCATGGATCTCTTCATGGTAAACTGTTTGCGGTATATACATATGTAAATAAATAAATTATAAAGTAATTTTTTATCAGTTTTTAATTAATTTCATATGTTTCCAAATTGAAGATTTTTGTGTATTTTATAAAAAATTTTGACAATAAGGACAAAGGAATGTTATATTTTAATATATACGACATCAATGGGTTTTCAAACTGCCATAACCATTATTTTATATTTGGATTCCATTAAATGTTTCTTTGTTTTACCCAATGAAATATTATCCTTCCCCTTATTGTAGGTATTGTCCAAAATGGTTTTAAATGGAATGGATATTTTAACATCTGAAATGTTTTTCCGTGGGTGTAGAGAATATTTTTATGAATATAGGGATGGAAATGGAAGATTTCATGTGTTAGGATTATGTTATGGTTCTTATGAATTATTTATTATTATGGGTGGTTATATTATAAAAAAGGACGTGTGGTTTCATTATAAAATAAGGGATGGTAGTTTCATTATAAACCAAGGATGGGTGGTTTCGTTATAAACCGAGGATGGATGAGTCTGTTATGGCCCTCCAATTTATTAGGTAAGGACTATGTTCTCTAGATAATTATGTTGGAAATTATCTATATTGGTTATTCCAATAGTATTTTTGATATTAAAATGATTATCATGTTACATAAATGAGTTATCTATAATTTTTGTGGGTTTTTATAGAAATATTATGATTTAACAAGGTAATATAATGCTCTTATTTTTAAATGAAATAATATGATACTTCATAAGGGTGAAATTTATAAATTTTTTAAAAATATTTTAGTGGTTTTCCATGTTTTCAAAGAAACCTTATCGAGTTATATTTTCCCTTTAATACATATAATGAAATAATATTTTGAAAATATTTAGATAGAGAAGTTGATTTTTGTGGTATGAAAATATTTATTTTGAGTCCAAATATTTTATTTTCAAAATAGAATTTTTTTGATAATCATTCATTAAATAAAATCTTTGTTTGTTTATTTTCATATGTCCCTTAAATAGTTTTTTGTTCACATACTATGTTTTAAAATGTTTTCCATATGGTTTTAAGGATGAGTGGGGAAAATGATGAGGTCAAGATGAAAATTGAAATGATATTTTATAAAAATAAAACATATTATATATTAAAAGTTTTGTATTGTGGAAAAAACTATACTAAGTTGATGTTTCTACCTTGTGATATAAAATTTATCCATGTAGTAGTGATAAAATAATTCTATAAAACATCAAACCACAAATATCCTTGAAATGTAATATAGTGAATTATTGACAAAAAACTCAAGATTATATAATGTTTGAAGGACAAGTCCTTGTAGTTGGTATCTGATGAAAGGTTTAGATAATTTTATAGGTTAGGATAATGTAATTAAATATACTTAATGGATTATAATTTATGGTTATCATGATATTTAATTTCAGTATCCCTATGCTATTTCATATAAACTAGGTCTCTTCAGAATGGTTTTTTCATAGAGGAAATAGGGAAGTTGAAGTAGGATGGGACCAAGAGAATAATATCCTTATAAATTACCAAACATTAATGGTTGAAAAAACAATAAAACAATCATATTTTCATTTTTTAAAACCATATAATTAGACCCAAATACCATTGCTATAGCTGAAGGTCATAGTTTATATAAAATGTGGATCCTATCACCATTGCAATAGGCTCTAGTCAATAGCCAAAATTTTAAACCATAGGCTTAGGTGGTTTATAGAAATGTTCCTTGTGGATCATGTCCACAGGATATAAACCATATGTAAATAGAATATATTATGATAGTTTACTAAACCGTGGTTGTATCTTTTAACAAAAAAAGAAAACCACTGTGTTCTGATTCTATACATTCTTATGATATTCTACCAAGACTTTACCACTATTCTATACTATACTATATGTGTAGACACACACACACATAATTTCATTGGTATGTAATTATAAATATTTATAATTTTAAATTTTTTAAAAAATAAATAATATGGGGTAATGTTTTGGAATGTTTTTCTAAATTTCCACCATTGGTGTTTTAAAGGAGGCCTCACTCCATGATTATATAAAACTGTTGTCATAGGTGGTTTGAAAGAGAATTATTTACATTATTTTCTACAAATATTTAAATATCGGGTTATAAAACAACATATTTCCATGTTTTTCCAAAACCATGTTGATAGGATAGCTTTATTCCCATTGTTTTTAAAAACCATGGCAATATGGGTTTTAATGCAAGCCTATTGCCTTGGGTTTCCAAAACTGTATCCGTATGAGATATCTAGTGCCTTGATTTTCTAAAACCATTATAATATGAATTCCTTGCCAATTTACCTCATTATTTGGTTGGGTAAAAAATAATTATAGTGGTTATTGTGTCCACATAGCCCCATGGATATATGAATTAATGGAAATAGGATTACCCAAGTAGACTTATGGCCACATTTTAACAAAACCATGATTTTAATCTACCCTATGGCCACAATTATGAAAGTAATGGATATAAACTAGGGTTGTAGTCCCATTTTTTAATTGTGGGAACTAGAATAGACCAGTTTTTTACTATGATGGATTAGTTGACAAATTCTATAAATGGTAGTGGTGTCTATATGAGAGAGAAACCACATTAACCACATAAGAACATGTCTATATAATATAATTTCAGGAAAAAACACCCTCTAACATTAAGTGGGTGGTTTTACCCTATGATATATGAAGAATGGGTTAAATTTTTGGATAATATATTTGAAGTTAGGGTTTGTTTAAAAAATTAAAAGGAAACTATTTATATTTACCATTTTGATGTTGAATCCGATCAATAGTAGTAAATGGTTAAAAATAATAGATAATTAAAAGAGATATAAGCTATGGAATGAGACACATTAAAGGGTATTTTAATTAAAATACATTTTCTTATGTATTTTCTATATAGAATGGAAAATAATTATTGTGATTGAGGAAAAGGGAAGAAGACTCTATGATCACTTATGAAGAAAAATTCACCAGATTGAAATAATATGCTTCTAATTTTATCTAGGATGATGATATTAAAACTAATCTGTTTTACTATATAATGGTTCCAAGATATCAAAGGGAATAAACTTATCATGAATTTAAATTTTATGAGAAATGTTTTTGATGTTCTAAGAAGGTAGAATTAGAGTTCACCGATGACGATGTATTCTATGAGAAGAAAATTAAGAAAAGGTACATAAGGTATCTAATGGGGAAGAATTCATAAAATATATCTTAAGGTAATAAAAAATGTTTTTTTTTGTTTGGGATAGCTATAGTAAAAATTACCCTGGTGAATTTATTAGGAAATCTTGGAAGTAATTATGATTTGGGAAGTTTTGGAATATTTCTCATGATTAAAAATAAAAAGATCATGGTATTGGTAAGACTAATATTAAAAAATATCTAGAATGTTTTATTAAATATAATGATATGAGGAATTATTTGTATTTGTTTCCTATGAAGATAATGAATGATTATAAGTAAAAAAGGGTATATGCAGAAGGTTATGGTTAAATCTATTCAAAATACATGGGTAGATGTTGGGATATGAAATGAAGTGGTAAAAAGTATATTACTTGTTTATTCAGATTATCTTAATGTATTTTTTGATTTGGGATCCGCACATTATTTAATTTATAAGAATTTTTTTTATAAAATTGAAATTTGACCATAAGAAATTGTGCCAGAACTGTTGGTAAAATAAAATGGGAGTAGTAATAAGGAAAAAAATTATATGATTATTTTGGCTATTGTCTATATAAAGACATTACTTGTAAACCTTGTTTTGTTTCCCCTAGAAGAGGTTGACGTATTTATAGTTATGGTTTACCTTTATGTTTAGCATGTTAAGATTGATTACAGAGCTAAATATGTTTTCTTTAATAATGGTTTTCATTTTTTATACCAGAATGAATTAATACCATTGATAACATATAAATATTCTAATAAACTACAAAAAAGATAGAAATGAAGGTTATCTTGCATATATTATTAAGAAAAAGGAGACTTTTAAAATCAAATATGTCCCTATAGTGAATAAATTTCTGGATATTTTTCTTGATGAGTTACTTAGTGTTATAAATAATCAAGAAGTAAAACTTATTGTTGAAATAGTGCCAAACTCTAAGAAAATTTCAAAACCATTTTATCAAATGGCTCAATTATATCTTTCAAAATTGAAAATGATGTTAAAATAGTTACTAAAAAATGTTTCATTCAAATTTTTAAATCAGTATAGGGTGATTCTATTTTATTTTTTAAAAATAATGTAAGATTAATGATACCTTTGATTTCTTATAGAGCATTGAATAACATCACTATTAACAATAAGTATTCTTTTTCATCACATAGATGATTTATTTGACAAGATCCAAAGAGACTAGTATTTTTTAAACATTGATCTCAAGTTAGGATACCATCTTTTTAAGTTTAATTAGTAAGATATTAATAAGAAATTATTTTTAACTTGATGCGAGCATTATGAGTTTTTAGTTATTTACATTGGGTGGAAGAAAACTCCAGTTGTATTTATGGAAATTATGAATTGAGTTTTCCATGAGTTCTTGGATAAGATTATGGTTGTGTTTATTGATGATATATTGATATATTATAATATTCACTTTTATCATCAAATAAACCTTTGGATTTTTTTCAAACCTTAAATGAAAATAATCAACATGGAAAACTTTGTAGGTGTTAATTTTGGTTAAAACAAATTTCTTTCCTCGGTCATTTTATTTATAAATATCGAATAACCGTTGGACCTTCAAATTTTTTTAGAGAATGTTAAAGAACTATAAATTTCATATAGATTCATTGATTCCATGAAATAGTGGGCTACTACTGGTGTTTTTTGAAAACTTTTCTCTATTTTATAGCACACTGTCTAAGTTAATTGAAAGTGCGTTAAATTTATTTAGACAAAATAGGTGAGATCAAACACCAATTAAGAGATAAATAAACATATCAATATGGCACCTAGGGTGGGATCAAATGTATGTGAGAAAAAATAAGTAGGTTAGAGATCCTTTACTTAAATAACATTGAATTATAGAAGTGGTTTATATAGAATGATATAAGAACAAGTAATCCCATATGATCAAATATATACATTTCTGTAAAGACTAGGAAAACATGATAACTAAATATTTTGAAAGAGATATTAGAAAAGTATTATATAAATGGAGTGTTTCACTAATATAAAAATAGATTTTTTGGGTTATGTCTCACTACATATTTTTCATTCTGTAAAAGGCATTACAATATATTTCCAATAGAGGAGAAAGAATCACAATTAGTTTCCCATATTAAATCAGGCATTACAACATGTTTATCATTTTGAATTGAGCATCACTACTAGTTTCCCTTTTTGGATCAAGCATACATATATATGTTTCATCATTATATCATGTCATTTATTACTTTACCCATTGCATTGAAAGGATATATAGGGCCCCAATTATATAATGATCAACTATAAACATGTCTGCAATAAGAAAACCTCAAATCAACACATCATTAAAAACCATGAATGATAATGGGTTTCACATTAAATTTTAGAAAGAATCACATACATAAAAAAATACAAAAGAACTATTAATACAAAATTCAATATCCCAAAAGGGGAACTTTATGAACTCATTTAGATGGTTATGTATAAAACATTACATTTTTGAAAATAGATCCCTTTTGAGATAAAGAAGAAAATATAAGTCAAATATTAAATGATAATAAAAAATATTATATTTAAAAGTTGTAAAGTAATAACTCACATAAATGGATACTTATTTAGATTTAAAAATAACAAAAGATAATAGTGGGGTATGCGAAAACATAGACTTGAAATAAATATATTTTTAAGGGATATCAACACTTAGGATGAAGGGAATTATTCAAAACACATTATAATTTTATAGAAAATGAAATTATTCATGTAAAGTGATTTTAATTAAGAAATCATTTTCCCTAGTGATATTAAAGAAGAAATAATATTTAAAAAAGATAATTGAATATATAGATCATTGATGGTCAAAGTTTAGAAGAATATTTATAACCCAAATGAATGATATTTGAGTTACCAAGGTACCTTAAAATTCAAAAAATTATTGAATAAAAATAAATTGAGTGGGAGTTCCCAAAATTATACCTAAAATATCATAAAATGTTTTATTATTATCCGAAATCAATGAAATATGTTATTAGATACACCATATAAAAGAAAATGGTGTGAAACATCACACATGACTCATGGATTGGAAAATAGAGACACATATCCCTTACGTTTTATTATATATTCCATGAATGTGCTCCAACCAGTTGTATAATAAACCTAAACATCTTAATAAATTATTTCAAAACCACATTAAAAAATAAAACTATTTAGATTTTTTAACTATAATGAGTATCTACATGTATAATATTAATTTTTTCCAATTTTTTCATATCTGGTGTGTATAGTTTTGACCATTTATTCTAGTTTCATAAGAGTGGTGTCCATATTCATTATTTTTCAATTTTTTTATCATTATAAGATCATTAAATTTACTAGAATGGGTAAATTATATGGCTTTATTAAGTTTAAAATTTAATTTTGGAGAATTTCTTTCTTTATGCACGAAGATGAAATCAACAAGTAGCATACTTTAGTGATTTTCTTAACCAAAAAAAGACGATTTCTTAATAATTGAATTATTTTTTTGTATACTATCTATAATTGAACAATAATTATTTAAATATTTATATCACATTATAACACTAATTAAATTTTCATATCAATCCATGATATAATTTCATATCATTTTTCAAGTAGGTGGTCAAACCTACCCAAACATGAACATAATAAGAATAATGGATGAATTTGAGGTGATTTATTTTTAGTATCATTAGACCAATATAAAAACTATATAATTTATTGTTTATTAGTGTGAAATATCATAATTATAAATAATTTAGAGAATAAGTTATGGATATGGAATAATTACACAGTGTGAATACAAATTTTACCTCTTAGTTCATTTGTTTAAGTGGTTAATTTTACAATGATTATTTGTCATTCATATCAGTAATAGGTTATTAAATTTACATTATGAGGATTTTATTTATAAATTAAAAATCACATTTATTATTTAAAATATTCATATAATCATCCATTACATTTGTTAATGAAAAATAGAATACATATATCCATGTTGGTGGTAGTCCATAGGTACACATTGATGATGATTTTCTTATTGCAATGAGAGAGAGGACTAATATGGTTTATCATTTAAAAATATTAAATAATTAATAATTATCACAATATTAAATTAAATTACCCCTTTTAAATAATGAATTTATGTGGTAAAGGAAATTAACATGTTTCAAATTAGTTGTAGTTGTCCACACATATGCAAGTTTCATGTTTTCTTTTTTAATAATGGGAAATGAAAAAGGAGATTAAATTTTGTATCATCCAAAGAATAACATATAATTATATTAAGTATATTTATTTTATAATTTAATGATTATGTATTTCTCTTTGAGGAGGAAAATAGTTCACATAAATAAATATAAATGAGAATGGATCTCTTATAAATTTATATATCACTTCTTGGATTATATCCACTGAGAAGGGGGTTAAGAGTTTCAGGGTTGATATTTTGAGAAGAAAATAACCTATTTAATTTTTAATGGAGTTTTAGGAGAGGTTTGGGTATATTTTTGGATGATATTATGGTGTTTTTTATGTGGATAAAGATAAGGGGAGATACCGTTCTATAAAGAAAAAGTGATGATATTTTTATAAATACCTATAAATGATTAATAATGGGAAGTAAATATTTATAAAAGTGACCAAAAATTGATAAATAATAGTTTGGATAAGTGATTTGGATGATAAATTAATCAAATATACATTTCAACACATGTTATAGACATGTTAGATGTTATTTAATCTTATATTTTTTACTTTTTCAATTTTTTCTTTTACCGTGGTAATTAGTATTTAAATAAATAATTTGACCTTAATTCATAAAAAATAAATTTTTTTATTGTATAATTTTTACCTTCTCATTTAAAATTTTAAATCCATTTTAATTAATTTAATTTATAAAAGTTATAATTTTTTTTAAAATAATAGGTATATAATTTATTAAAACAATTCCTTGAGAAAAACACTAGTTAATTTCAAAAACAATTAATATATGTTTTAAAACAAGAAAATATATTTTTAAATTTATATTATAACCCATAAAATTCATATTTTTCTAATAAAAGGTTACATAAATTTAAAAATATTTCATATAAGCTAATAATTCCATAAAAGAAATAGTATTTTTAAAACTAATATATTGCACTATTCACCAAAAAAACCATTTTTTAGAAAAATAAAAAAAATTAGTCATAATAAATTAGTTATTGAAGTTAATTTTATAAAATTCACATTCAATAATTTATAAATTTTATTTTTAATTAGAAATATAAAATATATAAAAAACATTTTTTTATAGGAAAATGACTTTTGGTAATTTAAATATTCTTTTTTCCAATAAATCAATAATTAATATAGTGTTGAATTAATATTTATACAATAAATATATCTTTTTATTATTCAGTGATAATAAAAATATTTCCAGTAAATAATATCCTAATTTATATAAAGTATTTTTTTAATCTTAAATTGAATTCAGTAAAAATTGCATTTCCAAGAGTAAAAAATTATATATATATATATATATATATATTATAAAATATTGATATATTCCTAATTTATAGATAGATAAACCCTTAGGATCTCTACATAAGTATTAATTACTAGTTAAGATATTTTTATAGTTTATGATGGTGGTTTATCTAGCATTGATCTTTTGAAAATCCCTATGAAACTGATTTTTTCCCATATATAGGTTTTATCTGACCATAATTTCTTGATTTTGACTTGCAATTAGTCTAGGTAAAACCCTATTTAATCAACCTAATTTCAATTCTCTAAAAAAATTTCTTTATAAGGAATACTCTCCCTTTCAAATTTAATTACCTCATACTTTCTTTATTGATTTTGTAAATGGTTACATCAATTTACAATAGCTAATTTAATAGAAATATTTTAATGAAAAAATTTAATATTCAAAATATATTAAGGATTTTTATTTTAGTAAGGTATAGTGTGTGCAATAAACTATTTAATACATTATTTATTTAAGGATAATATACAATGAAATATGAGGTTGTTATAACTACCACCATGTTTCAATCCAAATGTATTAGTATTTTAAGACAATAACCTAGAGAAAGTGAATCGAGATATTCTTAGCATCCCTCTCAATTAATATATTATTAGGAATAATAAAAATGAGTATATAAAAAGGTAAGTGTAATGAATTTATATTCAATGAAATGAATAAAATCATAGTGGTGGATGATTCTGAGGATAAGGATGATGATGAGGTGATGCGATTTCATTCCTCAAGTCTCAATAGAGAAAAATGAATATTAAAAGGCAAGAATCTACTTATTTCCATTCAATGTTGGAAATTTGGATATATCAATATAATTTTTCCAAATAAAATTAAACACAATGATAGTTATTAAGATCCTATGAAGAAACATTTTAGGGTGAGATCATAATGACAATTCCACAAAATAATTTCATTAAAGAGAATAATTTAATTTCCTAAGAAGACTTCAGCTCAAAAGAAATAGATGTGAAAGGGGGTTAGAATTTTAAAGACCTCAATGAGGAAGTTAAAGTGGATTTTATAAAGAAAAAAAAGTTTATAATATTTATAAAGATTTTTTTTGTTGAGGGAATATTAAACGTTAAGGATAAACTAAAATTTTCACTTAATGATCATGAAGTTTGGAGGGATATAGAATATAAGAACAATAGGCACATTCATTACTCTAGAATTTAAATTCATTAATATGAATAAGATATGGTTTAGATGAAAGGTAAAATTTAATGACTTAAATATAGAATTATATGTAACTCACATTAGGATGTTGAGATAAAGATTAACAATAAAGAGCATGAATAAGTTATTAATTGGGTGAGTAAGTGTATTAAATATAATTTCGAAATAATTAAGGAAGTTGATGGGGGAATTCCTAGAAATGTGATAGAATATTTATTATTAAGAGCGAATTCTTACCCCCAATGTTAATTCAAGAAGTTTTAGTGTTTGGGCTACTAAATATGTTAATTAGGTCTTTACAAAGTGAATGAAAGAATTAGTTGATTTCCCAAGTGTTGAATTTTCAAATATAATGGTAATTATATTGAGAGGCCTGGTAGTAAAAAAATATATAATTATTATTTTTTAAATATATCATTAATATTTAAATAAAAATCTTTTTACTTTATTTCATTTATATGATCTTTTAGGTTTATAGATTTATAGAATTAGGATAAACTCTTGCATATCAAACATATACATTGAAAAGTTTCCAGTTCAAATCAATATCAAAATTTTTCCCAAAAAGGATTCTTAAATATCAACACCAATTTCTTTCATGAAGGAATATTTTTATTTTATAATGAATCTCATAATGGAAATATAGGCTACATTTCTTAATAGTCTTTAAGTCCTCAAGTCTAACTCACTACATATGTTATTTAACTCCTCTTATTTGGAAAAACTATTTTGGATTAAAAATTCATTCTAGGATGGTATTTTTGTGATAAATGAAGATATTATAAATTGGGATGATGGTTTTTAGAGGATTTGGGTATATATTGGATGAGATAAATTGATCATGTTTTGTAGAGAGGTGATGGGAGGAGGTTCCCTTTTAAAATTGAGGGGAGTGATAAACTTGTAATTATTTATAAAATTTTAATATTATAAGTGTATTAATCAATTTCATGTGGTACTTAAACAATTATATTTTGAATATAAGGTGATAATATTTGAAATAATCTCAACCAATAATAATTAAAATAATATTTAATGACTTTATCATAACATTTTAACCATAATTAATCTATTTTCCCCTGCGCTGTGGTGATAACGATTTACCATGGTTTCTATTCATTAGGAAAAAAACTAAATTGAACCCATAAAAAAATTTGAACATCCTAAATCAAAATATGAAATTATTATTTTCAATATTCAATATTTATAATTGGGATAAATTTATCCCAATTATAAATACCCAAAACACAACGAATAATGTAGTTTTTTAGAAATTTTTTTAAGCCTAAAAATGAGTTTATACCCAAATAAAGTATAATATTTATTCATGTTCAAGTAATTGGAAAATATATATTAAAAGGTATTCATTTTTTACTTCCAAACTAATGTAAAATAAAATGGTAATTTTTAAATACTTCAAAATATAAGAAAGTTTTTAAGAAAATCAGTATTTTTTTCTATTCAACAAAAAATCAATTATTTTAGTAAAATAAAATATTCACCCTAAGATAAATTTGATATGATGATTTCAAAAATAAATTCCATTTTAATAGATTCAATTTTTAAAATTTATAAATTTACCTTTTAAATAAATAAATATAATAAATGGAATAAACCTTTGTTAGAATAAAACTACTTATTTCTTTTTCAATTTGAAAAATCATATTAAATTAATATAATGAATGTGATTCCAAAATATATTTCCATGAATATTAATAAAACATGAAACCAATTAATTATTTATTTTAACTGGATTATAAATTTATTCTTCCCATTAATAAATTATGTCATCGCAATTTTATTCATCACTTAAAAGGCAGTGATACTTCGACCTCAAATACTTTTCAAGTTTTCAGGCTGCTTCTTCAAGAATATATATCTTCCAAAAAACATTTACTCTATGAATTACCTTATTATATAATTCTTGTTCAGTATGATTTTGAATCATTAAACTATTTTCCTCACAAGAATTATTTTATTCCAACTACACCACCATAGGGCTCAAAACATGAGAAACATCAGGTATATATTTTCATAACTAATAAGTATGAAACACATCATATAGCTGAGATAAACTCAATGGAAAAGATAATTAGTAACCAACTAGTGTGATATTTTCCTAAATTTCATATGGTTTAATAGACCAAAAACATATCTTTAACTTTTTACAAAATCACATCACACCTTTCCATTGATATATTTTAAGAAATACTTGACCACATACCTAAAATGAAGGGTATTTCCTCCTGTTATATGCATAACTTTCTAGATAACTATGAGCTTCTCTCACATTCCTTTGAATAATTATTATCTAATTTACAATATATTCCACCTGTTCTGTACCCAAAAATTACTCTCACTAATATCATCAAAATATTTTTGTGTTCAACACCAATTTACATAAATTTTTTCAAATAAATACATCTATATACTCAAATAAAAAATAATTTTATAAGAAAATTATAATAATTAATGAATTTGATACCAAATTATTGGATAATACAATGATAAATCTCAAATAATATTTTCTAAAGTTTGAGTCATGCACTTTGACTATCCATCAGATTGTTGATGAAAGGATATAATGAAATTTAATTCAGTTCCCAATAACTTCTGAAGTCCATTATAAAAATTTGAGGTAAATATGGGATCACTTTCAATTACCACAAATTGAGGAACTCCAAGTAACATAAATATCAATTTAATATATTTTCGGGAAAGGTGATCCAAATACATAATATCTTTAATATTAAGAAAATTAATAGTTTTAGTAAATCATTCAAAAATAAAAAAAATAATATTATTACCTTGAGGTTTATTTGGAAACTCTCACCATGAAATATGTGGATATATTCTACCACTTCCATTTGGACACTAGAAAAGGATGAAGAATCCCCTTCAGTAGTTGTCACATAGCTTTAACTTGTTGAAATGTTAAAAATATCATGGAAAAATAAGTAATAACCTTTTTCATTCCTTCCAAATACTAATATCCTCAATGTTATCTATACATATCAATAGTTTTTAGGATGAAAATAAAATATAGAGCTTTTAGCTTTCCTCAATAATTCTTTCTTCAATGGAGGATCACTTGATACACATAATATCTTTCCAAATATTATAATACTTTCTTTTTCAATGTTAAATTTAGGAAACTTAACCTCCTAAAAAGCTATACAATATCTTGAAAAATATAAAATTCCTTATGAGAATTATCAATTTTATCTGAAAACTATGAATATATAAGCACTCAAACCAAAATATAAGGAGTTCCTACATGCATAATTTCTTTGATAACATTCATTAAATAATTAAAAAAATGATCATGTTTCAAATTTATCATAGAGAATAATGAATTATATTTTCATCTCAAACCATTATGTACCTTAAAAACTTTATATACATGAAAGTTAATTGTGCAATCATAATCTTTTATTTTTTCCAATAATCATTCAAGCTTCATGTTAAAATCTATTTTAGTGAACTTATAATTTAGTCTTTTATGGTCATTATATATTTCACATTTTACCCAATATAAAATATATAGTTTTATTTTTTAAAATAAATACTATGTAAACAGCTCAATATCATCCAAAGGGTAATTATTCTCATAGTGTTTAAATTTTCATGAAGATTATGAAATTACTAGATCATCTTACATCAAGACACAACCAAAAACCTTCAAAGAAGAATATACATGAATGAAAAGTTCACTATTTGTTGTTAGAAAGGACAAAACAAGATAATTAACTTATACTATTTTAAACTAATTGAAAAATTATTTAAATTAATTTATCTATATTAATTTAACTCTATTTTTAATGAAAATAGTTAGTGGGATTGACAATCGACAAATTCCTCAACAATCCATCAATAGTAACCCACTAATATAAGAAAAATTTGAAACTCAGTGAGATTTTTTGGACATGCCCACACTTCCACCACTTTCATTTTAATAGGATCAATGATAATTCCATATTTATAAAAAAATATTCATAAAGAATAAAATCTATTGTAACCAAATATCAAATATACTAAACATTACTTACAAATTATTATCTTTCAAATTCTATAAAAAATCCATATATTTTTCTCATGTTACAAATAAAATTTAGAAAAAACCTGAAAGTTTTTAATGAAACCCACCAAAACTTTATCCAAATACCCATGTAAAATATTATTTATAAGATCCATAAATAAATTGGGTTCATTCATAAACTTGGAAGGAAATTACAAAAACTCATTAAGGTCGTACCTATCACCTAACAAGATCCTTATAATATATTCCTCCTTCACATTCTGTTGATGATATCAAAACAATAGATAAATCTTTGAAAAATAATTTTCAACATAAAACTGGTGAAAAAATTTATCTATTAGAGTAAAAAAAACTTGTTTTTAATTGTTATGCTATTGAGTACTCTCTAATCAATGTAATGTAACTTGTAACTATACTTATTATTGATGAAAAAAAGGATGATACCAATGTGAAGTGATATTATTATAATAACCCTTCTCTTTATTACACACTTAAACATGATTTATTACATAAACATGAACCTATGAAATATATGTGGATTGAAAGGTCTAGTGTATTGGGAAATTAGGAACATTATATAACAAATTAGAACATAAAACCCAACATCTTTATTTAAAAATTCTTTTACACGACCACAACATTCCGTCGTACTTAGAATTTCTTGGGATAACCTGAGGACATGCATAAGAAAAGGGTGGGCTATAAATCCCAGTAAGGGAGTAAAAAAGTCTTAAAATGAAGATTATAGTACATTTTAGGAAATAGGCATATCAATGGAGCATAATAGAAACATGAACATAAAGTCAAGATATAACATCATTATCATAACATAGAAATGTGGCAACAACATTTAAAATGATATTAGAATGAGACAAGGATCATTATATATGGAGCATGAGTAAAACCTCACTATAATTGAATTAGAATGATTAAACCCTCATTGTACATGATTTATCATGATATTAATCTTTACCCAATGTATTGAAGCGCAATTGGGGAACACCCTTCTTAATCATTTCATTTCATGCATAAGTCTTCCACATAGATCATACAATATGGATTCATTAAATGTCATAATTTGTTACATGATAAAGGAATTTGGAATTAATAAATGAAACTCCATAATCAATATTTAAATTTTCATAACGGTTAATACCCTTGACAGAGATATGGACATGTTATTCACCACACAATGACTTTGGCTTGGAAAATTACAGTGCAATTTTGGCTGCATAACGGTGTGACATAAGAATTCATAACAAATGGTTTATGAGAGAGAAAGTGATATATAATAATATTTACCTGAAATGGATAGTAAGGGGGTCGTATAAATACATTTTCCAACATATGTAATGGAATTTATATTCATAATATAAAATAATTTATTAAATGTAAATGAGAAGAGAGAAATTCTTTATTAAATTTCAGCATGGTAACGGGTGTTCATGTGAGGCATTAATGAGAGAGAAAGTGGTCTATCATCATTAAAACATAAGGAATGTAGTACGGGGAAGGTGTGAAATCACACCCCAACATTTTTAATTGAAAAATTAAATGGTATAACAATATTGTGTAATTTGGACAAAAATGGGAAAGGAAGAAATCCCTTACAAGTATTTCGGCTTGGTAACAAGTGTACAAGGGAGAAATTAATGAGAGGGAACGGGGTATCAAATAAATAAAACATAAAGAGGTTTGTATAGGTGAGGTTCTAAATCATACCCAAAAATTTGTAATTGAAAATTAATGGTCATAACAACATAAAGAAATTTTGACAAAATTGAGAAATGAAGAAATCCATTACTTAGAAGTGTGAGCCCAAATGTTTTGGAGAGGATTATAGGGATCTTGGGGCACCTTGGGGGATTCTAGAGAGATGAGGTTTGGGGTTGGTTGAGCTCCAAAGGTTTTTAGAGAAGATAAGTGGTAGATTGGGTGGTATTATATAAGAAAAGGGAGGGAATTCTTTATTATTTAGGTTTTGGTCACTACACATTAAACTAATCAAAAGCACAAACCAACCAATGGTTTTTGACCATGGATTTTGAAAAAGGGGAGTTGAAAATATTATTTTATAAGGCCAATGGAAAAACTTATTACAATATTAGGATCTCATATATGGAGGTTATTCACAGTCTCAAGGAAATTATTTAAAATGTTAAATTTTTTTAGAAGTCTTAGAGGGTCCACTAAAGCTTTGTAAAATAAACCAAACAAACCTAAAATCACATTATTTTTAAAGAAGTACATATATTGGATGAACATCCCATTTATAGTATTTTATTACAACACCATTGGTCTTGTTACAAAGTAACAATAATAAAATGAATGTGTATTCTTTATTACATAAAAAACTAATGCACATAAACATAGTTCTAGGGTCTTGTTACATAGCCCCTTATAACAACCGCACAATACATAAGGGTAAGGTGTGAAATGGCGATAGAATCTTGGGGTGGCTTGGATAACATTGATGAATTGGTAATCTCTCTTAAATTATACTTCTCCCATAGGAAATTCCATTCAATATTAACATGTTAAATATTGGCTTGGGCTTGGTCAAGAGAGATGCCCAGTGGTTCTAACTCCTTTCCAAGATCTGACAAATAAGCTTTATATAGAGAAATTATACTGGATGAGGCCATCATGTCCTTTATCTGAGTAAATTGGATTTGTGAAAGCCCTATATTTATACTAATCATGTGATCACTGTTCAATGGTAATATTAGCAACGATAACATTTCTTAATGGTACTTTAAAATCCAAAATCATAAAACCAAGGAGGTACATATATTTTATATAACCATTTTACATAATAATATATTTAATTAGATCAATATAGATTTTCATTAATGAAATTTTGATTCATTAAAATCTTACCCCCTTACGAAATTTTACCCTCGAAATTTATTTCCCCACACTAAAACAAATGATGGTAACTATGCTTCATCACTTCTTATGACTCCCACATTACTTTTTTAAACTTTTGGTTTTTACACAATACCTTGATGGGGGTATTTTATTATTTTTTAGAACTTTTTCCCTATTATCTAAGTTCATCACCATCTTCTATTAATATGATAGGTCATTATCCAATGGTATCACCTCTAGATTGAGTACATACGATGGGTCAGGTATGAAATTTCTCAAAAGTGATACATGGAATACATCGGGTAACTGAGACAGGTTCGGTGGGAGTGCTAGTCAATATGCCACTGCTCCAATGCGATCAAGATTCTCAAAAGGGCTGATGTACCTTGGAATAAGATTTACCTTCTTCAAAAATATCATATCTCTATTACACACTGATATGAGGAGGAATACCATGTCTCTAACATCAAACTATAGGTCTCGTTGATGATTATCATCATAGCTCTTTTTTCGACTCTGAGCATCTTTAATGTGTAGCTGGATGGTCTTAAACTTCTCCACATTTTCTTTGACAATTTTTGGACCTAAGAGTTTTAACTCCCCAACTTCATCCCAACATGTCAGTGTTATTCACCTCTTCCTATAAAGGAATTCATTAGGAGCCATTCAAATGCTTGATTGGAACTTGTTATTTTTAGAGAACTCAACCAAGAGAAGATGTTGATCCCGTTCTCCTGTGATGTCAATTGAGAAGGCTCTCAATATGTCCTCAAGTGTTTGGATAGTCTACTTAGATTGACCATCAGTTTGAGGATGATAAACCATACATAAGTTCAGCTCAGTATTCAAAGCATGTTGAATACTCTTCTAGAACATAGAGGTGAATCACGTATCTTGATCGGATATAATAGATAGTGGTACTTCATGTAGGCTTACAACTTATCTGATATATATTTGTTCCAGTTGATCCAATGAGAAATCCTATAAAATTTCAATAAAGTGTGTAGTCTTTGTAAGAGGATCCACAACAACCCATATAGCATTGTCCCCATTGGAAGTCTTCAGAAGTCCGGTGACAAAGTCCATGGTGATGTTTTTCCATTTTCATGCCAGTATGGGTAATGGTTCCAACATCCCCTTATACTTCTGCCTCTCAGCCTTCACTTGCTGACATACCAGGAATTTTAATATATACTCAATGATCTCCTTCTTCATGTTATCCCACCAATAATGTTATCAGAGATCTTGATTTAACTTTGTGTTTCCTAGGTTAATGGAGAAATTAAAACTATGTGCATCGTCCAAAATTTCATTATTTAACTCTGTATTTGATGGAACACGAAGTCTTGTTCAAAATATCAAAATTCCTTCTTCATTAACATTGTTCTTTGAGGATTTTTCTTTTCTGATAGTTTCAACTTTGTTATGAATTCCCACATCATACTTTTGATCAACCTTTATCCTTTCCAAAAGAGACATTTGGACAATCATTTGTGAAAGTATTGATGATGCTCCCTTCTTTATGAATCCCATGTCCATCTTCATCAAATATAAGAAGATTATATCCTTTTCAATTTTCATTAATTATATAATTGATGGGTCCTTTATACTTATATTATTCGCCACCTTTTTCGGTTTCCTATGGTGGTAATGGATTGAGAAATCATAGTCTTTTATCAGCTCTAACCATCTTCATTGGTGCATATTAATCTCTTTCTGTGTGAATATATACAAAAGAATTTTGTTGTTCATATATATTTCACACTTCTCCCCAAAGAGGTAATTTCGCCAAAATTTTAAAGAGAATATCACTGCATCCAAATCCATATCATGTGTTGGATAGTTTTTCTAATGAACTTTCAATTTCCTTTAAGTATAGGCAATGAATTTTTCATTTTTCATCGACACACAACCCAAACCCTTCTTCTTAGCATCACTGAATACCACAAAAATTTCTCCACTTGTGTGAAATAAGAGAACATGTGTTGTGATAACCCTCATTTTCAACCCCTTAAAGATCTATTCTCATTCATCACTACAAGAAAACTTGACTCCCTTACAAGTTAGCTTGGTAAGAGGGTTTGAAAATTATGAGAAATTTCTCAAAAATTGGTGATAATATCTAGATAACCCCAAGAAGCTATAGATATCCATCCCTGATATTGTCCTCATCCACCCCACAATTGAATCTGTCATAGAGGGATCCACAAATACCCCATTGTGTGTGATGATATTACCCACGAATGAGACCTCCTTTAACTAGAAATCACAGTTGCAGTACTTTTCATAGAGATTATCCTTTCACATGGTCTCTAGTACAGTTCTTAGCTGCCCCTCATGCTCCTCCTTGGTTTTTGAGTATATTAGAATATCATCTATAATGACTACCACAAATTTGTCAAGGTAATATCTAAATACTCTATTCATCAAGTTTATGAAGATTACTGAAGCATTAGTGAGTACGAAAGGCATTTCTATGACTTCATAGTGTTCGTACCTTGTACGAAATGTAGTCTTGGGGATATCCTCCTTCTTCACCCTTACTTGGTAATATATCGACCGAAAATACACCTTGGAGAACTATTGTGATCCACATAGCTAATCTAAAAAGTCATCAATTTACAACAGAGGATACTTGTTCTTTATCATTATTTTTTTGAGTTCATGATAATCAATTCAAAGGTACATTGACACATCCTTCTTCTTGATGAAGAGGACTGGTGCACCCCATAATGAAGCACTTGGGAATATAATCTCTTTATCTTGATTATCATGTAGTTTTTTCTTCATCTCCTCAATCTCCACAATGTCTATTATATATGGATTATTGTATATTAGAAATGACCTAGGTATAAGATCAATTGAGAATTCAACATATCTTCTAGGAGGAAGACTAGACAGTTCCTTAGGAAACACTTCAACAAATTCCCTCACAATAGGCATTTCTTCAAGGATGGTTTCTTCCCTATACTCAATCATCTGAAAAAGATATGCATTCTCATAGGGTAGTAATATCCACAATTGAGATGTTGGTGATATAGAATATTCATTCCCCCTTGCACTTGTACAGAATAGGGGGTCGATTCTCAATATGAAGAGTGATTTCCCTCTCACAGAAATTTATGTTGGATCTATATAAGGAAAGCCAATACATGATAATAATTGCATGAAATTACACCATAGGGAGTATGAAGAGGATATTCGGGTTGTTTAAACCAATAATTGTGACAGGGGCAGAGTTATATTCATGGTATGTAATGATTTACCCATTTTCCGTTATCACCAAAGTCTCTTATTCCAACATTTGAGGTGGTGTTGGAATTATTCTACTAAACTTTTGGGATATAAAAGGATGTCTAGAACCATAATTAAAAAGTACGTTCACTATTATTGAATGAATAACTATTTTACCTATCACCACTTTGTTGTCGGGGTTTTCTTTGACAGTAGTAATGGAAAAAGATCACCCTTGCTACCTTGGAGTTTGTTGGTTTCCTATGAAAACCCTCGGATTAGGCCACTAGTTTCAATGTTCCCTGGATCATTGCATTTGAAGCAATGGACAATGCACAGAGGGTCGAACAGAGCATTATTCTCCTCTGTCGTAGCAGTGGGTATTTCTTGTCAGTAGTTAATATCCAGGTTCCCTTCTCTTTGACACCTTAATCATTTCCTCACCCCCTTCATGAAATTTCTAGGGTTCTTCTTTCTACACCTTTTGTAAGTGGGGTGCTGGATTTTCTAAGAACTATTGGATTTATCCATCAGACCCCCAGAATTGAAGTCCACATTATTATTCTTATCCCCATGATACCCCTAATATTCGCCGATCCCCATTTCCTCCTTGAGGTCACATCCCACAATTTTCTTATAGCTCTTGATGTCATGAATCACTAGGGTTTTCCGTAGGGTAGGTTTTACCCCACTAAAGAAGTAGTAAACCTTGCATTCGGGGGTAACGAAAAAGCTGGAGGTATATTGTGCAAGCCTTGTGAAGTTTTTCTTGTTCTCTCTAATGGATTCTTCATCTTTTTTCTTTAGTACAATGAATTTCCTTTTTATCTTAAGTCGGAGGGTGTGACGAAAATATTTATCAAAAAACATTTTTTGGAAATCCTTCCATTCCAACACCTTGATCTAATCCCCAAGATTTTTATTTTTGATCAATGTCCACCATTGATCAACTTCACACTCCATATGATAAGTATCCAGAATTACATTCTCATGTTTAGAACATTCAAGGATGGAGAATATCTTCTCAATGAATTTTATGCATTGTTCGGTGATTGAGGGATTAGATGATCCTCTTAAAGTAGGAGGCTTTTGTCTCATGAAGCTCTCGATTTCATCTTGTTCTTTGGGGGGGGGTGAACGTTCCTCTTCACCCATGTTTCTATTCAATACTTGAGTAAACTGAGAGAGTAGCATGAAAAATTATGTGATTCCTGCTCTCATCGGATTGGTAATCTCATTACAACAATCATCACATTGATATTCGCATCAGTTGATAGACGGAGTCATCCTATTACTGACCATTAGTTGTAATAAAAGGAAATTTAGGGGTAAAACATAAAGGGGAACCAAAATAAAAAAAGGGATAACTTTTAAATTAAATTTACTTCCTTAAATTATCTATGTTATCCATGATCTACTACCCAACCTGTATTTTTAGGGGTTTTCTAATTCCCTTAATAATGGTTCATACTAAGATTATGAATTTACCAAAGCATATCCCCTAGTAATTTTGTAACCAAGAGTGCAGTAAGACCCGTTGTCATGCACTAGTTCCCATTCGAGTCTAGATCAAAGAGGTGTTTTTGGGTTTTACCCCTAGATACATCTGTGCCAGAGCCGCCTCTACCAGCTTGTATCCAGAAAAAGATGTATTTTATTGATAAACCACTTTCTCAAAACTCACAAAAATTTATGTATATTTTTATTATACTTAGTCTTATCCCTAAGTATTTTACTAGGGTTTTCTAGTCATAATCCCAAAAATAACTAAACCTATCATCTGATACCAACTATAACAACCCTTCTCTTTTTTACACACTTAAAAACAATTTATTACATAAAATTGAACTTATGAAAACTCTAAGGATTGAGAGGTCTAATGTATTTGGAAATTAGTAATATTACATAACAACTTAGAACATAAAACCCAACATCATTATTCAAAACTTCTTTTACATGACCACAACATTATTTCGTACTTAGCATTGTATGGGATAACCTGAGGACATGAATAAGAAAATGGTGAGCTATAAAGCCCAGTAAGGGAGTAAACAAGTAATAACATGAATAATACAGTACATTTTAGTCAATATTCATATCAATGGATCGTAAGAGAAACATGAAAATGAAGGCATGATATATCATGATTATCATAACATGGAAATGTGGCAACAACATTTAACCTGATATTAGCATGGGCCAAGGATCATTTCACATGGAGCATGAGTAAACCTTAATTAAAATTGAATGAGCATGATTAAACCCTCATTTCAATTGACTTATCATGATACTAATATTTACCCAATGCATTGGAGAGCTATCAGGGTGCAACCATCTTAATCATTTCATTTCATGCATAAGTCTTCCACATAGATCATACAACATGGATTCATTAAATGTAAAAATTTATCCCATGATAAAGAAATGTGTAATTAATATGTGAAACTCCATAATAAATAATTAAATGTGAAAAAATGTGATTACCCTTTATAGATAAATGAGAATGGTATTCACTACACAAGGACTTTGTCTTGGAAAATCACGGTGCAATTTCACCAGCATAACGACGTGACAAAAGAATTCATAAAAAATGGTTGATGAGAGAGAAAGGGTTATATCATCATATGTAAATTAAATTTAATGTAAGGGGGTCATATAGATACATGTACCAAAATATGTAATTGAATTTAGATGCATAATATAAAATAATTGCTCGAACATAAATGAGAAGAGAGAAATTCCTTATGAAATTTCGGTATGGTAACGAGTGTGCATGAGAGGAATTAATGAGAGAGAAAGAGGTATATCATAATTAAAAAATAAGTATGGAAGTATGGGGGAGGTGATAAATTATACCAATTTTTTTAATTTAAAACAAAATGGTATAACAATATAAAGTAATTTGGAAAAAAATGAGAAAGGAAGAAATCCCTTACGGAATTTCGGCATGGTAACAGGTGTACATGGGATGCATTAATGAAGGATAAAGGGGAATATAATAATTACAACATAAGGAGGGAAGTATAGGGGTGGTGAGAAATAATACACCAACATTTTTAATTGAAAATGAAAGGTTATAACAACATAAAAATTGTGGACAAAAATGAGAAGGGATGAAATCCATTATTTGGAAGTGTGATCCCAAAGGCTTGGGAGAGGCTTGAGAGAGAATTATTGGAATATTGGGGCACCTTGGGGGGATTCTAGAGAGAGGAGGGTAGATTATTTCGAGATAAAAATGATTCTATTAAAGAAAAGTGTGAAATTGTGTGGGTTTATATAGAAAAAAGGACAAAATTTTTATTATTTAGGTTTTGGACACCACACATTTAACTAATCAAAACCACAAGCCAACCCATGATTTTTCCCATGGTGTTTTTCAAATGGGGGTAAAAAACATTATTTTATAAGTCCAATGGTCAAAAATTTTAAAATATTAGGCTTTCTTATGTGTAGTTTAGTCACACTCTCAAGGAAATCATTTTGAAATGTTAAAATGTTTTATATGTGTTGGAGGGAGCACTAAAGAATTGTAAAATAAATCAAAAAAACCTAAATTCAAATTATTTTAAAGGTAAGAAATATATTGTACTAAAATACCATTAATATTATTTTATTAAATCACTATTGGGTCATTTCAATGTCATAAAACACATTACATATTTAAAGGTTATTTAATTTTTACCCAAACAATTTGACTTTCTCATAAAATTATGAAAAATTTACTTTTAAATAATTTCAGCATCCCGAATACAAAAATAAAATTGATTTTATATAAATAATTTTCTAAATATTCTAATTATCACTTTTAATATAAGAACCTACATTTATAAAAAATTAATGGGTTTTGACAAAAACAACTTTTAAACCTTAATAAAAATTACAATTTTATTCACAAAATTTATATGATAATTTATATTTAATAAAAAAGTAATTTAGAAATAATATTTTATTAAAATAATATTTAATTAAAAAAATTCATTAATTCATCAAAATATATTTCTTAATTGAATATTAACTACAAATACTATTTGTGATTTAAAATCCATTTACAAAGTAACAATAATAAAATGAATGTATATTTTTTATTATATAAAAAATAATGAAAATAAACATAGTGCTAGGGTCTTTTTACATAACCCCTTATAATAGCCATATAATACATAAGGTTAAGTTGTTTGATGGGGATATACTCTTAAGGTGGCTCAGATAACATCGCTCGAGTGGTAATCTCTATTAACTTCCACTTCTCCCATAGGCGATTCTGTTCAAGATTAACATGCCAAAGCTCTACTTGGGCTTGGTCAAAGAGAGAAGCCCAGTGATGGTACCTCCTTTTCAAGATCTTACAAATGAGATTCATAAGGAGAAATTCTACTGCATGAGGCCATCAATTCCTTGGTCTAAGTAAATTGGATTTGTTAAAGCCCTATATTTATACTAATCAGGTGATCACTATTCAACAACAATGTTAACAAAGGTAACATTTTTTAACGGTACCTTAAAATACAAAAAATAAAACAAAGGAAGTGCATATGTTTTATATAACCATTTTATATAATAAGAAATTTAATTAGATCAATATGAATTTTAATTATTTAATGTTTAGGTTGTTACAATTATGAATGAAATACTTAATAAGGAACTCTTGTAACTGTCTTTTTAATTCTAAAACTATGATGAAAAAATTAGATAAGGGGGTTTTATATTTCATTAGATTCTATAACTAACTCAACAGGGAATTAAATATCCCTATAAAATGTAATACCAAAAAAGTATTAAAGAAATATAACCCTATATTCATTTACTACTGGTAAAACACTAATCTAGAAAATTTCTTTTCTTTTAAAGAAATGAGTAAGATAAATCTCACCTCTATATCAATTTATCTTCTTCTTGATATGTTATGATAGTTATGAAATCACTATTATATAAAAATTCAGTCTCCCTATCAAAATTGAATAGAAATTCCTTAATTATGAAATATATAATAGGATAAAAGACTAAAATCCAATAAATACCTAGAATAACAACAAACTCAACTGTGGGAAAGGTAAAAATATTTGAAGGAATAACCATTAAAAATATTATTATAGGATAATTCCAATAAATATTTATTTCATTAATACTTCCATTAGGAGTTTTTACTAAATGTTATATCTCTATTTCTTGAGGTTATATTTTCATTTTACTCACAAATTTTATAGAAATAACATAATGTATAGACCCCAAATTTAAAAAATATAATGAATAATCTATGTAAGTAATTAGTGTACCTTTCAAAACTTCGTTTCATGTTATTTTATTTTCCAAGTTAGTCATGGATTACTATTCTACACCCGTCTTCTTGCAATATTGATGGTTTTCATACATTAATTTTTTATTTAGATACAAATTTTCATAAGGATGAATTTTGTAAGAATTATCCACCTTACTAGATAATAATAATAATTAGTCTATCTATTACCATTACCTATTATTTTCAAGTCACTAGATATATCATTCTAACTTAACATAATGGAAACACTTACTAGATTTCATGAGACACTCACCAGGATTCTTCTTACTATACTTATGAGAAGAAGGAAATTTAGTCCCCTTACCTTTATATTTATTAGTGGATGATTCCACATTGAATTACACCTAGCCCACTTCTCATCCTTATTTTTGTAAATTTCAAAAAATTGAAACTCGACCTTCTAAGTGAACCACACAACTTTCTCATATATTTGAAATATAGGAGAGAAAAAAGATCTTTGGAGTTTTAGTTTTATTTTTGAGTAACCCTAGTCACTTAAACTATAATATTGTAGATATTTTTTTTTCAATATATGAAAATCTAATAAATTAGGTTTCATAGATAAATATTGGGTTTTCATAATTTTTCTATAGATAAAAAAATTTCATTTCCATCATTAAATGAAAAAATATGGGAAAATACATCTCATGGAAATGTTATTTAAATACAATCAAATCCACAGAATCAATCTTATCATATCTCCCTAGTGTTCTTTAAAAATGAACACCACAAATCATATTTATATTTACAGTGATACATCTAAATAATTACATTTTTATGTTCATAAAAATCCAACAAATTAAATATATTCTCCAAAGAATTTATCCATCCGTCAGTTAAAACTAGGTATAAAGATCAACTGAATTTAAACTGGAAGAATTTCATGAAATGACCCGTAATAGGAATGTTCTTAGAAAGTAGTATCTCTCTTTACTGGGTACCAAAATTAATATCTTTTGAAAAAAAAGTTAACATAACTAAAAAATAATCTATTCTAATTCTAACTATTATATTTTTCTCATTCAGAAAGATATTATCATCCTGATACTATTTTTACATCAATCACCCTATATTCTCTATGGAAAACTGTTCTCAAATAGTGAAATATTAGATGAAGTTATATGGTATCCCACAATTTTTTCTCATGATAATATAATCCATAGATCAATATAACTTAAATGTCTTTTCTTAATAACATCCTAATTTATAAGGTTATCTAAACCATGAACTGATATGAACTATAATGACCTATTCCCTTAAAAAACCGTAATTATGATTTTTATATCATGTATTTCACATTCATACATTTTTTAATTATTATGTTTATAGTTATATTGATATAGCCAAACACTTACATATTGAATCCACAAATTACAAAGATGACACTTCAACTCAATATCTATTAAAAAAAGAATTTATAATTTAAAATTCAATTTCATTAATGAATAATTTTTTTTAAGATGAATACACATACTGGAATGATATACCTTTAGATATTTCCTAGTTATCCTTAATCACTCAATTCCGATATTCCTCATACACTCTTTAACTCCAATTCTTTGGAAAACCCCATTTCGAGTACACCATAAGCCTTATAGGTTGGTATTTTGTTGAGGAAAAGACCACTAGGAAATGAAGATGATGGTTAATGGTGTATTGTTTTAGATCATGGATGAGTTAAAGTTATCAAATGGTGGGGATAAGTGGGTCGATGAGGTTCCTTTTTATAATTTAGGGGAGTGTCACACTTGAAATAATTCTTAACTTTTAAATATTATAAGTGTCATAATCATTGTCATGTGGCATAAAAACAATTCAATATTGATTATTAGGTGATATATACTAACATAATATGATTGAATTATAAATATAATGATATTTAGTGTCCTAATCATAATTATTTGACATTAATTAACCCATTTCTACATTTGTTGTGGTGATAACAATATACCACAGTTACTATTCACTATAGCTATATATGAAAATGAAATAATTTATAAATTTGAAACACCTAATTAAAAATATTAAATAATTTTTCAATATTAAATATGTATAAGTGAAATAAATTAATTTTAATATTAGAATGAAAAACACGATGAGAATGGTTTTTTATAAAAATGTGTTTTTATGAGTAAAAATGAATTTTAACCAAAATTTGGAATAATTATCATTACTATAGAATAATTTTATTATTTTTAGTAAATGGGAAATAATTTTCATTTAATATAAATCCAAAAAATGATACTTTTTAAAAATTTTAAAAGAAATAAGAATTTTTATAAAAAATTAGTAGTTTTCATTATTCACCAAAAAATATATCTTTTTAGAAAATCCCCAAAATATATTCTAAGATAAATTTGATATGCTGATATTTTAAATTAATTCCATTTATTCATATTTAATTTCTTAAATTTTTAGTTTTTTCTATATATGTTTACCAACCAGAATCCTTCTTTATTTTATGGGGAGATATATGTTTTAAAAGGAACATTCAATTTTTTTTGAAATACAAGCCCGATTCAAGGGAATTTATAAAATTATTTCCTATTTTCAAGGGAACACTATAATATGTTTTTAGAAACCAATATCTTTATGAAACCACTCATTTTATTATGAAAATACTATCTTACTTCATTTCTGGTTGTAGACAAAGACTTTTCCAAAAGAACTATTCTTTCCAAAGTAAAAGACTATTTATCTCCAGAATTATTCAATGATTTTATAATATTATATTCATTTATTTTGAAACTCTTATTTATTTTTATGTATGATATCATCTAACATATTTAATTTAATAGTTTATTATTTTTTTGACTATAGATGTGCAATTTTAAAACCATTCCCAAATTTACTTTGAATGGTTAGGGTTTATGCTTAAGGTTCGGGGGATGTTGTAGATATTTCGTATTTTAATTTTATTATAAATTTATATGTTGTTTATGTTAATAACTATTCATATTAGGAATGCATTGGACTTATCATGTTTTGGGTGGGCCCCGCTATATCCCCTTGGTGCATCGGTAGGTCTCATGGGACAAACTACGGTCTTAGCACAAGGCCTTGACAAAATGATTATTTACGGACTTGGAACAAGGCTGAGACAGTATGGTTATGCTGTCTATCATTATGAATTCCCTCATTATGAAAATAGTATTAATGGTTCAAGTGGGTATTCGAATATTTTAATACCCATGACTCTGTTTTACTATAACATTATTTATTCAGTTCTAATTCCTGCCATAATGTGTTCAAGTTTATTGTTGAAGGAAAGTGTTTTTGGTTATTCAACATGCCTAATGTGTAGGTTTAAGATATCTTCCACTATATTTATTACCCTTACTGACTGTTTTATATCACCACTTTCTTATGTTTCATTTTCTCAGGACATGAAGATTTTTATTACGAATGACATGAAGAAATAACCTAGGAGTTTATTGATGTTGTAAAAGAAATTTCTAGGTTGTTTTTCATTTCAAGTTGTAATAATGAACATATGTATATATCTTGTTTCAAATTCTACTAAACAAATCAGTCATTCATGATTCATATTCCTTGTTTATATTCCAATGTAATAAAATAAGGCACCAGATCCAGGAAATAGGGATCGGGTCCTTACAGACAACTTTGGAAGTATCACCCTGACCATTATCATGTGATATAGGTTGATAATTTTGAGCCCGAGACCGATGAGTCCTATTAGTAGCATACGTTACAGTTTTTAGATCATAGGAAGAAACTATTTTTGCTAAATAAATACTAATAGATTGAATATTATGGAAGCATCACCGTGTTTAGGAAGAAATGTGGGAGAAAGAAGCAGATATGCATGCTCAGTGGCCTAATATTTTTACCTTATAATCTTATAGATGCTCAATATTTTATCTCAAGAATGAGATACTATAAATTGGGGATAATATAAGATCCCAAACTTTTCTAGAGATATCATGATCTCATTGGAAGGTACCATTTTACCCTTATTTTGGTATATATTGGGTGGGTTTGTTATGGGTTGTTTTTTGTGACAATTGAGGATTTTGGAAGAAATAGGTGAATTGAATGATTGGAACATGTCTTTCCGAAACCATGCACCCAACCTAAAAAAAATTCAATCCTAGGTAAAGTGTATTTTCACAGTTGGTGCATAGTCTATCAAAATATGCACCCTTTCCTAGGAAACCATGAATATAGTTTTTGATCCCACAAAAAAATTGGTTTAAAATATAATAACCCCCCAACTCTCACCCTCATTCAGTCAAACTCGAACCTCAAGGATTTATTTCAATTTTGGAGGCTATCGAATGAATTATATAGCCTTTTTAAACTTTGTTCTTGACTAATTGAGGACAATATTGAAGAATATCCACCTATTTGGGTAGGAAATATCATCCTCCTTGGTTTCCCCATTATCCCATCTATCACTTCTGTTGAAGATGAATGTTTTATTCCCCACTGGCACGGGTTGAGATCATGATTTTGAAAGAATTAATTTTGTTTGATTTAAGATCTAGGTTTTGGTTCTATATATCATTCTTTATGGTGAAATTGACCATTCCACTTTAATTTGTAGAATTAATGTTTTGGAAAATGCTCTCAAAAGATCCTGAGTTATGTGGAATAAATTAAAATTCTCATAATCTTGATTATAATTGTGTGTGTGGAGTTACAAAAAGAAATTTCCATGTTTAGAAATTTCATATTTAATTGGATTAATTATTTGGATTATTAATTAATGGAATTATTTGATTATGAAGTTGATGGGATATTGGGAGTATGAAATTGTTCCATTAATAGGATTGTGTAGTTGGTTAATTGATGGGATTTTCAATTCATTGATTAATAGGAATTAAGGGATGGTTAGATTAACCATTAATGTTTAATGTTTTATTTGATTAAATGTTGATAAATTGTATATTGGTGAATTTTCATAACATTCCATGTGATTAAGTGTAGAATAATGTTTAAAATTTTAATTAAAATGGAATAGTTTTAAGAAAATGTTTGATAAGATGGTTAATGGTGCTTAAAATTGATAATTGTGATAGTATGATAAATGTGATATTGTGATAAATTTGGTATTGAGATATACGTGATATACATGTGTGGGACATGGACTGATGGTTTAAAATACAATATGTGATTGAAGATTATACATGTGTGGGACATGTACTTATTTTTTGAAAGAAAATATTTGACAAAAATGGGCCGTGGGACATGTACTGATGCTAGAAATACCCATGGGGTGCTAGACATGGAATTCTTCTACCAAAATGTTTGTATTAGGCTATGGTTATATGTAGACATGATATTAAACTAATAAGAAATGTTAAATGAAAACCCATGAGTTATGTGATGTGTAATATCCCTTGGGGATAGTTCAGTCTCCGACATAGGCCGAACTAGGTATGGATGTCTTAGGTTTCAACGTGAACCCGAGATATTTATGTGGCCGACTTAAGTATAATTGAATTGGTAGAATTATTTTTTTTCATTTGTAAATTATTGTTTACACTACTCCATACACTTCTATTGATAAGATATTTATTTAGATTTCATTGGTGGTGGCCTACTAACTTATAATCTCACCCTAATCAGACTTCTTAATCGGTACCAGAATAATCTTAGTGTTTGTAGGATTGGATAATGGTAATATCCCTATATTAGACCACTAAAAAGGGATATACCATGGATGAAGAAACCATGAATGATGTCAAGAACTGTTTGGGAGTTGTTGTTTTGTCTTTATTTATGGTTTTTAATATGGAAACATGAAACATATATGGAATAAAATGTCTATTATTTCAGTTGGGATAATATATTCATGTTTTCTTTTATCACGTGATACTGGTCTTTATTAGTAATTGGTTATATCATTTGGTTATTATTTATTTATTTCCATTATTATGATTCTTTGATAAATATGGTATGGTCTCCCCATGGTATATATTAGACCCTTCCTGCTAGTCGGAAGTCTATGTCACATGGGGAGGTTCCCTTGATGTCATGTAACCAAACAGATTGGGGCATCAGTTTGTGGCACCTAGGTCGGGAAGTTACAAAACATAATATGAAAAAATATTTTGATCAAATCTCTTATTATTTTTGATATCCCCATCTAGATAAATTTCGATTCTATGATAAGTATTATCACTTTACTTTTAATAAAATTCACTCATATTTGTTTTCTATTCAGTTAAATTGAAATAGCTTCAGATTGTTTCAAATAGGCCATGAAGTGAATAAAGGGTATCTTTTAATTTTGTTCTTTTTCATCAATGTATCTAAATTTATTATTTTTAAGATAATTTTCCTTTTCATGACAATACTATTAGACCATATATTGTATAAAGAGGTGTCTATAGTCTATACCAAACTACTTTAACTAATTATCTCATTATCTTTCTTAATAGAGATCCTTTATCTTCTTGAGAATTCAATAATGTTATTCAGTGTTAAAAATATCCTCCAAGATGATTTTGAACACTAGTAAGAGATATTAATTCATGAATATGTTGTATTCCTTTTCTAAGAATGGATTACTATATAACAATTTAATATTAAATCTTATAATCTACCCACTATATATATTGTTGTTCCTATTCATATTGTAATGTGTAAAATTAATCATTACTCTCACATTTGGAATCTTTTCTCAAATAACATTACAAATTGGAAAATGAAATTATTAAGCCCAAGTAGATGAATTATCCTTGTTAATTATGTTATCTTATATATTATTGTGCATCTCATGGTTTTATCTTTTATACCAAAATATATTATTATATATCTTAAAGAACATGTGTCTTAATTTTTCTAATGAACTTTTTTAACTCAAACGAATTTCATTGATTGACTTGTAAAAAATATATGAAATCCAAATGGAAGTGTTTGTTTAGAGGGTTAAAGATATCTAATATGTTTAACAATATTATTCTCTAAAGATATAGTGGTATTAGAATATGAGAGACTTTATGGGTATCCATATTAAATATAAATATGTTGAATAAGAAAAGTATACTATCATAATAATTTACCATCATATTTACAAAATAATTTTCATAGCTTATGTTCTATAATTAATTGATTAATTCTCATCTCCATTGGTTTCCATTATAATAAAAGAGAATACCAAAGTTTTTTTCTCATTTTTTATCTTATCCACTTTTTTAACTAGAGGACCCACTCATTTTTTGTTTCAATAAAAAATAACTCTAAAAAAACTTTGATGATTAGATTCATTATTTAAGAACTCATAAATGTATTTCCCCATTTTTTTTGAAAGTTTTTATATGTTTTATTTATAATTGGACTAAAGGTTTTCTATATGAAATTAGAACAATGTGGGAACTAATATTTTCTACTTTTCCTAGAAAAACAGAATTGGAACATGGACTTTGATCATGAATATGATTCACTATTAGACACCTTTAAATGATCACTTATAGAAAGTCATTTTTACTTGAAGGTTTTGAAGGGAAAAAATGTAGTTGATGGACTATACCGCTCTATCATTAATTCCGTAATCTCTTGGAATAATAGAATTAATTTAACTAACCATTTTTTGAAGATGTGTCCATTTCTACTTATATCTTATTGATTTAAATCTTTCAATTTCTTCATCAAAAATGGTTGGACATTAATGTGTATTCCTTTTCCATTTTTAGTTATTCTAGGAACATTGAAAAGTTCATAGATGATAGAAATTAATTTGTTAATAAATTTATTGTACATTCTATCTCTTAATAACCCGAAATAGAAGATGTAAAACTAAATATGGATATTTTTCAATGACTACTCGTATTCATGGTTTTATATCTTAATTTGTTTTGAAATAAACCTTTTTATTACATGTTACTTTCCTATTAATTTTTTTATATTTCATAGTTGATGGTAATGATGTATATGAGAGTGTGAAAGATATAATTCAATGGTATCATTCTTAGAATATTTTTGAATTAGATTTCAAGGTGGATTATGACCATATCAATGCTAAAGAGAGGTCTTTCCCTTTATTTTAACAGTTCAAAGAGTTAGTTGTATTTTACAATACCAAGAATCAAATTTTCTATAGAAAATCTAATCAGGTAGTCCACAACATCACTAATCTAGGTCTTCATATTTTCTCTTTTTTCTTTCATTGAAATTTTATTGATCTTCCTCTTTTTTAAATGATGTTATCAATTATGATAAAATTGAGGATCATTTTCTTCATCATTTTACGATGTAATTTATTATATATCTATGAGATATATTTATATATATGATTCTATAAATAATAATATTCAATAATATTATTAATTTAATATCAATTTTTTCCCTCATTTACATATCTGTGTGACCCATGACACCCCATTCCTTTTGGGTATTCTCTTACTTCAAGATAATTGATGCCACCATCTAATTTTATAAACATATTTTCGACTACCAACTTTAATATATAACCATCGTCTCTTACTTACAAAATCCTCCTCCTTCAACCCACCACCACACAAGGCTTCTCTACACCACTCAAACAATGATTTTCACCAACCCTATTGTGTGTATTCCACCAACACTACATGTCATTATCACCCCTCTCTATTTATCAGACCTAACTTCTACTCTTTTACATCGATCTTTATCCCATAGATCCATCACCACCAATCAATATATTCCACTTATCAGCCATTATATATTTATATATGGGATTAAAATGTTAATTTTTAACTGATTGATGAAGTTATTACATGAAATCCAATAAAATGGATTGGGATTCCACATATTATTGTTCTAGAAAGCTATACCTAAGCCCCTAAACTATCTCTTATAGCTCTCCATCCCCAATATATATTTATATTTTCCCTCACTATAAACAATGTCAGTGATTTGGATCTCCAACTTTTTCCATGACCAATTCCCCCTATGAGAAGCTATGTTTTCCATGACATAGCCACAGTGGCGTATGTACTATTTTTCAAAATAAACAATTGAAAATCCAAGAGATGATAAAAAATATTCATACCTATTTTTATTTAATTTCAATAAAATTAAATAATGTATTTGAAGTTATAAATCATAAATTAGAATGTAACTACTTAAATAATGATACAAAATTAAATTCATGAGTGTGTGTGATATTAACTTATATGACCACCAACTCCTTCCACATATCCACTAAATTTTATTAGCCCAGTTTTTTTGTGATATAGATGTTTTAAGAGTATAAATTACTTTTTATAAAATAAGGATCCTTAATTTAGATCCATGTTATCTATGGACCTTGATATGACATTAAGTTAGTGTTAAATGAAATATCATGTGTAGAGTAATAATGTACACTTTATTTCACAATAAGAAGAATTATTTAAATGATATAATTTTGTTGAAAAAAATTAAAACCATAGAGAATCATTCAAATTAATTAATTAATAAACATTTGAAAAATGTAAATTTCTATGATTCACGCCAAAATTCCATCAAAAAGTAATTAAAATTTTCTTTAATTAATGAAACTATAAAAAAATGATGGTTTTATATCAGGATAAATTCCCATTTCACTACTCTATTTTTTAGTTATGAAATAGTACAAGTCAACTTCATGAACATTAATTCTATATTTTTAAACCCTTATATTTAATTGCGAAATGTATTCCTAGGCTTGAATTTATTGTTAATAGATATGTATGACTTTATACTTCTATAATTATGTTTCTATATATTTTATTATTGAATAAGATATTTTAGTCAGTCAACTAATATTGATTTTTGTGAAATGAGGACCACTAATTTTCATATCGTAGAAGTGTCTCTTAGTTCTATTTAGAACAATATTGGAATTATTTTTTAGTTTTTTATTGATCATTTTGAGGATGGTTTTCTAAAATATTTCTTTGGATTAAACATAGGGAAATAGAGGTGGAGTTCATAATTGTCTAGGTGTCATGTATAAACCATAGTTTTATTCCAATTTACTATATGGATCTATATAGGATAAAAGTATTGAAGATTAATTTTGAGGATCAAGATATAAAATAATTCATTAAATATGATATTTATTCTCGGGCTTCTATATTAATCTTCACTACAATGTGATATTAGAGTGTTATTTTTATACCTATATTATAAGAAACATAATCAGAAGATGACTTATACTTAGTAATACTTATTTAAAATTTGTTATCTATTTAATTAGATAATGGTAGATAATTGGTTTTCAAATATTTATCTTTTATTGGGTAATTATTAGGATTAAATATAGATATATGATGTGTTTATGTCTTCTTACAGAAGTATTTTTGGTCATTTTTAATTTTTATTAATCTCATATCGTATGAAGAACACTCTAGAAGTGATTATAGAATTAAAAAATGTTTCTTTTTCATTATTATGTAGACTCATTTTTTATTGTGATTATTTAAAATAAATTGATATATTAATTATCATATGATTAGTATGTTTATAATTTGTCTATTGTTCTTGATATGTGGTTAATTCATCAAAATTACACATTTTTTTACAAATTCCAATTTTGGGTTAGAGAGTTGTGATTCTTTGAACATATATTATCATAATCTATAATTTCTATTAGTCCTAAAAAAGTGATGATAGAGTTGTAATGTAATGTACCAAATATTTTTTTAGATTTAGAGTTATCTTGTAATCACATGGTATTATTACTAATTTATTTACGATTCCACCAATTTAATGGGATTAATAATAGCTTTGGCCAAGAAAGGGGTGATGTTTTTTATTTTCATGACTGGATATAATCATTTACAAATTGAAAAGGATGATTATATCCAAACATATTATTATCATATAAAAGTTATTTAGGTGTTTGGATTCCTATTTTGATTCTTTATGAGTATATGTTGGTTTTTTAATGATACAGAATGACCGATTTATATCTTATGTGTATTTGTATATTAGGCCCCTTGAGATGAATATTTTGAATCATGATCCTGAGTTAGAAGTTTTTTTTATGTATTGAATATCTATTGTATGTATATTTTTATAGATAGTATTGTTTTATATGATGAAAATTAGAGTTTTAAATATGTAATTTAACAAAAACATATTAACCTTTTGTAGAGATGTTATGTATATTATCTCTAAATTATTTTTACATTGCGGGGTGTATACTCCAGGATATGAGGATTTTGTTGTAGATAATATTGTTGGGAAATCTCACTTGGTGGTTTTATAAAATATTAGGATGAATTAAATCCCATGAGCCTCTTCTCAAAGATCTATATAGATGAATCTATAGACCAGGTAAGTGAGATATTTATACCTTTTCCTATTATATTATGATTGATAGATAGGGCAAAAGAATTTTAGTGTTCTGATTCAGAGTTAAAGATAATGTTAGAGAACCTAACTCTAGTAAGACAATGACAATATCTACATTATTACATTAGAATATAATATAATGGATCTCATATCGATGGACCGCTAATTGTAATATTCTTGAAGAACTAGATACAGACATGAATACTATTTTTACATTTGAAAAAAAATATAGTGAAAGTAATTTTTATGTATCCTTAAACTCTTAAGAATATTCCCAATACATATCCTAGGTAATATAAAAAATAAGGGATAATATCAAATTCTCATTATGGGTTAAATTAAATGGAAGCTATCATAAGTGAATAAGGAAAAATCAATATGTAAGGTAAATATCTAAAAACTCATTCCTTTTAACAAATAACTTGAGAAAAATATATCCATAGATAATATAAATGAAGTAATATCTTGTATAATAATAAAATAATTCTCAATAGAGTAAATAATTTATATTAAGTGTCAATATTTCAAAAATAAATATATATTTAGGGTGAAATACTTATTCCAAGAGAGTTTAATCGGTTGGTCAGTATACACCAAAAGCCCATTTAATTTGGCCAATTGATTTGTCTCATGAGAACAATTGATGCATGAAGGTTATATCTATAACTATTCCCCATCAATAAATTCATTTCCAATTCACCCCTCATATATAGAATTAAAAACTTAATTCATAGATAATATTTTTTATTAATAAGTAGCTTCATTGAGTAAAAAAATGAATATCGATATTTCAATAGTAAATAAAATACAATTCATAGAAAAACACTATATATAGAAATGGTATACGGTATATAAAATAATCCTATATATGATACAAATAATATTAATATTTAGTAGAAATATAATGTATAAGGAAATATGATCACAAGGAAGAGAATTTTTCAAGAGAAGATTAATGACCAAAAAATTAATAATTGATCAAAGACGCCCACCAATTCATAAAAGGGTTTTGAAATAAGTAATTATCGTTTTGAGAATCAAATTAAAAGGATGAAAGAATATATATATTTTTCATTAAGTATTTTTATTTTAAAAACCATTTAAAAACCGTTGAATAAGATAAATAGTATAACATATGTATGGTGGTGGGAAAATGTGTAAATGTCGTATACGTTAAAATAAATCATTCCTTTTGGATTTTTGGAAATAAAAAAATAAACCTTTCAAAAAAATTAAAAATAATATTTTAAAATGAAAAAATTCATGGATAATATAAAATTTCTTTGATATATCATTTTAGTAAATAAAAAGAACTTTTTTTAAATCAATTTTTAAAAATATGGACATGAAAGAAAATTATATCAAATCAAAAGAGAAATAAGGTAAAATTTTCTTCTAAAAATTTATTTGATTGATTAAAGTTCCAAAGAGACTAAAAGTTGTAAGAAAATATCAAAAAACCTTATATATATATTAAAAAAAAATATTTTTAATTTATGAAGAATTTATTATAATATTCCTTCAATAAAAATTAGAGTTATTCCAAAAATGTAAGAATGTAAAATAAATTATTACCCCTTTGGTAAATTTAAAATTGTAAAATCTTGAAAGTGTAAAATTGAATTGAAACATTAGTTATCATTAATAAATATATATTCATGTAAAATAAATCAAAGGGTCTATATATTCACAACACAAAAATAAATTGGCGCATAATACTAAATATGTATCAATGGAGTGTAAATTGAGATGAAATTCCCTACAAAGATCACATCATTGAATCGAGAATGAAGCATTTATGTGTTGGAATTTTAAATTCACACACAATAAGTCTAATTACATTACTAAAAAATAATTTTTAATTTAGAACATAATCTTGACATATAAGAATCAGTGAATAAGTTATATCACTCAATGAAAGGGAATTGAGTTAAGAAACCCCTTACCTCATGTTTAACTTTCCTTGTAAGTGATTTTAACCTAATGTATAATAAATTTAGATTTATTATACTTATATAAAATAACCATGTACATATATATAATATCAAATATCTTCTATTTATATCATTTATCACCTGTTTTTTTTGTAATAATTTATTTTTATCATTATTTTGGGTGTTAAAATATGAATTTTTCTTGTGTGTTTTTATTTTGTAATTTTAATCCTTCAACATTTTTCATGGTCAAAAAATTTAAAAAAAATTTTAATGATAAAAATATAATATATATTCCTTATATAGATATTTATAGTCATCTAATATATATATATATAGGAAAATAAATTAAAATGTTCATGGAGATGGTAGGTTGTACATACACATGAACATTGTTTTTATTTTTGATGGATGTAATAAAATAAATTTAAATCATAATTCACATTTGTAGGATAATTTTTATATAATATATATCTCATATATTTATTAAATCTATCTGTATTAACATAAATGTAAAGTGAAAAATAAAAATGGATCACATCGTTTCATGAAGGTGGTAGTCCACGTGTACACACGAGCGACAACATCATTTTACAATGGATTGGAAGGTAAGAAGGCATTTATGATATTATAATTCAATAAGAATAATTATGTCATAAATATTATATATATTCATTTTTTATACCTTTATAACCATCCATGTAATTTGGTGATGAAAAAAAACAACACCGATACGTGGAGATGGTTAGTAGTACATACACACCAGATATGGGTTAACTTTCCATATGATACAAAAGATATGTAATATGGTTTTACCATAGAAATAATATAATATAATTATATTTATGATAATTATATTTATTATTTTATGATGTTTACAATATATTTAGAGGAAGCATAAGATTAAATGAACTTGAAATATTCGCTAAAGATGATTACCTATTCTTCGGTAGACTTGCTTTAGATCCATTATTAAGGAAACATGGAATGATATTTTGGGAATATAATCACCCATAATTCATGGATAATAAATTTTATAATATAATTATTCAGGGTTATTTCAAGATAGGCAGCTCAATGAGCTGTAATGAAAAGATAGAAGGGGGTGCTTTTATAAGCGAGAACATAGGAATTCTTGGATTTTCATAAAGCAATAAGTTAATGTAAATTGTTTTTTCTTGTAAAAATGAATCCAACATGATATAATTCCAATATAACATTATGATGATTCAAAATAATCTCATAAAATAAAATTTTTACAAGTTTTGGTTCAGTTTTCACCCTTATCCTTTATTTTTAATGCCATAGTCTCATTTGATAACTACCACAATACTAAAGTTTTCTTCACATTAAGGGTAAATAATGTTACAATAAATGAAATAACTAACACTAAATGGAACATGGATGATATTTTATATAAATATACCATTTATTATCCATAATATTACATTTTTATGAATTTTATATCATTTTATAATATATTATTTTTTATAAAATATTATTAATTTCCTTTTTCAAACTATTTAATTAATTTGAACTTTTAAACAACATTTAAAAAAGGTAATTCATATATAGAAATGTAAAACGCCCCAATTATGTTATATTCATCTATAAAATACTTTTATCAAAATAAATAATTCAATATTTAATACTTTTAATATTTTTAAAATCATTTATTTTATTTTTATATTAATTAAATAAATAATGTGTTGGTGTTGTATAAGAATTAAAGTTATCAATTAAATTACTAAATTTTAAAAACAAATTACCATAATAAAAACAATTAATTCATATTTAAAATTATAATTTAAAACTACACATAATTTTTTTATCACTAACAAAAAATATTATTTATACAAAAAGTAAGTGATTGACATTTTTGACTATATCATTTACTTAAATAGAATAAACATAAAATTAAAATAGAAAAGTAATAAATTCATATTGACAATGTTTAAGAGATTATGGATAAAATAGAATCATATAATGAAAAAAATTTCAAGATTTGGATTTATCTTTAATGCATTATCAATGTATTTTTTACCTCAAATTCTTAATTTACACGTTCTGAGCATTTGTTTTTTACTAAAATTGCTAGTCATTATTCCCAAAAATATAGGCGAACTGTCACGACCCTCCCCCCAGAGTGTACCCTCCTAGGTCAGCAATGAGGGAAGAGATATGGTGAATACCAATGTCCCACCTCCAGTAGGTCCTAGGTTGGTGGCTACCATCTAGGTTATTATAAGAATACATAAGGTATGCATTACCCTATAAGAGAACTTTTATAAGCGATAGATAAGAAGTATACCACAACCAAAACCTTCTTATATATATAAAAATAATTTCAAAATGAAAACATGAAATTACATATAATACTATAACAACATAAAGGAAAAATACAAGTACCAAAAAGGTAAATAAGGTAGTAACCACGAAGACCAACCTACTCCTTCAAAACCACGAGCGATTAATATCCTACCCGATCACTAACCTGCTCTAGCTGATGTAAAAAATAGTTTGTATATATATAGGGTGAGCATAACAGTATACTCAGTAGGATATTCCCCCGAGTCTATCATATATAATATAATAAAATCATACTAAATCATTGTGAACAACAATGAAACTCACTAATAACCTAAATAGGTATAATAAGTTCCCAGTCTCACCTTGGATAACTTTCACTAAGTATCTCATACAAGAGAATATATTATAATAATAAAAAATCTGGGATACCCAAATTTTTCTTCCCCATTACCTTTCAGCTCTTCCCCAACGTCGCACATCCTGATCTTTCTATCACTAAAATAGTCTATCCCAAAAACACCAATGTAAGGAATCACAACCTGCACCTCATGCATCACATCATGAAATAATCTCATCCACAAATCCATATATTGTAACCATGTAGTTCTTGAGAGCCTCCATAACCTGTATGATGTGTATTCGACATAAGTATTATACCTAAATCCATTACATCCAAAACACTATGTATGTACCTCAATCCATCACAACCTATACAAGAATACCTATAATAATCATTTTATACTATATATGGTAATAATTGTGTGTTAAATAACCATAAAACATCACAAAACTCTCCACACATATATTTTAAAACTAACCACCATGTGTACCATTATATGTAACTACCAAGAGAATAGAGCAGATCCATAGGGGGTAGTCAAGCATCCATCCTCCCATTGGGATGTTGTGAAAAACACCCGCACATTGTTTATTGGGTTATAGTAACTCTTACTATCATGGGTGGGGGAGCATATTAAATCACATAATATACATGATATAATATTTCTAACAATCATACTAATGGTATAACCTATTCTTAGACCCAACTGCAGCTAATATCATTACGACTCTCGACTGCCATTGGTAAGACCAAATATACCATAAGAATATAATAATTCTTAAGAGCTATATTAATAAATTATTTAATTTTTATTATCAATTTACATTAATTAATTTATTAGTAATTAATTAACCATTAATATCAATGTTATTTAAATTATATTTATCATCAGAGTGAATTCCATTCCCTCTGGGTATAATTAAAACTCAGTCCATGGTTTATCAATATTAATATATCATTTTCATTCCACCATAAACCAACCCCATTAGTTAAAAATTATTTATTCATTATTCACATCATTCCATAAACCTAGATCTCTAAGAAAATCATACACAGTTATCACCAAGATAAAGCATGTATCCTAACATATCCGGCTACCTCAAGTAGAGGGTAAAGGAATAAAGATAAAATAAGAAACCCAAATAGTAGAAATTAAACATATTCATAGGTGAGAATCTAATATCTTAGCATCACATCAATGGGTATACCCATATTCAACCTATCCCATCATCTATGGTTCTATCCCCAACACTCACATGAAAATCCCGATGCATGTAACTATAACATACACCAACTTCTTCAATAATATCTAGGCCTCACCACCCAATATCACATCATCCCTCATAGGCTCAGCCATCCTAGGCTCATATCACATCCAGGCCTTCCCACCCCTTATCTTATTGAATAGTGAATTTCAAAACCATATAAAATCACATGTAATCAAGAAACAAATGTACTAAATAGGGAAAATCTATTCCCTAAAACAATTCATCCAACATTCACACATAAAAAAAACTCTCACAACTCCAATAACAAGGAACTTGGACTTATCAATAAAATTGGAAACATAGGTCCAAGATATTTTATTTACCAAAAAACTATTTATTATTCAATATTTAATTTAACCAATTCATTATTTACTTCTCCCAACTATGAAAACCTATGTCATCAAGCTGTTACAAGCTACAAAAATAATTGAACAATTTATTTAAACATTCTTCAATGCATTAATTCTATTCTCATAATCACTCATTTTATAATTATCATCAACAAAAATTATCTTTCTTCACAATATTTATTAATTCCATTAATCAAAGAGAATATCACCTTTAATTTAACATGAATACTAAAATAAATTTTATTATCATCAATTACAAGAAACAAAAAATTCAAACTTGCATCTTCTTTAATTCTTAATCAAATTCATTATAAACTAATTCTGGATTTACATTATTTACCAATTTATACATGATACTCCAGGAAGAACAACTTTATAAAAACAAATTGAATAGATATGACACTATCCAGAATGTTATGAGGTAGACTTATATCATGGTACGAATCACATCAATATGTTGTCCCTACCCAATTCTTTAATAATTCACTAAAATAATTTGAAGGTTAATTCCATTTACACTAAATAGTCTAAATCATGATCAATTTATAATTTCAGATGGATAAAAAAGAAAATCAATGAGTCCACTACCTCAAAGTCATTGAAATTTTTTTGCATGAGAACATACCAAAGTTGCAGATCTATGATTGCCTCTCCTATTAGGAAACAATGATCACCCAAAGATACCATGCCACAAAAAAACTGGAAAAAAGAAAAACACCATTAGAAATATGTATTTTATCCACCATCTCTTAGAAATAATAAATGGGAGGTTCTATATCAAAGAACCGTTATAAAATAGGTAAAATTTTCCTTGAATCCCTAGGTATAGAAGACAGAAGTCCAAGGGTCAATCCCCATCGAAGGGATCCCAATACAATTGGATAAAGACCCATTGGCTGCATTAGAATTAGGAGGATCTGTATGGTTTTAAGGAAACATGAGGCATTGCAACATTTAAAATCACTATCCACATGGTATTTAGACAGAATGAAACCCTTTTCCATGATATGTAAATTTTAGGCTTCATATTTCACTAAAAAATGCATCGTCCCAAAGTTTTTAATCCTGATTAGATACACTTCATATAATACCCCATAAACCGTACTCAATAAGCCTTGAACCTCTTCCAAGACAAGAATCTCTCTCACCCAAGACATTAAATGGACATACATGATGTGAAAACCCATTACATTTCATGTATTATACCATCTTCCAACTTTTTAGAAGACAACACCTCTAAAAATATTCTAGTCCTGCTCTAAGAACTACACGCCTCAAAAACTTGAAAAACTGCCAGACAACCTAGATCCAGGAACATACATTAGATACCTCTAAAATAATTTGTTTCCTTTAGAATTTGAAACCAAACTGGAGATAACACTAAATGGATCTTCTGAATATCTTCCCCATGATATTCTTCTAAATGATCTCTCTGTCTCATAAGCTCAACCACCTCATCAGATGAATAAGTTCAAAACCATAGGAAATAAAAAACTAGCTCCTAAACCCAATCCATGGGAGATACATATCTAATGAGAGTCAAGAAACAATATGAAACCAACTCATAAACCAAAAAGGTCAACATCCAAAATAATAACAACATTACAATAGAATAGAGAAGCCACAAACAGGTAAAGGTACTAAGTAAACGTTACTAAATCATGTTCATGGGTACTCTACCCCATGACACTATACCACCACATGACCTGAACTAAGGTAATATCACACCAACAAAACACCTTATCTTGGATTTCCTAGATCTCCAAAGACCATTCCTTGAAGATCACATCATCATCAAGATCTATCATTACCTAATCTATGAAATGAAAGTCACCATGAAGGAAACAATAGAGATACAACATGTGAAAAAAATCATCTATCAGGATAATCATAGGGTGATGTGCCATCCAATATTCCACAACTACAACACAAGATAACACATTGAAATATCCAATAAATTAAGTATTAGGCTTTCTCACATAAACAAATCTGATTTCCCATGAAGTGGAGTCACCTTTCAGAACATATGATCTCCAATATCAATTAATATATACTAAATAATAATATATCCCAACCAAATACATGAAGAGTTATAGAAAACCTCAAATTGAACTCCGTCTAATGGAAAAACATGAACTAGAGCACATGCCAACTTCTTCTTTATATACTAGAAATCTTCTTGACACTAGTTAGCCCACAATAACTCTTCATAATTTATGGAAGAGGCGGTTAGAGGAGTAAAAAACCAACAAAAATCAGCTATGAATCTCCTGTAATATCCTACAAGACCATGAAATCTCCACACCTCTATCTCTATCTTGGGGGATTCCCAAGACACTAATTCCTCTATCATTGAATGCTATATAGTATAACGACCCAATATTTTCCTAAATATAAATTACATCATTTTTTGGGAATATCTATTATAGTACACAATCATAATCCTAAGAACTGTAATAGTTTAGTGCATATCGAAACATGGAAACATAAATATTGTACCATAAGTGAGATATATCATCTCCCACTATGTTCTTCATAACTATCACCCTTCATAGACATATCATACATAATAAATATCTTCATAACTAAGGGAATGGAAGCATAAGAATGGGTGAGCTTAGATGCTCAGTAAGGGAAAACAAGGGATATATATAAGTATAACATGAACATAACGGTATGAAAACAAGAAAATAACATTTAAAAACTATATCATTTAGATCAAAGATAATAATTATGAGTCCTGGTATAAAGACTAGCATTTCATGAGGCCCGATTCATAAAGGAATAAAAGAACATGATCCATGAAATCATAAGAGATTGATTTTATGGCATGCACATATTCATAGAAAATATTTTCTTTATTAATCAAATATCACTTCTAAGACCCCGATTGAAGAAAATATCAATAAATGAACCAGGTTCACTCCCCATTCTAGACCTATATTACTAAATAGGGTTCACTTACCATTCTTTCCCTTTAGTACTAAACCATGTTTACTCCCCTTTCCAGTCCTATATATCTCATGAGTTAAAAATCATTTCCCAATGCATTGGATGGATATATAGGTCCTACCCATCACATACTGAAATCATACATATGAATTCCACAAGTTCATACAAACTCATCATATCATAACCTATGAAATGAAATTGGTATAATAAAAATTTTATCATATCATAACCTATAAAAAAGATAGTGGTTTCAAAATTATTTCATCATTTCATAACCTATGAAAAGAAGTGGGTTTCCTAAGAATTTATCATGGTATAACCCATGGAAGAAAAAAAAATTTCATAAACAACTTTTCATCATAAAACAAATTTTTCAAAGAAAGAACAAGAATTGTCTTCTTGGATATTATCCCTAGTAAATAATAGGTGACCTCAATAGATGAAATCATATATAGAATATAATTTTAAAGAACATTTAAACCATTTCATGAGGATAATATTTTTTTCCTATTGGAAAAATAGTTTTTAAATAATATAACTTTTCTTAAATGCTTATATTTAAAAATAAAATTGAAAACATACAATAGAAGCTTTCAATAAATGATATATTATTATGTCTAATAATGTTTTTTATGTCATTCATGTAAAAATTATGAATCCTTTCAAATTTATGGTAAAATCCAAATGGTCATTGTTTATAATAAAATATTAAGATACCTTTCAAATATTTGTTTTATAAAAAGTATCAAATGGGAAAAAATGTCTTTTGAATATACCAATAGTTTGATAAATAATTTTTAAAACACATTTATAAAACATGTTTTTGGAGGAAAAAATATTTTCAACCGAATAGGGAAATAATGTTATATTTTCATAAAAACAATTTCTTAATTATATTAAGTACCAAAGAGTGAAAAATGATACTATTAATTGAAGATATCATGAATTAAAATAGGTGAAAAAATCATGATAATTATTGTGATATATATCATAAAATTTAATCATTGGAATCATTATTATAAAAAATCCAAATAAATGATGATATTGTAACCTAAAATCTTTACCACTTTAGTAACTTGGAGTCGTTAGAATGATGAAGGAATGAAATAAAATTGAACATATAATATCATGAGGATAGATAAATTAATGATATGTAAAAATGTATGTATATTTAACTCATTAAATAATACAAGTGCATATCATGACATACGTCTCGAAGAAGGAAAATTAAGACAAAAACCCTTTAGTGATTTAGTAACATTTGAACTGTAACCCCATGAAAGGGAGATCCACAATGGATATTTAGATACTAATATTTTTTATTTTAATAATATTAATATAAATTCATGGGATGTATATAAATCACATATAATAAAGAGGTGGTGAATATAGAATGTGCCTTACAAAAGTAGAAAGTGGGATTTAAATCCATTACCTTAAGTCTTGATTCTCATCATACTCATTCAAACTCACCATATAATAAATATTAGTTTTTTATAAATATATTATATAAAATTATTTATATATATATATATCATACCACATATGATTTTATTTTTACCTTTATTTCCCTTTTATTAAAAATTCGATGTTCATGTTACGTTTCAGGTAACAAACGCATTGTTTTTTGTAAATGTTTTGATTTGTTATATTTTTGTTTCCATTACCATAATAATGATTTAACCAAAGACATAATTTTAAACATGATATAAATATCACATATATTCATTATATAGGTATTTAAAATAATATATAAGTGATATACATAGAAAATTAAATACAAAATTCATTGAGACAGTTGGTTATACGTACACATGAGCATTGTCTCTATTTTCTTATCGGATTAAAAGAAAGAAAATTATAAGATATATTATCATTAAAAAATTATTTTTATTTCTCATATATCAAAAATATTTCATAAAACCATAATTTATAAATTACATGTAATGAGTGAATGAATCACATTTCTTTGTGATGCGGTAGTCTGCCGTACAGACGAACGATGTTATCGTATTCCCAAAAAATGGAAATAATGAAATTATGTGTGATATAAAAAATAAAAAAGAATAATAATATCATTAATATAATAAATATAATATATAAATATTATTACCATTATTATTTCCAAACTTGATCGGGGGTAATGGAAAAACAAATGACATCAGTTCACGAGGCGGTAGTCCACCGTACACACGAATGATTATTTCATTTCCCATTTTATGGAAGTGTGTGTGGTCAAAAGTCATGAAATAAAAATATATAAATATTAGTATATGTAATTTACTGAGGATATTATATAGTCATGATATATAAATAATTTATGGGGTTTTATAAAGAAACATAACAAAAACAATTGTCGATGAAGGTTACATCTTCTTTGGGTATCTCCTTTTGGTTTTCACCAAAGGCCTTCTTTGGATGTAATTATGGATAATGTAACAAATAGATAATAATATGAGGGAGATTTAATAGTAGTTTGGTAATTTATTTTCTAAACATATTAGTTTTTAATTTGTGAATATAGGTGGGTAGTGGGTGTCAATTTATAAGAGAGGTGAGTTTCACTCTTGTAAGTTTTTGAAAAGAGAGAATTCCAACCACATTTTCCCTAGGTAATATGGTCCTAATAGAGGAAAACTATTTATAATAGAGGGTATAAGGTCTAAATATGTCCTAAAAATTATTATTGTAATTGTTTTTAGGTCATTTTCCCCTTACATTGATTATTTACTTTCTTGGTAAACTTGTTTTTCTCTTAACCACCGTTATTAATTTTAAATATTTTCACTAATCACTTTGGGAAAAAATATGTTTACCTTATTAGACATTATATATTATTCTAATTCCATATATTTAATCCATTTTCCAAATTATATGCACATAAGTGGAAAAATAAATTCAAAATCAATCCTATAGACGTATTGAGAAAGTAGGGCTTTGAAGCGAAAATGATCAAATGTTTACAAAGTCTTTATGTACAATTTCAATGTGAAATTGATTTAAATTAACCAAATAAGATTAATATATTTATAATTTATCTAATTTTTTTAAAACTAATTTAAAATATAATTTATCTTTATAATAAAAATTAAAAAAAATGTTTTTTTCAATTAAAATTCAGTATTTTCACTATTCATAAAAAGGAAACTTTTCAGAAAAATCCTAAAAATTCACCCTAATATAATTTTGAAATTATAAATTCAAATATTATGTATATTTTATAAAATTATGTTTCTAATAATGTAAAAATTTAATTTTATTGTTTTTTATAGAAACAAATAAATAGAATTTAATTAATAAAATAGTATTTTCAAAACAAATAAAGTCGTTACCGAAAATTAAGTACATTTTTTTGAAAATTTGTCCTTTATATAAAAAAATATATTTAATATTAAAAAGTTACACATTAATATTCATATCGCTATGTTTTATAGCTTGGTTATTATTTCCAACTTTAAATAACTATATTAATATATCACGGTATTAAAAAACAAAGTGTTTCACGTAACGCAAGTTAAGATAGTGTTGAATGAAATGAAGAAAATGAAAAGACTAAATTAATTCAACAAAATCTCAAAATCATGTGGTGTTACATAAAATATCTAATTGGTTTTAACATTCCACATGAAACAAACCTCATGATCCCAGAACTCACACTTTGATAGCTTCTCCAAAAACTACTCACGATGAGGAACTCCCAAAATACCACAAAGATTCTCTAAATGCTCCTGATCATACACAGAGTACACAAAGATGTCATCAATGAAAACCTCCATGAACATATCTAGGAACTCTATAAACACCACATTAATCAACCCTATGAACACAACTGTCACGTTCATCACACCTAATGAAATTACAATGATCTCATAAAGTCCACGACGACAACAAAATGTAGTCTTCTGACCATACTCATATATTACCTACATTTGGTGATATTTAGACCATATATTGATCTTAGAGAACCAACATTATTATTTCAAATGATTGATGAAATAATCCTTGAAATAAGATAGTGGTTCATCAATGTCACATTGTTCAAGTGACAATAATTGATACAATGCCCAAAATTTACATCATCGTTATTTATGAAAACAATTGGTGCACACCATGGTCGAAAAATCGGATAAATAAAACCACACTAAATTAGATCATTAAGCTATATTTTAATCTCTCAAATCATAGACGTTTACATCCAATAAAGAGACATTTATATAGGATACACACCTTTCGGTAGCTTGATCCCAAACTTTATCTCCTATAGAGGGGATAATGTTACAAACTCCTCTGAAAATAAATCATCGTAATATTCTATAAAAATGGGAAACAATTACTTATAAACTTCAATTGAACTATTCATTAGTTCTTACATGAAATATAAAAATGATAGGAAATGCCTCTTACCCATCCATGGGTTTCTGACTAATAAATGTCGCTAGCTCTCTATCAGAATCATAGAATACAACCTTCCTCCTAATGAAATACTCAATAGCCTATAGTTAATTTAGCCAATACATATAGAGGATAATGTCATATGGATATATCCATAATCACAAGAAGTATCCATAAGAGTATTTCTTCCCCATTACTATCTCAAAGTCTCTACATACCTTATAAAATTCATCTCAACATCCAACTAGTGTAGTTGACACAAAGGGAACTGGAAGCCTTCTTACCTCATATCTCAAATCATGGAAAAGAGTAGGTGATAAAAATGAGTACATATATCCTAAACCAACAAAAATCACAAAACCATTTATAATGAAAGTAAAGGGTGCCTTGAAAAATATATGGATCACTCGGTGCTGGAAATACCAACACATGAAAATGACCAGGACCTTCTCTCGCTATAGAAAATATGGTATTTACCAGTGCTATAAACAAGCATTAATAGTGCTAGAAAAGCGCTGTTAATCGAGGTGAAGATAGGGGGTCCCTTTTATCAGCCCTTAGAAAAGCGTTGATAAAGGACCAGTTATCGGCGCTAAAAAAAATCACTGATAAAAGGTGTCTTTTATCAGTGCTAAAAAAAGCACTGATAAAAAGGTCTTTTATCAACGTTTTTTAGCACTGATAAAAGTAAAAAAAATAAAAAAAGGTTAAAAATAATATATAATGTGGGGGGGGGGGCTTTTAACAATGATTTCCCACTTTTTATCAGTGCTAGGTAGAGCCCCCTCCCTCTCACCCTGTATGATTCCTTTGCTCATGTGCCCTTGCTTCCACGAGAACTCAAACCCACGACCTCCTCTCTTGCGCGCCTACACCATTACCCCTAAGCCATTTGTTTTTTCTCCATTTAATGATATATATATATAGTTATTTTTATTTTTATATAAATACAGATTCATATTAATATAAATATATTTATTTATATTAATACATTTATATTTATTCATATATTAATATATATATATATATTAGTATATTAATATAGATTCATATTAATATAAATATATTTAGTAATATTAATAAAAATATATTTATTCATATATTAATATATATATATATTTATTCTTAAATTAATATATATTTATATCTATTTATATATATTTTTAGTTATAATTTTTTATCCGTATATTTATTTATATATTAATATATATTTATAAGATTAGTTTTAAATACATTTATAAAATATGTTTTTATGTGTTTTTATAAATAAATAAATAAATACGTATATAAAACACACACATAGACATAGACACACACACACATACATATTTACAAATAAATACAAATATATATATATGTGTGTGTGTGTATCTGAAAACCCATTTAATGTTAAAACAACCATAAGTTCTAATCCAAAAGCCTATTTCAACTCCATAATCGGTTAAATCAAATAAAATGAAACAATAATTGATATGATATGTGATAAAGGCCTAGAGAAATTCAGGATCAGAAGTTATAGTTGTTTTAATGTTAACAAATCGGTGTATCCCGACTCAAAACATAGTTTTGGAGGCCATACATGCATTTTTTGGCATCAAAAAATGAAACATAAGGTTCCCTTGGGTCACTAGAGTGTAGATATCATCGTAATATTAAATTTGATATGTTGTAGAGCTCAAACATACACCCAGATCAAAAGTTATTCCTGTTTTCAGTTTGAGTTACATTTTCAACTTATTTTATATCTTTTATTAATTGTTTTTGATTTTTTGTGTCTTAAAATTTTTATTAAATGATTATTAATCAATGATAATTGGAAAATTATAAATTAATAATATTTTTTAAAATATTTTATATCCATTTTCGAATAATTTCTTAAATATTAGTTGTAATACTATATTTATACTTATCTAAAACATATTTAACAAATATTTTTTATATTTATATCACTATAAATATTTTTTATAACAATATATTATTTTTCATGATTTTTTTAATATTTATCAGCTCTAGTAAAAATTTCTGATAAACCCTCCCCTTTATGAGTACTACTAAAAAAAGCACTGATAAAGGGGTCCGCTTTAACAGTGCTAAAAAATCACTGATTGGGGGGCTTTATCAGCACTAAAAAAGTGCTGATAATGGGTCACTTTTAACAGCACTTTTTTAGCACTGTTAAAAGTTCCCTTTATGAGTCATTTTTTAGCGGTGATAAAGGCCCCCTTAATTAGGGATTTTTTTAGCATTCTAAAAGGGGGGCGCTGTGGAAACCTAATTTTGTGGTAGTTTCTATATCCTCTCTGACCCTGCTAATGACCGCCCTATGGACATACTATTATATCGGAGAATGAGCAGAAAATGGGGTTTGTACTCATCCTACCCCATCCTTTATCTACTTATCCCAAACTAGTGCACCCTGATGTTATTTCCTTAGAAGAAACTATCTCATTATAGGAACATAAAGTGAAACCCATGACACACACTGGCTACCCAAAAAGGTCAATAATTCTCACCCCTGATGACATTATCCTCCATAAGAAAAACAAGAATCTGATCTCTTGGAATAGCTCTAATATCCACCGCCTCTAGATAAATGAGATGATGATTATTGGGACATTCCATGGATGACCAAAATTTATTATGTCCTCATAACTAAGAATGCCAGACCATATATAGAGTTCATGATAAATCCCAAAAACTTCCCTCCTATGATGATATTGTTCTTGACAACATCCTTTGAATAACCACTTCTCTCACCAAAACCTTGATATATATCTTCAGCATTAATGAGTTGAATTGGAGTTAGTTCACTAGATAAAAACCCTCTTCAAAATTCCACTCCCTAGCCACCTCATCTAGAAATAGATCCAAAACATACCACAGAAGGGTCCGAAAATGGTTCCTAAACTCTCACATATTGGAACTCCCCTTCACAAGGGTATGATGATCAAAGTTACCAGTATTATTTACAGTCAAATAAAAAACTCTACTTGGAACTAGTCACATAACTTCTACCATTGAACAACTTACTCCTCTTGACCCCTAATAAACAAGAACCACAACTGTCTCACTGCTCCACGTAGCATCGACACAGCCAAAAAAACACAATTCTCTTTCTAAGAATAGATCATACTAAAATCTATCTCGACCTCGTATAACCATCCTTCTGTGACCCAATAGGAATCAGGTCCCTCATACATTAGTAGATTATAGAGTTGAAACTCTTAGAGTGTCCTCATCCAAGTTGTATAGTCATCGACCTACACTCTATGGTGATCTACTAGTACACCATTTTGAACATCTTCATGTGATCATAATGATGACATTTACTTGGAGAAATTAATTAAAAAAATAACAAACTATTTGAGCTTATATACCAGGAATATGGAATGTTTAAAATCATCTAATTAATTATTATCTTGTTTAAGGTTTTAACCAATCCTGTAGTCTACCCATTTCCAACACATACAAATAGAATAATGATGCATTATTATTTCCTATGTATCCACCCAACAACTAATATCACTATATTTAGTAGGATCAATAAACATAAAGATCCATGTATCAGATACAATGTTCGCTAAATACCCTTGTCTCATCCAATCTCCCATGTTCACATCTCATACTAAACTTAGCCGACATAGTTTCCCTAACAACCCATGAAATCTCCCATATTCCTAACTCTAAACTCTTTCATATCCCTTAAACCTAAACATTTGATAAAACTTTTTCACAACACCATCCCAAAAATGTGTACCCTTTCGGGTCTAACAATGAGGGAAGGGATATGGTGACTACTCGAGTCCCACATCCTGTTGGTATGGGGTTATAAACTAGTACTCAACGTATAATAAGTATAAAAATGGGATGCATTACCCTCTAATAGAATATTAAGAAGATAGAGATAATAAGGAAAAATAAATAAAAACATATATATATAATTTCAATGTGAAAACATGAAATTCCATATAGTATTATAACAATTTAAAATAAAACAACAAGTACCATGAAGGTAAAGACGACAACGAACACAAAGCCTAGAAAAATCCTAAAAACAACAAACTAGTAATATCAATCCCAATATGAAAAATTCTCTAACTAAACAAAAAATTGTTGGTATATACATTGGGTAAACATTACAATATACTAAATAGGATCCCCCCAAAGCCTCTAATTTAAAATATAATAAACGCACGACAAAGCATATTGAAGAATAGTAAAACTAACTCATCACCTAAACTGGTATAAAATGTTCCTAGACTCACCATGGATAACTCCCACCAAGTATGAAATATAATATAATATAATATAATAATATAACATCAAGGGAACTTCCATTCTACTACCCCACTATATTTCCTCTATACCCTAATTTTTCACATCGCTAGCCATATCTCTCTAAAATAAAACAAACCAAAAAAACCTGGGTAAGGAATAAAAAAATTCACCTCATACATTAAATCATTACATAATACCATCCAATTATCCTTATATAGTAACTGTGTAGTTTACGGGAGCCACCACAACATTTAAAATGTGTATCAAATATTGGGTATTATACTTTAAGCCATTATAGCCCATACACCGAGTTAGTACCTCAATCCTTCAAAAAATATACACATCATAGCTATAATAATCTGTTGGATACAATATTCAGTAATACATTTGTGTGAAATAACCACAAGGCATCACATCCCTCTATATACATATATGGGAAAAATAACAATCATTCATACCATTACAAGTAACTACCTCGAGAACATAGAGGGGCCATATGGAGTAGTCATCCATCCATCCTCTGGCCAGGATGTTGAGGAAGAAACCCTTCCAGAGTCCACTATATTTTAGTATCCCTAACCAATATGTGAAGGGTAGTGTATGGAATTTAAAAAGAGAAATGATATAATATATCCCACAACCACACTATGTTCATAACATAGTATTTCTCTCAATTTTATCTAATGCTGCTCGAACACCTGACTGCCCCTACTAAGACCAGATATCAAATAAGAACACATGAATTTTTAAGAGATATATTAATCAGTTATTTCATTTTTATAATTTCATTTCAATAAATAATTTATTATACATTAATTAACTGGTAAGATTAATCCAAATTATATTACTTTAATCATCAGAGTAAAGTCCATGCCCTCTAGTCACAATCTAAACCGAGTACACAGTTTATCAAGATTAACATCTCATTTTCATTATAGCTCAATAAAACCCCAAGGGTAATGAAATATTTATTCATTATTCACATAATTACATAAATTAGGTACTCTAGGAAAACCATCCTAAGATACCACTAAGAGGAAACATGGAACCAATAACATCTATCTACCTCAAAAAGCAGGGAAAGGAATGGAGCTAAAATATGAAACTCTACCATCACCATTAACCATAATCATAGGTAAGAATCCCATATCTCAGTATCAATTTAATGGTTATGCACAACATAATAATATTCCATAATCTCTAGTACCATCCTTCTAAAGCACATACATATCCTGATGTATCACTCCAACACAACCACTAACTGTTTCCACATCATTTGGGAATCCTCGCCCCATATCACATCATCTATCCCATGCTCAAATCCCATTCAATCAACCCCAACCCATATAAATTCCATAGATAATCTCACATCCAAATCACATCACAAGGAAGAACGAAATATACATATTAAAAAGGGAAATATAGGACCTAAAATAAGGTATTCATCCATCGAATAGAAACAAGTTATCAAGACTCTAATCAAAAGTCCCTTGGAATTCATAATAAAATGGGAAAAATAGGCCCTATTAATTATATTTATCACACAAATGGTACTTATTCCATAATGAATTTAATTGGATTGTTTTTCAGAGGATCAAACTATTAATACCTAAGGAGTCAAGCTATAACAATCAACATAATTAATTTAACAATTAATTTAGACATGATTCCAAGAATACATTTTATTATCATCATCATGACTTTTATTATTGTCATCAACAACAATTTCCATGCTTCAATTTTTTTATATATTTCATTAATCACATGGAATATCACAATTAATAAAACATGTGTACTTACATCGATATTATTATTATCAATTATAGGAAACCCCAGATTAAAAAATCCCTCTTCATTAATTCTTAAGGAAATTAATTATCAATTAAGTTTTTTCTTTATGTTATATTGAAATTTCAATATGAAACTCTAAGCATAATAATATCATAAAATAGAATAGCATATATGTCAGACTATCTAGAAAATCATGAGGCAATCCTCTACCATGGTACAAAGCATATCAAAATGTGATCTCTATTCTATTTGTTATTAATTTAGTTAAATAATTATTAGGTTAATTATATTTCTCTTCAAAGGTATAATCCATGATCAATTTAAAATTGAACATAAATAATTAAGAGGAAAAATTAATCCACTTCCATAAAGGTGTCATTGTTCTTCACATGAGACCATACCAAAGTTGTGGATCTCAGATCACTTATCCCTTGAGAAAACTGTGATCTCCAAAAGATGTTGCACCATAAACAGAATAACAAGAAAAAATAAAAACTCACCTAAAAACATGGAGATGACTTTAAATTACTTGGAAAGATAAAAAAGGATGACCTAGATAGAATAACCATGATAAAAGAGGTAGAACATACCCCATATCACCAGGGATCAATGATGGAAGGATAAAGATCAATCCCTATTAAAGGTATCCCAATGAATCTAGAGAAAGGGTTTTTCAACTGCTTGGGGGTTAGGAGGATCTGTAGGGATTGAGGGAAACCTCAGGTACTAAAATAGTTATAAGTATTCTATATAGGGGATTTATATGGCGTGAAACCACTTTTAACATCATGAAAATTTCAAGCTTTATATCTCATAAAAAATGCATTACCTCAATGACTTTAATCCTAAATAAATACACATCGTTTAACACTCCACGAATTAGCCTCAACAGGATGTGAACCTATTCTATTCCCTGAAAGGATCTAACCGAAGCTGTGAACTGCACATACATGATGTTAAATACCAATAAAAGTTTTTTATCCTTCAATATTCTAGGTTTCTAGTAGTTAACACCTCTCGAATTATTCTTGGCCACTTCCGAGAATGAAGTGACTCAGAAACTCACAAAAAGGGGCGGACTATGAGGATATGTTCCCTTACAAAAACTATGTACAAACTTTTATCCACTTGATCCCAAATATGGAATCTATTTTTCAGAATTTAATCTCTAGAAGAAGAAAAAATCAATTTTAATACAACTTCATAAATCACAATGATTTTTTATAATTTGTTTTATGCATAAAAATTAACTTATATCAAAATCATGAATATTTATGATTAAAATATAATAAATCATATTATCTTAAATCATATAAATATTATTTAATTTTAATACCAAATATGAAATAAGGTTGAACTTTTAAATTACATTATTTAATGTAATGAAATTAGTGCATTTGAAAAATCAATATTCTTCACTATTCACAAAAAAATCAAGTTAGAAAAATCTCAAAATTTATTCCAAATTTAATTTTTATATGATGATTTAATTTTTTGTATTGATTTTATAAAATAATATCATTAAATATATTATAAATTAATTATAATTTCCATTCGTTAAATGAAATAGAAACCTTTTTTGAAGAAAATGTAAATTTTTAGTAAAAATGAGTTTAATATATATTTCGTTATTGTTTATTATTAAGGAATAAATTATTTTTAAAAATATCATATTTTTCATTATTTGATTAACCAAATTCAATCTTTCCAATACATCTGCATGGAGATAACTATTACATTATATAAAAACAATTCAATAGTAAATCATGATTTTCTTGAAGACAAATATAAAGTGATATTGAATATGGTATTGAGAAAGTTGATAACAACCAAACCATACATCCATTATGGGTGAAAATACCATTAATTCATTGAAAATGAATGTAACTGCATATCATTTTTATTTCAATTACCTTTTCCTAAATTTGATGGATTTGATCACAATCAATGAAAAATATGAAAATTTAATTGTTTAATTTATTTCCATTTCATACACAAAATTTATTCATTTGGTTTTTATTTGATTAATTTTGAATTCATATCTTACTCAAATAAAAGAAGTTGAGTTTTTTATTCTTGAAGCACTAAAGTTAAATTTTAACATATCATAAAATCTATAAACGAATGAAAAGATAGTCCTTATTTCTCAAAAAATTTAGTTAATACCATATTTTTGGAAAAAAATATCCAACACGGATAAATATAACACATTATCTCTAAAACATTATTAATAACACCCCATGTTTAGCTTAATTCATTCGATAAATAGTAAACCTTAAGAATCCTCCAAAACAAGTCTAACCAAATTCCAAATCCAATAATTAGAAATATTTTTTCATATATATATTTATTACAAATATAAACCTCACTATTATCTGTAAATAATATCAATATCACATAGGTTTATACACCAAATATTTATATACCTTAATCATATACTAGCCAAAATATTCGAATCATTTCTATTAAAATCCTAAAATTACATAATGACATAATAAAATCTTATATGATTTAAAAAATTAACTCAATATTAATTCCTAAAATTATTATTAACTTAATCATATAACATTAATCACTTAGTTACCAAATCACCTTTTGATCCCATGGTTATATATATTCTATATTACTAAAATTTTCATATTCTTTTATCCAAATAAACCGCAATTACCTTATCCTCCATGATCATATTAACCAAAAATGTTCTCAAAAAATTTAAACTTTTGTCCAAATAATATAAAATTATTATTCCCAAAATAAACATTGAATAAAATATATAATAAACCAAAGGTTTTTATTCCCATAAACATCTCCCAACATATCTCTAAATATGTTAAACTCAATTCACATAAAACCAGAAAATGGGTATTTATGACTTTAAACATATGATGAATCATTGAAATATCAACGCATGATACATTAAAGTTATCCCATATCACTATGGAATATTATAGGTTTTCAAAGGTTTCATTCTCTCATCCACAATAATGGGAAATAATGAAAATTTTAATTAACATAGGCATATCCACTGAGAGTGTCAAAGAAATTTCATAGTAAAGGAACAATAAACATTAACTAGGATGATGTTTGAGATATAATTAATAAACTATTTTTATTGTTATTAACCCTAGATTCATATATTATGAAACCACATACACTTGTAGTATCCAGACATGGATATATTCCGAGGAAAACCTTATAATCTCAATAAAACAAAAAAAATTATTATATTATCCTATGATTAGACATATCCTTAAATTGAATCATAGGGTTATATTCCCAATCCTTGTTTTTTTAGATCTCATTCCATGGTTTTATTCTAAAAATCCTCTACTAAAAACTGTAGAGAACCTGACTCTAGTAACCCAAAGCCATTATCTACTTTGTTATATTAGAACAAGATACAAGGGATCTAATCCTAATGTATTGATCAGTTTAGATGTTTCAAGAACTATATACATACATGATTCTAATTTTTTTACATACGATATAAAAAAATAAAACTAGTTGAGGAAATTATTTTGTATCCTTGTACTCCATTAGATATTCCTTCTTCATGTACAGGGGGAAAGAAAAACAAATAAATGGAGGGATTAGATTCTCAGTAACGGTTATGTATAATAAAAGATATCATGAGAGAATAAGGTATAATAAATAAATCAATGTAAATAAATGAAAAAAAATCCATTTAACCACTACCTTGATCAGTAAATACATTCATGGAAAAGATCAATGTATTAATATAATGAATACTAATTACTGAATTTTCAATGAATTAAATGATAATTATTGGACCGCTAGATTTCATACATCGTGATATATTTACCATTAAATCCTTGTACTAATAGTTTTTAATATATGTGTAGGTATACACCAAAAAATATTTTATTTTATCACATTGATTTATCTCATAAGACTTGTTGATGCATTTAGGGGATATTTAGAACTAGTACTCACCCATCAATACATTTCCAATGCATTCCTCATATAATAATGAAAATTTTAATTCATCAATAATATGAAATATTTATAAATATCTTTTTTTTTGTAAATAATATAGAATACTAATATTTCTCTAGTCAATAAAATAACTTTATTAGTAAAAACATTTATGTTGAAATGGTATATGGGTTAGAAAATAAGAATGTCCATGATATAAGGAATTTTGATATTTGAGAGAAATATAATGTCCAATTAAATATAGTCATAAGAAAATGAATATTTTTATAGAAATATAATGAAAAATAAACAAATAAGAGATAAAATATGACAATCTATTCATTATAAATTTTGTTTTGTAATAAATTTATATCTTTTAGAAGTTAAAATTGAATGAAAGGAAAAAATTAAAATAATTTTTTATTAAAGGGTTTTATTTTTTAATCCACTGAAAATTTTTAGAAGTATATAAATAATATAAAATGAATTTAGTTGTAGGAAAATTGGTTAAAACCATATACATTAAAAAGAAACATCCCTTATGAGTTTTTATAATGAAAATATAAAATGAAGCACTAATAAAGCATTAGATTTATTCTTTTTAAACTCTGTAAAAAGTCAGGTATAACATAAAATTTCCTTGATAAATCATTTGATTAAATAAAAAATAATTTTCTAAAACATTTTATAAAAATGTCGATATGGAATAAAAATATAACTTATCAAAATAGAAAAAAGATCGAATTTATTTTAGTAACTTATTTTCTTGATTTCATTTCCATAGAGAGGGAGATTTTTAAGAATATATGAAAAATACTTAAATATTCAAAGGATCAGAAAATATATCGAGTTTAAGAAGGGTATGTTATATGATTTCTTCAATGAAAATATGGTAAAATAAAAGAAAATGAGAGTGTAAAATAAATTTTATCTCTTTGTTAACATTGAAATTATATCCCCTTGAAAGGATAAAAATTAATTGAATATTTAATCATCATGAATAAATATATAGATTATTATTACATACATCAAAGGGGTAGTATATAGACTAAATAAAATTAGTAGGTTCATAATACAAAATATGTTTCAATAGAGTGTACATTGAGATGAAATCCAATATTAATATAATATAATTGAAGTTATAATTATGAAATTAGGTGATTATATTTAAAAAAATTAAATCCACAAAAAATAAATTTTATAAAACATCAACTAATTAAATTTTATTTTTCACATAATCTTAAAAAAATAGAATAAATAAGGAAGTGATAAAACTCAATGAATGATAAATGAGTGAAGAAACCCATTACCACATTTTCAACATAACACATTAGTTATTTTAATTTCATTTATAATAAATTTTGATTTATTTTAATTATATACAAGAACCATATACATATCTATAATATCATTTATGATGCATTTATAACATTTACTAATGGTTCCTTCAATTAATATTTTTTATTCATGATTCAAAAATCATATATATTTAATATATATATATATAGATTAATACATAAAATATTGTTATAGGAGAATGAATTACACCAATCATGGATATTGTAGTTTGTATGTATGCATTGTAACTATTTAAAATTTTCAAATAATGAAATAAAGGAAAGGTATGTCACGACCCGTCCTATGGGGACTGAACATGACTACCCCAATACCGCCTTCCATAGGCTATGGGTTGGTGACTAGCACCTGAAGTCTTTTCCTGAAGAGGGAAGGCATTTCCTTAGAGATCTTAACTCACTCAAAAAGGGAAACTAAAGTAAAAAACCAACAAAAGTAAGGTATAACCATGAGAGTAAAGTACAACCACATGTAAAACTATGAACTAAAAATAGTGGGTTGGAATACAAGCCCTACAAATTAATAAGAGAGTAAAAAGCTGCCACATATACCTTGGAGCTCTACCTAGAGCTTAGTAGATGTAAGTATGAAGTCGAATAAGAGGATCTCGAGTGCTCCCGTCGCACCAAGCTCCACTAAGTCCCAAACCTCCAAAGTCTGCCTCAGAGCGTCAATAGTTTTCACCTGAAACACACGTAAGGGAGGAGCCTGTTCGTGGGTGAGTATTACCACTCAGTAGGGGAACCTGAGACCCCCAAAGGTCTCCCAGTAATTCACAATCAAAAACATCACAAGAAATATGAAAAAGTTAATATCACAAGCATGATCTAAATCATGAAACACAAAGCAAAAGAGACAGATCACTCTAATGGTATAAATTCATTGTTACTGGGATAGGGATGAATAGTCGTAAAGCCAGATCATCTTATCAGTAGTAAATCCACTGATGACCTATACTGGTCACTGTAGGATGCCCCATATTGGTCTCTAGATGCTGACCCATATTGGTCGCTGGTGCTAACTCGTATTGGTCGCTTGTGCTGACCCATATTGGTCGCTGGTGTTGACCCGTATTGGTCACTAGTGCTGACCTGTATTGGTCACTGGTGCTGACCCATATTGGTTGCTGGTACATAGGAATGGATGATTAGTCATATAGCTAGATCATCCCATCATGTTGTTTCTGATGCTTACCCGTATTGGTCTCTTTTTTTCTTCATGTCACAACTAGCCACTAGATTCATGCATCAAGCATGTCTGATCTCCAAAAGACTCTGCTCCTCAAGTCATCCATCATATCTCAACCAGTAATAAGTCCCTAGAAAATTATACCCAAGGGACCACCCCGTCATATGGGCCTCAACATGACCGACAACACGTCGATCAGACGCCCGGTCTGTGAGATATGGGCACATTTGTAAAAAGGGCCCGGTTGGATTCATGAATGATCCAACCCAGGTCACATGTCAAAATATATCAAAACTCACTTAGTGTATCTCCAAAGGAACACCTTGTGAAATGGGTCCTTATTCCATATATGGCGCGTCGATCAGACACCAGGTCTGTTATTTACACCAATTTCTGTGAAACGGGGGTGATTGCCCCTCGGTCTGGCCTAGCTCGGTCAATCCCACTGGAATATTCCTAAAGGGGACACTTCCCAAAAGGGGTCCCAAATCCATTGATGGAGTGTCAAACAGAAACCTAGTTTTTCAGTTACTGGTGTTTCTTTATTTGTGGGTCGGTTGGGTCTGGGCCTGGTCCGACTCAGTCAGGCCGACCCGACGCAATGGGTCCCTAGGTCTACCTGACCCCGCCCAGGTCCAGCCCATTATGGGTTGTACTAGATAGTTCATGGGCCCAGGACACGATTGGACCAGCCCGTCAAGTGGGGCTTGACCCACCAGCACTGGCCCGCAGGACCGCGGGTCCGACCAGCTGGGAAGGTTTAGCCTATTGGGCGGGTTCGACATGTTTGGAAGACCCGCTTCTGGCCCGATTTTCTTGATGGCAGACTATTTCCTAGCTGTACCTATGGACATGGCTTCATTTCATTTGGATTGTGGGGAGATGGCCCACCATTTCTCCAGCTGGTGCGGCATGGTGCGGGGGCTCCCTTCTCCTACAAGGTCGGCTCGGGCTGGCCACCTCTGGCCACCACAGAGCGCCACGGCATGCCACCTTCCCATCGCCTGTGGATGGTTGCCGCTGGCCTCCTCCAGCTTCTTCTAGTATGGAGTGCCAGTGGTTCTTTCCGAAGACCACTGGATGTGCTCTGGTGGTCCTTTAGTTGTGCCATCTGCACCTATGGGCTTCAAAGACTATCTCCATCACATCGTGAACTTCTGTCTCGCATTGTCGTCAAATTTGGAAAATCGTCCCTGAAGAACGCAACAATAAATGAAGTAGTGGAGGTTCCATACCTTGTTTTCTTGGTCCACGCCCTTCGCGTTAGCACTATAACAAGCAGGAATTATTATTAATCACATTTCAATAATGTTAAACCACATCAAAACATAAACTCCCTACCTGGATGAGACGTCCGCTGGCGATGATCGACAGAACCGCCTTTGTTGTTGTCATTGGTTCATGATTCGGTGGCGCTCATCACCGATCGCTGAATCTGGTCTCATCCTCCAGGTGGTTCTTTGATGACATCAATTTTTCTTCATTGAGTAAGAAATCCATCGGCGTTTCGTTGGTCCCAGATTGATATCGCCCATGCTTTGGTCTCTGTTGGTGGAAGGCGTCGCATCACTCCGCCAGAGGTTCCTCACTTGAAGAAGCTCTGTCAAGACTCCACCTTGACTCTCACTTAAATATAGGGTAGAAAGGATTATTAATGTTCCATAGAATTAATTAAGTTCATTAATTAATAAACATATTAATTCCCTGACAGTGCGGTTACAAATGAGGGAGAGTCAATCCATTAATTGGATTGACAAGTCACTGGTCTCTCCACCACCGCTCATCCATTGGAGAAAAATAAAATAAAATAAAAATTACATGTTATTTTATTATTCTTTAAAAATTCCAAGAACTATCTTTTTTTCCTGACCAACTGCAGTTGAAGTGAAACCTCCCTTAAGAGAATCCCATTGCTACGGATTAAATGGTGTCCTTAGATTTTTAATCTGATCACCGGTTCAAAAGATAGAAAACGCCACCCACGCGTTTACTGAACACACCTTAAAAAAAGTTCAAAAATTCATTCTGGGCACACCGGGCCTCAGAATCACGCACCATCATTTTTTGCAGACTCGTAATAATTCCAAATAATTAAAAAACAATTACAAAGAATTTTTGGGTATTTACATTCTCCACACCTTGGGGATTTACGTCCCCGAAATCCAAACAAGGATACACAAACAAAGTGGGGTAGTAGGCACGCATTTGGGACTCTCGCTCCCATGTGCTCTCCTGGAGATTCACGTGCTATCACAGAATGCACACCAGAGGTTTCAACCACCCACAAAGGATATTCTCCTATCGATCCTCTTTCTCCACCAGGTACTTTGCAAAATTCACCCCGTCGTCAATCTCCATCTCTCCATGGTCGATGGCGTGAGATGGGTCATGCACGTATCTCCTTAGCAGGGATACATGGAAGTCTTCATCCACTCTCTCCAACTACGGTGACAGTGCCAAGTGGTATGTCACCTTACCAATCCTCCAAAGTATCAGTAATAGTCTAATAAAACTTAGTGAGAGTTTGCCGCTTCGGCCAAATCTTTGTAGTCCCCATCGAGGGTAGAGTCACAAGAATATGTGGTCCCCTCCTAGAACTCGAGTGGTCTCTGTCTCCTATTAGCAAAGGAATTATGTCGGCTCTGTGTAGTCTTCATCCACTCTTAGATGACCTTACCTTGTTAGTGGTAGCATGTACCATCTCTGGGCCCGCGAGTGCTGGCTCTCCTGGATCCACCCTGCACAAGGGAGATCTACACGGTCATCCGTAAAATGCATAAAATGGGGCCATTACAATGGTGGAGTTATATCTGTTGTTGAACGTGAACTCCACAAAGGGTAGTTGGTCCTCCCAACTAGTACCAAAATATAGGACACATGCATGATGAATGTACTCCATGGTCTGGATGGCCCGCTCAGCCTGACCATCTGTTTGTGGGTGAAAATTTGTGCTCAAGAGAAGCTGATTCCCAAAAGCCTCCTGTAATACTTTACAAAACCAGGATGTGAAGCATACATCATGGTATGAGACTATCATCAAAGGCACCACGTGAAGTCCAACGATATTCTGAATTTAGAGGCAACCCAAGCTCTCTACCGAATTCTTCTCTCGAATAGCAAGGAAGTGGGATGAGCTGGTGAGTCAGTCAAAGATCGCCTAAATGATATCGTGACCTTTGGACATACGTGGTATCCCCATCACGAAGTACATTTGTATCACTTCCCACATCCACTCTGGTATCTTGAGTGGTTGGGTCAAGCCTACTGGTACCTGGTGCTCGACCTTCACTTACTGGCACGTGAGGCATCTAGAAAAAAACTCTGCCACAACTTTATTCATCCTTAGCCACCAGTACAACTGCCAAAGGTCTTAAAACATATTAATCATGCCTGGATATAATGCCAAGAGGGATGTATGGAACTCTCTCAGCACCTCCTCCAGTAGCGCCACTAGTACAAATGTACATCCTTTGAAAAGGATAGAGCACTCCCAACTTCAGAACATCCATTATGTGCATGACCTGAGGATATCTAAGAACATGTAGTCTCGCATCTTCCATCTCCGAATTGCACCTCCCTGACTCATTGAAGGATTGGATGGAAAACTACCTTCAACTAGAGGTAGAATGTCTCATATTGATCTCTGTATAAGTGAATCTGCCACTATGTTACCCTTCCAAATAGTATAGACTATCTCAAAGTCATAGTCCTGAAGGAACTCTAGAAAAAATTGTTGTCTCTAATTTAGATATTTCTATGTGAAGATATATCTGAGATTCTTTTGTTCTGTGTAAACAATGAACCTATTGCCCATAAAGTTGTGTCACCACATCTTTAGTGCGAAGACTATTGCTGCCAACACCAAGTCGTGAGTCACAATATTCTACTCATGAGGCCTCAACTATCGTGAGACATAAGATATCACTGCATCATCATGCATCCAGACACAACTGAGTCCAGTCCCTGATGCATCACAGTAAACCATGTAGTCTGTTCCCTCATCTAGAAAACTCAGGATGGGAGTACTGGTCAAGCTCTAACTAAGCTATTGAAAGCTTGGCTGGCATGTATCTAATCACAGGAAGGGTTTCTCCATCCTCATCAAGGCAGTCATAGGTGGTACTACTCTGGAGAAATTAGACATGAACCTCTGATAGTATCCTGCTAATCAAAGGAAGCCCCTTACCTCAGTAACACTCATGGGTGGCTCCCAAGAAAGTACTACCTAAATCTTCACTGGATCCACTGCAAAGCGAGCCTCTGAGATGACGTGTCCCAAGAAGTTGACCTTCCGTATCCACAACTCACAATTCAAGAGCTTCCCATATAACTGGTGCTCGTAGTGTGTGTCCAAAACTATCCTCAAGTGTACAATGTGCTCTTCCTCGGATGCTGAGTACACCAAGATGTCATCGATGAAGACCACCATGAAGCGATCCAGGTATGGGTGAAAGATTCTGTTCATGATCCCCAGGAACACTACTATAGAATTAGTCATGTCGAAGGGCTTCAACAAGAAATTGTAATGTCCATACTGACATCTGAAGTCTGTCTTTGGTATTTACTCATATCGTACCCTAAGTTAGTGATAGTCTGATTTGAGGAATATCTTTGAAAAACAATGATCTCCCTTCAGTTGGTCGAAGAGATCATCGATCCTCAGAATATGATACTTGTTCTTCACGGTCACCTGGTTTTGGCATTGGAATTCCACTCATAGCCTCAATAATCTTCCTGAATTCTTGAAAATCAATACCGGGGATGCCCATGGGGAAACACTAGGCCTTATGAATCCCTTCCCCTGTAAGTCCTCAAAATGAACCCTTAGCTCCCAGAGCTATGAAGGGGACATCTGATATGCTGGTGTAGATATTGGTGTTGTTCCTGGGTACAAGTCAATGCAGAAGTCTACCACTCTACAAGGAGTTAGTACTGGGAAAACTTCTGGAAAGACATCCTCATACTCGTCCACCACCACTAGGAGCTGTGGACTCACCTCATCCACCATGTTTAAGGTCATTCAAGCCAGCTGATATGTAATCGTCTGCACCATCCTAAGTGAAAGTACATCTCATGCTGCTCTATTTTCTTTCTCACCAAAAAAGGAAAACTAGCCTTCAACTCCGTGAATACATCTTACTGTATGTCTCAAGTAGTCAATCTATGCGTGAACTGCTTATAACCAGCCCAGTCCTAGAATGAAGTCGTAGGGATTTAATGCCACTACTAGAAGATCCCATATGAAACTCTCTCCTCTGAGAGTAAGATCACACTGTCGTCACCAGTGTGTGATAACTGAATCTCCTCTTGTAAGAGTATCCAAACGCAACGGTTGAGCTAAAAGCTCAGTCAGAATCTCAGAGTCCCAAACTAAGTTTGTGGAAAGAAAATAATTTCAAGCGCCTGTGTCGATAAGAATTGCTACCAAAGTAGAGATGATAGAGATCGTACCTTGTATCATCTTAGGGACATCAGAATCTTGAGCTTCTACTACCTGTAGCTGGGACTATCCCCATCCACCTTCTCCCTGAGCACGTGGCGGACCACCTGAGGGTGGTGGTGGTAGTGCATGGTGACCCCGACTGCTCCCGTCGGACCAAGATCTACCAAGTCCCGAACCTCCAAAGTTTACCTCGGAGCATCCGTAGTCTACACCATACACATATATACGGGAAGAGATTATGCATGTGTGAGTATAAAAACTTAGTAGGGGACCCTGAGACCCCCAAAAGTCTCTCAGTAATCCACAAATTAAAACATCATATAAAATACCACAATGGTAATATCACAAGCATGATCAAAATCATGAAACAAAAAGAAAAAGAGATAGATCACTCTAATGGTATAACATCATCATTACTGGGATAAGGATGACTAGTCATAATTATAGATCATCCTATCCGTACTAACTCCACTAATGACCCATATATGTCACTATATGCTGACCCGTACTAGTCTCTAGATGTTGACCTGTATTGGTCGCTGGTGCTTACACATATTAGTCGTTGGTGTTGACTTGTATTGGTTACTGGTTCTGACCCATATTGGTCTCTGGTATATAGGTAGGGATGATTAGTCATACAACTAGATCTTCCCACTTTGGATTTTATGATACTGACCCATATTGGTCGCCCTTCTTCTTCTTCATGTCACAACCATCCACTTGATTCTCACACGAAGAATGCAAAATCTCTAGAAGACTCTTCTCCTCAAGCCATTGGTCATATTTCAACCGGTACAATGTCCTGAAAAAATGTATACCCGAGGGACTGCCCCATCAATGGGGTCTCAATGTGACAGACGCACGTCGATCGGACGCCCAGTCTGTGAGATACGTGCACTTTTGTAAAAAGGTCCTGGTTGGATTCAAGAATGACCCAACTCAGTTCACACGTCAAACTCCATCAAAACTCACTTAGATTATCTCCAAAGGAATGCCTTGTCACAAAAGTACTTATGCCAAAGACAACACATCGATCAGACGCTCGATCTGTTAGTTACAACCATTTCCGTGAAACAGGGGTGATCGAATCTCAGTCCAGCCTAGCATGGCTGGGCCTGCTGAAATATGCCCAAACAGACCAATTCCCAAAATGGGTCCCAACATCACTGAAAGAGTGTCAAACAAACACCCGTTTTTTCAGTTACGAGAGTTTTTTTATTTGGGGGCTAGTTGGGACTGGGCCTAGTCCGACTCGGTCAGGCCAAATCGACGCAACGGATCCCAGGGTCTACTTGAACCCATCCAATTTTGACCTGTTAAGGGTATGTCCAGTTACTTCGTGGGCCCGGGATATAGTTGGCCCGACCCGCCGGGTGGGTCACGGCCCACCCGCGCTGCCCCACTGGGCCGTAGGTTCGTCCCAGTCCCCCTGATGGCGGACCGTTTCCCAGCTGGCCCCAGGGACGTGGGGCCATTTCATCCGGACAGTGGGGCATTGCCACACCATTTCTCCTTCTAGAGTGGCATGGCCTTGGGCCACCCCAACCCCTTCTTCTGGGGCCCGTTGGCCGTGAATGCTACCGCCGGCGGTGCCTGCAGAAACCTCCCTTCTCTCGCGCTGCCAGCTCGGGCTAGCTACCTCTGGCCACCGTGGCGTGCAATGATGAGGTGCATTCCCACCTCCCATGGCCGATTGTCACATGGCTCCTCTAGCTACTGCCGACATTGTATGCTGGCGGTTATTTCCACAGGCCACCAGAAATTCTTTGGTTGTCCCTTCATGGTTCCATCTATGCCTATGGGCCTTCCGGACTGACACCATCATAGTGTGAACTTCTGTCTTGTGTTTCTGTAAAATTGGGAAAATCTTTGTCGAAGAACGCAATGATAAACGAAACGGAGGAGTGTTTGGGACTTGTTTGTTTGGTCTGTGCCCTCTACATTTTCATTATAACAAGTAGGAATAATTATTCATCACATTTCAATAATGTTAAAACATGTCCAAACATAAACCCCCTACCTGGATGAGACGTCCACAGACAACGATCAACGAAACCTCCTTCGTCGTTGTCTTCGGTTCATGATTTGGTGGTTCTCGTCACCACACACTGAATATGGTCTCATCCTCTAGGTGGTTCTTCACCAACATCTGTCATTATTCATCGAGGAAGAAATCCGTCGGCATTTCATCGACCCCAGATCGCTACCACCAGAGCTTCCATCCCCATCGGTGGAAGGTGTCACGTCACTCCACAAGAGGTTCCTCACTTAAATAAGATATGTCAAGACTCCACTTGAGCCTCACTTAAATAGATGGGAGAAAGGTTGAGTAACATGCTGTGGAATTAATGAGGTTCATTAATGAATGAACCTATTAATTCTCCAATGGTGCATTTACAAATGAGGAAGAGTCAAGCCATTAATTGGATTGAAAGGTCACTGATCCCACCACTGCCTCTCATCCATTAGAGAAAAAGAAAATAAAATAAAAATTACATGTTATTTTAGTATTCTTTAAAAATTCCAAAAACTATCTTTTTCTCATAACCAACTTTAGTCGAAGTGAAACCTCCCTTAAGCGAATCCCAGTGCTATGGATTCAATGGTTCCCTAGGATTTTTAATCCCATAATCAGTTCAAAAGATTGAAAACTCTGCTCATGCATTTACTGAACGTATATTAAAAAAAGTTTAAAAATTCATTTCACGCACACCAGGCCTCAGAATTATGCTTCTTCAATTTTCGCAGACTTTTAATAATCCAAAATAGTTAAAAAATATTACATGGAATTTTCTGGGTCTTTACAAGGTAAATAACAATTCACCATTTATGGATAATTTTTAAATAAAATGTTTCTTATATATTCATTAAATATATCATTATTTCTATTTATGTAATAAATAAATGGAAAATGGATCACATAACATTATGAATGTGGTGGTTCATAGATATGCATGAGGCACATTATCATTTTCAATGAAATCAAAATGTAAGAACAATACATAATATTTCAATTTTTCTAACTTAGGAATATGTATTGGAAAAAGTTCATTTTCTGTTGGTAAAACGTTTGACCAACATATATGTCCCTGTCACTAAACTGTTGGTAAAAACTTTGTTGTTAAATGTTTTTGCGACAGATAAAATAATTTTGTTACGATTATCATAATACCAATAGATAATATATATGCTGGTTAAAGTGTTTATCAACACGTTCTGGTGAAAAATTTACTGTTGGTCATAATATTACCAATATATAATATTTTTTAAATTACATTTAAATAAAAAATATATTTTTTGGTAAAATTTCAGATTATATTTATTAATTTATCATATATAATAAGTATTTTTTAATTATTAAATCTAATCATATTTTAACACATGTTGAAAATGAGACAAGAATTAATTTTATTAATAATGAAATTCATTAAAAACAGAACATGTTGGATCCCCACCCAGGGTTGTTCCCCAATCCTGTCACTGAACGAAGCCCCCCCTAATTCTGTTGCTGGTTAACCCTGCCACTCCCCACGATGGATCCCCACCACCATGATGGATCGATCACCCCAGTAGCTCCAGCCCATAATCACCAATGAATCCCACACCAAATTCTCCATCCCATCATCAACTACGACTCCAGTACCAGTAGCTCCAGCCTATCCCTATCATATCTAGCCCCAGCAGCTTCACCCATCTATCTCAGCTCCAACTCCAGTCCATCCATGACAGCTTCAGCCGCATCTATACCAGCTCCAATCAATTCCATCTCCAGCTCCAGACCATCCATGCCATTTCTAGTCTATGCCATCTCCATCTACAACCTCGTCCATGCCAGCTCCAGTCTATACACACACATATGAGAAAAAAGATGAGAAAAGACCTCATATGGAATTGTGGGAGGTAGATATACAACTGACAGAAATACAATCACACATCAAATGTCATTGTCATAGATTTCACTTGTGGTAAGGTCCATGCATGCGGTTCACCCACTCAGCCCAATTCAATTTTTTTTGGATTTAGCATAATATTTTTGAAGGCATAATTAATCCATTTATTGGTGATCATGATGATACTATCATATAAATCCAGTATCTCCATCCATATGTTGTTCACCATAGTCATGTCAACTCAAATATCTTAGAACCATGTGGTGGTGTCCTTGTCTTTCAGAATGCTTTCAATTTAAATGCAGGCTAGTGCAATCAAATTAGTAGGATGTACAAGGATGAGGTTTATATTGTAGGTATCATTGAAAATTCCCCAAGTTCTCTAAATCATAATAATGTCATTCACCCCCAAACCCTGAAGCAATTTTAATAATGAACAATTTGGGTGAAATACAAGCAAGAAATAGTTGAGAGCTTCCAATATCTTCATTTTCGTTTCAAGTATATCCTTATCCTCACACTTGTACTACTCATCTGAATATTGTTTTTTATATGGAATAATAGAAATTTTACTTTTATGGTGGTTTCTTCTTCTTTTGATGTGAAGAGTAAGAAAGTTGGAGCCACTAGATGAGGGTCATATTCACTCATATTATTTCTTGCACAAACATGTCTTATATAAGTAACAACATTTTCCGCCACTCTTTACCTTGATTTGACATTTTGAGCCAATTTTGTTATATAATTAGCCATGTTAATCATGATGAGTTTGAAATCTTCTAGAGTGATACACTTCTCTTTGTCATGGAATATTACCACGTATGCATGATCCTTATATAAGAGTTTATTGTGGTGAGAAGATGTCCAGAAATTTGTAGCCATTTCTAGAACTAGGTTCCTGCTACATTAGCAAGAATCCTCACTGATCGGTATGTAGCTTTCCCCACTCAGTCATGACATCGAGAAAATGGTAGCGATCATCTATATAAGACTCACATTGGCATCATGAAGCGAGTGATCCCCAATTTCAAACATAGGTGGTTGGAAGAAATCCCTAGTACATGAATTTTTCAAAAAATCAAATACAAAACTATACACAAATCAAATATAAAAATATCCTTGACAACATTCGATGCCTGGAAATTGAGGATGCTTCCTCTGAAATCTATGAAGATTCTATCACACCAAAAATTATTTTTCCAGTAATCCAATTTCTTTGTATGGGTCTTGAAGGAAGTTGAAGCTTAAGAACGATCATTCATTGGTGTAATTATAAGGGTTCACCTACAACATAGTCAAAAAAAGAAATTTTTTACTTACAAGAATGAAATTTTATTAAAAACTGTAATGTAAACAATTTAAGGAAGAGAATATACTGACCTAATGGTTGTGTGCATGTGAATTGGGGACAATATTGGTCCGTGTTTGGATATATTTATATTTCACGTGAACAATGATCTCCTTCTATGGTCTAACAATACCGATCACATAATATTAAATATAGTCGAAGAAATCATAAAAAACAATATACTAATATGTTGATCATCCCCATTCATGTAATTAGGGTCATTTCACTTGTATATGGAAGAAATTCATCCCCAATATCAATATGACATCAAAAAGAAGATTCATATAAAATAAAATAACAATAGAGTGTATGACTATAAAATAAAACTATAAAAAACATTAACACACATGTTTTTTCTGTTTATTGAATTCTGAAAACAAGGAAACTATCTTCAATAACAATAAACACCAACCAATAATAGCATACAAACACTAATACATCAAGAACCCACACACACAAACACATTTCTCTGGAATAATAGATAGTAGTTACTCACATGAAAAATTGAAACTTACTTGAATGATAATGGACTCATTTATTCTATGGTCTTTTTTCCTCCAAGTAGATGTCTTACCTGACACTACCACAAAACAGGGAAAGGGAAGCACTGCCCTTTATCAGCACTAAACAGAAAGTGCTGATAATGGGGTATGCCTTTATCCGCGCTATATAAAAGCGCTGATAAAAGGGAACATTTATCAGCGCATTTTTTAGGGCTGATAAAGGTAGCTCTTTATCAGCACTAAAAAAGTGCTGATAAATGAATGTTTTATCAGCACTTTTATGTTAGTGCTGATAAAATATACCTTTATCAGTGCTTTTAACGAGCGCTGATAAAGGTTCTATCGGTTTTTATTTAATAACCCTAACAGGCTATCTTCGCTTGCACGCGGTCAAGCTCTCGCAGAAGCTGAACCAGGCCCCTTGCTGTGCGACCTCATCCTCCTCGTCCTCCTCCTTCTCTGCCACCACCGCCGTCTCCACCCCCACTCCCGCTACCACGACTGCCTCTGCCTCTGCCGCCTCCACCCTTGCTGTCGCGACCGTCGCCGCCTCTACCGCCGCCGCCGTCGCCGCCTCCGCCTCTGCCGCTGCTGCCGCCTCAACCTCTGCCACCTCCGCCGCATCCACCCTCGCTACCACGACTGCCGCCGCCTCGTCCTCCTTCTCCTCATGCTCTCAAGGTGGGAGGTGAGAGAAGGGAGGTTCCAGAAACTCTTCTCTAAGAAGTTCAACTATCGTGTACGCATACTCACCTTCAAATTCATGGGTGCAAGTACAAGGCACGTATGAAGATAAACAATTTCTAAAACAATTTGACCAATGTAATTATTTAATGGTACCTTTGTTCTTTGTATCATGTTTTTTTCTAATTTATTTATTTTTATATGTGATAGACATACTAGGTGATATGTTTGTTATTATGGGTTTATCAGGAGTCTGTATGATTTCCTGTTTCCACATTTCATTTTAAATAGCATGTTATAATTATATATTTACTGTACCCTAATGGCTCAAATAGTCAGGCATATTGTAGATGTTTCTAGAATGCTATAGGATTCTTTTTCCCCAATGGTAATACATTTTTAGGATGTTTTCACTGATGAGGTTTAAAATTTACTTCTTAATAAATAGATAAACTTTATTATCTAGTTAGTTTTGGGAGAAAATTCAGTTTCTATCACAATTTATAAAATAACACCAAAAGAGAATTAGTTGTTTGAATTACAATTTGATGATATATAATATAATGGTTTCATATCGCATAGTACTTTACCATGGGGTTTTATAGTTCTCTAAAATAGATGGTTGATTGGTATTTATTATTTTGTTGGACTATTAGAGATTTAACCTGATGAGATCCATGAATATGTATCCTCATCCATGCATTGATAGTCACATTGATCATCTATGAGGTTCTATGATCTTCTCCAAGATAGAGTTGACATTAGGATACCATTAGATGAGTTGGACATCGATGGACCTATCATGGACTGATTTTAGGAGTAGTTATGGCCGGTATTCTCCTGTTACTCATTGGTTTCCTCTTGTTCACATGTCATGTATTTTCTAAGGCATCATTCAGTCTTTGTAAGACTAACTTGGAATAAATTTGATATATGTCATATTAAATCAGGTATCTTATACATACACGATGTTCACCCTACTGGACACACCATGTATATGGATTTCACATGTGTTTAAAGGCATTTGTACCATTATTTGTTTTTATAAAACCCAAACAATTCTACCTGATTAATTAAAACATAATATTAGGCATGTTCTCGAGATCGAACCCATAAAGACGATGAATATGAATAAAGAATGGATGAATGCCAATCGGTTGACAAAAGAGTATGAAGATGGTGTGAAAGAGTTTATCAAGTTTGCAGAAGATCATGGATGTGACCCTTGTCAAATCCTTTGTCCGTGTTTACGCTATTGTTATTCAAGACAAATTAGTCCAGAGGAGTTGGAAGAACACCTGATCTGTCACGGAATAGATCGAAGTTATACATGTTGGAATAAACACGGGGAAAAAACCAATGTAGGTAGTGACTCAGAGAACATGACATTTTATAGATCATCTGATATGATTAGAAGCATGAACAATGAAGACGATCATATGGAGGGTGTGATTACAGATGTGAACGATGATGAAGATCGTATTGAGTAAATGACAAGGACAATTGAAGATAAACTTGGTGATTGCCCAAAATTGTTTGAGAAGTTAAATAGTTATGAAAAAATGTCATTGTATGCTGGTTTCACAAAATATATAGCATTGTCAGCCGTATTGAAGCTGTATAATTTGAAAGTAGGCAACAGGTGGAGTGACGCCAGTTTTACGGAACTACTTGCTCTCCTGAATGACATGCTCCCAGAAGATAATGAACTCCCAAGCTGAACATATGATGCCAAACGAATGCTACCATTGATGGGTATGATCTATGAAAGAATACATGCTTGCCCGAATGACTGTATATTGTTTCACAAGGACCACAAATCACTTAAATAATGCCCAAAGTATGGTGCTTCCTGATTCAAGAAAGATGATTCTAGTCCTACGAACGTTGTATGGTACTTTCCAATCATTCCTAGGTTTAGATGCCTATATGGAAGTGAGAAGACTGCAAGACAATTGACATGGCATGAAGATACAAGAATTATAGATGGGAAACTACGTCACCCTGCAGACTCTCCTCAGTGGAAGAGAATTGATCACGAGTATCCTGAATTTGGGAACGAGCCGAGAAAACTTCGTCTGGCGTTATCTACAGATGGGGTGAATCCTTTTGGTTTTCAAAGCAGCAGTCACAGTACATGGCTGGTTATGTTGGTAAATTATAATTTACCACCATGGTTATGCATGAAACAAAAATACATCATGTTATCTATGCTTATATCAGGAACAAAACAACCTGGTAGTGATATTGATGTTTATTTGGCCCCATTGATCGAGGTTTTGAAAATATTGTGGGATTCGGGTGTTACGATGTATGATGCTTACAAAAATGAACAGTTAACTTTGAAAGCCATGTTGTACGGGATAATAAATGACTTTCCTGCTTATGGAAATTTGTCAGGATATAGCATTAAAGGAACTCAAGGGTGTCCCGTTTGCTAACAAGGTACACAGTCAATTAGGTTGAAACATTCATCAAAAACCGTGTTTCTAGGACATCAAAGATTTCTACCCCAATGAAATAAGTTCGGATCTTGGACGACATCATTCGATGGAAGTTTAGAGGAACGTAAAACACCATCTCCACTAATATGTGATCATTTTTTTTGAGAAAGTGAAAGATTTGGACACAACTTTTGGTAAACCATTTTCGAAAAACCTTACGAAAACTGGTTGGAAAAAGAGATCAGTTTTTTTTGAATTACCATACTGGAATTGTCTGTATGTCAGACGTTTTCTTGATGTTATGCATGCTGAAAAAAATTTATGTGATAGTGTCATCGGCACGTTGCAAAATGCACCCGACAAAACAAAGGATGGAATTAAAGCTAGATTGGACATGGTTGAGATGGGAATACGAGAAGAGTTGGCACCAGTGAGGGTGAAAAATGAACATTTCTTCCTCCTGATACTTACACTCTTTCTAGGAAGGAGAGATATCAGTTTTTCAACTTCTTGAATGACGTAAAGGTACCATAGGGGTATTCATCAAATATCATGAACATCGTGTCAATGGGAGATTTAAAATTAAAGGGTCTGAAATCACATGATTGCCATGTTTTGATGCAAGATCTAATTCCTATAGCTTTACATTGAATTTTTCCCAAGAATGTCTGCCATACATTAACGAAGCTCTGTTTCTTCTTCAAAGCTATATGCATCAAAGTTATAGACCTGGCGAAATTGCCAACTATGGAAAGAGAAATTTCCATCACATTATGTGAATTGGAAATGTTCTTCCCACCGACATTTTTCGATATGATGGTTCATTTGATGGTTCATTTGGTGAGAGAGATTCGACTATGTGGTCCTGTACATTATAGATGGATGTACCCCATTGAACAGTATATGAAGATTTTGAAAGGGTATGTCAAAAACCGAAGTAGGCCAGAGGGTTGTATTGTAGAGCAATATATTGTTGAGGAAGCTGTTGAATTTTGTACCGAATGTTTCTCTGGTGTGGAAATCGTTGGCCTACCGAAATCTCGTCACACTGAGAGGCTTGAGGGTGAAGGAATTTCTAGAAGAGAGGTTGTCACAATCAATATTACAGATCAGGAGTAGGCCCACCTTTACGTTTTGCATTACAGTTTCGACGTTGACCCATATGTTCAAACCCACAAAGATATTCGTAGGAATTTGAATCCCTCTAGGGATGAAAAATGGATATTAGATACACATAATCGACAGTTTATAGGATGGTTTCAAGACCATATTTTTAAGTATTTAGATGAAAATCCAGACTCAATTTCAGAACGACTTCAATGGCTGGCCGGAGGAGCAAGTGTGTATGTATTATCTTACAATGCTTATGCAGTTAACAGTTATACATTCTATACTAATGAACATGATGAAGACAGTACCATGCAGAATAGTGGGGTTACACTTGTGGATGAGGCGATGTATGTTTCCGGTGCTAAGGACAAAAATCCAATTTATGCAAATATGTCATACTTTCGTATCATCAAACAAATTTGGGATTTGGATTATAAGAAATTCAAAGTGCCGATTTTTCAATGCAGGTGGATTGATAACAGGACTGCTGTTAAAATAGATGAATTATGATTTGTAAAAGTTGATTTCAGTAAGGAAGGGGAGAAAGAAGAACCATTTATAATGTCATCACAGGCAGTACAAGTATTTTATGTTCCAGACCCCGCAAACCGAAATTGGTCAATTGTTCTGTTATCGACCAAAACAACTGAAGGGTCAGATGAAAGTTCAACAAAGGTTGAACCTTTTATAGGGACTTCACAATCATTTCACAGCGGTCCAAATGTAGACAGCGTTTTTTATGTCAGAGGAGACCACAATGAAGGAATTTACATAGTCGATAGAGGAGTCAAATCACTTCAGCCTTTAAAGAAAAAAAAGAGAGTACAATAATCAGGTTATTTTTTTATTGTAACATACATTGTGTTACGTTAGGTTATTATCTGTTCACTCCCATTTTTATGTAATCTAAATTAAATATTAAACCACTTCTACAGATAATGACTTCTGTACCTACTGATGCGCCCAATCCCTAGTCACAAAAGGTCTCTCAACTAGTAACTGGTGGTCCCACTGCAGAGAAACAACGAGTTTCTCAACCAAATGCTGGTGGTCCCAGTGTATAGAAACAACAGGTTTCTCAACCAGTTGTTATTGGTCCCAGTGTTGAGGTAAAAAATGTTTCTCAACCTGTTGCTACTGGTCCCATTGCCGATGATAGCGCTCCTGGGGATGATATTGATGCTACTTCTGAGGAAATGGTAGGAAATGAAACCCTGAAAGCACAAAAAAAACAAGAGCATTGTAGTTTGACAGTGTTGGCCAAAATCCTTAAGGCAAAAGCAATAGTCATCAAATTTGAGGTGGGATGGAATAAGCGAGGCTAACATGTTAACCCCAACAAATCCATCTTTAGTAGCTACATTGGAATCATCACTCGGAAACGCGTTCCGATTGATGTACAGTCGTGGCACCATGTTGTCATCGGGCTGAAGACACTAATGTTGGAAGAGATTACGGTAACATTATGATATCATTTTTTTAATTTATTAAAATAAAATAAAATAACAAAACATTGACTTACTCTTCACCATCCATTGTAGAGTGCATTTATAGTAGATGTCTCACACAAGGAATATGTATTAAGATTTGCAGGAAGGATTCATAGAGGTTTCTACACAATTTTAACAAAATATCATCTTAAAGATGTAGAAGGGAAAATCAAGCTGCACCCACCTCCTCTTTATGCACACTTGATATCCCAAGGAGCATGGGATGCGTTTAGAAACCGTCATGGGGAGCATAATTTTTAGGTACATTGTGTGGGGTAATACATTGTTTGATGTTTTCTTGTATTCATCACTCTGATTGACAGTTTTTTATTTATGAAATAGATATTGAGTGCTGAAAATAAAAAACACACAACAGAACCAGCGTACCCTTACCGTAAAGCAAGGATGGGGTACACTGAACTTGAGAAAAAATTGGTACGTCTTTTAAATCTACCCTACTACAAGTATGTGACATAAAACAACACCATAACCATGTTTCTCTATTTATATACAGATTGATGAATCGAAATAGAAAGCCATATCCATCCCACACCATGTGCTATGGAAGGAGGATCGTGTAAATAAAGAGGGGACATTGATAGATGAAAACACACAAAAAGTGTGGGAAACATGTGTAAGTATGACATAATATAAATTTTAGTTGCTTTAAATTTCTATTACATTCCAATAACTAATTATTTTTCTATATTTTCTATCTGAAATAGTCACAAGAATCAACAACAACCGCACCAGATGCAGATATACTTTCAGCAGCCTTGAAGCAGTCGGAAAAGTATGGCCGCGTCTGAGGTGCGGGTTTTGGGGTGACACCCCAAACATATTTTCAAAAAAAAAAACAACTAGAGGATCAAAATGAAAAAATGGGAAATCTTCAAGAAAAATTATCTATTTTTCAAGAATAATTAAAATACCAGAGAGAGATGATAGAAAAATTGATGGGGGAGAGGCAAAGAGAAGAAACAACTCAACAACAACCCGTGTGTGACGATCTCGCCCCACCCCCACCAGCTTTGAGGTGATCCATTCCCCTAAAAAACCTGACTTAGATGAGGTAATCAATATTTTAATAATTGTTTCTGTGAAATGTGATTTACATAGACACTGATACCTTTCCTGTAATAATATTCCATAGGGTGAAAATGACTGTGATTTATATTTATCAACTCCCACCTATCGCCTTGTAACGAGGGCTACGATGTTCAATAAGAAAAACGACATGCTACACAACAGACAGCTTCCAAAAGATCATCTTAGAGTGTCAATTAACGTAGCTAATCAGCCGAGTTCCAAGCTACCTATTCCAAATGACGATGACTACATTAATATGATTGAACAAGCTATTGGAACATTCATCGCATGGCCGACAGTTCTTGTAAAAAAACATGTCGACAAAAAGGTATTCGTTTCTTATTTATTTTTCAAGCTGGACCTTTAACATTTAATGAAAAAAGGTCTGAACCAATGACTATTATTACAGAATGAAAAAGACTATGGGGTGAAACAAAATATCAGCTCAAAACTATCTCAAGGATCAACCAACCGATTGAAACGGTCTACTGAGATCACCTTCACCCCACCCATTCTATATCCACAGTTAATATCATTGCAGGCTCATGTGGATACAAAGTTGAAAGATGACAGTACTCACATAGTTGCTTTCGAAAAAGATATGTATGGAGAGAAGATATCAGATTTCATTAGTGCTGAAAATGTAAATGAACTCCTAAAGTATGAATGGCTAGGTGCCTTAGTTGTAAATGTATACATGAGGTATGTTTTCATGATTTTATTTTACAAAAGCTGATATACTCTGATAATTTTGACTAAATACATTTTATATTTGTCTAAGACGTAAATATGAAAAACAATTGAAGGTATTTCCCCATGAACAAAAATTTGGACTCGTTAGTCCTCACACCACATCTTCAAAAGATGAAATAGATTCTGTTAAAGAGGCTGAAATAATGTCATCCCTGCTCAAATCGTTTACAAATAAAATTACGGATGACATACTCTTTTTAATACCAACGATGCAGGGGTAAAAATCTACAATTTAATTATATCAACTATATTTTCTTTTCTTTCTTCACTTATTACTTTTTGTATTTTTAGGGAGCATTGGATGATGATTTCAGTCAATTTGGATACTCCAAAGATTTATTTTCTGGATTCAACGCATGGATATCCAACAAACCGACCACGCATGATGGCGTTTGTTAATTTGTAATACACTAGATCCAACATTTTAAAACTAAACATCTAGTTATATAATTTATTTTATCTTTTAATGAGGATTCAGTTATGATAGGGCGGTGCATAAATATTGTCTAATTCATGGAATGAATCCAGGGCATATGGATAAGCACGCCTACAAGATCTACAACTGGAAAAGTATTCGGGTATATATAATAACATTTCACTATCCAAACACATATCAAAACGAATTACTTATTGTTGTCGATGTTTCTGTAGTGTCCAAAACAAACAAACGGAAAGGACTATGGTTACTATGTTTGTAAATTTATGAAAGAGATCGTATTTCATCAACAAACTAGCATCCCTGATGAGGTATTTTCGAAAATAATTATGAGTTCATTTAAAATATTTATTAATCCTTTGCGTATTTATATTTTTTCAGTACTACCATGACTGTCGCAAAAACTCATAATCAGAAGATGATATACATGTGTTTAGAAACGAATGGGAAACATACCTGATGGAATATTGTACAAAAATAGGATGAAGGTGAATTACTACCACTTATGTTATCTATATATGATCATTGATTATCCTCCAACCTTCTTTGGTGAATTGAGAATGCTCCGATGTATTGAAATCTTAATTTATTACTCAATGTTTTCTATCCACAGATTCATATTATTGATCTTTGAACAAATCAATATTGAAGTAAGGCATGATGGTGTGCAGTGCGTATGGGGTGAATGACAAAACCACCAAGGATCAACAAAATCCATTTTCTGTATCTCGTTTGTTTGAACTTTTATTTGAGAACATGTGTTGTTTTTGGACTTGCACAATTATTTCTAGGTAGATGCATGAGATAATCAATATCATTGAGGGATTTTTTGGAACCAAAATATGTGTCCTAGGATAATTCAAGTAAGGGAAAGGCTGGTTGAGATGAAATCCAAGCTCAAACGACCAGTACATCATCAAAAGAATCAACCCTGTGATGCACCATCATGTAGAATCTGGTCCTCATGATGTTTTGAGGTGTTTATGGAAGGTATGGGGAGTTTGATAAGCCCCATGGCCACCATAAATAATGTTTACAGATAGCTCCACATGTTTTTGTGCCTCGTTCCTCTTTACAAGGATAACTCCATTCACATGGTCCATCTTAGCACATATGTCCCATTCAGCCCATTGCTACTCTTGGAAGAACCTGAGAATTTGACAATTCATAAGCCCCACAAGACCCATACTCATCCAACCAAGAGTATTCCTAGTGTGAAGGGAAGATAACCATGGGTAATACCCACAACATAACTCTTTTAAATATATGGGTTTTGATCCTTGTATTCTAAATAGGGTATGTAGGAAGCCTCCATGAGGTTAAATCCCAACCAATAGTAAACCATGGTGACCCCCTCACTAGGGTACACCTTCCCTTATTTTCCCTCTTGTATTTCCCTTAGTGGCATCTGAATAATTTTTCAAAATGATAAACCTTACATTTATGGGATGCACCACACTTGAGTCAGACCTCATTGGGCGTTTTGATCCATCTATCAGGTAAACATTCCAGGTGCTCCCTCCTTGAGATGTACCTACCTAATCCACCTTTATAAGTGTTTTGATCCACCCAGGTCTTACATCTCTGTAAGACATTAAATCATGACCCTCTATCCTTGTGGGATGTTAAAATCATGTAATACCACAAGTTAAACATGGGTTTCCATTAATATATTAAATATTAATGTTTAATCAGTCCTTATTAAGGTATTGTGGAGGTGTGGTTTTATGTTTTCCAGCAAATTTCAGAAGATTCCACACATTATGTAGGTGATTCCATGCTTTTAAATTATATGATGATTTTATTATCCTGTATTTGCTTGCTAAGTGTACTATATGAAATGTTTGTGTGGTTAAAAATGTGTTATCAAAGGAATTTGGGGTGTGTATAGACTTGAAAGTTATTTTTAAAATGAATGTTGTTGTATTTCTTGTGGATTTTCATGGTTAAGTCCTTTAAATGTGTTTGAAGAAATGAGAAAGTTTTGTGATCGGTGTTTTCAAATGGATTTAATGTGTTCGTGAATTTTAAAGAGGGTTTTCTTATGAGATGTAGAGATTCTATATATATGTATTTACATTGAATGAAAGTACATGAGAATGTGTTGATATATATGATGTGTATAATGTAAATTGAGCACAATTTCCATACAAGGTATTTTCTTTATGATGTGTAGGGGACCGGGTGAGAGGGATGGGGTGGTTTTCTGGGGGAGGAGGAAGGGGGCAAAGTGGTAGGGGGAAGGGGTAGGGGTGTGATGGGTTCTTTTGAAATATATATGGGGTGGGTAGGGGGTGTGAAATGGGCAGGGGGAAGTGCAGTGGGAAGGGTTGTGTTGGGGAAGGGGGCAGGGGGTGTTCAGGGGGAAGGGAGTGTGCAGGGGTAGGGGTTGTGCTTGGGGGTGGGCAGTGTGTAGGGGGTGTGATGGGGAAGGGGGCATGGGTGCTTCTTTTTTATGGAATGGGGGGACATAATATTTGTTTTATGTTTTGTGCCTCACTAGTATAATTGGTTATTTTATGTTTTGTGCCTCACTAGTATAATTCCATTTAGCAACCCCATTCTTTATTTCATTATTGTATTACTAACATAATATTTGTTTTATTATGTAGGTTAAATCGTTTTCCTCAGTTCAAATGCTATGTTCGGAAACCGCCGCCATGGACGACAATTTTTTAGAGAGGATGGATGTAAAAAGGATGGAACATCATTGTTTTTTAACTGTTTGTTGGATAAATTTAATTGTAACCAAATCAAACATTGTTTTAAATGTATATACAAGTGTGTTGTTTTGTATTCATGATTTCAAGAAAATGTATGTATCATTTTTTGTTCTTCTGTGCTTTGTGTGTGGGTGTTGTGTGTTGTGTGCAGGTTTTGTTTGGACTGTGCAGGTGCTGTAATGTGTGCAGGTGCTGGGCAGGTTCTGGATTTGGATAGGATCTTTGACTTTTATCAGCGCTAGTTCAGCGCTGATAAATATATAATATATCATTGTTATTTTGAGCGCTGATAAAGGTAGTTTTTATCAGTGCTCACAATAGCGTTGATATATTATATATTTATCAGCGCTGAAAATAGCGCTGATAAATTCTACCTTTATCAGCGCTATTTTTATTACTAATAAAGGGGACCCCCCTTTATCTTTTCCGAGATTAACAACAATTTTTTAGCACTGTTAAAGGCAGTTTTTAGCGCTATTATAAGCCATATTTGTAGTAGTGTGAAATGAAATATTTTAACTGTCCAAAAATCATTATAGGTGTACATGAAGACATTGAAGTATGATGATTTCTGCAATTGAAGGATTTTATTGAATTAATTATTACTATATACACACTACTGGAGGAAAATAGTATAACATGTATATATGCATTATTTGTTTATATACAGTTTCAATGCTAAAGTGGCATAAGAGATATTTAAAATTTGTATAGTAGTGTGAACAATTGTCTGTAATTTGAATTCACAAATGAATACTTTATGCATATAATTGTTATTAGTTTGAGACATTATATTCATATTATATGTGTTTTTTTGCATATAGTGGATATTACTTTACACTTAAAAAAGAAACAATACACACTGTAATTGAAAACAAAATAATTCTGGGACATTCATGAGAGGTGTGGGAGTATGCAATTACAAACTATATATATTTTATTGTATGTGATCATTTATATATAATTTCAAAGAATAGATGAAGACTAAATGAATACAGATTTATATATTACAAAACTTATGTATATACCATATCTGTACTATTTTCAAAATGAATCATTTAGTTTTCTAGTTTATAGTGGTTTTCCTAACTTTTATTTTTTGCATACTGTACGTATAAAGGGGTATGCATGCTGGTGTTATTTAAAAACTTCCATGGTATACATTCAATATGAAAATATCTTTTTCTAATAAATTTTAATTTTTATTAATATAATTAAAGACATTAATATGGTATCTAAAACATTTTACTTAAATTTTTTATGGAAATTATAAATGTAATTTGCCTTGTTTTTTTAAACACTATATATATACTGTTTAACAAAGATTATATAAAGTGATTTAATGTAGTGAATTTTTTTTCAAAAAATCTGTGACATGATTTGGTCACCCAATTCATGCCCCAACAAAATTTATTATAGAAAATAAAGGTTATAATAAATTCACGAGGAGTAACAAGCTTACACCATCATGTAATTGAGGGAGATACATGTTAAAGAGACAATAAAGCACATAAAAAATATTAAATTGCATCATAAATTCCCGAAAAAACATTACATATTCCTAGAAATCACCTCATCTTGAAAAGGAAATGAACTCCAAAAGAAAACAAGCACCCCAAGAGAAAAAATCTGCAGTTTCCAAGAGACACATTAATAATGGTGCCCTATTTGTCTTGAACATCCCATTCTAGATATGTGCTTTTTGTGGTCTATAATTAACAAAAAACCAAGAGAAAATGACTTACTTAAAGCCTATATATACCTTTCACAATACTTTTTGACTATTATAAACCATAAAACCATAAAACGGATAAAGTGTTGTACATCAATCTATAAAAAACCTGAAAAAACATAAAATCAAACATCTTCTGATCAATGTGAAAGAAACATTGAACTCCAGTGAATGTAAAATAACCAAGGAAACTAATAAAGGGTTGAAAGGTAATCACTGCCCAAATCTTGTAAGTCCTGACATCTCTCTATCAATAGAAACATCACAAAGAGAGAAACTTGCATGCCATTATCAGAATTTTTACAAAATAGTCACACAGTGGAATCCCAAGAAGTATTTTTAGTATGTTTTAAATTAGAAACTAAGTCTAATAGTGTTCACGTAAAGAGATTTATAAAATAATGTTTTCAGCTTGATTACTTGCTTAACACAAGGGTCACCTATGACACTGAACGTGAGGGTGGTCTGAGATATAGAATTCGATAATCGGTGTCACTGAATGCTAGATCACCGAACGTTGTTTCTAGGTGATTATCCAGCTTCTAAAAGTCTTCTCAGTATGAACGCCAATACATTGCTGATGAACTCCAAAATAGATGAGATAAATCACCCATGATCGAAACTGAAGCCACTAGACATCAACAACTTAAGATATCCACATTATTAATCGAAGCATCCATCTTAGTGATGAAAAAGTCCACACCATCATTGAATAATCCCAACATCATATGGGAAGAATTTAGATCTACAACTGATTGCCTTCTAGCCGATATCCTCTCTAGTGACCAGAACTATCATCGAGTCATCCATCAACTGAGGCCCACATCAAAGATCATAATGATCCCTTTAAATTAAAGTCTCTCTCGTGCATGAGGAATCTTCAATCAGGAGCTCGTGAGAAGGGAAATCTCATGGACGATGTAGAATATGCCAGCGGAGAGACCCTTAATTGGGAGTGAGAAGAAGTAAGAAATTGAATGTTGTGTTTTTTATTTAATAAATTTTTATAATTTATTTTCTGAAATTATTTTGATTACATTTACTTATGTTTAAAAAATTTAAAAATAAAAATTAAATTATCTTTTATATAGGTACTATAAAAAATATATGAAAATATATCAAATATCATAATGATTTGATTTGTTTTTAAAATATTAATATATTTATAAAATGAACAGAAATAAAAAAATATAAACACTATTGATATTTAGAAAAAGTAAAAAAACTAAAATAAATTAATGAGATATTTTTAATAAGACCAAAAAATGGATATTGACTTTGTATATAAAAATAAAAATAAATAAAAATTTGGTTAATAATTATTGGTAATCGATAAAATAATTTTTATTATTGAATGGTTTTTTTTAATAATTTTTATTAGGGTTAAATATATTATTCTAATTATTATTATTACTAAAACATTTAGGTGGTGGTAAAAAACTGTTGGTATTTGTATGATAAAGTGATAGATTTAACTATTGGTAAAATATATGTTGGTATTGAACTATCAATGAAAACAGATATATATGTCTGAAAAAACATGTGTCGGTACTTAAAATTAATACCAATGAAACTTAATATGTGTTGGAATTACTCATTTTTTAACAACATATATATTATCTGTCAGTAAATTTCAATTAGTATAAGTCATTTTTTTGCAGTGGAGGGTAGATATTATATAATATTTTTATAAGAATAATGATTTCATAAATATCATATATAGTCATTAGTTACACAATTATAACTTTTTATGTAAATTGGTGATGAAAAAAATTACACATCTACATGGAGATGATAATCCATATGTTGGCAAGAGTGATGTTTTTTTATTTTAGTAGAATGGAAAATTGAGTAAATATGGTTATACAATAATAATAACAATATATAAGTTTATTAATAAGACTAGAGATATTATTCTTGGTCGGGTAGCATATATTTAGAGGAAGTGTGAGAAGAAATAAACTTGAAGGAGTTGTTAAAGACTATAACCTCTTCATCAATAGATTTCCATTAGATCCCTTGATAGAGACCCTTTAACCGGTCATTCAAGAATACCATAACATATATTTAATGGGTATATAATTTTATAGTAGAAATGTCCCAGTTTTGGTCAATATATTTTTCTCAATGTATTGTAAATAAAAGAGGCAAGGGAAGTCCCCTAATATATGAGTTGGGAATTCATGAAATTTCATAAATAATTAAATAAATTTCAATTATTTTTCATGTACAAAACGATCCAAATTGATATAATTAGAATATAAAATGAAAACATTTCTAAACACTATCATCGTATAAAATTTGGACATGCTTTGGTTAATTTTAACCCATATCATTTCATTTTAATGCGTCGTTAACCCTTTTGATAATTACCATGATATTAATGTTCTTTACACTTTTAAAGTTAGTAATGTTATTAAAAATTTAAAAAACCCCATAAATAATCCATGGTTGATTTTTTGAACGATATTTCATTAAAGTGGATGAAAATTTTTTTTAATAAAATTTTAACCATTTATTAAAATATTATTTATTATAGAATATCATTAATGTCATTCTTGGAAATATTCATTTATTTTTCTTTGAAGATAACATGAAAGAAAATTAATTAGAATATAAATATTTGAAATGTCTATAATATGTTATGTTTATCTATAAAATCTATATTAAACAATAATTAATTCAATTATTTTACTTTTAATATTTTTAAATGATTTATTTTATTTTTCTATTAATTAAATAAATATTTTATCACTGTTGCATAAGAATTAAATCTAATTCTTCAATGAATAAAAATTAAAAATAAATTACCATGATAAAAAATAATTAATAATTAACATAATAATTTAAAAAATAAAAAATATTTTGTTTTTTCTTATCATAAAATATTATAAATATTAAGATAAAAAGAATAATATTTATGATCTTTTTGTTTACTTTAATACTATAAACGTAAAAATCACAACTAAATTGAAAAATGGTTACATTTTTAATTTTTGTGTGATTATTAATGAGATAGATTTATACAATGAATTAAATTCTTTGGATGGATATATTTTTAATTCTTTTTCAGATTAATTTTAAACATAATTACCCAATTTACCCTTATCGAGGTAATAAATAATTACTAAGTATACTATTCATAATGAAAAATAATAAAAATGAACTATTTTCCATCTTGATCATCTTGATAAAAAATTTGGAATTCATTATCCAGGATTCAATATATTTAATTATAATTAATCAATTTTAATATATATGCCTAAAACATAACGAAAAATATGTTTCAGAATTATATGTTTTTAAACTAAAAGATAACTAATATCAAAATCATGAATATTACCAATTAAAATGGAATTAATTTGAGTATTTTAAATAAAATTAATCATGTGTTAATTTTATAATAAGTAAAAAATAGAATTTAACTTTTAATTTATTTTACTTAACAATAAAAAATTAGAGTATTTTAAAAATCAAAAATTTACACTATTCATTAAAATCAATGTTTTTAGAAAAATCCAAAAATTTATCCTTATGTTAATTATTATTTTACTATTTCAATAAATTATTTTTATTTTATAAAAAAAATTAATAGATATTAATTATAATTGAAACACCCAAAATATAATAAAACCCATTTTTGAAGAATCATTTTTTTCAATATAAAATTATTTTACGAAAAATTGAGTGCTTATTTATTATTAAGAAATAAAATATATAAAACTCATATACATATTTTTCACAATTTGGTTAACCATATTCATTCCAATCAATCTAATGACTAGGAAATAACTGTTATATTAAATAATTATAGTTTAATTGTATCTCTTGATTTACTTAATGCTCAGCATTGCGTGTTAAGAAATATATTGAGGATACTATTCTAAATTTTTGGGGTGCTACATTTTACCCCACATAAATAAATTTCACCCTTGAAATTTCATCTCCCTCATCAAACGTATGACATTTTTTGAAAACCCACAACGTATATAAGAATAATAAAACTACTTTTGAAATGGGAAATTGAGAAATATAGAGGCTAATTGAAATACCACATATTTATCTTCCCAAATAAAGATCATATTGGTGGGATGATATAATATAGATATGGAGGATAAAAATAACTTCTAAAGAGAAATAGAGTGTGATATATAATATGGTCATGGGAAAGATAATGACCAAAAAACCATAAATCTATGATGGGTGAAAATAAATTATATTCATCTGACATGTTGGTTAAAGTATATCATTTCTATTTAAATAACCATTTCTTAATGTTTAGGGATAATTTCACTATCAAAAGTGAGTATGAAAATATAATAAATTAATTGTTATCCATTTTATATGTACAATTTCATCCTTTGGTTCTACTTCAACTAATTTATTCATAATCCCTTACTCTATAAAATAAAGATGAATTTTTTATGTCTGATACTCAAAAATTAAATTTTAACAGATCATAAAATCCACAAATGAATGAAAATTCATTCTTTATTTCTCTAAAATTTTTAAAAAATACTATATGGGTGAAAAAGTTATCTTATATCGATAAATATAACACATTGATATCTAAAACCACTACAATAACAACAAAAGTTCATCTTAATACATTATATTAATAGTTAAACATAATACTCCACCAAAATATGTCTAACCAAATTCAAAATTCAAAAATATGAAAGATTTTATCATTTATATTATTAATATTAACCTAATTATTATCTTTAAATAATAATAATCACTTATAAGGTCATATAATAAAAAATTAAATACCACAATCATACACTCCATAAAATATGACAATTGTTTCCATAAATATCCTAAACTATAATAATTCCACAATTAATTCATATATTATTTCATATATTAACTCAATATTTATTCCTAAAATTTTATTTACCTTAATCGTAATATATTCCCAAGATAGTGTACTTAACATTAATCACTTAGTCACCAAATCACTTTTCAATGCCACAGTATATGATACATTCCAAAAATGTGCATACTATTTAATCCTAATCAACCATAATCACCTCAACCTCAGTGATCATATTAACCATAATAGTTATCTATAAATTTAAACTTATGTCCAAAAAATACAAATTAATGATTCGTTAAGTAACCATTTCACTAAAACATATACTAAACCAAAGTGTTCTATTCCCATAGATTTTTCCCAAAATATACTAAATCACGTAAAAATATTTTCACATAAAACCTAAACATGGGTATTTCTGAATTTAAAATTATGACCAACCTTAGGATTATCAACCCAATACACATTATCTTTATCCCTTATAAGTATGGCATAAAATATTTTTCCATAGGGTCTATTATCTCATTCATCAAAATGGTCCATAAATAAAATGTAAACTAACCCAAGTATTTCCCCTAAAATTGCCAGAACATGTGCATAGTAAGGGAACATTCACCATTAACATGGATGATAGTAAAGATATATTTAATCAACGTTTTCTGGAGTTATTACCCCAAGGTGCATCTATGATAAGACCATGGATGCATATAGAATACATACTGGGAATTATTTCTAGGAAACAAATATCCACTTTTCCAAAAACATTTATTATATTATACTATGACTAGACATATACTCAAAGACAGTCATAAGGGTTAATTCTCTAATCATTGTTTTCCTAAATCTATCTTCCACAATTTCCACTAAAATTTCATTGAGGTCAAATATAGAGACCCAAACTCCAGTAATCTAGAGATAGTGTGTACTTTATTAAATTTTAATTAGATACATGATATCTCATCCAAAAGACTGGTCATTTTAGTAGTATTGAATAACTTGATATATACATGATTCCAATTTTTACATTGGTAAAAAATAAAACAAAGTGAACGTAATTATTCTTCATCCTTGAACTCATTCAATGATTTTTTCGTTATATACAAGTTAATGGAAAATAAATAATGGGTGAGATTATATTCTTAGTAAGGGTCATGTAAAATGAAATATATCATGAGTGAATAAGACATAGTCAATATAGATTAGAAAATAACTGAAAACATAGGCAATTTAATAGGTATCTTGAGCAAAAAATGAAACCATGAATAATATCAATGCAGTAATCTATTGGATAACAATAAAATAATTCTCAATGAAGTAAATGATTAATATTAGATTACACATTTTCAAAAATCCTGATATCATTAACATCAAATACTTGTCCAAAAAATGTTTTATTGATAGGTAGGTATAAACCAAAACATATTTATTTTGGCCAAATATTTTTTTTTGTGTGACATGTTGATGTATCAAGGGGTTATATATAACTGAGCCTCGTTCGTCACTACATATCCTATGAATACATCATATTTTTAATGATAAATTTAATAAATAAACAATATTATTTATCAATAAATATCCATATTGAGTAATGAATATGGAATATTAATATTTCACTATTTAATCGAATAAATATAAATTAAAAATCCATATATGGAAAGGGTATATGGTTTAGACAAAAAGAATATCCATGATATGTTTAATATCAATATTTAATAGAAATATAATATAAAATAATACATTATCTCTATAAATTGAATGTTGCAATGGAAATATAATAAACACAAAAATTTTTATGAGAAATAATATGACCATCAATTCAACATGAATATAAGTTTTCTGATAAAATCATTTATTTTGGAGAATAAAATAAAATACAAGAGAAACATTAAAATAATTTTCCCATAATTTTTTTATTTTAAAAACCATTGAAAACTTATTGAATAATCAATATAGTTGAAAATGTGCTTGGGAGTGGGGAAATTGTTAATTTTGTATTTGTTAAAAATAAATATTCCTTTTGAATTTTTTTAAAAAATTGAAAATGAACCTTTTATAAAAAAATTAGAAATATTATTTTTTAATAATTTTAAAAATTCATGAATGACATAAAATTTCTTTTATAATTATTTTGAGTAACTAAAAATAACTTTTGTAAAACCTTTTAAAAAAATATATATATAGAAGAGAAATATAATCTGTCAAATGGTAAATAAGTTTGAATTTTGCTTTAAATCTTCCTTTACTTGATTCATATTTTTAATAGAGGGAATTTTGGATGGAAAATTTTAAAATCATTAAATATACAATGGATGAAAAATATAAGTAGTTTATGAAGGTATTATATAATATTCTTTCAATGAAAATAAGAGCAATCCTAAAAAATGAGATTGCAAAATAAACTCTTACATATTTGGTAACATTGAACCGGTTACCCGATAAAAGAATAATATTGAATTGATTATTTACTAATAATGAGTAAATTTATATCCTTTTCAAATACATAAAATATAAATTATATATACTATATAAGAAATAGGTGAATAATACCAAATATGTCTCAATGGAGTGGAAATTGTGATGAAAACCCATAAAAAGATCATATCATTGAAATAAAAATTAATCAATGAAGATATTATGTTTAAAAAATGAAAATACCAACAAAATAATTTTATATACCACATAAAAAAATTAAATTTAATTTCCCACATAATTTTGACATAACAGAATTAATGAATAAGTGATATTACTCAATAAAATGAAATTGGATTAAGAAACTCCTTACCTCATGTTCAGGTTTCCATGTAAGTGATTTTGACCTCTGGTGTAATAATTTCATATTTATTATACATACATTATAAAACCATATAAATATATATTTTTTCATATATGACCTATTTATAACATTGTATCTTGAATTTTGTTAAAAATATTATATTATTATCATTATTTTGGATGTTAAATACTTTACTATTAATTTATGTTTTGATTTGATAATTTCTTTCCTTGAGACTTTATCATGGTTACATCATTCACATAATTATATTCAGTATATAAATATCATAAATATTCAATATATATATATATAGATTCATCCCTAAAATATAGATATAAAAAAGGAATTACACTATTCATTGAGAAGGTAAGCCATATGTATGCATGGACACTATTTTCATTTTTAGAAGGATGGAATGAAAGAAAGATAAATAATAATTCAAAATTACAAGATCATTATTATATCATATATATATATATATTATTCATTAAATAAATCCTTACTACCATCCTTGTAAACAAGAATTAAAAAAAAGGGTCACATCACTTCGTGGAGGAGGTATTCCACACGTTGGAACAAGCAACATTATCATTTTCCAATGGATTAGATGGTATATATGATATTATAATTTTATAATAATAGTTACAACATAAATATATTTTATATTCATTATTTATATATTTATAACAATCCAACTAAATTGGTGATGAAAATAAATTACACCTCTAGGTGGATACGATAAGTCATATGTACACACAAGCATTGTTTTATCTCTTCATAGGACGGGGAAGAGAAATAATATGGTTGTACCATAATCATAATATAACCTCATTATATTTATTAGACTATATTTTATTATTTTTATGGGTATAAAATATTTATATGAAGTAGAAGAAGAAATAAATTTTTATGATTTGATAAAGATTATTACCTCTTCTTCGGTAGATTGCTTTTTGATAACTTCTTAAGAACACTTAGAATCCAATTTTTAAAAGAAGATAATGAATAACTCATTGATATGGAATTTTAAAATGATGTTTTTCATGGGTTAGCTATTTTAGGTTTGGAAAATTTATTTATTGAAATGGGTGAAGGGGTTTCCTTTTATAAGTGATGTGAGTGTCATTCATGGAATTTCATAAATTACTAAATTTATATTTTATTTAATTTTAAAGTTGATCATAAGAGATAATATTATAATATAATATGACTAAAATAATAAATTTTATCATTGAATAAAACATTGGCAAGTTTTAGTTAGTTTTTTACTAAAATCCTTTAGGTTCAACCCCATTAACCCTTTTACCAACTACCCCAATATTAAAGTTTTCTTCACTTTAAGGGTAAAAAATGTTACCATAATTAAAAAATTATCAATAAATGGACCATGTATTTTATTTATAACCAAATTCCGTTCAGTTATCCAAATATAATTTTTTATCAATATTAAATCACATAATTATATTTTATTTAGTACAATATATAATTAATGTCATTTTTGTAACCACTCAATTAATTGGACTTTAAATACAAAAATAAAGACATGAAATTAGTATTTAATCCTTTAACATATACTCAATATGTTATATTAATATAATATTTTTAGAACACAGATATTAATTCTATTCGTGTTACTTTTAATATTGATAAAATAATTTATTTTAATTTTATATTTATTAAATAAACATTGTCTCAACGTTGCATAAGAATTTAATATAGTTATTCAATAAATGAAAATTCAAAAAAAAAACATGATAAAAATAATAATTAATATTTATTATAAACATTAATTACCAAACATGTTTTTTCCCTGTCAATAAAAACTATATACATTAAAAATAAAAGAGTGACATTTTTTACATTATCATTTACTCAAATATTATAAAGGTCAAAATCAAATATAAATGGAAAAAGAACATATTTTAAAAGTGTGGGTGATTATGGAATAATTAAACTCATAAGATTAAATATTTTAATGTTTTGGAAATAATTTTATTTCCTTAATAAATTTTTTTTACATTAATTACCTAATTTACCACTATTGTGGGAAAAAATATTTACTATGCTTACTATTAATAATGAACAAAAATAAAACATGCCTTTTTACAGAGTATTATAGCCTTTATTAAAAATATGGAATCAAATATTGAATATTAAATCTCTATAATGAAAATAAATCAATTCTATTAATAATGAGTAAAATGAAATGAATAATAGTTTTTAAAAAATTATTATTAAGCATAAAAATTAACTTATATAAAAATCAAGAAAATTGTTGATTCAAATGAAATTAATTATATTATTTTAAATAAAATGAATCATATTTCACATTAGTACCAAATCCACAATAGAATGGTATTTTTAAAATATCTTGGTTTAATGAATATAAATGAGAGAATTTGAAAATTCCGTATTTTTTACTATTCAATAAAAAAATCAATGAATTTTGAAAATTCCAAAATTTCACCCAAATTTAATTTTAATACGATAATTTCCCAAATTATATCACTTTTATAAAATAATATTAATAAATTTTGTAGAAAATAGTTATAGTTTCCACCCATAACATGTAAAAAGAACAATTTTTTAAGAGAACATATTTTTATGTATAAAATAATTTTTTTTAAAATTTATAACTTATTTATTATTAATAAATACTTTATATAAGACCTTTATACATATTTTTTATAGTGTGGTTAACCCTACTAATTGTCTCCAATCCAATGGCTTGGTGATTAATATTTAATTAAATAATCAGATTTTAATCGTATAACACAGTTCACTTCATGTCAGTATTGCGTATTAAGAAAGCTATCAATCATAGTATTATAATTTTTTGGGTTTTTATAGTAATCCAAGATAAAATATATAATGATGAATAGGTGTTTGGAAATATCATGAGTGATTTATCTTTCTTATATATATATATGTATAAATTTTGGCCCCATTGTATATATGGTAAGAGGTGATGCATATTTTTTATATCTCTTAGAGAATAGTTTATCATAATTTAGATCAAATTTATCGTAGTATTTAGTGAAATCATTTGAGATTATATATTAAAAGATATATTTATAGTTTTTTATTACTATTCCTTACTTATTGATGTCTAATAATTATATATCTATGATTATGATTCCACGTTTCACTGATCATGGTGAATTTGTTATTGAGTATTATAACATTATCCAAGAAGTGGGATGTGGTTTGTGTGATACCTAATTTATTTATTTATTTCTCATTTTTACTTCTTTTAGTGATAAATAACATTAATTAATTATGTAATATATATGTATAATTTATATTGATAATTCATTAGGCACCTACTATTACAGTGTACAATCGAGAAGCAAGATTATCATTTTCATTTAAGAAGGGGTTTTGGATAGATTTGGGTACATTAGTGAATTTGAGTATAGTGTGTCAAATAAAGGCCTAAAGGTTTTCTAAGTGAACTATCTATATTATATATGATATATATTTTGTGTGGGTATTATTCATTTTCATAGTATATCGGAGGATCCAATGGATTTAGTTTTGTTGATTCATTAAAAAATATTCAAAAAAGATATAGATTGAATCATGCAAGCCATTGAATAGGAAAGTGTGTCCATCACCCTTATGCCAATGGAATGTTTGGGATTCATTATAATTACCCATAATTTTATCAATGGATATCCCATTCTTACAATTATGTCATATAGTATAAATCAAAAACATCACATAGATAAAAAAACAAAATTTTTTTCTCATAAATGAATAATTATACATTAGTCAGAAAATAAACCAATAAGAATTAAAAATACTATAATAGGGAAATAAAAATAAAATAAGATAATAATTTGGATTTGGTCAATCCACTAGAATGACCACACTCAAGATAAAATCTAATGAAATGAAACATAATGTTGACTATTAAATATTCATTTTAAAGATAAACGTATATATAACATTAGTAGAAATTATAAGTGAATGATGAATGGAATAAGGGGTATTTATAGGAATTAGTATACCCTTATGATCATTATAAATGTTACCACTGGAATAGTAACTTGACCATTGGAATTTTAATACGACCATTAAGAATATTAATTTTTCTATTAGAATAGTATTCTCACATAGAAAAGTATAAATAAAATTTAGGTATCTTATAACCGAAAATATGAAATATTTATATCACGGAATAAGAAAATAAATGTTTTAAAATTGATAAAGTATGTGTTGGTATTTTAATGAAACATAAATGTCTATTTATAATTTTATAATTATTATAACAATTTTGGAATAAAATTCAATAAAATATATTCATAAATTAATATTTTTTATTATAATTATAATATAATTTTATGAGACCTTAATTAATTTTTCAATGTGTCATAAAATCGGTCAAGATATTAACATTTATATTTTTTGAATGAATGATGATTTTAATTAAAATTTTAGTTATCATATTTTGGAAATATTTTTTTTAAAAATGGAGTCCATTTTTTGAAAACCAAACATTGAAAAATTGTTAATGTAAATATTTGGAATTTTTCTAAAATAGTTGAATTTTTGGTAAATAGTGAAATATATTAATTTAGGGTATTAAACATTATAAGTAAGTAAATGAAATTTCAAGTCAATTTTGAGTCATTTATGATTTAAGTTCCCAATAAATTGAACTGATAGGATCTAGTTGTTTTATTTAGTTATTGTAATTAGAAAAATTGACAGTCTTTGACCAAAATAATAAACAAATGAATAACATAATCCAAAACACCCTACTGCCCTATAAATTCCACCCCTCGCCACCCCTTCTCCTCACACTCCAAATCCTTTAGTATTGCCTAAATTCTTCTAAATTCCCCTCCCAAGACTCTTCCCCATGAAAAAAATCTACTGGTATCAAAAAATACCAAACCCTAATTCCTTAAGGAGGTTATCAATGGGACGACATTCAAGAGGTAAGATCCTCCTTTATTACATTTTAAATTCTTTATTTATTCTACCTTATCCATACCTCCCCTATCAAAAAGAGAAGAATCACTCTAGTATCATATATATAATTTTATTTTATTTTTTTATAGAATATCCATCATCTAATCTCTTATCTTCCCATTTTACACAAAAAATGAAAACATCACCTCATATGTGTCGAATCACCGCCTTCATGGATGACGAGTTTTGGTATTTCATTACCACATTCAAGGATTTTTATAAAACCCTTATGGTTAAAACATATTATAATAGGCGTATTATAACTTATTTTACATTCTATAATGAATATATAATCATAACATTAAATAAAATCATAATAGTTCGTGATGGTATTAAAACCCGCCAAAATAAACTAATCATTTTTTATTAACGTTTTATCTAATAAATCATCCATATATTATAAAAAATTATATATGGGACCATTTTAAATTCTTAAAGTAAAATAATACCATTTCATTCAACTTATGGAGTTTTTCTTCCATTTTACAAGAACTCCCCTAATTACACTCAATGAAACTATCCCTAAAACCATGGAACAAATTCTCAAAGAACAAAAACATTAAACATTATAAACCATCTAAATGGTCATAATTGAACATAATAAAATCATAATAAATAAAATTTATATGGGTAAGGTTATAAATTAATTAATTAATGGATGTAAATTTTTATAAAAGATAATAATTATAAGTGCTGAACATATTCAAACATAAGTAATGAGACCTCTCGGAACCTTCATTTTACCCTCGACTTATGCTATCTCAATCTTTACCCTGATGTATTACTTCATTATTATTATATAATTTTTCCACTTTTTGTATATATTTTCAAAACATTTATTTTGTAATGACTCAGATTTTCCAAGTATTATTTTTAGATATTGTATGGATTATTTTTGAGACCAGGTGTTGAGACAGCATACAACTTCAAGGCTCGATGTTCCCCGAATAAATGTTTGAAATATATTAAATATATTAAAAAGGATGAGTTAATAGGTTTCTTTAAAATTTTCATTAATTCCTAAATAGGGGGGGGGGAAGAAATATTAGGGCACCGTTCAGTTTAAGGCACATTTTTCACCTTAGGTATGACATAACATATGACGGCGCATGGAATTTGTGGAAAAATCATCGTGGGAATAGATAAAAAATAAATTAGAAAAATTAGTTTATTTAATCCCTAATGATAAAAATACTTAATTATACTATTTATAATCAATATTATGAAAATTTTTGAAGCATAGGCACATAACCTTACAAATTTTAGGAGATTCATTGGTGGACGACGACTGAATCGAAGATCGACGACTGCTGCGAGATGGGATCAGAGGATCACACCAAAAATCATGGTGAAAATTAATTGTTTTTTAGAAATTGATTGAAATTGAGGTAGGATCTTTTTGATTGTATTACTACACCATTAATTATTTCAATGAAGAACATTAATCAATCAACCAACATATTAATCCGCGTGTCATGCATATTGTGGGATGAGTTAGTTTTATTCTGGGATTGGGGAATTTAGTTGTGATTGTTTGATTATATATGAATTTATTATGATAAAGGAAATTAATTGAGGTCGACATGGACATTATCCAAGGTCCATTCCTCATAGATGATATTTTTGATTTTCATTCACATTTGTCATTCATAATGGGTAATTTCCATAAGATTTAGTTACTCTAACTCTAAATAATTGAATTTTGTGCAGTAGTTTTGTGGTGAAATTATTTGATATCATAGATGTTGGATTGGAATGATGTGATAGTGGTGTGATGACCAAAGAATTAGTGGATCAGATGGTGTAGTTACCTAGTTTTTGTGTTCTTTAGCATGAAATGGAGAATAACATTCGAAGGTGTTTCTAGATTGGATTCAAATACTGGATTGTGATGATTCAACAATGATAAGGAAAAGCTAATGACACTCCTTAGTTCTAGCATTGGGAAAAACCAAATCAGTTTCTAAATAGGTGGAGAAGACATGCAATTTTAGATCCAAAATTCTTGAAATTTATGATATACACATCATGTACTATAGAGTGACATACTATGTGGGACCCTTTTAGCAGAGGCTGGCGTTTATGAAGAGAGTTATGTTTTAGATGACATGTGAAAATTTTACATGGAATCTTTCCCCCTTTTCTTAGCATTGAGTGTACCTCAAGAGGTATACATACACTACCTGATGTTCACATCCATGGGTACACCATGTATCTATACACTAACCCAATCATCCATGTGGTCATGAGCTATTATGAGTATTTTCACATGGGAAGCGACATGTCATGTACTTATACACAGACATGGGAAATAGAAATTTTACATGACATGACCCAATGGATAATATACATTCCATGAATCCATCAATATAGTCTTAGAGCCCGTTTCATCTGTAATTTGGACAACTATCCTTATGGTGAATTCCCTATATCAATTTCCTGAGGGTTAGTATGGAATCACCTTATACATAAAGGATAATGATCCCTTTATTATGGAGTCTTAGATAGATTTCTCGGTATCCTTCCATGAGTTCCAAAGTGAGATCCTCTATCATCTTATTTCCTTGGGTGGAGTTCCTAGAATCATCATGACCAACACTACATGAGTGTCGATCTGCTACATAGCAAGATACTCAAGATTGAGTTTTTGGTATACCCCGTAGCCTTGCGAGTGATCCTCATGTTTGTATTGTATCTCTTCATACTTTTAGTGTAGAATTATAATGGTAGGACCTCACGATCACTACCTCCTGGATGGATGTCATTTGTGCTATCTAATTCATGGAGTGTGTTCTCTTGGATGAGTGATAAGAGGAAATTTTGAGATGGAATCCTAGGTTGGTAATATGGTTGTGAATTTAACTTGAGACTGTATGTATTTGTTGAGTATATCTGGATATTCTTATTATATGTGGTGAAGACATATACCTGTGTATAACTAACTATTAATCATTTTTATATGCCTTGTGATTTTTGGGTGTCCTACCGGGTAATGTTATACTCACCCGTGCATGATATTCTCATTCATGTGTCTTGTCTGGTGTAGATGATAGACCTTTTGAAAATGTCCTCGATAGAATAAGGCCAGGTGGTTCATAGTGAGGCCAGACATACCGTGGTGTGTTCTGATAACGTCTTCACAACAATTCCATATTTACTTTCAAATTGGACTTATTTTCAGACTCTTTGTGGTGGACATTTATTTTTCACTATTTAAATTCAATTACTTCTGTCATACTTTGGTTGTGGTATTAGGTATATGCATTTGTGGTTTCTTTTAGTTGTTTTACATTTTATCATTTTTTGGGATTTGATATGTGTGTGTGTACAAGAACATTATTTTAAGGCCCCCCCGTGATAGTGATATTCCTAGTTGATGATAGTTGTTATCCTTTGTCTAAGGGAGGTGGGCTTCGGGAGTCATGGCATCAGCCCCATTGAGATGGTTCACGAGTGAGTTGTATTAGAGTTGTCGATTCTATATTTGGACCAGAGTTTGTGAGACTATTTTGAGGCAATAGTTTTAAGTGTTTTGAGTTCATATTTTAGGTCAAGGAATATAGTGTTGGTGTGGTGGCCGACATATCCATATACCATGACTCTGATCACCTTATTTTAAAATTAGTACATGAGAACACTGGTTTTAGGAAAAAAAATAGTTGACACATTATATATAAATTGTTTTTGGTTTCCATGTTATTCGAGAGTTTGCAATTTAGATATATTCATTTACCATGGAACATTTTTTTCTTTTTTAGTATGCCTCAAGGATGTATAACAGTTTGGATTCAACATTCAGATCATGAGGATGATCCCCTCAATGACAAGGTAGCAAGAATAAGGGCCAATTCCATATGTTCTACCACCAGGTGGTGCATCTTTTATACCACCACCTATTAAGAAGTAGATGGTACCCTCAATACATGAAGAAGATATATGTTGGATGAGAACACTTTATGAGTTTCAACAATAGGAACCCCTCATCTTCCAAAGATAGATTGATCCATAAGTGGTTGAAAACTAGTTTTATGTGGTGACATAATTTTTCTATTTGGCCATGAATCGAATAAATCAGATGATGGTCTTGGTGGTGATGGTTCTCTATATATTAGTAGGATGATGGTGGGGTTAGTGATCATATATGGGAAATAGGAGACTCTATCTTGGTTATATTTTAAGGTCCTTTCCAGGGAGGATTTATGTCCAATTATTCAAGGGACATATGTATGCAAGAGAATATACAATTCCAGTAGGGCCTCCCAACAATATTTGAATATTCCTTGAGGTTTTCCAACCTCTCTAGGTACTTAATGGATATCATTAGCTATCAGTTATTCCGTGAAATTACTTTTGTGTAAGGAATGTGTAGAGAAATCCAATCCATTTTATACCTATATGAATTCCTACCTGTGATGGTCTTCTTGAGAAAAATTTGGTGGTTGAGAGTTTCCTATATGATAAGACATGAATAGTGGTTGCCGACAGTGGGCACATGGGAGTAGGGCCTTCAGCATTAGGGAGATGATGTTAGTCTTGTAGACATGGATGTGTGAGGAATTTTAGAAATATGTTCTAGGACATAAGGTCTATGGTGGAGGGCTAAATATATGGTTCTATTTATCCTAGGGAGATGCGGTTCTATTCTTGTGATGACATGGTACACCTTTTAGGAGATTTTCCATCCCACCATAAGGGTGAAAGGGAGACTGTGGATTTTCTTCCATGGAAGAGAGAATTGGTTGAGAAGGAAGGTCTGTAGGGAGGTAGATGTGGAAGAGGACCTGGGAGAGCAACTGGTGGTGGTGGATGCTTTGACCTATTACCACCAAAACTACAAGGTGGTCTGCACTAGGATTAAGTAGGTAGATTAAATGGGAATGGACAATTGTAGGTGGTCATGGAATATCACCTAGAGGATCTAGTAATGATAAGTGGTATGATATGTGTATTTTATACCTTATTTAAAATAATAGGTGACATAGGTTATAGTTATTAATGTCATTACATGTATTTGATTTGAGACTTAGAGATTTTTGTTGAGACCTTAGATCAACCCTTAAGCTTGGAGACACATACATGGGATGACTCTGTCCTCATACACTTGTTCCGAAAGTGTGACCTGACAATTGGATGTGAGTGTTTATGTTAGTATATCTTTGTATCAATGATGAGACCTTATATAATAAACTTATTTATGTACTAGTTTTCTATAGTTCATTCCCAGATCGACTGTATCAGATATAGGATTTCATGTGTCCAAAGTGATGGGTCCAGGTTTTCCTTTCTGGTGAAAAAGAAACCCATGAATTTTATGATAGAATCATGTTTAAGCGGGTGAAAAAAATTACTTATCAATTAGATAGTTTGAAGATTAGTGTAGAAGATGTTATGAGTTTCTAGTTTCTTATAGTGGAGGGGGGTATGTTGAAGTATAAGTAGAGGATGTTCCATGTTAACCGCCCAACTGAGAGTTGGACTTCTGCATTTATCTACACCCCAAGGTTACACCAATATTTTCTCCATCATATTAGAAAGTTCCCATAGATCTTTATGAGTTGAGAGTGTAGTTGGAAGACATTCAGAGGAAGGGATTTGTTTGACCCAGTATTTAACCCTACGTTGAACCGGTTTGGTTTTCCAAGAAGTAGGATGGAGCTTGAGGTTATTTGTGAACAACCAACACTTAAATCAAGTGACCATGAAGAACAAGAATCTAATATTGAGGATCAATAAAATCTTTGAGCAGTTGAGTGGGGTAAGATGGTTCTCTAAGGTCGACCTTAGATCAGGCTATCACCAATTTCATGTACAAGATGTGAATATACCGAAGACAACATTTACTTTTCTCTACGATCACTATAAGTACTGGGTGATTCTTTTTGGCATGATTAACCCCCCAAATAGTGTTCATGTTACTCATGAGCTAAATATATCATCCTTAGAATGATTCATGGAGGTCTTCATCGAAAATATCATTTTTTACTTGACATCTTTGGAGGAGAGTGTGAGACACTTGAGTATGGTTCTATACATTATATTAGAGAAAAATATTTGTAGGAAGCTCTTGAAGTGCTAGTTCAATATTCCAAATGTCCACATTCTAGGATGTTTTCTCTCATCAGATGGAGTGGCAGTGGACCTGGCCAAGCTTGAGGCAGTGTTAGCATGAGAACCAACCAAGTGTGTAATATATGTATGGGTATTACTTGGGTTTAAAGTATATTACTATATATTCATACCTGATTTATATAGGATATAAGATCCCATGATAACTTAGACCCAAAAGGGATAACATTTTATCTGGATAGAGAGGTGCCAACATGATTTTCAGTAGTTAAGGAAGATATTTATGATCACTCCCATAATGAGAATACCATAGGAGGGTGTCATGTATATAATATTCTACAAAACATTAAGAACAAATAATGTTTGTTTTATGATGTAGAGGCATGTAGTGATTTCCTATGGTTTTCATTAGTTCAAACCACATGATCAGAACTACAGGGACCACGATCTTGAGTTAGTAGCAGTAGTCTTCACACTAAAGATGTGGTGACACTTCCTCATGGGAGTTAAGATTATCATCTAGTATGACCACAAGTGTCTCAAGTATATATTCTCCCATAAATATATAATATTTATAAAGAGTTGATGGCTAGAGTTTTTCCAAGATTATGAATGTGAAATTATCTATAATATTTGGAATATGAATGTGTTAGTAGATTCCCTTAGCAGGATATATTGTTTGTAGTTATTGAAAAAGGCATCAAAGAAGTTGGACTTGATGAAATTTTCATTCATGGATAGAGATGGAACATCTTAAATCCATTTGATGATTTTTACCCCTATAAGTTTAAAATGAGTGAGGTAGAAAGAATGTAGGGATTCATACTGTGATTCCTTACATACTTAGATATCCACTGGACATGGTCTAGATAGATTATCTGAAGGAAGGGAGAATTTTTATCTTATTTAGAGGATGCATGATGGTACCAGGGAAGCTGTGGGAGGAATCCCCAAAGGAGATTCATATATCTCCTTTGAACAAACATCCAGGTGTGGAAAATATGTCTCAGAAACTCTGACATCTGATTTGGTGGCTAGGGATGAAGAAGGGGGTTGTAGAGCTTATCTCTCGATGTCTTTCTTATCAGGAAGTAAAGATGACCACCAAGTTACAGTGGGTTTAGATCACCCCCTTGAGGTTCCCGAAAGGAAGTGGTATGATATATAGATGGACATCATGATGGGATTACCATGTACTTCCATGGGAGACGATGACATATGGGTGATCGTAGACTAACTCACCAATTCAACCAACTTCCTAGATATCGGGGTGTAGATTTCAATGGAGATATTAAGAGTCTTCTCTATGTAGAAGATAGTCTGACTCCATGATCATCCCTTAATGATAATTTTTGAATGTGATGATCTATTCACATCCCATTTGTGGAAGGGATAATAGGAGGCTTTGGAGACATAGTTACACTTGATCACTGTATTTCACCCCCAGACAAACGGTCAGATAGAGTGGATCATTAATCTTATGAAGGACATGTAGTGTGATTTCATGTTGAACTTCGGACATTATTGTTAGGATCACCTACCTATATAGGATTTTTTTGTAAAACAATATTTACCATTCCACCATCAGTATAGAACCATTCGAGGATTTGTATGAGTGACACTATAGGTCACCACTTTGCTGGAAAACCCATGAGAGGAATCACTTGTCGAACTAGAGATGGAACGAGGAACTGCTGAGATAGTGTAGATCATCTAGGAGTGGATGAGGAGTGCATAGAGTGATTAGAAGTCTTATGCGGTTAGATGATGAAGGCCTTTTGAATTTGTGGAGGGAGACCATGTGTTCCTATAAGTTTGACCTCGATGTGGATTACCAAGATATGGCTAGGGTAGAAATATATCTCTATGATTCATTGGACCTTTCTATATACAATATAGAATTTTTGAGGTGTCATACTACATAGATCTACCAGTGTAGTTGGACCGGGTACACAAAATATTCCATGTATTGTATATGAGGAGCTACATGAAAAAACCATAACATGTTATCAACTAGTGTGATCTAGACACTTACGTTGGAGCAACCATTGTTGAGTATGCAGAATACATTGATGATGGACATGAGATGATATTTTTTTGGTTGAGTGATCCCTTTATTATGTGTCTTGTTGGAGAATGAGAATCATCTGGAGAGAACATGGGAGTGGTAGTCTTATATTCCCTCTTACCACGCACATTTCATTGTATAACTTTTTTTTGGATTTTTGGGATGTAAATCCCCAATGTGGGGAGAATTTAATAACTTAGATTTTCTATGTATTATTTTTGAATATTATATAGAATATTTACGAGACTGGGAATTGAGATTTCATGAGATTATATGGTCCGATGTATTTAGAATAATTATTTGAAATATATTAAATATATTAAATATCACATGCACACAATTTTCCTAAAAAATTCGAAATAGGGTCCTAATGAGAAATCCAAGGGCACCGTTGAGTTTAGAACATGAGTTTTACCTCAGGTTTCAAGTAACATTTTTCAGTGAGGGGAGTCTGTGGAAAAGTCATTGTGGGAACACATAACAATGAAATTAATAAAATTAATTAATTTAATATGTTATGATGCAACAACATAATTCTTCCCTATATAATTACACTTGTTGAAAAGTATCATTTTTATCCATATAATACATCAAATCATTAGAGTACGGTTGGAGAGTACTAAAGGAGATTCATTTGGTGGTCAAGGATTGAATCAAATATTGATGGATGGTGTGATATGAAATTAGATGATCTCACCAATGAACATGGAAGAAGTTCATTCTATGTGAGAGATCAATCCAAATCAATGTAGGATGTTATTTTATTAGATTCCTTCCCAGTTATCTATTTCTTTGATGAAAAAAAATCAACCAAACAACAATTAATCCACGGGTCATGTGTATTGTGTGATGGGTTAGTTTTATTTATGAATTGAGGAATTTCTTTATGAATTTTTAATTGTCTCTTCTTTTATCATTATAATGTAAATGAATCAAGGTCGACATGAACATCTTATAAGGGTACATTCCTCATGGATGTTCTTTGTGAATTTATTTCCCATTTCTACTTTATCATGTGTGATTTACTTGGCCTATGCTTTTATAAAATATGATGAATTGAACATTGAATTCTGGTTTCCTGGTGCAACCATCCTATATCGTATATTTTTAATTTACACAATAGAAAAATTGTGTGATGTAAGAATTGTTAGTGGATCAGATAGTGTATATACCCTATTTTTGTGATCCTTAGAATAAAAAAAGAACAACATTCCAAGATGTTTTTTGAATGTATTTAACAGTAGAATTTTTATTATTAGATTATGGAATGGCCCGGACAAAGACAATCTTTGGTTCTATAATGGGGCATGGTAAGATTGGTTACCGTAGAAGTGGATAAGATTCCCAACATCATATCTAAATTTATGGAAATTTGGGTTCTTCACTGTGTGTACTGTGATGCTACATACCATGTGGGACCATTCGAGAGGGGACTAGGGTTTCCTAAGGAAGTTAAGTATCACACAACTTGTGACCTTATCACATGGCTTGTGTTACACTTTTGTTAGAGAGGTGTGTACCACAGAGGGTATACAAACACATATATAGGTACATAGCCACATGCACATCATTTACCAACACACGCACATGGAGATCTAGGTGGTACACAGGAAAATAATTCTACTAGAACACAAGAATATGTACATGGGAATCATCATTTCATAAACTTCTACACTGAAACTAGCATATTCTATTTTACCTGGGATAGAACTGATGCTGAATGGAAAATATATGCATTCCTAGTACACACTGTGTACTCTCTTTGATTAGGATTAGAGCCCTTTTCCTTTATATCTTGAACATGTTTTGTTAGGGTATATTACCTATATCCATTTGATTTTATTAATATTTTAACAACTTTCTATATAATCCCTTTATTGATTTTATATGAAATGTTCATAATTTGTGTGAAATATTAATGTTTAAATATTAAATGTAATTTTTGAGCATTATTTGAATTAATCCAATTGGTGTCAGTTTACTATTTTATTTAAAAATCTCACCCTACTTATCCAAATTGCATGATTATTATTTTTTTCGGATTCCTATTTCAATATAAAACATTTCATTATTAGGGATCTTGGGACAATGCTTCCATTTGAAGTGTCGTATGGTCCACAAAAAAAGACCTATAGAATTTGTGAAGAAACTGAAATAGCTATGAAGATTGAATTTCTGGGCTCTATATAGAATTAAAAATTAGTTTATTATCCTACAATGTTTGGGCGACAATGTAAAGAGTCTTGGTTAAAAAGTTCAAGGCCCACCCCCAAATACAAGGGGACTAACTGATTCATTTTAACTTAGCCCACCATTCTAGGAGAGAATAAAAATCAGTACAGTATTAATGACATGTATCCTGACCTATTCATCAAATAAAGCTGATATTTTTCAGTGTGAAATAGGAGATGTAGTAGGCTGACTTTGTTGAATAAAGAATTTTGATTTGAAGGCATATTATGATTTAAAAATCCATTCACATTTTGGAAATTGAAAAAGTATGGACAGAAATGGATAGTTTAATTTTTTTAATAAAACCTCTATAACTTTAGAAAAATAATTAAAAATTCCTATAAATTTTTTGATTAGTTGGCCAAAATTATTATCTACAACTTTTAAGAATGAGATATCTCTATATTCAGCTGTTTGGATGTCCAAATAATCGAGACAAGTGGAGGGTAGTTTTGGAATGCAAACAATCCACCACCTTGGGCTATAAATACATCCTCTCATCTCCTTTCAAAAGGGTTTTCATTTCAGAAGAGAGGATCACATATTTCAATGACCAAATAATTTCCAAAGGCTTGGGATTACCTTCCATACTCATTTTTTTTTACTTTAGATACCCTTCCTCCACTCTTTGTTTCCTTCTACTTTTGTGTTCATTATTATTGTAATCTTGTAAGTATTTTTTTTGTAATTCTATTTTAATGAAAGTTTCTTATTCAATATCTCGTATTATCATCCACCTTATGTAGTTTAATATTAAATTTTTAATTTTTTTAAATATAGTTGAATCCACTTCCTTTTTTTTCTTTCTCATTCAATCTAAAGTTTGTTTTTAATTTTCATCATCTTTTGAGTGTGTGTGCGACGCACTACTCTTTTCTTATCACTTAATTTTTATTATCTTATTAATTTATCATAATAATCATTATAACCAGATAACTAATCATTTCAATGGATGAGTAAATATCTCTTGGAGGTGAGTTATTATTTAGGGATGCTAAGTGATTGAGAGCTTTTACTCGATGAGTATTCTATGAATTAACATTGTGTATATTTGACTTAACATGTCATGAATTATTGACATATTTTGTTTAACTTATGGATTAAATGGATTATTGGAATATTAAATACCCTACCATAATGAAGTACTGATTGAGATTAGAATCCTAGTTAAGTTAAGGCTTGTATTGAAGCCTTAACACTTATGAATTCAAATCAACGTCAACTTGTGACATGTGTGTTAATTTAATGCAATAAAAAGCACAACTCAAGGATATCACAAGCTTCAATACATATTGATGAAATCACCCCAATATTTATCAAATTGGGAAATCAATCTTAATCCAAAATCATCCATAAATTATTCCATAATCTCTACACACAAACCCCCCCAAACAGAATTCAATCTACTAAAAAGAACCAACTATTAAAAAGCATCATCGTTGAGGATTCGACTCGAGTACTACTATAAAAATTAGAAGAGCACTAGAACCTTGACCTGTAAATAGGTAACAATCATCCGTTCTTTCAAATGGTGCAGTTTCGGGGGATGGTGCTCTATGTAGTCATTAGTTTCTGGTTATTGTAAAAAAACAAATAAAAACAAAATTTAAAAAAATTGAAACATAAACACAAAGAAAAACCCACCTTCTCATAAATATCATAAATTAAAAATAACACAAAGAAAACCCCATCTTTTTATTTCTTCCAACATCTCTCTAAATGCCCCTTAGCCTCCCAAAAGATCCCTCAGATTTTTTTTGACCCTAAAATTGAGAAAACTCTTCGCCAACATAGGAGAAACATTAGGGATAATAAAATAAATCTAGAACCAGTCCTTGTCCAACCAATTGAATTAGATATGGATAATCCTAAGGAAAAAAATTAAAGAACTTTCTTCCCCTGATATGAATTAGTAATCTCTTGGTATTAAATATCCAAACATAGAGGCTGACTTTGTAGTCTAATCGGGTTTGATTCATCTCCTCCCTCGTTTCCATGGGCTAGCCAGTGAGGATCCACATCTCCACCTTAAAGAGTTCCAAGTGGTGTGCTCTACCATAAAGCCTCAAGGGGTTTCTGAGGAATAAATCAAACTCCGAGCATTCCCTTTCTCCCTGGATGACACTTCTAAATCATGGATTTACTACCTCCCTCCTGGTTCCATAACCACATGTAATGACATGAAGCAACTCTTCTTAGATAAATTCTTTCCTGCTTCTCGTAGTGCTTCTATCTGAAAGGAAATAAGTGTTATCCACTAATTCCCCAATGAATGACTCCATGAATACTAGGAGAGGTTCAAAAAATTGTTAAAACCTATCCACATCACCAAATCCTTGACTAAATATTTCTCTAATACTTCTATGAGGGGTTATTGGCTAATGACATAACTCTCATTGATGCTGCAAGTGGTGGTGATCTTGTTGACAAAACTCATGCAGCTACAAGAGATATCATAGGAAACATGGATGAAAACACACAACAATTCCATAATTGAGCACATGATCAAGTAAAAAAAGTCCAAGACAATAAATCCATAGATCCAAACAAGATGACTGAGTAGATGAGTGAACATACATGTCTTGTGCGACAACTAGTTGTGGCTTCCAATGCCCCAACCTCATCTTCTCCAAAATCTTTGTCACCTAGACCTATCAAGAACTGTGGAATCTATATCTCCCCATCTAATCCAAATAACACTTTTCTACAACTTCAAGAGGATAAATCTGATTTATCTAGACCAATGGAGCATAATGCAACATATTTTCAGCAGAACCCCAACCCTCAACAATCAGGTCAGTTTGTTAGAAACATCAATCGACCCCATTATGAGCCCTTCTTTCCTACATATAACTGTAACTTGAGATATGGGTATCCAATTTCTCATCCCCCTAAATAACCTTATCAAAACCAAAACCAATTTCAATATGGTCAAATTGTTGGTAACTTCCAACAACCATACACTTTTGTTCCTCAACCCTAAAGGATCAATCCTCCTTTTCATCATCCTAGATTCCACTATCCTAGTGATACTTCCTAATTCCCAAACCAATACAATATCTTTCCCAAAAACAAAAATCATGGTAATACCAATTAGGGACAAGCCTCTTCTTCCATGCAACCATGGGAAAGTGCAGTGGAAGATATTGCCTCATTCACCCATTCTAGCCTCAAAAACATTGAAACCCAAATTGGTCAACTTGCATCCCACATGATCCAGCAACAACAATCAAATTCTTCCAAACTCCTAGCTCAACTATTACCCAACTCCAAGGTTAATATAAGTGCTATTTCACTTATATCGGGAAAGAAACTTGATATTCCTCAAGATAAGCCCTCCAAACCCCCTTTGAAGGTTGACCTAGAAAACGAAAAAGGAAAAGAAACATGAAATGGAATCTGAAGCCATTCCATTGCCTCCTTCCAGTCCAAATTGGAATCCAATTCATTTTCCTCAATCTGTTTGTAAACCAAGGAAGTCCTTTGGACTCAATATTGAAATGTTCAACAAGTTTAGACGTGTTGATGTCAACATTCCCCTCATAGATTCCATAAAACAAATCCCTAAGTATTCCAAGTTTGTTTAGGAATTGTGCACTCATAAGAGGAAACTTAGGACCTTTGAAAATGTTTCCACCCAATAGTAAATTCCCATAAAGTGAAAAGATCTAGGGACCTTTACAGTTCCATACCAAATTAGAAGTTCTATCTTTGATGATGAACTCATAGTCCCAGGAGCCTCAATTAATGTCATTCCCAAATCCATATTCTAGAACATTTTTCTTGGTCCCTTATACACAAGAGGTGTTCTCATTTAATTGTCCAATGAAAGTACTACTCGTTCTGAGAGTATAATCGAAGATGTCCTTATTCATGTCAATAATCTTATCTTCTGAGTCAATTTCTATATCCATGACAGTTAAGGTAAGACGAAATCATCTCAATCTCCCCTAATTCTAGGAAGACCATTCCTCATGACTACTAGAGCCAAGATGGATGTCCATTCCGGAATCTTATCCGTGGAATTTGGTGACCAACTTGTAAAGTTCAACATTTTCCAAGCCATGCGATACACATCTAAAGATCACTATGCATTCTCAATCCATGCTTCTAAGGACACTTCTGAGAGTCAATTGAACCCCATTCCATCAAGTTCACCATGTTCTAATGAAAAAGGATCTTATGAAATCTACACCATGATTAACCAAATTTTAAATGGTGAAGTGTATGTTTAACTCTCATTCATAGACTCCATCAATCTAGAGGAACTTGAAAACTCTCTTGAATACCACATCAACTCTAATATCTACTGCTTCACATTGGACAACATTAAGGAAAATTAATTTGAAGAAACTGAAGTCCCTTCCTTCATTCCTGAGTTGTCTGTCCCACAAATCAAAGATGAGACTGATCTAAAACCTCTTTATACAGACCTAAAATATGTATTCCTTTTCCATGATCACTCTTGCCCTGTCATTATCTCTGCTTCACTAACCAAAACTGAGGAGTCCAAACTTATTCAAGATCTAGAGGAAAACAAAAAATCCCTAGGTTTTACCCTATATGACATACTAGGAATCAACCTTACCCATTCCATGCATCACATCGATATTGAGAAATCATCCAAACCAATTAGACAACCACAGAGAAGATTCAATCCACCCGTACTTGTGGAAGTTAGGGAAGAGATCACCAAGCTTCTTCAAGATCGTATTATGTAACCAATTTCCGATAGTGAATGGGTTAGTCCAATTTATGTTGTACCTAAGAAAGGTGGGATAAATGTTGTCACAATTTAAAATGGGGAGGTAGTCACAACTCGAGTGAAGAACAAATGGCGTGTGTGCATTGATTACCAAAAATTGAATGTTGAAATAAGAAAAGATCACTACCCTCTTCTATTACTTGATCAAATTCTAGAACTATTATATGGAAAGTCAACATATTTTTTTCTTGATGGATACAACAGCTACTTACAAATCCCAATCACACATCAAGACCAAGAAAAGACTACATTCACTTTCCCCTTTGAAAAATATGCCCGAAAGAGAATGACTTTTGGCCTTTTCAATGCTCCGGCAAAATTACAATGGTGTATGATGAGTATATTTTCTAAATTCATTGAACATTGCATGGAGGTCTTCATGGATTAATTTACCATTTATGGTGATTCATTTGAATCTTTCTTAAATTCACTCTCTCTAGTCCTTAAAAATTGTTTCAAGTGTAACCTTGTGTTATATTTTGAAAAATTTCACTTCATGGTTGCAAATGGGATTGTTCTAGGGCCCATAGTTTCAAATGAGGGTATTGAAGTTGATCCTACCAAAATTGAATTTATCCAATCACTAACTGAACCCACTTCTATTCGAGACATCTGTTCATTTCTTGGTCATGCTAGTTTTTATCATCAATTAATCCATAACTTCTGTAGGATTTCCCTCCAACTCACTCAGTTTCTCAAAAATGAGGTCATTTTCCATTTTGATGAGGTTTTCAAGAGTGCCTTCATTGAACTCAAAACTTCTCTTACATCTTCCCTAATAATCCAACCCTCATATTGGTCCTTACCCTTTGAGTTGATGTGTGATGCTTCACATAGATCTGTTGGGGATGTTCTTGGTCAAAGAAGAGAAAAAATTCCTCGTGTCATCTATTATGCCTCAAAAACTTTGTATGAAACACAATCTCACTAAACTGTGACTAGAAAGTAACTTTTAGTAGTGGTTTTTCCATAGATAAATTTTGGCCCTATATCTTAGGTTCCAAAATCATCATCATCACAGACCATTCTGCTATAAAGTTTTTAATCATGAAAAGTGATTCCAAACTGAGGCTTATAAGATGGATTCTAATACTCCAAGAGTTTGACCTTGAAATCAATGATAGACCTGGAAAAGAAAACCCTATGGATGATCACTAAAGTATAATTTCTAATTCATCTCATTCAGAAATCATTAATCCAGAATTCCCCACTGAGCACCTTTCATCTCTCACTCCAAGAATACCATGGAATGCCCCGATTGTAAATTACTTGGTTTCTGGTGTTTTTCCTGAAATTTTTTCAGAAGAAAAAAATGAAGTTGGAAAGTGATTCAAAATACTATTTTTGGGAATAAAATAGACTTTGGAAAACTGGGGCAGATAAGGTAATTTGAAGATGTGTTGATGAAAAGGACCATTCTTTCATATTAGAATTCTATTACTCAATGCCAGGTGGTGGCCATTTTGGAAAAAAAGACCCCATAAAATGTCCCAAACTCTATATTCTTCTAGACTTCTCTCTTCAATGACTCACATGAGTTCTATCAATTATGTCTCACTTTCCAAAAGTTTGGCATAATTTCCAAATGAAATGAAATGCCCAAAAATCTTGTATTCTTTTGTGAGATCATCAATGTTTGGGGCATCCATTTCATGGGACCATTTCCCCATCCAATGGATTATTATACATCCTTGTCGTGGTTTATTATGTTTTTAGGTGGGTCTAGGCCAAACCCACTAGAAAAGATGATTCACATACTTTTAGTGAGTTCATAAAGACACACATCTTCCACCGATTTGGCACACCAAGTGCCTTGATAAGTGACTTAGGAACCATTTTTTGTAATAAAACCATAGAGTCTATTTTGAAAATGAATGGTGTTGTACTTTAAAATTAAACTACATAACACCCCCAAACAAATGGCATGGATGAACTTTCAAATTGAGAACTGAAATGAGTGCTTGAGAGAATTGTAAAACCCACCAGAAAATATTGGCATGAAATACTTGGTTAAGAACATTGGGCTTATCGAACTGCCTATAAAACACACATTGGGATGTCTCATTTTAGGCTAGTTTTTGGTAAATCATGTCATTTACTAGTTGAAATCCAACAGAATCCTTTTTGGGCTGTGAAAACGTGTAATTTTGAATATAAAAAATCTGGTGAAGAAAGATTGTAGCAATTGGCTGAATTAGAAAAGATTATACTTGATTCCTATGAGAATTCCAATTTTTACAAAGAGATGTCTAAGGTAGTGCATGATAAACACATCCTGAGAAAGGTATTTCATGAAGGTGAAAAGGTAATTTTCATTAATTCTCGATTTCAGCTTCACCCAGGTAAGCTTAATTCTCATTAGTAAGGTGATTTTGTTATTACTAATGTTTACCCATTTGGTGCAGTGCAAGTCCAAGTACCCTCTTCAAAAAGGACATTCACAGTTAATGGACATCAGTTAAAGCATCACTATGAGAGGAAAAACAATACTGGAACCACATCGACATCCATTGAATCCCAAACATCTATAGTCAACTCACCACTGGATGGAGATGGAATCCCACAAAATCCAAACCAGGGGGCACCTCTTCCCCCTTAACTCTATCTCCTTTTCTCTCTACCTCTTTCTTATTCCTCCTATCTCTTTCATTTTTACAACTTTCTTCATCAAAACCCTCCTTTTTCTCTTTCTCTTTTGTGTTGGTGTGTATTTAAAAATAAATAAATAATGAAATGTAAAAAAACCAAAAGAGTAAAATTTACTCACCAACCAGATTTCAAATTTTTTCCAACTATTTTGGGGAGCCAAAAGACATGGTTTCATCCCAAAAATCATGGATTTTAATCATATATTTGGATAAAGAATATTGTTTGAAACCTAAAAAATTCTGAATGATCAGTTTTTTATTTGGAAATTGAATTTCCCCACCCTTGAGGAACAACATTTTCTTTCATTCCAAGGCTACCTATGACCATAGTTTCAAAAATTATGTTTACACCTCCATTTGTGGGTCTTGAGTTTGTGGAACATTGATCAGAATTTCCTACTTTGGTGTGAATTAATTTCATAGAGGCATATTTTGAACCACATGAGAATCACAATAGAAAAATAGCCTATCATTTCCCTTACATTAATCCTCCTTTTGAAATCCCATTTGAGCCTTTGAAAACCTTTTCTTGGATAAACAAATTACAATCCCAATACCTTTTCCCACACAATATCAACATGGATTTTCATAGCATATTTTTTTTTGAAATTTAAGGGTGGGGGGAATGGATTTTATTTTTTGGGACCCCATTTAGTGATTTTCAACAAGTTATCATATACTTGAGGGAAAGAATCCATTTTATTGTGGGGTAGAGGTTTTTATTTAGTGAGTTTTGTGGAATTTAATGTACTTTCATTTATGTAATTTTTTAAATGTTATTGAAATGTGCTAAAAAAATAAAAAAATCAGAAAAAAGAACAAAAAAATGGGTTGTGTCTTGGGAAGGTTAAAAATCAATCTTTCTAAAACTTTTATCTAGTTATAACTATTACAATTATTGTCATGAGGAGATCAATCATGGGTTGATATATGAGTGTGAGATCTTTTTCAAGATAAAATTTCAAAAAAAGAACAAAAATAAAAAAATAACACTTATGTCCTTGAGAGAAGTTTTGTGTTTTTTAAATATTTCATCTTCTCATCCCCTTAAAATATTCATCCTCTCTTGTGTCTTTCATCACACAATCATTCCACCGTAAATATGTGTTTCCATTTCCTTCCATGTTTCATTTTAAAAAATAAAATGCATTATTTTTTCCATGTTAGTATTTTACACCCTTTTTCTTATCATTTGGATATCATCTTCCTACAGTCCTATAGCCACCAAAACCCCCCCAAAAAGACCTCTTTATTTTTGAGAAATTTAGGATAGGGAGTGGAAGTTGAGATCTATTACAAACTCTAAGATTTTCATTTTTTATTAATGAATGAGTAAAGCTCCATATATTAATTTTATCATCTTGAGAGGGGTAGGTTTTGTGTGCCACCATTTTCCATTTCTAAATTTGAGCATGAAAAAATGAATTGGTTTTGGAACATTGTTTCTGTAAAAAATTGTGTTGGAATTCAATATGGTTGATTGAAATTGTCTAAACCTCCCGTGAGGGGGGAGAACAAAATTTTAATATTTTTTGGTGATTGAAAATGATATTTCCATATTTTTATATTTGTTTCACATGAGGACATGAACAAGACTAAGTTTGGGGGAGTATATGTTATTAATATTTTAACAACTTTTTATATAACCCTTTTAATTATTTTATATGAAATGTGCATAATTTGTGTGAAATATTAATATTTAAATTCTAGATGTAATTTTTGAGCATTATTTGAATTAATCCAATAATTTTCAGTTTAGTATTTTATTTAAAAATCTCAAAATAATTATCCAAATTTCATGGTTATTCTTTTTTAGTATTCCTATTTAAATATAAAACATTTCATTATAATGGATCTAGGGCCAATTCTTCCATTTGAAGGGTCATATGGTCCACAAAATAAGGCCTACAAAATCTGTGAAGAAACTGGACCAGCTATGAAGATTTATTTACTAGGCTCAATCCAGAATTTCAAATTCCTTTATTCTCCAAAAATTATTTGGGTAAAATGTAAGGAGTCTTGGATAAAAATTTCAAGGCCCAAATCCAAATACAATGTGCCCAAATGATTCATTTAAACTCACCCCACCATTCAGGCTAAGAATTAAAATCAGTACAGTATTCATGACATGTATCCTGATGTAACCATCAAATAATGATGATACTTTTCATTGTGAAATAGTAGATATAGGTGTCTTAATTTTTTGAAGAAATCGTACGGATGTGAATGAATCTTACTATTCAAAAATCCATTCACATTTCTTCCATTGAAAAAGCATGGATAGAAATGGATAATTTAACTTTGTTTAATCAAACTTCCATACCATTGAATAAAGAAGTCCAAATGTCTCCAAATTTTGTGAGTAGTTTTCCAAAATTAATATCTACAACTTTTTATAAGGAGATATCTCGAGATTCAGCTATCTGAATTTCAAAATCATTGTGCCAAGTGGAGGGGTAGTTTTGGAATGCAAACAGTCTACCGCCTTGGGCTATAAATACATCCCCTCATCTCCTTTCTAAAGGGTTGGAATTTAAGAAGAGAAGAGAACATATTTTCATGAATAAATCTTTTAAAGGGGGTTGGGAGGAGACGAAATACTCATGTTTTCAGTTGAGATACCCTTCCTCCTCTCTTTGTTTCCTTTTACTTTTTTGTTCTTCATCATTGTAATATTGTAAGTTTTTTTTTGTAATTTTGTTTTAATGAAAGTTTATTCTTCAATATCTCATATTATCATCCACGATATTTAGTTTAAAATTAATGTCCTTAAAATAGTTTAACTAAAGTTTAATACCCTTCCCTAATTTTTCTTTCTCATAAAATCTAAAGTTCGTTTTTAATTATCATCATCGTTTGTGTGTGGGTTCGATGCACCACTATTTTCTAATCCCTTTCTTTTTCTTATCTTATTAATTTATCATCATAATAATTATAACCAGATTAATAATCATCTCAATGTATGAGTAAATCTATCATTGGGGTGAGTTATAATTTAGGGGTGTTAAGTGATTGAGAGCTTTTTCTTGATGAGTATTCTTTGAATTAACATTGTGTATGTTGGAACTAACATTTCATGGATTAATTACATATTTTGTTTAACATATGGATATCATGGATTACTGGAAAAAAATCACAATCAAGTACTAATTGAGATTATAATCTTATTTAAGTTATGGATTGTATGAAATTCTTAACACTTATGAATTCCAATCAACGTTAGCTTGTGACATTGGTGTTGATTTAATGCAATACAAAGCAAGGCTCAAAGATATCAAAAGCTTAACTACCTATTTATGAACTCACCACAATGTTAATAAAATTGTTAAATCAATATTAATCAAACATCATGAATAAATTATTTCATAAGATCTGAAAACAAAACCCTCAAACAAAATACAATCAACTAAAAACAATCAACTATTAAAAAGCATCATCGTTGAGGATTTGACCTGATTACTGCTATACACATTATCACCATTCCCTAAGGTTTAATATAGAATCACTTTCTACACGTAGGATAATGATACCTTCATCCAAACGTATTATATAGTGTTTTCAGAATACTTCATTGAGGTTTGGAGTGAGATCCTCTATCATATTCTTTCCCTAGGTATATTTCTTGTAATTTTCATGACCAACACTATACAAGAGTCGATCCTCTACCAAGTGGTTTATTTTAGATTGAGTTTTTCGTATACCTGATAGACTTGGGATCGATCCTCATATATATATCATATATCTTTAGACTTGCAGTTTATACTTCTAATGGTGAGACCTGAATAGAACTACCTCTCATATGGAATCATTAGTGCTATCTAACTCATGGAGTGTGTTCTTTGAGATGATTTCTATGTGTAAATTTCGAGCTGGAATCCAAAGCTGGAATTAATGTTCTAAAATTTCCTTTAGACTATGTGTATTTGTTGAGTATTTATGGAAATTATTATTATATGTGTTGTAGACATATTCCTATGTAAATATTATTGTTCTTTGTGGAGTGTGCTCTCTGGGTATTGTTACATTCACCTATACACGGGATTTTCTCGCATGTGTCATGTATTTTGTAGGAAATCGACATTTTGAAAAGGTCCTAGAGTGGCCAAGACTAGGAGATTCTTAGTGAGGTTGGACAGACTGAGGTGTGATATTGTGTTATATTTACAACAATCCACATCATTACTTTTAGGTTATACTTGATTTCAAACTCATTATGGGGGGCTTGAATTTAGCCCTATTTACCTTCCATTATATCTATCATACTTTGGGTGTGGGTACAAATGTTTGAATTCATGGTTTCATTAATTTGTTTTATATTTTAGCATTTTTTAGTCATAGATATATGTGTGTATACAATAACATTAGGATAAGGCCTCCCATGTTAGTGATATTTGGCTGATAATCCCTGGGCTATTGGAGGTGTGATTTTGGAGTCATAACACAAGACCCATTGGGATGGTTTGTGACATGTATGTAGCACACTTTATATTTAATTTATGGGGGAATAAATGTTTTTTAAGTTTTCATTCACAACTCCTCTTGGGAGGTAGGCCCAGTTAATGGGAACATCCCCATTTCATACCAATTTTAAAGTAAACCCTATACTCCATTTTATGCGACTATTATTTTTCTAAATAAAATATCACTTTATCATTGAACACCATATTAGTCCATTTCTAGTTTATGAAAAAAATTATTACTTTTACCTCATCTAAAAGTCATTAACATTTTCCCATAAACCACACCAAAAAAGATCATTTATAATGTTTCTTTAACACTATTTTTATATGTTTTTAGATCAGTTGGTCATCATTTATCATGATCTATGCCTATTTTCAATTATAAATGTCCAATTATGATTTTAATCTATTCTTCATGAATAATATTATGATATTCCAATTATTCTACAACATTACTATGATACCCATTTGCTTCCATGGATAACCCTTATATGAATTCTTTATGTTAGATTATTTATGTCGAACACATACTCATAAAATCGTTAATACGAGTGCAGGTAGATAGTGTTATAATTCATTGGGTAATGTTTATTCCTATGATTTTTCATTTTTGGGATTAGGGAGTAAGAATAATCAATTATGGGACTTTTTTCACCATGTGATGTATTCTTTGCAGTTACCCTCGACTCATATTTATGACACATTATTTTTTTCTACCACATTCCAATATTTCCATGATCACATGATCCCTTGTTAAGCATGTTATGCATCCTCAAGTCTATTCAAGTTCCATGCATTTTTATGTCATCATTTTATTCCTTCAAACCCATGTAAACTTCTTTATTCAAATATTTATTTTCCAGTAAGGTTTTTTAGATCATCCCTTTTGTTTATTATTACCTAGGTTATCCTATGAATTTATAGGATCTAAAAGGGAGTAAGGAGCTCAATAAAGTAATTAAATACAATATATTTTTATTTTAAATTAATTTTTTAAAATTATGTGTACCAAATCATCTAAATACACTAAACATTACTATAATTAGATAATATATAATAGATAATTATGCTTAATATCTGTAAAAGGATATGGTATATATAGTTTATATAAGAGGATGGCCTAGTTATTTTTGGAGATTATTACTAGAAAACTTTAGTAATTACTATAGGGATAATTTTATCAAAGTTGATAAGTTTGATTGAAACTTAAGGAATCAAAAGTTAATATATACTTTTCATTTACCAGTTTATCCTTCTATGTTCAATGTTACCTTTTTTATATACTTATTAGCTAAGTATACAGGAACACCCTAATTATTCTTTCTTCTTCTTAGTTAATGGATGGAAAAAGAATTACCCATTCCACCAATCAATGTGATATGTATTGTAATGATTTCCATAATGGAATTTCAAATATAATGTAAAAGAGAGACAAAAATTTCATGATAGTATTATATCAACTAGATCATGTTATTAATAATAACATGAATCATGTGGAACTCCATCATTATCCTAAGAAATATAATTTTGAAATCAAATACTTTATACATCAAAGGATTCCTATATTTCATGGATCTTATGATCCCCTTATCACTGAGCAATTGATTAACTCTATTGAGAAGACATTCTCTATCCTCCAATGATAAAAAGAATAGAATTTCATGCTACTGGACTATCATTTTGATGGGTAATCTTATTAGAGGTGGATAGTGATAAGGAACACAAGGTATAAAGAGGTAATAGATTCAATGTAAGGGTATTCATTTAGTAAAATATTATTCAAAAAACATTTTCCCCTAGCTCTCCATCCTATGATGGAGAGGGAGTTCCTAAATCTAAATAAATTGGAACATGAATATTTTAGAGCATATGACGAAAACATAAAAAGGCATTCATGATATTATTTCATCCTTGAAATCATCATAGAAAGTAATGTGGACCGATTATTTTGTGGGTTGAAACAAAGTCTATGAAAAGACTTATAAATTCGAGACTTCAACAATTATGAAGAGATTGTTCATTGTGAAATTCTAGTTGAGATAGATATCTGTGATTCTAAGAAGTATCATGGGACTATATACAAGAAATATAAAGTTAATTTTTTTTTCAGGAGTTCCAGTAAAAACATATTACAGAGGAAATAAAACAGAAAATTCAACTTGTTAATATTGTGGGAATAAGCATTCTGGAGACTACCTAAGGGGAACCAGAAGGCTATTTATGTGTAGAGAAGAGGGAAACCAAGATAATAAATTATGAACTGAAATGATGAAACCCACTAACAAGGAAGTGTAAAATAATTTCCAAATGGACACTATGAATATTGTGCAATTATTTAACTATAAATAACATGGGTATTATACAATATGATTCCCCAATCAAAGGCGTTTAGAAGGAAATCAACAACAACAACATCCAAGGCTGTAAATAAGGGAATATTCCATCACGATGTTTGAGATGGAGCCTAAAAATGATGTGGTGATAGGTAAACTGGTTATTCATTAAACAATATAGAATGGGAAATTACTGTATCCAAATTATCTAATTTCCCCACAATCAATTTTTCATCACTAAACATCCCCAAAAATCACCTTACTTTTGTTGGTAGAGGTTGATTGTATATTAGGCATGGATTTTATATCTTTTAAAAAATAAAAAATCAACTATTGGGAAAGTTATATCACTCTTCACATCCTAAGTAATCTTCAAATTATGGACATGTACAATGAGGAGGATGAATCCCATTCAAGACTATCATATCAATTTTGGATATTATTGTCTTATGGGAAAGAATATCTTGCTCAAATTGTATCACACCATGATTTTATGAGATATATTATTTTAATATCTTTGATGACTTCGGTTTTATAGTACACCAATATTATCTTTTGCTATATGAAACACCGTATTAGCTTGCATTATACGCAACACTATTCTTGGCTTGTGTTGCACACCATTTCAAGTTACTTTGATAGAAATAATTTCACGCAACACTTAGAATAGAATTTTTCAATGTATAAGTGAATTAAGTATGGATTATGTTGTATTCAACATAAAATGAAGCTTTCACTACATGCAACACTGACTTGGATTTCATTACACGCAATAACGACCTTCCTCGATAACTTATGTTGTACGGAATATCAAGTTCTACTAAACAACGATATATTATTAAAATATTATTATTTAATGGAATATAAACTAGCCGTTATGAATATTATTAATCACATTTTTAATTTTATATAACATTATCTTTCATCGTACACATTTTCTAGAATATGATATGAGAACAAAATAAAATTTTTGGATAAAATAAATATTTTTAAATAATGCAGTTTTACCACCTTTTGATGGCACACCTATTTTAAATCTAGTTTTTGAAACTTTTATAAGTTAAATTTGACAAAATATAATTCTTATTTGGAAGCGGGACATAAAAAGTTATTGTTGTTGATTTTTTTTTCTATTTTTCTAATAAAATTAAAATTTTAATGAATCGTGAAAAATATTGCATTTTAATTCGAAACTGCCTTTTTATCTCATTTATTTATATAGTTAGATTATATTTTTAACTGTTTTTAAAGTGTAACTGGATTATATTTTTATCATTTAATCCAATGTAGGTCATTGGATGTAATTTGAATTTTAAATTTTACATAAACACATGCAAATATTTTGATAGTTATTACTTCTAAAAACCCTATTTTTGGTTTTGACAACGATAATTAATTTTAAATTAATTACTGCAACTGTGGTATTTTGAATTTGGAAAAATGGATTCCATATTTGGAATCATAATGTTCAAATTGTGTAAATATGAACCATTTATTTTTAATATTATGAATAGTAACTTCCATAATTATTTTATTTACTGTGGTTAAAGGGTCAATCTGTTAAAAAGGGTAAAAACTAATATTATGATAATATTAAAATTCCCTAACACATTATATAATCCTATTGGATGAGATATTTACAACCATTGGAATCCTTGGGTCGACTTTGGGACCCCATGTATTCACTTGGATGTGAACATAACATTTTATAAGTATTTATTTAAAATTTAAGATAATTATAACCTAAACAAATATCTTTTACTAAATCTATTTTAATATAGGTTTATATAACTATTATATATGTCTATAAATAGTAATTAAAAATATAACAAGATTTCAAAAATCATGGTATTTTACATACAATTTTTAGACTTTACATAATTATAGTTATTTATGACACAATTATGATGTAGTGATTACCTCATTAATGAAAGATTCAAATTAATGAATTTATAAATATTAAAATAAATTTAATTTCAATATTTGTATGCCATCCACGAATTTTATGGATTAAATTGACATATTAGTGATGAGTTAATGCCTTGTTTTCGAAGTAATAAGGTTGTTATTAATTTTTTTAAAAAGTCAAATATGAATAGTGTCCAAAATTGACATAATTCATAACATAAAACATAAAATAGTTGATAAAATGATATTAAATTCCTAAAAATATAGTATTATTCCAAATAGTTTACATAAGTCCAAATATTCCATAAATAATTTGTTTGGGTCATTTGACATGATAAGGTAATTACATTAACCCATAATGTGTAAATAACATGATATCACAGTAAGATTAATTCTCTATGTTAACCATTCAAGAATGATTATAAAGTATATATAATAAATAATCATGGAATATATGAAATAATAATTATACTATATTTCTATATATATATATATATCATTTACTTACTTTCAATCAATTTAATAAGAAAATAAAAATAGGATTCATGCATACGTAGGACCTACCGTCTCCACGAACGATGTATTCCATTTATTTTATCTATCTATTATATATATATATATACTAAATATATATAATATATAAATAAATTTTTACATTATGGAATTATTAAAATCATTATACAAGTAATAATATTGAGAATGACAATTCAAAACACGTATGATAAATAAAACGATTATTACCCAAAACGTGGCTTTAACATGGAATTGACAAAGGAATGGACAATATAAAGTCATAAGTGAGTCATATATGATATCATAAATATTATTATGTTCCTTTTAAAAGTTAATAATTTGTTTAAACCCATTAAAAATAAGTTTCAAACACATACGGAAGAAATCAGACCAAAGTTAAGGGATAACTTTTCCAATCTCATTTTTATAAGTGATTATTTATTTGTAAATATTTACTCAGGATATATTTATCATGCATGTCCATGTTTTCTAAAAATTATTCCATAAAATGTTCAATATTATTATATGTTTGTTTAATTTTGTATTTACCCATTTTTGATTTTTACTACATGGTATGAAAAGAATCTTTCATTGGTTTTCCATAAGAGATGTTTTGGACTTTTCTAGAAAAAGTACAAGGAGAATGATTTTTATATTATATAGCATGAATGGATTTTTATGGTTTCATGATGACTTATTTCAATTAAGCTTCATATACCCTATCTCAAGTTTATATTCACCTAAATTATTTTCTTTTAAATTTTAATATCATTTTGAGAAAAGAAAACGTTTTTCAAGAAGAAAGAATATTTTCCTCAAGAACTAAGTTCAAGTGTTTTATCAAAATTATTTTCCATATAATATTACATAGATTTATGTTTATATCCCTATTATTAAATTTATTTGATTATTTAAATGATGAAATTATTTTTATAAAATCAATTTATGGATTATGTTATGTTGGTTTGATGATTAATAAACCCATTTTATTTCATGGGTTATACTATGGTGAATGTTTTTATAGAAAACGTAAGAATGAATTCATTATGAGATGGGTGGGACCTATATATTCCTCCAATACACTGGGTAAAGATTTATATCTCATGAGATAGACATGACTGGAATGAAATGTTAATCCAGACCAATAATGCAGGTCTAGAATGGAAAGTAAATCTGGTTCAGTAATACATGGTTAGAATGACAAGTAAAACTGGTTCAGTAATGGACTATGTCCACAATGATGGTCTTGGTAGTAATGATTTGGATAGAATGAAAATCATATTATATAATTATTAGTTTTACAAAATTACGTTCTTTATTCAATTGATATTCTATCATGGTTAATGTTCCTTTATGATCCATGCCTTACATACTGCAATGATTTATTTCTTAACACATGATTTTGACGTCTAAACTTTATGTTCATGTTTTTACATTAAAATGATTATGTTTTGTTTTATGTTCTCCATGTTTACCCTTATTGAGAATTTTAGTCCACCCTTTCTATGTTTTATTTTCTCCTGGATATAAAAAAAGGTTTTAGGTAGGAAAACAAAAGGGGAAGATATTTATGGGAGATGTTGAAGATCTTTCAAAAAGTTAGAATATTATGTTAAGAGTTTCCAAATTCAATAAACTTATATTATATTTTGGAATATTTTTTGTGTCATGTATTAAGTATTCCTCAAAGAAATGTAATGTCCATGCACATCAATATTGTGTCTCTATAGTTTGTATCAGAGTGAAGGTGTTGTCAACCTTTGGAAACTAGGATGTGAAAACATTAGTGAGATCCCTAGAGATATTTTAAGGATATGTCTAGGGATGTCCGAAGGGTAAGTAAAGTATAGGTTACAAAACTAGGTTTTTTTGATAATCACAACTTACCAAGGGTTAAACCAAAGATATCATAGATTGAAATATTATAAGTAATTTACCTTACTTATCTTTTTATAATCTCTGATATGTATTTCTAATTTTTTTTTCTGATCATAATAAATAACCAGAACCATATAGAACATATTTAACTAGTGGATGTTTCAGATGAGGAAATTATAGGAATTATGAAGATTTATTTCCTAAGTTGAAATATCATGATGAGAATCATGGCGATGGTATGAGTACTGGTCATACTGGTGAGGATAAAGATATTATAAACGATATGTGAAAGGTAGGTGATATTCTTCCAGTATTGTTTACATTGAACTTATGAACATTGAGGTTGAGAAACGAAAAAACATGATTCATATTTTAGAAAATATTGAGATGATGGATCAAGAGTAATGGTTTAATAATAATTTTGGATGATTGAGTTGTATATGTTTTGGAATTCAAATACTATGTAATATGAATCATGAAATATATACGTGTTTTTAGTATAAGGATTGGAAAGGATATGATAAATTGTTCTAAGGAGATTGAAAAGTGATTTAAGGGTAAGATGATATACTTGGAGAACCATGATTAAGGGAAAAATAACCCTCAATATGTCCCTTATGTTAAGATATTTCTGTTTTGATAAATTTATGTTGTATTTGAATAAGTAAATTCAATGATTCTATTTTCTTGAAATCTAATTATAGAGTTATTGAAAAAAGGCTTATGATATTTTGGATGAATTATAAAACTTTTTGGGACTTAAGGAATATATCTAAAAAGTTTTAGAATAAGGAAACAAGTATGTTTTCAATAAGGATATCTGATAATTCAGGTTGTTACTGTGACTCAAGAGAATACACGATTAATTTATTCACATGTTTGGAATATGACTACAAAGAACTACCTTATGAGACACAAGAGATAAACTTTATGTCGATTTAGTTAACCTCTTTATATTGTTTATATTTTTTTAAATTATTTTAATGTTATCCTTTTATGGATTTCATAATTTATATTCCGATTGAAGTTTGTTAGATTAATGTGTTATCTGACTAATGGAGGACTTATGCATATTTGTTTTTCAGTGCTAACCTTTATGTTGAGACAGAAGAAATGACCTATCATTCTATCGCATTATCTACTAAAAGTTAAAGAATGAAAATTTTAACTTCATTTATATAAATAATAGATAATGTGTAAATTGTTCAAGGCACGAACAACGAGGAGCTTGTACCAAAAACAAGTAAGTATTCATTCTCTTGCAAAATTCATCAACTTTAGGGAAAGGATCCTAAAAATGAAAAATGTTATCCCAGTACCCTCTTATCTGATGAATTATATGGTCCTCTAAATCATTGAAGATTAATGGCTTTTTGGTAGTTAACTTTCTCTTAACCTTATTCTCTATCACTATCCATCAAAGCATAATGGATAGATTTATTTTCCATATCCATGTTTTCACTTACCACCTATGTCCTCCTATTTAGAAAACCAGTGATGAGTTACTTTGGGTAACCTTTATTTTTCTAACTTTACTTTTAAAATTATATTTTAGTATTCCTTTTTATGATTATGGTTTCCATAAAAGAATGCTTCAAGTAGAAAACCATTTATAACCCTCATGAATTTCGAGGCTGAAATTCATTCAAAGGGGGGTAGAATGTAACACCAAGAGATTTTCTGAGATAGATTATTTTAATGTATTTGATGACTTTTATTGTATGTTAGACCATGATTATCTTTCACTATACGCAACACCATATTAGCTTGAATTATATGCAACACTATTCTTTTCTTGTGTTGCACACCATTTCAGGTTTCTTTAATAGAAATAATTTAATTAAACACTGAGTGTTGATTTTTTTCAATGTATAATTGAACCATGTTTTAATTATGTTGTATGAAACAAAAAATGAATCTTTCACTACATGCAACACTAACATGGACTGCGCTACAGGAAAGAGAGACCTTCCTCAACATCTTGCATTGTACGTGATATCGAGTTTCACTAAACAAAAATATATTATTAAAATATTGTTATTTAATGTAATATAATCAATCCTTTATGAATAGTATTAACCAAATATTTAATTTAATATAAAATTATTATTCATCATACACATTTTCTAGAACATTATATGAGAAACAAAAATCATTTTTTGGATAAAAGAAGTATTTTTCAAAAAATGTAGTTTTACCGCATTTTGATGGAACACCTATGTTAAATCTTGTTCTAGAAACTTTTATAAGTTAAATTTTAAAAAATAAACTTCTAATTTGGAATTGGGACATACAAATTTACTTTTGTTTAATTTTGGGTATTTTTCTAATAAAATTAAAATTTTAATGAATAGTGAAAAATACAACATTTTAATTTTAAAGTACCTTTTTATCAAATTTATTTATATTGTTAGATTATATTTTTAATTGGTTCTAAATTGTAATTTTACTATATCTTTATCATTTAATACAATTCTAGTCATTGGAAGTAATTTCATTCTTAAATTGGACATAAACACATGTCAATCTTTTGACAGTTTTTATTTCTTAAAAACTTCCTTTTTGGTTTTGACAACGGGAATTAATTTTACCTTAACTACTGCAACTTCTATGTTTATAATTTGAAAAAATGTATTAAATATTTGTAATTAGAAGTTTCAAATTGTTTAAATAGTTATCTTTTATTTTGGGACATTATGAATTGTAAATTTTGTAATTATTTTATATACCCTGGTTAAGGGGTAAATCTTGTAAAAAAGGCTAAGAAATAATATTATAATAATATTAAACTACACTAATACATGTACCAATACTATTGGATGAGATATTTTCGACCATGTGCATCCTTGTGTCGATTTTGGGACCCCATGGATTTACATGGATGTGAAAATGACATTTTATAAGAACTAATTTAATGTATGGATAATTATAACCTAAACATATATCTTTTACTAAATCGATTTTAATATAGGGTTATATAACTGATATATATGTATATATATAGTAATTAGATATATAAAAATATTTCCTACCTCATGGTACTATATTTATAATTTTTATACATTAGATAAATATATTTATTTATGACACAATTATGATGTCGCGATTACCTCATTAAGGAAATATTCAAATAAATGAATTTATAAATATTAAAATAAATTTAATTTGAATTTTTGATTCCATATACGAATTTTATGGATGAAATTGACATATAAGGGATGATTTAATGACTTTGGTTCGAAGGAATAATGTTATGAATTTTTAATAAAGTCAAATATGAATAGTGTCCAAAATGGACATAATTCGTAACTTAAAACATAAAATAGTTTATTAAATGATATTAAATTCTTAAAAATATAGGATTTGGAAAAATGGGTAATATAAGTCCAATTATTTCATGAATAATTTTTTTGGGTCATTTGACTTTATAGGGTAATTAAATTAACCCACAATTTGTAATTAACATGATACCACAGTAATATTAAGAATGGTAAAATAAGGGTTAAATAAACAAGATAAGGATAAAAAAACATTAAAAACTTGTCTAAAAATTATTTTATGAAGGGAATTTGAAAAAAAAATCCTCTTATATTTTATTTATATAATTTTCAGATCATTTTTAATCGAAATTGAATTTTTAATAATTTAATATTTTGAGATTTTCCAAAAGTTCCCCCTCTTCTCTTATAAATGGTTACATCCTCCCTCTCTTATTTACTATATTTTTAGCCTTTGAGATTGGCCAAAATCTAACCATTTCTATTATAAACTCCCCTAGTTACATTATATAGGTGATTCTATTCTCAAAATACCAACTCTAGTGTCCTAAGAGGAAATTTAATGGAGGTACGTCAAGGAAGAGGCAATCTCTTCTACCGATTCTTTAGAATTTCATTCTGCTTCTACATCGTCTCCATTAATCATTTCATTATAAAGTAATAAAATCAGTATCACTAATGTCTTGATATTTTATTATAAATATTAAACAACACTATTACATTGTATATCCATCCTATGAAAAAAAATCACCGTGTGTGCATACGTACGGCTTACTGTCTCCACGTCGTGGGGTAATATGTTTTTCACCACCATCTTACTTGGATGAGTATAATGGTGGAAACAATAACTATATATGATTAATATAACATGACACTAATTCTGATATATTACACACCATACACTACAATACAATTCAACAATTATAAGAATGATATCGTCGCTTGAAATGACCCACCAATTCTCATGGGATTGAGAGTACAACGAGACAATAGTAGGCCTTAAGCGACATAGCCAAGACACAAAAGGCTGGTAATAAATGACGAAGGGTTTCAAATACAAGCCGGGGATGATTTATTCTTTAATAAATAATCTAATAAACCAACCAATGAACATTCACTATATGATTCATGAACTAAAGAAAGACAACTAAAAAACATCATTTATGTCAAACCACATCAAAGTGCACAAAAACGAAAGACCAAACCAAATATTAAAGTACAAAGCAGATAAACAACTCAAGAATCTCAAAATAAACCAAGACACCATGCTCCACAAGTTCCAAGCTCCAAAATTACGGAACAACCCCAATCATCACGAGGTAGTACTAAAAACATGGGAAACATTACCTTTGCCCCTGTCATGGAAAATAGAATCCACAAAAGCACCAATGTGCCAAAGAATGGGTGAGTATAAAACTCAGTAGGTTTTCCCCAATGAATTCCCTATTCACGCCACTAGGATAGAAAAGTTAGACACAGTTATATAAAACAATTTATATAAAACAATTTCTCAGAAATAGTTTATAACTCAATATGAACAATTTTCCATACCATTTATACCAAAAGCATACAAGTGCAATTGAAACCAATTTTTTCAACAAGCCATATTTCCTGAAAAACAACTAAATAAGCTTTAGAGACATTTCACAATATGCCCTTTTTGTCATACCCAACCATTTCACAAACCCATGAAACCAACCTTGCATTCTACGTTATGACAGTTCCATACTCATGAGCAGTTTCTCGTCGATCTACCAAGTCGTCATAGGTAATTGTTTCCCATTTCCCATTACTCCTTTGGCACTAAGTACAAGTTCATATTTCAACCAATCCTTGAACATATAGTTACCATGTGCCATTAAATGTTTGGAACTAATTACAATGTCATATTTGAACCAAGACTTGTATATGCAACATGAAGAAACATCACATATTCCCAAAAATCATGCCAAAACAACGCTTTCAATAAAACTCAATTTTATTGAAAACCTTTTCTGTTAAAACCATTTAAATTAAAAACCATTTCCATTCCAAACCACTTCAATAAAACTCCATTTTTATTGAAAACCAATTCCATCACAATCATTTCAATACCAAATTGTTTCAATAAATCACCCCCTTTTTTTTAAAAACTATCTTTCGTCAAACCATTTACAATTTTAGCAATTCATAAGTTTAAAATAATCATTTTAAATTCAAGAATCCAAATCACTTTTCACAAAAAATCACCAAGATTTCACAATTTCATTAAAACCATAAATCATAACTAAAAAAATTTATTCCATGATTTTCACAATCAATTCCATTAAAATAAACCAATTTGAACCTAAGGCAATCAATTATAACAAGAGGATTCAAGAGTGAAGCCTCCTACCTCAAAGGTTTTGGTGGAAACCACAACAAACGAAGAACATTCAAGAAAACCGGGTCGATTCTCCAAGAACCCACCTTAGATCTATTCTCCTAGCAAGACCAAGACCAAAACATATCACATATGGCATCCACACACCTAGATCTACCCATAATGGGCGTAGATCTAAGAAACAGAGGGAAGAGGAGAAGTAGATATAAGAAACAAAACAAGAACAAAGAAGAAAATTTACATACCTCAAGAATCCAGCTTCGATTCTCAAAGAGAAACCTTCAGATCGCCTCCAAAATGATGGGAGAACCCTCTTTTACCTTAAGAGAAACAAAATCCCGAGTTAGGGCTACGTAGGAGGAATAAAAAGACACTAAGAGGCAAAAACACATGAGATCCACCATTATAGGATCTCATTTAAGTGACCGCGCAGTTTGCCCGCATGGTTAGACAAACCGTGCACTAACCGTGTTTTAGAAAGTGCCTCCACAGACAATCCACGCACGACTTGGATGCACGGTTACACAAAACGTGCACCGCCCATGCGGAAGCTACTGCCTCCAAGACCAACTACGCATGATTTTTCCGTAAATTTTAGACAAACCATGCATGGTCCGTGCGACTTCCCCTTTGCCTCAAAACATCATTCAATGTTCACTAGACTCTCCCATTAATCACCCTTAACATTAAAACCATGAAAAGTATCAAGTAAGGGTTACATAATAGAAACTGGAGGTACTAAATTCTCCCCACCATTGGTCTTTCCACCCTTGGAAAGTAGAAAACCTTCAACCAACTGATAGAGTTCCGACCACTGCTCTTTCTTTTCCTTTTTACGTTCCCAAGCCTCTTCCTGAATCTGACCATGCTGATATAAAACCCACACTAGACAGATTATTTTTCCACATAAGACTTTCTCTTGCCTATCCACAATCCATAATGCGGGATATGTATCAATGAAGCATCTGTCTCTAGGTCAACATGCTCCCATCTGATCACAAGGGGAGGATCAGGCTGATACTTTTTCAACTAAGACACATGGAACATATTATGCACCGAACTAAACCACGGTGGTAATGAAAACTGATATGACACCTCTCCAACCCATTTTAGTATCTAAAAAGGGATACTGTATCTTGGAGATAACTTTCCCATCATCCCAAAACAATAATGTCCAAGCCATGGAGATATCCTCAATAAGACATGATCCCCTACAACAAATGACAACGGTCTTCGACGGTGATTTGCCTAAGATTTCTAAAGACTCTGAGCTGTCTTCATCAGTTTTCTAATCAAATGGATCTTCTCTGTTATTTCTTGGACAAGGATTGGCCCGACTATTGATGTTTCACCCGTTTCCACCCAACATAGTGGAGAATGATAGGGACACCCACACAATGCTTCAAACGGAGCCATGCGTATCGAGGCTTGATAACTGTTATTGTATGATAACTCCACTAAAGATATATGATACTCCCATGAGCCACTGAAATCCATTACACAAGCCTGCAACATGTCTCCCAATGTTGGTATTGTGCGCTTGGACTGCCCATCTGTCTGAGAATGATACGCCGTGCTCATAATCAACTGAGTTAGGAGGACTTACTGTAATGATTTCCAAAAATGAGATGTAAAACTCTGATCTCTATATTATACTATAGAAATTGGTACACCATTCCTCTTTACTACTTCTCAGATATAGATTTTTGACAGATCCTCCAACATTTGAGTTTTAGGAATAGGGATGAAATGGGCCGACTTGGTTAGATGATCCTCTATCATCCAAACGACATCATGTTTCCAGAACGTTCTTGGAAGACCTGTAATAATATCAATTACTATCTGATTCCATTTCCAAACTGGGATGGACAAATATTGTAATGTACCAGATAGTCTTTGGTTCTCTGCTTTAAACTTCTGACAAGTTAAGCACCTCGAGACAAACTCAGCCACCTTCATTTTCATGCCACTCCAATAAAACTGCACCTTCAAAGCCTTATACATCTTCTATGTACCTGGATGTACAACCTATCTTGAATGGTGGTAAGCATGAAAAAGTTGTTCCTGAAAAACTATACGTACAACAATCTGATCTTTGAAACACAAAACTGAACCCCTATCAAGTTTCTATCCCTCAATGGTCTCCCCACCATTGAGTTTTGAACTTACAACCGGACATTATGCAAAAAATGTTTGTGCTTATTTGATCATTTTCACTAAATCAGGAGCAAGAATAGAAGAAAAGAAAACTGAAACATCACCTCGGTCTTCACATTCCACATGCATGTCGGCTAATACTGACATCAATTTCCATTCATCTGAAGCTTATTTCACCAACTGAGCTTATGAATTCCTACTCAATGCATCCTCCACCAAATTTCCTTTCCCCAGTGTGTACATCAAGTCAAAGTAAAACATTTGGATAAACCCCATCCCTCTCATTTGCCTTAGATTCAAATCTCGCTATGAGAAAATGTGTTTCAAGCTTTTTTGATCTGTAAACACAGTAAATTTCCCACAAAAATGATAATGTCTCCATGTTTTCAAAGCATGGATGACTACAACTAACTCCAAATCTTGTGTTGGGTAATTCCTCTCATGAACCCTCAATAACCTTGAACTATAAGAAACCACATGGTCCCCTTGCATGAGAACACAACCCAATCCTGATCCCGAAGCATCACAATACACCACATACCCCTATCCTGATTCTGGTAAAATCAAGATAGGTGCTGATGTAAGACGAACTTTCGGTTCCTGGAAAGACTTTTGACGTTCTTATGTCCATAGGAATGGGGAATTCTTCTTTTCTAGAAGATAGTGAATTTTTTGTTTTCAGAATCAACAAAAATTCTTTTCTCAGAAATTACATGGACAAGGAAACATACTTCTTGTATCCAAAAATCACACTTTGATAATTTGGCATACAAATGATGATCTCTCAAGATTTGTAACATTGTTTCCAGGTGAACCTCATGATTAGCCCTTGCCTTTGAATAGAAAAAAATGTCATCCACAAACACCTCAATAAAAGAATCCAAATATTGGTGAAATATCCTATCTATCAATTCCATGAAGGATGATGGTGCATTTTTTAGACCGAAAGGCATTCCTACATATTCGTAATGGCCATATCTACATCTGAAAGATTTCTTTGGAATATCCTTCTTCCGAACACACAATTGGTGATATCCTGATCGCAAGTCAATCTTGGAGGACCACTGAGATCCCCTTAATTGATTGAATAGATCATCTATGTGTGTTAGTGGATATCTATTCTTTATTGTAACTTGGTTAATCTTACGATAATCAACCCACAGTTGAAGAGTTCCATCTGCATTCCTCACCAACAAAACTGGTGCTTCCCATGGATACATACTTGGTTGAATGAAACCCTCGCTCTCCAGCTCCTCTAGCTGCACTTTCAATTCTCATTACTCTATTAGTTCCATCCTATAATATGGAAGGGAAATAGGACTAGTCCTTGGAAGGAGATCAATCGTAAACTCCACTTCCCATAGAAGTGGTAACCCTGAGAAGTTCTTAGGAAAGACATCTGGAAATTAATCCACGATAGCTGGAAAACTATTTTCCTTGATCTCTTCCATTGATTCCAATGTCAAAAATTCCAATTAGTAAGATACTGTTCCCACCATTGGTGATAAGGATCTCTTTTCACGGTTCTTTACAATCCCTTATCCTCTAAAGAGATACTCGATGTCGTCCTCCATCATGAAACTCACTATTATCCTATAATAGTCTATTTGGGCCTTGAACTTTGTCATCCAATCCATACTCAGGATTACATCATATAAATATCTATCCAACATTGAGAAGTACCATTTTAATGCAACTCCAATAACAGTTATAGCACATGCTCTATATACAAAGGCTTGACATTCTCTTACACCAAGAGGAGTTTCCTGTTTCAAAACCGAAGGCATCATTTCTACCCTTGAACCCAGCAACTCAACCACATGTGCCGCAGTAAAAGAGTGTGAAGCACCCATATTCCCCATGGGTACCACCATACTTCCTCCGCCCAGAGCTCCCAACAGACCCCGCTTAGCTACCGATGTGCAATTCACAATCTCTATGTAATCACCGATACACATCACTACTATTTTTGAATGGATCTCTTGCCTTAACACCGCTTCGAAGATCCTTACATTCAACGACGTGATACCCGCCACCTCAGGTGAAAACCGCACTATGCTCATAAACATAGTTGCATACTTCGTCATAGACATATGCTCTGGCTTCAGACTAAAGAAATTAGTTGTGCGCTGAATTATGAACATAAGTGTGTAGAATTTTTTATTAAACAATTCCTCAAAGACTTTTCCACGTCATACTTTGGTTCGTTCCTGCTTGGACTACCAACTACCACCACTGAAAAGAAATATCCTATAGATTATACATTTCTATCTTTACTTTAATCTCTACTGACATCCCCAAGAATTCGAAAATTCTGCTCATTCTGGAAAGCCATGCATCTTCCCTTTTCGGGTCCGAATCACCCCTACAGACGGGTGGATCCTGCTTTTGAAACTAGGCCGCATAATCAATATGATTTCTCTCTTCTGATTTATTCACACTTCCCACTATCTGGAAAGGTTTCACTATGCTCTGGACTAACTGATGGTTTACGTGGGGCTCAGGTGCCACCACGTTCTCATCGGCCACTTCCGGTTGATCTCTACGATGCTTACCCAGTTCCATTTATAAACAAACAACAACCTCTGTCAATATCACTCTATAGCAACTGATGTCTTAGCATTTAAATTTTTTTCACATCATCTATCACAACATTGTTTTTCCAGAACAACCTTTTTCCATGTTAAACCATTTTTGAAAACATTCAATATGCATTTTGAAAATCCAACCATTTTCAAAATACACCAAGTATCCTATTTTCAAAATCTTCCACTTAAAAAAATTTCTGCATTTTTTTCAAAAATTTGCACCTTGAGAGTACAATGACTCATTACTAGGCCTTAGGTGACCCTCCAATTCTCATTGTTAGGCAGGGACCGAACAAGTTGATACCATTTGTAATGACCCACCAATTCTCATTGGCTTGAGAGTACAATGACTCATTACTAGGCCTTAAGTGACATCCCCATGATGCTAAAGGCTGGAAATAAATGCAAAAGGGTTTCAAATACAAGTGGGGGACAATTTACCCTTTACGAAATAAACCAATAAACCAACCAACCAAAATTCACTATATGATGCATGAACAAAAGAAAGACAGCAAAACAACTTCATTTAGGTCAAACCACATCAAAGTGCACAATAGAGGAAGACCAAACCAAATATCAAAGTACAAAGCGTATAAACAACTCAAGACTCTCAAAAGACACCAGGACTCCATGCTCCATGAGCTTCAAGATCCACAATCACAAAAAATCCCCAATCGTCTTGAGGTAGTACTAAAAACATGGGAAACGTTACCTTTTCCCCTATCCCAAAAAATAGCTTCTGCAAAAGCACCAAAGTTCCATTGCAGGGGTGAGTATAAAACTCATTAGGTTTTCACCAATGACTTCCCTACTCATGCCACTAGAATAAAAAAGTTATCCACAATTATATAAAATAGTTTATATAAAATTTTTTCACAAAAACAGTTTATAATTAAATATAAACATGTCGCAAAATCATTTATACCAAAAGCCTACAAGTGAAACTGAAACCAATTTTTCCAACAAGTTATCTTTCCAGAAACATAACTAAACAAGATTTAGAACCATTAAACAATATATCCTTTTTGGTATACCCAACAATTTCACAAACCCATGCAACCAACCCTACATGCTATGTTATGACAGTTCCATACTCATTAGCGGTTTCTCATCAATCTACCAAGTCGTCATAAGGTAATTGTTTCCCATGTTCCACTAATCCTTTAGCACCAAGCACAAGGTCATATTTCAACCAAGCCTCACACATATAGTTACCATGTTCCATTAAACATTTGGCACCGAGCACAATGTCATATTTCAACCAAGCCTCATCATTGAAACATGATCACACACCACATATTCCCAAAAATTAGTCCAAAACAACCCTTTCAATAAAATAGATTTTTATTGAAAACCATTTTTGTTAAAACCATTTAAATTCAAAACCATTTCCCATCAAAACCACTTCAATAAAACTCCATTTTTATTGAAAACCAATTCCATCATAGTCATTTCAATACCAAACCATTTCAATAAAACACCCACTTTTTTTTGAAAACCTATTTTTCATCAAACCATTTATAATTCAAGAAAATTGTAAATTTAAAATAATCATTATAAATTCAAGAAGCCAAATCACTTTGCACAAAAATCACTAAGATTTCACAATTTCATTAAAACCATAAATCATCACTAAAAAAGATTTATTCCATGATTTTCATAATCAATTAAATTCAAATAAACTAATTTGAATCGAAGCGAATCATTCTTAACAAGAGGAGTTGAGAGTGAAGCCTCCTACCTCAATGGTTCTGGCAGAAACCACAACGAACAAAGAAGGTTCAATAAAACCGGGTTGATTATCCAAGAACCCACCTTAGATCTATTCTCCTAGCAAGACCAAGCCCAAAACTTATCACATAAGGAGTCCACACACATAGATCTATCCATAACAAGCATAGATCTAAGAAACCAAGGGAAGTGGATAATTTGATTTAAGTAGATCTAAGAAACCAAACAAGAACAAAGAAGAACGTTTACATAACTCGAGAATCTGGCCTCGATTCCCCAAGTGAAGCCTTCTGATTGCCTCCAGAACGATGGGAGAACCCTCTTTGACCTTAGGAGAAGAAAAATACCGAGTTAGAGTCACTTAGGTGAAAAAAAGAGCCACTAAGAGGCAAAAACACATGAGATCCACCTTTAAAGGTTCTTATTTAAGTTTCCACACGGTTTGCCCACACGGTTAGACAAACATTTCACTAACAGTGCATTAGCCACTACCTCCGCAGACCCTCCATGCATGGCTTGGACGCATGGTTAGACCAACTATGCACCGCCCATGCGGAAGCTACTTCTTCCAAGACCAACTACACATGGTTTTGCCGCACAGTTTAGTCAAACTGTGCGCCATCCGTGCGACTTCCCCTCTTCCTCAAAACATCATTAAATGTTCTTCTGACTCTCCCATTCATCACCCTTAACATTAAAACCATGGAAAGAATCAAGTAAGGGTTACATACTAGAAACCGGGGGTACTAAATTCTCCCCATCTTTGGTCTTTTTTTCATCAGAAATTAGATAACTTTCACCAAACTAAAAGAGTTCTGGCCACTACTCTTTCATTTCCTTTTCAGGTTACCAATTCTCTTCTTGAATCTGATCATGCTTCCATAAAACCCACACCAAACCGATGATTTTTCCACGCAATACTTTCTCTTTCCTATCCACAATCTGTCCCGAAATATGTATCAACGATGCATCCGACTCAAGGTCAACGTGATCTCATCTGATCATATGGTTAGGATCAGGCTAATACTTTTTCAACTGAGATACAAGGAACACATTATGCACCGAACTAAATAGTGGTGGTAATGCCAACTGATATGCCACCTCTCCAACCTATTTTAGTATCTCAAAAGGGACAATGTATCTAGGAGATAACTTGCCCTGCTTCCCAAAATGATGATGTCCAAGCCTTGGAGAGATCCTCAAGAAGACATGATCACCCACAACGAACGAAAACGGTCTTCGACGGTGATCTGCCTAAGATTTCTGATGACTATGAGCTCTCTCCATACTTTTTCTAATCAACTGGATCTTCTCTGTTGTTTCTTGAAAAGGGCTTGGCCTGACTATTGAAGTTTCACCTGTTTCCTCCCAGCATAGTAGAGAACGACAAGGATTCCCATACAATGCTTCAAACAGAGCCATGGGTATCGAGGCTTGATAGATTTTGTTGTATGAGAACTCCACTAAGGATATATTCTCCTCCCATGATCCACCTAGATTCATTACAAAAGCCCACAACATGTCTTCTAATGTATGTATCATGCGCTCGAATTTCCCATCTGTCTGAGGATGATACGCAGTGCTCATAGTCAACTGAGTTCCGAGGGCTTGATGTAATGATTTCCTGAAATGAGATGTGAAACTTAAATCTCTATCTTTGACTATAGACACTGGTACACCATGCCTCTTTACCACTTCTCAGATGTAGTTTTTTGAATGATCCTCCACCGTATGAGTTTCACGAATTGGGATGAAATGGGCCGACTTTGTTAGACAATCCACTATCACCCAAATGACATCGTGGTTCTGGACCGTTCTTGGAGGACCTATAACAAAATCCATTGCTATCTGATCCCAATTCCACACTAGGATGGACAATGATTGTAACGTACCAACTGGTCTCTGGTGCTCTTCTTTAACCTTCTGACAAGTTAAGCACCGCGAGAAAAACTCGACCACCTTCCTTTTCATACCGCTCCACCAAAATTGCGCCTTCAATTCCTTATACATCTTCTGTGTACCTAGATGTAAAACCCATATTAAATGGTGGTAATCATGAAGGAGTCATTCCTGACAAACTATCGGTACAAAAATCCAATCTTTGAAACACAAAACTAAACCCCCATCAATTTTCCAGCCCTCAATGGTCTCCCCACCATTGAGTTTTGAACATACAACCAGACATTCTACATCAGAAGTTTGTATTTATTTGATCATTTTTACTAGATCAGGAGAAAGCGTAGCTAAAAAAACTACTACATCACCCCGGTCTTCACATTCCACACACTTGTCAGCTAATACTGACAATAATTGTCATTCATCTGAAGATTCTTTTTCCAAATGAGCATATGACTTCCTACTCAATGCATCTGACACCAAATTCCCTTTCCCCGGTGTGTACATCAAGTCAAAGTCAAACATTTGGAGATACTCCATCCATTTCCTTTGCCTCATATTCAAATATCGCTATGAGAAAATGTGTTTCAAACATTTGTGATCCGTAAAAACATTAAATTTATCACCAAATAGATAATGTCTCCATGTTTTCAAAGCATAGATGACTACAACTAACTCCAAATCATGTGTTGGGTAATTATTCTCATGCAACATCAACTTACTTAAACCATTGGTGACCACATGGACTCCTTGCAAGAGAACACAACCCAACCCTAATCCTAAAGCATCATAATACACCACATACCCTTGTCCTGATTCTGTTAAAATAAAGATATTTGAAGATGTATGTCGAACATTCAGTTCCTTTAAAGATATATGACATTCTTATGTCCATAATAATAGAGCATTCTTCTATGTTAGATCTGTCATTGGTGAAGCTAGTTGTGATAAATCACGCAAAAAGCATTGGTGGTAACCAATTAGACCAAGAAAACATCGTATCTCGAACACATTCTTCAGTGGTCTCCAAGAGATAACGACTTCTATCTTTTTAGGATCAATAGAAATTCCCTTCTTAGAAATGAAATGGCCAAGGAAACGTACTTCTTGTATCCAAAAATCACACTTTGATAATTTGGAATACAAATGATGATCTCTCAGGATATGTAACATTGTTTCTAGGTGCACCTCATGATCAACCCTAGTCTTTGAATAGACCAAAATGTCGTCCAAAAAAACTACAAAAAAGAATCCAAATATGACTAGTCCCTGGAAGGAGATCAATAGTAAACTCCACTTCCCTTAGAGGTGGTAACCCTGAGAAGTTCTTGGGAAAGACATCTGGAAATTGATCCACGACAGCTGGAAAACTATTTTCCTTGATCTCTTCCATTGATTCTAAATTCAACGCAGCCAATTGGTAAGATATCATTCCCACCATTGGTTCCAAGAAGCTCTTTTCACCCTTCTTTACAATCCTTTCTCCTCTAAAGAGATACTCGATGCCGTCCTCCGTAATGAAACTCATTGTTCTCCTATAATAGTCAATTTAAACCTTGAACATTGTCAGCCAATCCATACCCATGATTAAATCATAGACATCCATCTCCAACATCGAGAAGTCCCATTTTAACGTAGCTCCATTAATAGTTATAGCACATGATCTACACACAAAGGCTTGACATTCTCTTTCACCAAGAGAAGTTTTCTGTTTCAAAACTGAAGGAATCATTTCTACCCTTAATCCCAGCAAATCAACCACACATGCAACCATAAAAGAGTGTGAAGCACTCATATTCCCTAGGGGTAATACCATGCATCCTCTGCACGAAGCTCCCAATAGATCCCTCTTAGCTCCCAATGTTCGATTCACCATCTCTGTGTAGTCACTAATTCACATCACTGCAATTTTTGAATGGATCTCTTGCCTTATCCCCACTTCAAAGATCCTTTCCTTCAATGATGTGCCACGCCCAACCTCGAGTGCAAACCACACTAAGCTCATAAAAATAGCTTCATACTCTGTCACAAACATATGCTCTTGCTTCATACTGAAGAAATCAGTTGTGCGCTGATTACTGAACGTAATTGGGTAGAATTGGTTGTTAAACAATTCCTCAAAGCCTTTCCACGTCATAGCCTGGTTCGTTCCCACTTGGACTACAACTCCCACCCATGAAGAGTAAGATCCTATATCTTATACATTGAAAGATTTACTTTCAGCTCTACCAACGTTCCCAAGAATTCGAAAATTATTTTCATTCCATACAGCCATGCCTCTGCCCTTTCTGGGTCCGATTCACCCCTAAAGATGGGTGAATCCTGCTTTTGAAACTGGGCCGCATAATAAATATGCTTTGCATATTCTGCTCTATTCACACTTACCATAGTCTGAAATGATTTCACTCTGCTCTAGATTAACTGTTGGTTCACCTGGGGCTCAGGTGAAACCATGTTCTCATCAACCACTTTCGGTTGGTCTCTATGATGCTTACGAGGTTCCATTTATAAACAAACAAAAACCTCCGCCAATCTCACACTATAGCAACTGATGGATTTGCATTTCAAATTCTATCACATGATCTATCACAAAATTGTTTTCCAAAACTAATTTTTTCCATGTTCAACCATTTTTCAAAACATTCAACATTCATTTTGAAAATCCAACCATTTTCAAAATACACCAAATATCATGTTTTCAAAATCTTCCACTTAAAACAATTTCTGCATTTTTTTTTCAAAAATTTGCACCTTGTAGGAAATCATAAATTATACCTCACAATGAGATATGAAATCCTAGTGGTAAGGCATTCCTCTATAATGCATATCATGCTCTTCTCATTGGATAAACCCATGACAATGATATTTCCAACATTATAGAAGTGTATCCAAAAAACTTATGTACCCAACACCCTGGTAACTTGAAGTTCAACATAAATGGATTAGCTATGCCCTTTTATGCTATACATTTCAAGTTCCGACAATCCTACGCCTATCTAAGATTTTGACTCAAGGAATAGACAAGATGAAATTTGGAATCCAAGACTAGGAACATCGATGACTACTTGTTTGGTAGGTACCGAACAAGTTGACACCATTTGTAATGACCCGCCAATTCTCATTGGTTTTAAAGTACAACGAGTCATTACTAGGCCTTAAGCGACATAACTAATATGCCAAAGGCTGGAAATAAATGACGAAGAGTTTCAAATAAAAGTGGGGGATGATTTACCCTTTATGAAATAAATAAATAAACCAACCAAGCAACATTCACTATATGATGCATGATCAAAATAAAGATAGCTAAACAACTTCATATTTGTCAAACCACATCAATGTGCACAACAACGGAAGTCCAAACCAAATATCAAATTACACAGTGGATAAACAACTCAAGAATCTGAAAAGAAACCAAGACTCCTTACTCCACAAGCTCCAAGCTCCACAATCACTGGACAACCCCAATCATCATGATGTAGTACTAAAAACAATGGAAACATTACGTTTTCCCCGGTCCTAGAAAATAGCATTTGAAAAAGCACCAAAGTGCCAAAGTAGGGGTGAGTATAAAACTCAGTGGATTTTATCCAATGACTTCCCTACTCAATCCACTAGGATAGAAAAGTTAGCCACAATTATATAAAACAGTTTATATAAGACAATTTCTCAAAAACAGTTTACAACTAAATATAAACAAGTTTCCAAACCATTCATACCAAAAGCATAGAAGTGAAATTGAAACCAATTTTTCCCACAAGTTATCATTCTAGAAAAATAACTAAACTAGATTTAGAACCATCTCACAATATCCCCATTTTGGCATACCCAACCATTTCACAAACCCATGCAACCAACCATGCATTCTACGTTATGATAGTTCCATACTCATGAACGGTTTCTTTTCGATCTACCAAGTCGTCACAAGGTAATTTTTTCCCATGTGCAATTAATCCTTTGACACTGAGAACAAGGTCACAATTCATCCAAGCCTCATACAAATACTTACCATGTGCCATTAAACATTTGGCACCGAGCACAAGGTCATATTTCAATCAAGCCTCGTAAAAGCAACATGAACACACACCAAATATTCCCAAAAATCATTCCAAAACAACCCTTTAAATAAAAAAACTTTTTATTGAAATCCATTTCCATTAGAACCATTTAAATGCCAAACTATTTCTATTTAAACTACTTCATTAAAACTCCATTTTTATTGAAAACCAATTCCATCACAGTCATTTCAATACAAATTATTTCAGTAAAACACCTTTTTCTAAAACCTATTTTTCATCAAAACATTTATAATTACAGAAAATTAGAAATTTAAAATCATCATTTTAAATTCAAGAAGCCAAATCACTTTTGCACAAAAAATGACCAAGATTTCACAATTTCATTAAAACCATAAATCATCACTAAAGAAGACTTATTCCATGATTTTCACAATAAATTTTATTCAAATAATCCCATTTTAATCTATACCAATCAATTATAATAAGAGGAATCTAGAGTGAAGCCTCCTACCTCAAAGGTTACGACAGAAACCACAACGAACAAAGAATGTTCAAGAAAACGGGGTCGATTCTACAGGAACCCACATCAAATATCTTCTCCTAGAAAGACCAAGACAAAAAATTATCCCATATCGCATCCACACACCTAGATCTACCCATAGCGGGCATATAACTATGAAACTGAGGGAAGAGGAGAAAAATATCTAAGTAGATCTAAGAAAACAAACAAGAACAAAGAAGAACATTTACAAACCTCAGGAATCCGGCTTCGATTCGCCAAGAGAAGCCTTTGGATCACCTCTGGAATGATGGGAGAACCCTGTTTGACCTTAGGAGAAGCAAAATCCTGAGTTAGGGCTTCTTAAGAGGAAAAATGAGCCACTAAGAGGCAAAAAAACATGAGATACACCTTTATAGGATCTCATTTAAGTGGATGCAAGGTTTTCCCACACGGTTAGACAAACTATGCGCTAACCGTGCGTTAGCCACTGCCTCCGCAGACCCTCCACACATAGCTTGGATGCATGGTTAGACAAACTGTGCGCCGCTCGTTCAGAAGCTACTGCCTTGAAGACCAACTACGCACGGTTTTTCCGCACGGTTTAGACAAACTGTGCACCGTCCATGTGACTTCCCCTTTTCCTAAAAACATCATTCAATTTTCTACTGACTCTCCCATTCATCACCCTAAATTTTAAAACCATGAAATGAATCAAGTAAGGGTAACATATCGAAAACTGGGGGTACTACATTCTCCCCACCATTGGTCTTTCCATCCTCGGAGATTAGAAAACCTTCACCCAACTGAAAGAGTTCCGGCCACTGCCCTTTCATTTCCTTTTCACGTTCCCAAGTCTCTTCCTGAATCTGACCATGATGCCATAAAACCCACACTAGACTGATCCTTTTTCCACAAAAGACATTCTCTTGCCTATCCAAAATCTTTACCAGGATATGTTTCAATGAATCATCCGGATCTAGGTCAACTTGCTCCCATATGATCACATGGTTAGGATCATGCTGATACATTTTCAACTAAGATACATGGAACACATTATGCACCAAACTAAACCATGGTGGTAATTCCAACTGATATTCCACCTATCTGACCCATTTCTGTATATCAAAATGGCCAATGTATATAGGAGATAACTTGACCTGCTTCCCAAAATGACGATATCCAAGCCTTAGAGAGATCCTCAAGAAGACATGATCACCCACAACGAATGATAATGGTCTTCGACGATGATCTGCCTAAGATTTCTGACGACTCTGAGCTGTCTCTATCCTTCTTCTAATCAAATAGATCTTCTCTGCTGATTCATGTACAAGTCTTGGCCCAAATATAGATGTTTTACTCGTTTCCACCCAACATAGTGGAGAAAAATAAGTACACACATACAATTCTTGAAATGGAGCCATGCGTATCGAGGATTTATAGTTGTTATTGTGTGAGAACCCCACTAACGATATATGCTCCTCCCATGAGCCACTGAAATCCATTACACAAGACCTCAACATGTATTCCAATGTTTGTATCATGCACTCCGATTTCCCATCCGTCTGGGGATGATACGCAGTGCTCATAGTCAACTGAGATCTGAGGGCTTGCAGTAATGATTTCCAGAAACTAGATGCGAACCTCAGATCTCTATCTGAGACTATAGACACTAGTACACCAAGCCTATTTACCGCCTTTCAGATATAGATTTTTGAAGGATCCTCCATCGTATGAGTTTAAAAAACAGGGATGAAATGGGCCAACTCGGTTAGACGATCCACTATTACCCAAATGTCGTAGTGTTTCCAGACCATTCTTGGAAGACCTGTAACAAAATTCATTACTATCTAATCCAATTTCCACACTAGGATGGACAAATATTTTAATGTACCAGCTAGTCTCTAGGTGATGCGCTTTATCCGGTTGACATGTTAAGCACCGCGAGACAAACTTGGCCACCTTCTTTTTCATGCCGCTCTACCAAAACTGTGCCTTCGACACCTTATACATCTTCTGTGTACCTGGATGTACAGACCATATTTAATGGTGGAATGAAGGAGTTTTTCCTGAAAAACTAGAGGTACTACCATCTGATCTCTGAAACAAAAAACTGAACCCCCATCAAGTTTTCAGCCCTCAATAGTCTCCCCACCATTGAGTTTTGAACTTACAACCAGACATTCTGCATCAGATGTTTGTGCTTCTTTAATCATTTTTACTAGATTAGGAGTAGGTGTAGCTGAAAAGAAAACTACAACATCACCTCAGTCTTCACATTCCACATGCATGTCAGCTAAGACCGACATTAATTGCCATTCATCTGAAGCTTCTTTCGCCAACTAAGCATATAACTTTCTAATCATTGCATCCGCCACAGAATTTTTATTCCCCGGTGTGTACATCAAGTCAAAGTCAAACATTTGGAGATACTCCATCCATATCCATTACCTCATATTCAAATATCACAGTGAGAAAATGTCTTCCAAGCTTTTGTGATCCATAAACATAGTAAATTTCTCACCAAAGAGATAATGTCTCAATGTTTTCAAAGCATGGATGACTACAGCTAACCCAAAATCAAGTGTTGAGTAATTCTTCTCATGCACCCTCAACTGCCTTAAACCATAAGCAACCACATGGTCTCCTTGCATGAGAACACAACCCAAACCTGATCCTGATGCATCACAATAAACCACATACCCCTGTTCTGATTCTGGTAAAATCAAGATAGGTGCTGATGTAAGACGAACTTTCAGTTCCTGTAAAGACTTCTGACATTCTTCTGTCCATAATAATGGAGCATTCTTCTTTGTCAGAGTTGTCATTGGTGAACCTAGTCATGAGGAATCATTCACAAAGCGTCGGTAGTAACCATCTAGTCCAAGAAAACTACATATCTCGAACACATTCTTCGGTGGTTTCCAATAGATAACGACTTCTATCTTTTCAGGATCAATAGAAACACCTTTCTGAGAAATGACATGGCCAAGGAAACTTACTTCCTGTATCCAAAAATCACACTTTGATAATTTGGTATACAAACAATGATCTCTCATGATTTGCAACACTATTTCCAGGTGCACCTCATGATCAGCCCTTGTCTTTGAATAGACCAAAATGTCATCCACAAACACCACAATAAAGGAATCCAGATATTTTTGAAATATCCAATTCATCAATGCTATGAAGACTGCTGGTGCATTTGTTAGACCGAAAGGCATGACTACATATTCATAATGGCCATATCTACTTCTAAAAGCTATCTTTGGAATATCCTTCTTCCGAACTCTCAATTGGTTATATCCTGATCTCAAGTAAATATTGGAGAACCTCTTAGCTCCCCCTAATTGATTGAATAGATCATCAATGCATGGAAGTGGATATCTATTCTTTATCGTAACTTGGTTAATCTTACGATAATAAACACACAACCAAAGAGTTCCATCTTCTTTCTTCACAAACAAAACCGGTGATTCCCATGGAGATGTACGTGGTCGAATAAATCCCTTGGTCTCCAGATCCTCTAGCTACACTTTCAATTCCCGTAACTCTGTTGGTTCCATCCTATAATATGGAAGGGAAATGGGACTAGTTCTAGGAAGGAGATCAATCGTAAACTCCATTTCCCTTAGAGGTGATAACCCTAAGATGTTATTGGGAAAGACATCTAGAAATTGGTCCACGACAGCTAGAAAACTATTTTCCTCAATCTATTCCATTGATTCCAAAGTCAACACTTCCAATTGGTAAGATATCGTTCCCACCATTGGTTCCAAGAATATCTTTTCACCCTTCTTTACAATCCTTTCTCCTCTAAATAGATACTCGTTGCTATCCTCCATCATGAAACTCACTGCTCTCCTATAACAGTCGCTTTGAGCCTTGAACATTGTCATCCAATCCATACCCAGTATTACATAATAGAAATCCATCTCCAATAATGAGAAGTCCCATTTTAATGCAGCTTCATCAACAGTTATAGCACATGCTCTACACACAAAGGCTTGACATTCTCTTTCACCAAGAGGAGTTCGTAGTTTCAAAACCGAAGGAATCATTTCTACCCTTAAACCCAGCAACTAAACCACACGTTCAATAATAAAAGAGTGTGAAGCACCTATATTCACCATGGGTACCACCATGCTTCCACCGCCCGGAGCTCCCAACAGATCCTGCTTAGCTACCGATGCTCGATTCACTATCTCCGTGTAATCACCGATACACATCCCTGCTATTTTTGAACGGATCTCTTGACTTAACCCCATTTCAATGATCCATGCCTTCAACAACATGCTACCACCACCTCGGGTGAAAACTGCACTAACCTCAGAAACATAGATACATACTCCATCACAGACATATTCTCTTTCTTCAGACTGAAGAAATCGGTTGTGCACTGAATATTGAACGTAAGTGGGTTGAATTTTTTATTAAACAATTCCCCAAATCCTTCCCACGTCATAGCCCGGTTCGTTCTTGAATGGACTACCAACTCCCACCACTTAAGAGCAAGATCTTCTAGATTATATGTTGCTAGCTTTACTTTTAGCTCTACCGACATCCCCAAGAATTCGAAAATTCTGTTCATTCCAGATAGCCATGCCTCTGCCCTTTCTAGGTCCAAATCACCCCTAAAGACAGGTGGATCCTACTTTTGAAACTGGGCCACATAATAAATATTCTTTGGCTCTTCCGCTCTATTCACACTTCCCATAGTCTGGAATGTTTTCATTATGCTCTGGACTAACTGTTGGTTCACCAAGGGCTTAGGTGAAACCAAGTTCTCATCGGCCACTTCCAGTTGGTCTTGACGACAATGACCAGGTTCTATTTATAAACAAACAAGAACCTCAATTAATCTCACTCTCTATCAATTAATGTCTTAGCATTTCAAATTCCATCACATCATCTATCACAATATTGTTTTCAAAAACAACCTTTTCCATGTTTTGAACCAATTTTGAAATCATTCAACATGATTTTTGAAAATCCAACCATTTTCAAAATACACCAAATATCATGTTTTCAAAATCATCCACTTAAAACAATTTCAGTATTTATTTTCAAAAATTCTCACCTTTCAGAAAATCATAAGTTATTCCTCAGAATGAGATATTCAATCCTAGTGGGAAGTCATTCCTCTAAAATTCATGTCATGCTCATCTCGTTGGCTAAACCCATGACAATGAGATTTCCAACACTCTAGAAGTATATCCAAAACACTTATGTACCCAACATCCTGGTAACTTGAAGTTCAGCATAAATGGGTTAGCTACGTCCTCTTATGCTATACATTTCATGTTCTGACAATCCTAATCCTGTCTAATATTTCGACCCAGGGAATAGACAACAAGGAATTTCTACTCCAAGACTTGGAACATTGATGACTACTTGTTAGGCAGGGACTGAACAAGTTGATAACATTTTCAATGACCCTCCAATTCTCATTGTCTTGAGAGTATAATGATTCATTACTAGGCCTTAAGAAACATCCCCAAGACACCAAAGGATGGAAATAAATGCCGAAGGGTTTCAATTACAAGTGGGGGACAATTTACCCTTTAAGAAATAAACCAATAAACCAACCAACCAATATTCACTATATGATGCATGAACAAAAGAAAGAAAGATAAACAACTTCATTTATGTCAAACCAAATCCAAGTGCACAACTGCGGAATACCAAACCAAATATAAAAGTACACAGTGGATAAAAAACTCAAGACTCTCAAAAGACACCAAGACTCCGTGCTCCACAAGCTCCAAGCTCCAAATTAGCGAACAACCCCTATTATCACGAGGTAGTACTAAAAACATGGGAAACATTACCTTTGCCCCTATCCCGGAAAATATCATCTGAAAAAGCACAAAAGTGGAAAATTAGGGGTGAGTATAAAACTCAGAAGGTTTTCCTCAATGAATTCCCTACTCACACCACTAGGATTGAAAATTTATCCACAATTATATAAAATAGTTTATATAAATAAATTTCTCAAAAACCGTTTACAACTAAATATAAACAAGTTGCCAAAACATTTATACCAAAAGCATACAAGTGCAATTGAAACCAATTTTTCCAACAAGTCATCTTTCCTAAAAAATAACTAAACAAGCTTTAGAACCATTTCACAATATCCCCTTTTAGGCATACCCAACCATTTCACAAACCCTTGTAACCAACCTTGCATGCTATGTTATGACAGTTCCATACTCATGAACGGTTTCTCATCGATCTACCATGTCATAAAAAGGTAAATGTTTCCCATGTTCCATTACTCCTTTGGAACTGAGATCATGGTCATATTTCTAACAAGCCTCGTACAAATAGTTACCATGTGCCATTAAATGTTTGGCACCAAGCATAATGTCATATTTCAACCAAGCCTCGTACATGCAACATGAACACACACCACATATTCCCAAAAATCATTCCAAAACAACCCTTTAAATAAAAAACCATTTCATTGAAAACAATTTCCATTAAAACCATTTAAATGCCACACCATTTCCATTCCAAACCACTCATATCAAACTCCATTTTTATTGAAAAATAATTCCATCACAGTCATTTCAATACCAAACTGTTTCAATAAAACACTCTTTTTTTAAACCTATTTTTGATGTAACCATTTACAATTCCAGCAAATCAAAAATTTAAAATCGTCATTTTAAATTCAAGAAGCCAAATCACATTGCACAACAAATCACCAAGATTTTAATATTTCATTAAAAACATAAATTATCATTAATGAAGATTTATTCCATGCTTTTCACAATCAGTTTCATTCAAAAAAAAAACAAATTTGAATCTAAACCAATCAATTATAACAAGAGGAGTCGAGAGTGAAGCCTCCTACCTCAAAGGTTCCGGTAGAAACCACAACGAACGAAGAACTTTCATGAAAACCGAGTCGATTCTACAAGAACCCATATTAGATCTCTTCTCCTAGAAAGACCAAGACCAAAACTTATCACATATGGCATCCACACAACTAGATCAACCCATAATAGGAATATATATAAGAAACCGAGGGAAGAGGAGAATTAGATCTAAGTAGATCTAAGAAACCAATCATGAACAAAGAATCAAATTTACATACCTCAAGAATCTGGCTTTGATTCACCTAGAGAAGCCTTCAGATCACCTCCAGAACGATGGTAGAACCCTCTTTGACCTTAGGAGAAGCCAAATCCCGAGTTAGGGCCACTTAGGAGGATCAAATGTGCCACTAAGAGGAAAAAACGTGTGAGATCCACCTTTATAGGATCTCATTTAAGTGGCCGCATGATTTTCCCGCATGGTTAGGCAAACCGTGTGTTAGCCACTGCCTCCGCAGACCCTCCACACAGGGTTTGGACGCACGGTTAGCAAACCATGCAGAAGCTACTACCTACAAGACCAACTACGCATGGTTTTTACACACGGTTTTGACAAACTGTGCGCCGTACATGTGACTTCCCCTTTGCCTCATAAATTCATTCAATGTTATCCTGACTCTCCCATTCATCACCCTTAACTTTAAAACCATGAAAAGCATCAAGTAAGGGTTACATAAAAGAAACTAGGGGTACTAAATTCTCCCCACCATTGGTATTTCAATCATTGGAAAGTAGAAAACCTTCACCCAACTAAAAGATTTTCGGCCACTGCTCTTTCATTTCCTTTTCACGTTTTCAAGTCTCTTATTGAATCTGACCATGCTACCATAAAACCCACACTAGACCGATGATTTTTCCACAAAATACTTTCTCTTGCCTATCCAACTTCCGTACCGGGATATGTATAAACAAAGCATCCAAATTTAGGACAACATTCTCCCATATAAATGGTTAGGATCAGGCTGATACTTTTTCAACTGAGATACGTGGAACACATTATTCAACAAACTAAATTGTGGTGGAAATGCCAACCGATATGCACCCTCTCCAAACTGTTTCTTTATCTCAAAAGGGAATATGTATCTAGGAGATAACTTTCCCTTCTTTTCAAAACGATGATGTCCAAGCCTTGGAGAGAACCTCAAGAAGACATGATCACCCACAACGAACGACAAATGTCTTCGACGGTGATCAGCCTAAGATTTGTGACGACTCTGAGCTGTCTCCATCTTTTTTATAATCAAATAGATCTTCTCTGTTGTTTCTTGGACAAGGCTTGGCCCGAAAATTGAAGTTTCACCCGTTTCCACCAAGCATAGCGGAGAACGACAAGGACACCCATACAATTTTTCAAACGGAGCCATGCGTATCAAGGCTTGCTGGCTTTTATTGTATGAGAACTACACTAAGGATATATTCTCCTCCCATGAGCCACCAAAATACATTACACAATCCTACAAAATTTTTTCCAATGTTGGTATTGTGCGCTTGGATTGCCCATCCCTCTGAGGATGATAGACCATGCTCATAGTCAGCTGAGTTCCGAGGGCTTGCGGTAATGATTTCCAGAAATGAGATGTGAACCTCAGATATCTATATGAGATTATAAAAACTAGTAAACCTTTCCTCTTTACCACTTCTCAGATATATATTTTTGAAATATTGTCCACCTTATTAGTTTCACGAATAAGGATGAAATGGGACAACTTGGTTAGACTATCCACTATCACCCAAATGGCATTGTGTTTCCGGACCATTCTTGGTAGACCTGTAACAAAATACATTGATATCTGATCCCATTTACACACTAGGATGGAAAAAGTTTGTTACATACCAACTGGTCTCTGGTGCTCTACTTTAACCTGCGGACAAGTTAAGCACCGCAAGAAAAACTCAGCCACCTTCCTTTTCATACCGCTCTACCTAAACTATGCCTTCAATGTCTTATACATCTTCTTTGTACATGGATGTACATTCCATATTTAATGGTGGTAAGCATGAAAGATTTGTTCTTGAAAAAATATACGTACAACCATCCGATCTTAGAAACACAAAACCGACCCCCCTTCAAGTTGCCATCCCTCAATGGTCTCCTCACCATTGAGTTTTGAACTTACAACCAGACATTCTGCATCAAATGTTTGTACTTATTTGATCATTTTTACAAGATCAGAAGCAAGTGTAGTAGAAAAGAAAACTGCAAAATCACCTCGATCTTCACATTCCACATGTATGTCGGCTAAGACTGACATCAATTGCCATTCATTTGAAGCTTCATTCGCCAACTAAGCATATGAATTCCTACTCATTGCAAGCACCACCAAATTTAATCTCCCCCGTGTGTACATCAAGTTAAAGTCAAAAATTTGGAGATACTTCATCAATCTCTTTTTCCTCAGATTTAAATCACGTTGTGAGAAAATGTGTTTCAAGATTTTGTGATCCGTAAATACAGTAAATTTCTCACCAAAGAAATAATGTCTCCATGTTTTCAAAGAATGGATGACTGCAGCTAACTCCAAATCATGTGTTTTGTAATTCTTCTCATGCACCCTTAACTGCCTTAAACCATAAGCAACCACATGGTCTCCTTGCATGAGAACACAGACCAACCCTGATCCCAAATCATCACAATACACCACATACCCCTGTCCTAATTCTGGTAAAATCAAGATAGGCTCTGATGTAAGACGAACCATCATTTCCTCGAAATACTTCTGATTTTATTCTGTCCATCGGAATGGAGCAGTCTACACTGTCAGAGCTTTCATTGGTGAATCTAGTCATGAGAAATCACACACAAAGTGTTGATAGTAACCAGGTAGACCTAGAAAACTTCATATCTCAAACACATTCTTCGGTGGTTGACAAGAGATAACGACTTCTATCTTTTCAGGATCAATAGAAATTCCTTTCTTAGAAATAACATGGAAAAGGAAACATAATTCCTATATCCAAAAATCACACTTTGGTAATTTTGAATATAAATGATGATCTCTCAAGATTTGTAACACAGTTTCCAGGTGAACCTCATGATCAGCCCTTGTCTTTGAATAGACCAAAATGTATTCCAGAAACAACACAACAAAAGAATCAAAATATTTTTGAAATATCCGATTCATCAATTCCACGAAGACTGCTGGTCCATTTGTTAGACCTAAATGCATTACTACATATTTGTATTGGCCATATCTAATTTTGAAAGCTGTCTTTTGAATATCCTCCTTCCGAACTCACAATTGGTGACATCCTGATCACAAGTCAATCATGGAGAACCACTGATCTCCACTTAATTGATTGAATAGATCATTAATGAGTGGAAGTGGATATCTATTCTTTATCCTAACTTGGTTAAGCATACGATAATCGAAACCCAACCAGAGAGTTCCACCTGCATTCTTCACAAACAAAACCGGTGCAACCCATGGAGACGTAATTGGGCGAATGAATCCTTTGCTCTCCAGCTTCTCTAGCTGCACTTTCAACTCCTGTAACTCTGTTGGTTCTATCCTATAAGATGGAAGGGAAAAAGTAGAGGTCCTCGGAAAGAGATCAATCATAAACTCCACTTCGCTTAGAGGTGGTAAACCTATGAATTTCTAGGGAAAGACATCTGGAAATTGATCCATGATAGTTGGAAAACAATTTTCCTCGATCTCTTCCATTGATTCCAAAGTCAACGATTCCTATTGTTAAGATATTGTTCCCACCATTGGTTCCAAGAAGCTCTTTTCCCCCTTCTTTACAATCTATTCTCCTATAAAGAGATAATCGATGTCGTCCTCTATCATGAAACTCATTGTTCTCCAATAATAGTCGCTATAGCAAAACTGAATATTTGCGAAGGGCGATTTGCGACGGGACCCGTTGCAAAAGGTCTTTTGCGATGGGGCTCCGTCGTAAATGGCCCGTTGCCGAAAACGGCGTTGCAAATAGGTGTTTTTGCGGCAGTCCCGTCGCAAAAAGAGTATTTGTGACGGTATTTTTCTCCCATCGCAAATGGGAAATTTAAAAAATATTTATGACGAAGGTATTTGCGACAGACTGTCGCAGAAATGTTTTTACGATGAGTATTCTTCACATCACAAATGTTACAGTAAAAAAAATTTTACGATGGGAAATCTCGTCGCAAATATTCCCGTCACAAATACTAAAAAATATAAAAAATAATAATTAATAAAAATCGTATAATATTATATAAAAATAAAAATAATATTAATAATATAAAAAAATTCTATTATTATAATATAAATAAAAAATATATAAAATATAATTACGAAATATTAATATAAAATAATAATAATATGAATATAAATTATATAGTATAACATAATAATATTAATATTAATAATATAAAGAAATTATATTATTATAATATTAATAATAAAAAATATATATAATATAATTATGAAATATTAATATCAAATAATAATAATAATATGAATATAAATAATATAATATTATATATTATGAAATATTAATATCAAAAAATAATAATAATAGTAATAATATTAATAATATAAAAAATTAATATAATAATATTATTATTAAAATAAACATACATATTTATGAAAAAATAATATTAATATTATTAATATTAATGAAATTATAAAATTATAAACTTCTCAATATTAACAATAAATATAAAATATTAAAGGTAATATTACTAAAATAAGAAGACATTAAAAATAATACTAATAAGTAATAAAATATAAAAAAAATAAAAACAAATTAAATCATGCAATATTCATACCAATATGAAAGAGGAATTGTAAATAGTTAATATGATAATAAACTACGAACTTTAATGTTTATTACCTCTAAAAAAATCACTGGAGGTGGATAATCTAGAGGACCTGGAGGAGGTGGTGGAGGAAACTCAATTCCTAAACTATGAGTCAGACGACACATATACTCCATCTGCTCCGGATGTTGCTCCTCATATCGACATCTCTCCTCATCCTGCTGCTGATGCATCTACTCCTGCCATCGATGCATCTCCTCATCATGCTGGTGACGCATCTGCTCCTACCCCTAATGCAAATCCTCTATAAACTGACTCTAAGCACGCAGCTGCTCCTGATACTGTGAGGTAGAAGATGATGTCTCTCCACGAACTCCTCTTGAGCTAGATTCCGACATCGCAGCAGTACCATAATAAGCTGCAAGAGTCAAATGAGAGCTGATACCAACTACTCTGCCCTTTTAGAATCCATACTGGGTCGCCTGCATCCATGTCGTCTCATCAAAATGGTGGGCACTAGTCTGATCACTTGTCTCGTCTTGACTCTCAGCCTGTGTCTGAGAGGCCGCGGCCTCATATGACTCCTTAAGTTTCAATTATAAATTACAATAATGATAAGATTATATGAATTTAATTTACAAACTGAAAAAAATAATACTAACCACAATCTGATGCTAGCGGTCACCTCTAATCTCTCCAGTAGCCGGATCAGTGTACATCCACCGATAAACGCTGTACGTCGTAATACCGGGCTACTCGGCTTCCTATATGAATATAAAATAAACTGTTTATATTTAAAGTTATATAAAATATTAAAAAAATTACTTAACCGATGCTCTCTATGTGCACTGAATGTACGACTACCGGCTCGATGCATCACCTCTTGTCTCCCCCGATTCTGTCGACCCAATGCAGATATCCTCTGAAACCCACCACCCAACTAGTGTGTACATAATCCATCCCAAACGTGAGATGAAATGTAATCTAGTCAGTGGGCTCTACAAGACTCATCAAATTCTGTCACTCTGGATTTCTTCACAGCCGTCTTTCTCAAATTATGCAAAAACTGATGGAAACGGTCACACATAGACACCACCCATGCTGCGTGGATAATGGCATGCATGATCTCGTCGATGGGATACCATAAAACCTAATATAAAGTTATTAATGAATTAAATTTCAAAATAAATAATATTTAATTACGTACCAGCCAATGATCGAACATGGTGGCCTGCACATCAGCAGGAATTTGATCCAATGTGAGCCAGGGCTGAGAAAAATAATTGCGCAAGATAGTGCTCCCCTGTCCAATACTTATATGCGTAAAAATGTGGAAAAAGAACAAATAATCAAAAAATTAGAATATAAATAAATTATAATGAAAGATAACTAAAATACACAGGTTACCATACCACCACGTGTGCGCATCGAATCCAAGAGGTGGACGTCGCTCCGGGATAGGATCTGGAATCATCAGTCTGGCAAGACCACACCCCCTCTGAGTGCTCCATGTAGTGACAATATCCTAAGGGTCAGATGACTCAAGAACCTCATCATACATAGGTAGATCAGCCTCCAACAACTGACGAAATGTTTCAGAGTCCATCTGAAACATGAAATGATTGTTATTAGCAAACAGTTAAAAATAACTATTATGTATAGATATATATTTGTTATGATTATAACCAGAAATTTACTGTGTCAATGTTCATCTTCATCATCAAATTCATAGTTGTCAATGTCTATTTATTCATCTTACTCATCAACATCATCAATTTCCATATTCGTTTCACTTTCATCATCTATTGTCATTTAAAATTCAGTTGTAACATCATTGACAACATCGTCATTATCGACACTTAACTATGGGGTTTCATCCTCGATATTCATGTCTCTTTGTGAAAAAGATGTGTTTTAAGGAGTGTCCTGAAAAATTTAATTTCCTTTCACTTCAGTGGAACCGCATTCAGTTTGAGTAAACTGATTTTCTCAAGATTTAAATTTTATTCTACTCCACCAATCATCCAACTCTTTTGCAGTAGCACAGTATTTTGCATATTAAATTTGATGTGCCTAATGAGCCAATAAAAATTGTTCATTTACTAGAAGAATACTTTTATGTTTAATAAAAACAATTCCATGATTCGGATTAATACGAAAGCCTCTCTCAATATCCATCCATCGACATTTAAACATTGTTACATAATTCTTTCCCAAATAACACAGTTCAATAATTTTTTAAATCATGCCATAAAAGTCACCTTTAATATCTCTATGATGTGATCCCTTCAAAAAACAACACTATTCATTGTTTTTATTGATTCCTCATATGCACGTGTATGAAAGCAATAACCATTCACCACATATTCATTATAAGATTTAACCATTTTGTATGGTGGGCTACTCAATATACACAATCGACTATCAATCTTTTCATCATGTACAGATACCTAAAAACTTGTAAAACATTTATCACTATTACAAGTAATAAATTGATTTTATATGTACAACCAAAAATGAATGTATGTTACCAGTTTTTGAAACTAGTAGGAAATTTTTTTTTGCCGACGTTCTTCTAAGCCAGCTGCTATAATTTGTGGAAATTGTTTCTTGATATGATCATCATATAACCTAAAAATACAATATGATTAATTTACTGTAACCGAATCTATAGAATAAGGGATAGGATCAGTCACTGTACAATTGGTGACATTTCTTCACATTTGAGTAGAACATATGTATGAGCTCTATGATGTTCATCATCTGAATTCCATCTATCATGAACTCCACCAAAGCCAAGTTCGGGATGATTGATAACTGATAATTAATTGTTCATATCATCATCAACATTCCCATCATTCTGTACCATGCAGTTAAATTTTGAGAGATATTCAGATTCATAATAATGCGAGTAGAATAAAACAATTTCCTATTGCAAATAAACTTCAGCAATTGAGCCTTCAACTGATGCTTTGTTACGGTCTTTTTTATTCAATTTCTACATTCATATCTCAAATGGGTAAATCCATCGAAACTAAAACGGACCTCCACATTTTTCTTCATGTGGGAAATGTAATATCAAATGTTCCATTGAGTCAAAGAAAGCCGACAGAAATATTTTTTACAGTTTTCATATAATTACAACAACAACTTCTTCTAGTTTTCTTAGTGTATCGTAGTCTGTTGTCACCACACACATGTCTTGGAAAAAATATGATATATCTTTTATCGAATACCAAAACTTAGAATTCAACAAACCTCTTAATCCAATAAGAATAAGTCTTTCCATTATAACATGATAGTCATGACTTTTTAATCTGGTAATATGTCCATTTTTAACACATATGCCCAAGTTGGAAGCATAGCCATCTGGAAGTCTCAAATCTACAATCCCCTGAAAAAATAATAAGCGACTCTCTTTGGTCAGTGTATAAGCTACTTTTGGCTTCATTAATCTCTGTGATCTGACATTTTCAAACAATTCAAGTTCTGGTCTCTTGCAAATTTGGGAAAAATCTAATCGTGCCTTTACATTATCTTTGGTTTTACCCGGTGTATCCAAAACTGTATGAAATAAATTATCAAAACAGTTCTTCTCAATATGTGTGACATCCAACATGTGTCGGAAAAACATATCAGACCAATATAGTAGATTCCAAAAAGTGCTCTGTTTTCTCCAATTGTGTTCTTTCCCAAAGCCATGAATTTTCTGTTGGTTTACTGTCGGTACAAAAGTGATGGAAGGTAATGAAAATACAACTGATTGTAAATCTATACCTGAGATCATTTTTGGAGGTTCATCTCTTTCAATTCTGCCTTTTTATGAAATGAGATTTATTCCTCTAAAAAGGATGATCGATTGGATGAAATCTGTGATGACAGTCAAAATAGAAAGGTTTTTTTCCATTCACGAGCATAAATTCTTTGTTGTCTCCCATACATTAAGGACATGATTTTGGACCATGTGTACTCCATCTAGATAACATTCCATATGCTGGGAAGTCACTAATTGTCCACATCAAAGCAACTCTCATTACAAAATTATGTTTCGCAGCAGCATCATATGTACCACCACCATGACTCCACAATAAATTTAATTCATCAATCAATGGTTTCAAATAAACATCAATATTCTTTTTCGGATGTCCTGAGATTAATAATTTCAAAAAGATATAAGGCTCTTTCACCAACATCCATGGAGGAAAATTGTACGGAGTTATAAAGACAGGCCAACAGAAATACTGACTACCAAAAGATCCAAATGGACAAGAACCATCAGTAGAAAGATCCAATCGCACGTTCCGAGATTCTAAAGCAAAAGACAGATGCACTTGATCAAAATGGTTCCATGAATCACCATCAGATGGATGAATCAAGCTTTTACCATTTGAAATATTGGTTTTGTGCCATGACATCATTGTCGCTGTGTTCTAAGACATAAAAAAACGCTGCAACCTGGGTGTAAGCGGGAAATATTTCAACTGTTTTACAGGAATCAATTCAGACTTCCCGAATTGAGCTTCTTTATACCTCGATTGTCCACATGTGGTACAACTATCCAGTGACTCATTTTCACCAGAATATATGATGCAATCGTTTGTACATGCATGGATCTTCTGATAACTAAGGCCTAGATTACGAACCCGTCTCTTTCTCTCATAATTATTAGTAGGTAGCACATTTCTTTTAGGTAAGAGTTCTTTAACCAAAGAAAATATCTGATCAAAATAGTTATTTGAAATTCCATTATCTGATTTAATATACATAAGTTTTTCAAATGATTCTAATTTTCTTATCTTGCAACTAAGATATAATGCATCCTCAGCAGACCTGAACAACTCAGGAAATTCAGATGGTGCCAACTTGGGAGGTAAATCAACATCATCCTCATTTTCAGTTTGTTGAACAGATGACCCTGCAACATCATGTACTAAATTCTGAAACCGTGATGGATCCAGAATCAAATTATTAGTATCTTCTCTGGAACTGCGTTCACCACGTTGATACCAAAAAATATAATCTGATTGAAAACCATAACGTAAGAGATGTTTCCCAACGATGTAAAATTTCTCAAACGTTCTCAGAGCACATTTTTTACAAGGACAATTAATTTTCCCTTCTGAAACAAATTCCGAGTTTGATGATGCAAATGATAAGAAAGCTTCAACACCATCAACATATACAAGATTTAAACTAGAACTGTTTGAATTTCTGTGCTGATTTATCCAAGCACGATCATCTAATAATGATTGATGTCGATTTCCTTGTTCCATATTCATATATATGTTTCTACAAAATTTAACACCATTACTGTTGTTAAATAATTTGATATAAGAAAAAAAATATCCTAAAAAGAGAAGATACATAATTACAGTTATTTCTTAGTAATTACCAATAATTATAGGCGACACAGATAGTTTGTAATCAACCCCACTAATTATTTTTAATTCAGAAATACTTAGCAATACTTGAAAAAATGAAATATGCTTGAATAATGAAATAAAATTTGGTAATCATCGATGTGGAGATTATATTACTAATTATTCTTACTTGTTTCCATCGGATTGGCGACAGCTCTTTTGCCTGAAGACTCATCTGCTTGCAAGGAAATGAGTCATCAGGGAAAAGAGACTCTTTTTTCCAATGACTCATCTCTTTTTAACTTTCTCCAGACTGAAATCAGTATAAAAAACTTGCTCTGGCATACGTTAGAGCACATTTCTCATACTAATTTCAGTGGGAGAAAGTAGTAAAGATATGAGACGTTGAACAAAAGGTAGCCGCCAATCCGCTGGAAATTGTGCCAATTTATAAACATGTAGTTGAATTTATTTGATTTTTGATTAATTATTACTAATTATTACTAATTATTACAAATCTAAATATTTCCAATAGATTTTTATCTATTCTTAACATGTTCTAATCATAATGAGTCATCAATTTTCAGGTCATTCCCAATAAAAAGTTTGCGTCAACCATATCTAATTTAAACTCAATAATTGTCCTTACATGGTTGATCACCTCACAAGTAGTGTTGCAATAGGACGTCACAAGTAATGGCATTCTCGTCTTTAAGAATCATTTCACATGACCCTTTACATAGATCGTTATTCCTTGAAAAATTAATAGAACATCAGTATCTTTCCCTTAATTTTTCAAAAAAGAATGGTCTATGTAAAATGTCATGTGATATGATTCTTATAGATGAGAAAGGCATGACTTGGGTTGCCCTATTGCAATGATACTTTGTCACGACCCGTCCTCAGGGCCCGTGCCGTGACTACCCCAAGACCGCCTTCCATAGGCCAGGGGCTGGCGACTAGCACCAAGGCGTAAATCCCAAAAAAAGGGGAAGGCATTGCCTTTGAAAAGTAAACACTAAGTAAAAATTGTACAAGCTGTGCTGAAAGAAAAAGGGTCCAGAAATACAAGACCAACTGTAAAGTACAACTGAAAGGAAAAACATCAACTGAAAGGAAAATCCGCAGCGTCGAGTCGTCCTCTGGAAGACCCACTTGAAGGGTGGGTACAGATAGCCTCCACTGCTCCTCGTCTCCACCTCACCGCTCCGAGTACGTCCCACCCAGTGGTCCACCTCCAGGTACTGTCCTGCTCCGCACGCCATTACCACGATCAGCGCTGTCCGTCGTCTGCAACCAACACAACGTAGTGCGGGCATAGCCCGTGCAGGGGTGAGTATAAGCTACTCAGTAGGGACCCCGAGACCCCCAAAGGTCTCCCAAAAATCCACAAAGGATAATCCACAAAGGAAATATACAATCACGAAGTAACATCTGACACGGCTTAGGTATATGCCCATACATATACCTAAGTCATCAATTCCCATTCGGCTCCAACGTCCGAGCCCAAGAACAACCCAGTCCACACAGGAAAGCAAACGTATACCCACACAGGATAGCACAACACAATCCAAAAAGGAGAGTAAATAGTAAATCCACACAGAATAGCTCAACACAATCTACAAAGGAGAGTAAACAGTAAACCCACACAGGATAGCTCAACACAATCCACAAAGGAGAGTAACACACGATTCAGCTCACACAGGTATACTACTTCGGATGACAACAAAGATAATCACTGATCCATCTGAGTCGTCGGACCCACGAAGTATCGATAGGTAACTAACCCCCGCAATGACCCACACAGGATCGGGCCCACACAGAACCTGTAGGCGCTGGCTCACACAGAACCGCTGAGCGCTGACCCACACAGGATCGGGCCCACACAAGACCGGGCCCACACAGGACCTGTAGCACTGATCAACGTAGGATAGCTGGGTGCTGTAGTCGTCGCAGTCCACTGAGGATCTCTGCACAGTCTTCACCGTAGTCCAATGAGGATCTTTGCACGGTCGTCGTCGGAGTCCACTAAGGATCTCTGCACAGTCGTCGCTGTCGAAGAAGCAGTCACAACCAGCTCTAGGGTTCCCGCACACAGCAAGCTCGTTCGGGAGGATCCGCTCCACGAGCCGAGAGGCTGATACATCAACTGACACAAAGTCTGAAGTTGATGTATCCAAAAGTTCCGTATCGTCAACAGGAACTCAACGTCGCAGACGACGCGTCAATCGGACGCCCGGTCTGAGAGTTATTGGCTTTTTCGTCCGAGGGGCCCGGTTGGTTTTTAAGGCAAAACCAACCCGACCATACTCCACTTGCGTCCATACCTCAGGCAGAGTATTCCAAAAGATCCTCCTCACTTAGAGGAAAACAACAAAGCTGACAGCACGTCAATCGGACGTCCGTGGCTCAAGATATGAGCGTTTCCGCTCCGAGGGCCCGGTTGGTTTCGTGTACGAACCAACCCGGCCGAACTCAAAGTATTCCGAAACCTTGAGTGCGATATACCGAAACGACCTTCTCGATCCAAGGATCGCGTTTCCGCTGACGGCAAGTCGTTTGGAGGCCCGTAGCTCAAGTTACACGCGTTTGAATGAAAACCGTCCGAAGAAGGGGGTCCGGGCCTGGGCCGACCCGGCCTGACCCACCCTGGGTCGGCCGAACCCAGTCCGACCCGGTCGGACCGGTCTGGCTCGGCCAGGGCCGGTCCTGCTCGGCTTGGCCGAGCGGCCGAGCGGCCGACGAGGGGGGAGCCGCCGCCCCGCGTGACACCCCCGCGGCACCCGCGGGGTGTCGGCCAGACAACCGGACGCGGCTGAAGCCGCATCCCAAGTGATGCGGGGGGGTGGGGGGGAGCCGCTGCCCCCGCGTGACACCCCCACCACAACCGCGGGGTGTCTCCCTAGCGACCGGACACAACTTCAGCAGCGTCCCGCGAGCGCCGCCGCCATGGCCGGTGCCGCGGCGGTCTCCTCCGGCGGAGCGCCGCCGTGCCGGTGACCCGCGCTGCCGCCGGCTTTCGCGGGGCGGCCGAGTCGCTCCGGTGGCCCGATTTTCTTCCCGTCTGCGCCGTTGCTCCTCCCGGGACTCGTTCTTCACTGCGGAATCATCAAACCTCTATTGTGGCACGCTCCGTCGTCGCCCGTCAAATCCGCACAAGAACGAAGATTGGCGGAGGGTCGTCGGGATGTGTTAGTTTGGCCCGCACCCTCCGCATTAGATATAAACAACGGGAGAATTTTTATTCCACACAAGAAACAACAATTTTAATAAAATTAAAATTGTTCGCAATCCGGTTCTTTAACTTTTTAAAGAAACATTTACGGGAATAATAAAAGGGGGTAATTCCAAAGATAAAATCCCTACCTCGTAGTCGTCACGCGTGAGCGTTCTTCACGGAATTTCTCGTCGTGGAAGGTGTATATCGTCGCGTTGTTGCGGAAGGGCATCACGTCGTCGCAGAATCCGGCGTTGCGTCGACGAACTCGACGGACCAAGAAACAACAGATTTTAATTATAAATAATTAAATCCGTGTTTCGTTTTAAACCACAAAGAACTTTTAGAAGGAACCCGAAATCACTCACCTCAAACGGATGGAGATCGGGGCGGGGAAGAACGTCTCGGATTAGAGCGTCGTGGATTTCCGCAGATGACAGCGTTCTTCGCGTTCTTCGCGTTCTTCATGTTCTTCATGAAGGAGAAAGAAGATACAAGGATTCTGTCAAATCCTCTCAACGCGCAAACTTTCAAAAGACTGGTTTGTCTTATTTTATTGTTATGCCAACACACGAAAAAGGGGAAGTAACAACCCATCAATTCGTTGAATTATTTCAACAAAAGAAACAGCTCATTTAATTTACAAAATAAACCGCCCAATTAAATGTTCTGTTAAGAAATTAAGAAAACGCGTCAGTTGACTTTCATAATGACGGGTTTTCGCGGGTGCGATACTTAGCGGAAAGAAACAGCGGGGCTCGTGCGGGCCCCACCTCACAAATATCCTACCGAGGGGGTAGGATATTTCCTGGATAGCATCATATCCAGATCAACTCAGTTTAAGCCTCTTTTAAGTGGCTTCAAGTGGCTTCCAAGTGGCTGAAGTGAAATAAAATAAAGTTGTCGTAAAATTATTTTATTTCTTAACCTTAAGCCCGAAAATTAAAAACCACACCCGAGCAAACGCAACTACGGAAGAGGCGTTTCTAGGTGAATACCGACACTGCGATTTCATCGGTGCCCTCAGAATTCGATTCCGGGCATCGGTTCAAATGATAGAAAAACCCGCTCGTCCGTTCACTGAACGTACCCGAGCCAAACTTCGGAAAATGATTCCGGGCACACCGGGCCTCAGAATCAGGTGCCTTCAGAAACTGCACTCTTGTAAAATTTCAATGAAAATTAAGAAAAAAATTTCCTTGAAATTTACGGGTCTTTACATTACTCCCACCTCAGGGCTTTACATCCCCGTAAAGATACATCAAAAACTAGGGAAACAAATGTGGAAACTGAGCACGCATCTGAGCCTCCCGCTCCCATGTGCTCTCCTAGAGGTTCCCGTGCTTCCATCTGATGCCCACAAGAGGAATCGATCGCCCACATAGGACTCGCTCCTGTCGATCCTCTATCTCCACCGGTACCTCTGCAAAAGTCGCCCCATCATCCACGTCTAGCTCCCCATAGTCAATGATGTGCATCGGGTCGTGCACGTATCTCCTCAGCTAAGATACGTGGAAGACGTCGTGCACCCGGTGCAACTGAGGTGGCAGAGCCAGGTGATAAGCCACCTCAACAATCCTGCTGAGTACCTAGAAAGGCCCGATGAAGCATGGAGACAACTTGCCGCCTCGGCCAAATCTCCGCAAACCACATCGAGGTGAGACCCGCAAGAAGTCGTGGTCGCCATCCTCGAACTCTAGTGGCCTCCGCCTCCTGTCAGCATATGCCTTATGCCGGCTCTGAGCTGTCCTCATCTGCTCCTGGATGACCTGGACCTTCTCTGTCGTGGCCCGGACCATCTCTGGTCCCACAAGTGCTGACTCCCCAGGGTCTGTCCAGCACAAAATCGGGGAAGCCCAGGGTGAAACACTGGGTCGGATGAACCCCTTGCCCTGCAAGTCCTCCAACTTTACCCGTAGCTCTCGAAGCTCGGCGGGGTCCATCCGATATGCTGGAGTGGATATCGGGGCTATCCCGGGGTACAGATCAATATAAAAGTCTACCTCTCTACGAGGAGGTAGCCCTGGAATGTCATCGGGGAAGACGTCCGCATACTGATCCACCACTGCATGAAAACTAGGACTTCGTACGTCAACTGCTCCAAGGATGAGGCTAGCCAACTGATGAGTGATGCGCTGTCCTCACCTCTGCGTGAGTCTATCCTGTGCTGCGAAGGCTCCTTTCTCACCGGTGAAGGTGAACCTGCTCCAGTCAGTGCGCACACATCGCACCTTGCGCCTAGTGCAGTCAATCTAAGCATGTACCTTAGATAACCAATCCATGCCCAAGATGACGTCGTAAGGCCTCGACGCCGCTACAAGAAGATCCCAGCCGAAGCTCTCGCCTCCTAAAGTAAGATCACACTACCGGCACCAGTGCGTAATCGTCGAGTCTGCTCCCGTAGGAGTCTCTAGCCCTAAGGATCGAGCCAAAGGCTCTGTCGGAAATCAGAAGTCAGGGTCCTGGTGTACGGATACGTCAGCCGCCGCACCAACACTGGACTCCTTGGACTGATAACCACACTCAATACGCTAAACACTATTGCTTCACATAGAATAAAGATCAGAGTCTGTGGTAGAACCGACCGCCTCTGATACAAATTTGTCACGACCCGTCCTCGGGGCCCGTGCCGTGACTACCCCAAGCCCGTCTTCCATAGGCCAGGGGCTGGCGACTAGCACCAAGGCGTAAATCCCAACAAAAAGGGAAGGCATTGTCTTTGAAAAGTAAACACTAAGTAAAAATTGTACAAGCTGTGCTGAAAGAAAAAGGGGTTGGAAATACAAGCCCAACTGTAAAGTACAACTGAAAGGAAAAACAGAAACTGAAAGGAAAAGCCGCAGCGTCGAGCCGTCATCTGGAAGCCCCACCTGAAGGGTGGGTACAGATAGCCTGCACTGCTCCTCGGCTCCACCTCACCGCTCTGAGTATGTCCTGCCCAGTGGTCCACCTCTAGGTACCGTCCTGCTCCGCACGCCTCCACCCCGATCAGCGCTGTCCGTCGTATGCAACCAACACAACGTAGTGCGGGCATAGCCCGTGCAAGGGTGAGTATAAGCTACTCAGTAGGGACCCTGAGACCCCCGAAGGTCTCCTGAAATTTCCAAAGAATAATCCACAAAGGAATGATACAATCACGAAGTAACATTTGACACGACTTAGGTATATGCCCATAGATATACCTAAGTCATCAATTCCCGTTCGGCTCCAACGTCCGAGCTCAAGCACAACCCAGTCCACACAGGAAAGCAAACGTATACCCACACAGGATAGCACAACACAATCCACAAAGGAGTGTAAATAGTAAATCCACATAGGATAGCTCAACACAGTCCACAAAGGAGAGTAAATAGTAAACCCACACAGGATAGCTCAACACAATCCACAAAGGAGAGTAACACACGATTCATCTCACATAGGTATACTTCTTCGGATGACGATAAAGATGACCACTGATCCATCTGAGTCGTCGGACCCACGAAGGATCGATAGGTAACTAACCCCCACAATGACCCACACAGGATCGGGACCACACATGACCTGTAGGCGCTGGCTCACACAGAACCGCTGAGCGCTGATCCACACAGGATCAGACCCACACAAGATCGGGCCCACACAGGACCGGGCCCACACAGGACCTGTAGCACTGATCCACGTAGGATCGCTGAGTGCTGTAGTCGTTGCAGTACACTGAGGATCTTTGCACAGTCATCGCCGTAGTCCACTGAGGATCTCTGCACGGTCGTCATCGGAGTCCACTGAGGATCTCTGCACAGTCGTCGCTGTCGAAGAAGCAGTCGCAGCCAGCTCTAGGGTTCCCGCACACAGCAAGCTCGTTCGGGAGGATCCGCTCCATGAGCTGAGAGGCTGATACATCAACTGACACAAAGTCCGAAGTTGATGTATCCAAAAGTTCCGTATCGTCAACAGGAACTCAACGTCGCAGACGGCGCGCCAATCGGACGCCCGGCCTGAGAGTTATTGGCTTTTTCATCCCAGGGTCCCGGTTGGTTTTTAAGGCAAAACCAACCCGACTGTACTCCACCTACGTCCAAACCTTGGGCGGAGTATGCCAACAGATCCTCCTCACTTAGAGGAAAAAAAACAATCTGACGACACGTCAATCGGACGTCCGTGGCTCAAGATATGAGCGTTTCCGCTCCGAGGGCCCGGTTGGTTTCGTGTACGAACCAACCCGGCCAAACTCAAAGTATTCCGAAACCTTGAGTGCGATATACCGAAACCACCATCTCGATCCAAGGATTGCATTTCCGCTGACGGTGAGTCATTTGGAGGCTCGTAGCTCATGTTACGGGCGTTTGAACGAAAACCGTCCGAAGATGGGGGGTCCGGGCCCGGGCCGACCCGGCCCGACCCCCCCTGGGTCGGCCGAACCCGGTCCGACCCGGTCAGACCGGTCTGGCTCGGCCAGGGCTGGTCTCGCTCGTCTTGGCCGAGCGGCCGACGTGGGGGGAGCTGCCGCCCCGCGTGACACCCCCGCGGCACCCGCGGGGTGTCGTCCAGACAACCGGACGCGGCTGAAGCCGCGCCCCGAGTGATGCGGAGGGGGGGGGGGGGGGGGCGCCGCCCCCGCGTGACACTCACGCGACAACCGCGGGGTGTCTCCCTGGCGACCGGACACGGCTTCAGCTGCGTCCCGCGAGCGCCGCCGCATTCGGGCGCCGTCGCGGCCGTGCAGGCGACCCACGACGCCGCCGGCTTCCGTGGTCCGCTGAAGTCGCTCCGGTGGACCGATTTTCTTCCTATCTGCGCCGTTGCTCCTCCCGGGACTCGTTCTTCACTGCAGAATCATCAAACCTCCGTTTCAGCACGCTCCGTCGTCGCCCGTCAAATCCGCACAAGAACGAAGAACGACGGAGGGTCGTCGGGCCGTCTTTGTTTGGCCCGCACCCTCCGCGTTAGATATAAACAACGGGAGAATTTTTCTTCCACACAGGAAACAAGAATTTTAATAAAATTAAAATTGTTCCCAATTTGTTTCTTTAACATTATAAAGAAACATTTACAGGAATAATAAAATGGGGTAATTCCAAAGATAAAATCCCTACCTCATAGTCGTCGCGTGTCAGCGTTCTTCGCGGAATTACTCGTCGCGAAAGGTGGAGATCATCGCGTCGTCGCGGAAGGGAGTCGCATCGTCGCAGAATCCGGCGTTGCGTCGACGAACTCGACGGACCAAGAAACAACAGATTTTAATTATAAATAATTAAATCCGTGATTCGTTTTAAACCACAAAGAACTTTAAGAAGGAACCCGAAATCACTCACCTCAAACGGCTGGAGATCGGGGTGGGGAAGAACGTCTCGGATTAGAGCGTCATCGATTTCCGCGGATGACAGCGTTCTTCGCGTTCTTCGCGTTCTTCACGTTCTTCACGTTCTTTGCGAAGGAGAAAGAAGATACAAGGATTCTGTCAAATCCACTCAACGTGAAAACTTTCAAAAGACTGGTTGGTCTTATTTTATTGTTATGCCAACACACGAAAAAGGGGAAGTAACGACCCATCAATTCATTGAATTAATTCAACAAGAGAAACAACTCATTTAATTTACGAAATAAACTGCCCAATTAAATGGTCTATTAAGAAATTAAGAAAACGCGTCAGTTGACTTTCATAATGACGGGTTTTCGCGGGTGTGTTACTTAGCGGAAAGAAACAGCGGGGCTCGTGTGGTCCCCACCTCCCAAATATCCTACCGAGGGGGTAGGATATTTCCTGGATATCATCCTATCCGGATCAACTCAGTTTAAGCCGCTTTTAAGTGGCTTCAAGTGGCTTCCAAGTGTCTTAAGTGAAATAAAATAAAGTTGTCGTAAAATTATTTTATTTCTTAACCTTAAGCCCAAAAATTAAAAACCACACCCGAGCAAACACATCTCCGGAAGAGGTGTTTCTAGGCGAATACCGGCGCTGCGATTTCATCGGTACCCTCAGAATTCAATTCCGGGCACCGGTTCAAAAGTTAGAAAAACCCGCTCGTCTGTTCACTGAACATACCCGAGCCAAACTTCGGAAAATGATTCCGGGCACACCGGGCCTCGGAATCAGGTGCCGTCAGAAACTGCGCTCTTGTAAAATTCCAAATAAAATTAAAAAAAAATTTCGTTGAAATTTACGGGTCTTTACATACTTGAGAGGTGATCAACCAAGAAATAACAATTATAGAGTTTACATTGGACACGGTTGACGCAAAATTTTTATTGGGCACGACCTAAAAATTGGTGACCCTTTATGATTTGAACAATTTATGAATAAAGAAAAACTTGTTGAAAATATTGATAATTGTAATATTTTATAAATATTTTATAATTTTAATAATATTAATATTTTTTTTATAAATATTAAACATATAATAATAAAATAATTATATTATTAGTATTATTTAATTATTAATATTAGAGTAATATAATATTTTATATTATGTTACTTTTTATGTTTCTAATTATATTACTAATTATGTTACTAATTAGTAACAAACGTGATTGACTACTCATCTACCTCAATTTTCTTTTCATTTGTGCGTTGAGGTTGACAGGAAACTTCTACCTCCACATGTACTATTTACTTTTACTGTCAAAATTATAAGCCTCCTCACCTCTATGATGGAGAGGAGGTTGATAATTTGGACAGTAAAAGCAAATATTACATGTGGAGGTAGATGTTTCCTATCAAGCCTCAATACAAAAATGAAAATAAAATTGAGGTAGATGAGCGGTCAATCATGCTTGCTAATTGTTTTATAATTATTTTTATTTTTTTCCTAATTATTTTTATTTTTTCTTAATTAATTTTAATTGTTTCATAATTATTTTTAATTGTTTCCTAATTATTTTTAATTATTTCCTAATTATTTTAATTGGTTTCTAATTATTTTAATTGTTTCATAATTATTTTACTTGTTTCCTAATTATTTTAATTTTTTCCTAATTATTTTAATTGTTTCCTAATTATTTCAATGGATTCCTAATTATTTTAATTGTTTCCTAATTATTTTAATTGTTTCCTAATTATTTTAATTGTTTCCGAATTATTTTAATTGATTTCTTTTTTTATTTGTTTCCTAATTATATTAATTATTTCCTAATTATCTAAATTGTTTCCTAATTATTGTTTCCTAATTATTTTATTTTTAATTGTTTCCTAATTATTTTATTTTTTATTGTTTCTTAATTATTTTATTTTTAATTGTTTCTTAATTATTTTATTTCTAATTCTTTCCTAATTATTTCTAATCAATTAAATCTAATTATTTCTTAATTATTTGATGATTATTTTTATTAAATATAATTATTTATTAATTATATAATAATTATATAATTATTCCTTATTAAATATAACTATTTCTAATTATTTCTAATTAAATATATTTATTTCTAATTATTACCAAAACATCCTCCGGGAGTGTCGAATCAAGAGTGCTGCAAGGCCCGTTGTCGTGTACCATGTTACCCCAATTCAAGCTCGAAACACCTTGTCAGAGTTTTCACTCCTAGGTACATCTGTGGCACAACCGCCTCTACTTGTTCGTATCCAGACAAGGACTATTTGGTACAACCACTTAATCTAATTATACTATATATCTAAATAAAAATTCTATTAAAAAAATTAAAATTATCAATTAAAAATTAAAATTTACAATTAAAAATAACTTAACAATTAAAAAAACTATAAATACCTTTTATATTTTGAAGTAGTTTGCGCCTCCTAACTTTTTCTCTGCTCTTCTCGTAAAAAAAATTAAAATAAAAAAAATTTCTACTTAGAACAAATATATAAAGAGTGAAAGGAAAAAATAAGAAGAGAGATATGAATGATTTGAAAAAACCGGATAGGGGTATATATAGGTTAGAAAATTTGCGATGGTGTACTGTCGCAAATTCCTTCGCCTGCATTAATTACGGGCGACGGTTGAAAGGGTTTTTGCGACGGGCCCGTCACAAATAGATTCATGCGGACAAACCATTTGCGACGGGTGGATATCCCTGTCGTAAATTTCTATTTACCGCCGCCGGTATTGGAAATGGTCCCCAATTTAAATACCTTCGCCCGCATTTAATACGGGTGATGGTAAAAAGGGTTTTTGCGACGGGCCCGTCGCAAATACCTGTAGGCCGACATACCATTAGCGACAGGCAGATATCCCTGTCGCAAAAGCCTATTTACCGCCGCCGGTATTGGCGATGGGATCCGTCGCAAATAACACATGTTGAATAGTGTTTTGCGACAGGTAATTTTCCCGTCGCAAATATTATTTACCACCTCTGGGTACTTGCAACGGGAAGAAGTCCACCGTCGAAAATAGGCTTCCCGCGTTTTGGCACGCAAACCGCGCCATACCTATTGCGACGGGTCCTGTATTCCCATCGCAAATAACTGACCATTTGCAACAGGCATATATTCCCGTCACAAATATGCTTTTTGTCGGATTTATTGCGATGGGATTTATTCCTGTCACAAATAACCCTTCGCAATAATCTATTTTTCCCGTAGGGAGTAGATTTAAGCCTTGAATGTTGTCAACCGATTCATACACAGGATTATATCATAGATATCCATCTCCAACGTTGAGAAGTCCCATTTTAATGCAGATCTATCAACAGTTATAGCCCATGCTCAATACATAAAGACTTGACATTCTCTTTCACGAATAGGAGTTTGTAGTTTCAAAACTGAAGGCATCATTTCTACCCTTAAACCCAGAAACTCAACCACACGTGCAACAATAAGAGTGTGAAGCGCCCGTAATCCCCATGGGTACCCCCTTGCTTCATCCTCTAGAAGCTCCCAATAGATCCCTCTTAGCTATCGATTCTCGATTCACCATCTCTGTGTAATCACTGATACACATCATTGCTATTTTTGAATGAATCCCTTGCCTTAACCCCGCTTCTAAGATCCTTGCCTTCAATGACTTGCTACCCAGCACCTCAGGTGAAAACCACACTAAGCTCATAAACATAGCTGAATACTCCGTCACAGACATATGCTCATTCTTTGGACTAAAGAAATATGTTGTTTTCTGAATTCTGAATGTATGTTGGTAGAATTGTTTATTAAACAATTCCCCAAATCCTTCACACGTCATACCCTGGTCCATTCCCTCTTGGACTACCAACTCCCACCACTGAAGAGAAAGATCCTCTATCTTATACGTTTCTATCATTACTTTCATCTCTACCGACTTCCCCAAGAATTTGAAAAATTCTGTTCATTCTGGTCAGCCATGCCTCTGACCATTTTGGGTCCGAATCACCCCTAAATACGGGTGGATCCTACTTTTGAAACTGGGCCGCATAATCAATATGATTTGGCTCTTCCACTCTATTCATACTTCCCACAGTCCGAAAAGTTTACACTATGCTCTGGACTAACTGTTGGTCTACCTGGGGCTCAGGTGAAACCATGTTCTCATCGGCCACTTCCGGTTGGTCTCTACGACACTTACCCGATTCCATTTATAAACAAACAACAACCTCCATCAATCTCACTTTCTAGCAACTGATGGCTTAGAATTTCAAATTATATCACATCCTCTATCACTACATTGTTTTCCAAAACAGCCATTTTCCATGTTCAATCATTTTTGAAAACATTCAACATGCTTTTGGAAAATCCAACCATCTTCCAAATACACTAAATATCCTATTTTCAAAATCTTCCACTTAAAACAATTTCTGCATTTTTTATCAAAAATTCACACCTTGAAGGAAATCATAAGTTATTCCTCACAATGAGATATGCAATCCTATTGGGAAGTCATTCCTCTATAATACATGTCATGCTCGTCTCATTGGCTAAACCCATGACAATGATATTTCCAACAATCTTGAAGTGTATCCAAAACACTTATGTACCCAACACCCTTGTAACTTGAAGTTTAGCATAAATGGGTCAGCACCATCCTTTTATGCTATACATTTCACGTTCAGACAATACTACTCCTGTCTAATATTTTGACACAAGGAATAGACAAGAAGTAATTTCAACTCCAAGAATAGGAACATCGATGACTAATTGTTAGTTAGGGACCGAACAAGTTGATACATTTGTAATGACCTTCCAATTCTCATTGTCTTGAGAGTACAATGAGTCATTACTAGGACTTAAGCGACATCCCCAAGATGCAAAAGGCTGGAAATAAATGTCGAAGGGTTTCAAATACAAGTGGGGGACAATTTACCCTTTAAGAAATAAACCAATAAACCAACCAACCAATATTCACTATACGATTCATGAACAAAAGAAAGGAAACTAAACAAATTTATTAATGTCATCCCACATCAAAGTGTACAACAGCAGAAGACCAAACCAAATATCAAAGTACACTATAAATAAACAACTCAAGACTCTCAAAAGACACCAAGACTCCATTATCCATAATCTCTTAGCTCCACAATCACCAAACATCCCCAATCATCACGAGGTAGTATTAAAAACATGGGAAACTTTACCTTTGCCCCTATCCTGGAAAATATCATCTGCAACAGAACCAAAGTTCCAAAGAAGGGGTGCGTATAAAACTCAGTAGGTTTTCCCCAATGACTTCCCTACTCACTCCACTAGGATAGAAAAGTTATCCACAATTATATACAATAGTTTTATTTAAAACAATTTCTCAAAATCAATTTATAACTAAATATAAACAAGTTGCGAGACCATTTATACCCAAAGCATACAAGTTAAATTGAAACCAATTTGTCCAACAAATTATCTTTCCAGAAAAATAACTAAACTAGCTTTAGAACTATTTCGTAATATCCCCTTTTTGGAATACCCAACCATTTCACAAACCCATGGAAAAAACCATTCATGCTACATTATGATAGTTCCATAATCATGAGAGATTTCTCATCTATCTACCAAGTCATCACAAAGTAATTGTTTCCCATGTGCCATTACTCATTTGGCACCGAGCACAAGGTTATATTTCAACCAAGACTCGTACATATAGTTACCGTGTTCCATCAAATGTTTGGCAACAAGAACAAGGTTATATTTTAACCAAGCCTCGTACATATAGTTACCATGTTCCATTAAACATTTGGCACCGAGCACAAGGTCATATTTCAACCAAGCCTTGTACCTGAAACATGAACACACTTCACATATTCCCAAAAATCATGCCAAACAACCGTTTCAATAAAACACATTTTTATTGAAAACCATTTCCGTTAAAACCATTTAAATGAAAAACTATTTCCATTCCAAACTACTTCAATAAAACTCCATTTTTATTAAAAAAAAATTCCATCACAGTCATTTCAATACCAAACTGTTTCAATAAAACACTCCTTTTCTTTGAAAACCTATTTTTCATCAAACCATTTACAATTCCTGGAAATTAGAAATTTAAAATCATCATTTTAAATTCTAGAAGCCAAATCACTTCTCACAAAAAATCACCAAGATTTCACAATTTTATTAAAACAATAAATCATCACTAAAGAAGATTTATTCCATTCTTTTCACAATAAATTCCATTTAAATATACCAATTTTAATATAAGTAAATCAATTCTAACAAGAGGAGTTGAAAATGAAGCTTCCTATCAGAAAGGTTCCGGCAAAAACCACAACGAACAAAGAACATTCAAGAAGACCGGGTCGATTCTCCATTAACCGTCCATAGATCTCTTCTCCTAGCAATACCATGACCATAACATATCATATATGGAATCCACACACCTAGATCTACCCATAACAGGTGTAGATCTAAGAATCTGAGGGAGGAGGATAAGTAGATCTAAGAAACCAAATGAGAACAAAAAAGAACATCTACATAGCTCAAGAATCTGACTTAGATTCGCCAATAGAAGCCTTTGGATCATCTCCGGAACGATGGGAGAACCCTCTTTGACCCTAAGAGATTCAAAATCCCAAGTTGGGGTAACTTAGGAGGGAAAAAGAGCCACATAGAGGCCAAATGTGTGAGATCCACCTTTATAGGATCTCATTTAAGTGGCCACACGGTTAGCCAAACCATGCACTAAATGTGTGTTAGACACTACCTCCACAGACCCTCCATGCATATCTTGGATGAACTATTAGACAAACCATGCCCTACCAGTGTGGAAGCTACTGCCTCCAAGACCAACTACACACGGTTTTTCCGCATGGTTTAGACTAATTGTGCGCCGTCCGTGCAACTTCCCCTTTGACTCAAAACATCATTCAACATTCTCTAGAATCTCCCATTTCTCACCCTTTACTTTAAAACCATGAAAATCATCAAGTAAGGGTTACATATCAGAAACTGGGAGTACTACATTGCTTCTGCGTACGTACAATTTACTGTCTCCACAGCACGATGGGATTCATTCTCCACGTTATCAATTCCAGAATGATTATAAATTATATATAATAAATAATCATGAAATATATGACATAATAATTCTAATGGATGTATTTATATATATATTTCATTTACTTACTTCCAATCAATTTAATAAGTAAACAAAAACAACGTTCATTCGTACGTACAACCTACCGTCTCCATGAACGGTGTATTCCATTTCTTTTATCTATCTATTATATATATATACTTAATTTATATTATATTTAAATCACGTTTTACATTCAAGAAGTAATTGACTCATTATATAAGTAATAATATCAAGAATAACAATTCAAAACACGAAGGATAAAATAAAACAATTATTACCCAAACATTACTTTAACGTGGAATTGACAAATGAACGGGTAATATAAAGTTGTAAGTGAATCATATATTATATAATTAATATTATTATGGTTATTTTACAAGTTAATAATATTTTTAAACCCACTATATTGGAGTTTCATACACATACGGAAGAAATCGGACCTAAGGTAAGGGATAACTTTTGCAATCTCATTTTTATCTGAGATTGTTTATTCGTAAATATTTACTGGGGATATATTTATCATCCATGTCCATGTTTTCAAAAAACGTTTCCATAAAATTTTCACTATTCTTATATGTTTTTGTAATGACATTTTTCCCATTTTTGACTATTACTATAAGGTATGGAAGGAATCTTTTTTGGTTTATCATACAATGTACTTTTTGACTTTTCTGGAAAAAGTAAAGGATAATGTTTTTTTAAACCATATACGGTATGATTGGATATTTATGGTTTCATGACACCTTATTACCATGTATATTTTTCTAAACTAACTCAAGATTATTTTCAATTAAATTCTTTTCCTTTAAATTCTCATGGAATTTTGAGAAAATAAAATATTTTTGAAGAAGAATGGATATTTTCATTAAGAACTATGTTCAAGAGTTTTATAAAAATAATTTTAAATCTAATATTACATAGGTTTATGTTTATATCCATATTATTGCATTTATTTTATTATGTAAATGATGAAATTATTTTTATGAAATCCATTTATAGATTATGTTATGATGGTTTGATGTTTAAAAACCCCATTTTATTTCATTGGTTATGCTTTGGTGAATGTTTTTATGTTTATGTGGAAGTAAAAAGAATGGTTTCATTATGAAATGGGTAAGACCTATATCTCCCACTAATTAATTGGGTAAATATTTATATCTCAGGATATAGACATGACTGGAACAGAATGTAAATCTAGTTCGGTAATGTAGGGTTGTAACAATAAGTAAATATGGTTCAGTAATACGTGGCTGGAACGACATGTAAACCTAGTTCAGTAATGGACTATGTACACTATGATGGTCTTGGTAGAAATTCCTTGGATTATATGGAAATCATATTATGTTCTTATTACTTTCCATAGTTATATATTTTTTTCCAATGCTATTCTATCATGGTTAATGTTATTTTTTGATCCATGACTTACATACTGCCGTGATTTATTTCATGACTCAATATTTTTATGTTTAAACACTATGTTCATGTTTTTAAATTCATATTTTATAGTTTGTTTTATGTTCTCCATTTTTACCCTTACTAATAATTTGATCTCACCCATTATATTTTTTCTTTTCGACATGATATAAAGAAATATTTTAGGTAGGAAAACAAAAGTGGAAGATCATTATGGGAGTTTTTGAAGATCTATCACTAAGTTTGAAGTTTATGTTTCAAGTTTCCAAAGACAATAAACTAATACAATACTTGGGATTCTATTTTTGTCATGTATTATGTATTCTAAAAAATAATTGTAATGTCCATGTATGTCAAGTTTCGGTCTCTACAGGTGGTTTTAGGGTGAAGGTTTAGCCACCTTTGGAAACTAGAATGTGAAAATTTTAGTGCGATACCTATAGATATTTTAAGGATATGTCTAGATATATCCTAAGGATAAGTATCATACAGGTTACAATCCTAGGTTTTTTTGATAATTATGACCAAACATGGGTTAAACTGAAGATATCATAGATTGAAATATTAAATGTAATTTACCTTACTAATGTGTTTATAATCTATGATATGTATTTATAACACTTTTCTTTCTAATATTAGTCATTAACCAGAACCACAAAGAAACATAGTTAACCAAAAAAAATTTAGATATGTAAATTATGGTAATTATGAAGATCAATTTCTGAAGTGGAAATATAATGAAGAGAATCATGACGATGGTATGAGTATTGGTCATTATTATAAGGATAAATAGATTATAAACAATATGTGAATGGTATGTGATGTTCTTATAGTATTGTTTACATTGAACCTAAGAAACATGAGGATGATAAACGAAAAAAATGTTTCATATTTTTGGAAATATGAAGATGATGGATCATGAGTAATGGTTTAATAATAAAGTTTGATGATTTAGGTGTATATGTTTCGGAATTCAAAGACAATGTAATATGATTCATGAAATATATAAGTGTTTTCAGTATAAGGATTGGTAAAGATATGATGAATAGTTATATGGAGATAGAAAAGTGATTTAAGGGTAAATTGATATAGTTGGAGAATAAATGATTAATGGAAAAATAACCCTTAATATGTCCCTTATGTTAAGATAATGATGTTTGGATAAGGATATGTTGGATTTGAATAAGTAAATTGGATGGTCCAAGTTTCTTGAAATCTAATTATGGATTTATTTAAAAAGGTATTATACTATCTTTTATGAAGTATAAAACTTTTTCGGACTCAAAGAATATATCTAATATGTTTTTGAATAAGGAAGCATGCATTTGTTCAATAAGGATATCTGATAATTCAGGTTGTAAGTATGACTAAAGAGAATACATGATAATGGTATTTACATGTTTGGAATGTGACAACCAATAACTAACTAATGAGTTATGGGAGATAAATTTTTTGTCAATTTAGTTCACCTCTTTCTAAGTTTTATATTTTTGAAAGGATTTTAATGTTGTCCATTTATGGATTGTATATGTTATATTCCAGTTGAATTTTGTTATATTACTGTATTGTCTCTCTATATGAGGACTTAATTATATTTGATTTCTAGTTCTGAGCTTTATGTTGAGATATATGGAATGACATATCATTCTATTTCATTATCGGATAACAATTTAACAATGAAAAATTTGACTTCATTTCTTTAAATAAGATATGAAGTGGAAATTGTTCAAGCCAAGAAAAATGATGAGATTTTATCAAAATCAAGTAAGTATTTATTCTTTTGAAAAATTATTCAACATGAAGGAAAGGATATTGAAAACCAAAAATGTTATCCTAGTACCCCCTTATATGATGAATCATATGGTCCCTTAAATCATCACAGATTTATTTATTTGCAGTAGATAACTTTCTTCAAACCTAATTCTATATCACTATCCATCAAAACGTGATGGTTATATTTCTCTTCCATATCCATGTTTTCACTTACCACCTATGTTCTCCTATGTGGAAACCCAGTAAAGAGTTACTTTGGATAATCATTATGTTTCTAATTTTTCTTTTTAAAATGATGTTTTAGTATCCCTTTTTATGAAGTGGGATTCCATGAACGAAACATTCAAGTAGAAAACAATTTATAGCCCTAATGAATTTCAAGGTCAATTTTTTTTTAATTGGGATAGAATGTTACACCCCGAGATTTTATGAGATAGATTCCTTTAATTTTTTTTGAATAATTGTGTTGTACACTAAAAAAAGATTATCTTACGCTATATGCAATGCTGTATTATATTGAAATATACACAACACTATTGTTGGCATGTGTTGTACACCATTTCATGTTTCTCTTATATAATTAATTTCATAAAACAATATGTATAGATTTGGTTCAATGTATAAATGAACTAAGTTTGGATTATATTATACGCAACAAAAAAGGAATCTTTCACTACATTAAAAACTGACTTGGATTGTGTTAAACACAAGAGCGACCTTCCTCGATAGCTTGCATTGTACGTGATATTGATTTTCAATAAAAAAAGATATATTATTAAAATGTTATTATTTAATGGGATATAAACTATCCGTTATGAATATTATTTACAAAAATTTGAATTTTATATAACATTATCATCCCTTGTACACATTTTCTAGAACGTGATATGATAACAAAATAAATTTTTTCCGATAAAATAATTATTTTTCAAAAAATCTAGTTCTACTACCTTTTGATGGAACACATATTTTAAATCTAGTTTTTTTTACAGTTTTATAAGTAAAATATGAAAAAATAAACTTCTTATTTGTAATAGGGATATAAATATTTACTTTTGTTTAAGTTTTGTTATTTTTGTAATAAAATTAAATTTTTTGTGAATTGTGAAAAATATTACTTTTTAATTCAAAACAACCTTTTTATATAATTTGTTTTTATATTTAGATTATATTTTTAATTTTTTTAAAAGTGAAATTGGATTATATAATTTATAATTTAATCCAATTTTGGTCATTGGAAGTAATTTAATTTTTAAATTGGACATAAACCCATGTTACTCTTTTTATAGTTATTACTTCTTAAAAACCCTCTTTTTGGTTTTGACAATGAGAATTGATTTTAAATTAATTAATAAAAATTCTGTGTTTTGAATTTTAAAAAAGGTATTCCATATTTTGAATCATAAGGTTAAATTTTTTTAAATACTCACCTTTTATTTTTGGACATTATGAATAGTAACTTTAGTAATTATTTTATTTACCATGGTTAAAGGGTCAATCTGGTAAAAATGGGGTAACAAATAATATTATAAAAATATTAAACTACCCTAAAATGTGTTCTAATTATATTTAATGAGATATTTTCAACCATGGGAATCCTTGGGTTGATTTTGGCACCCCATGGATTCACTTGGATGTGAAAATGACATTTTTTTAAGAATTAATTTAATGTAAAGATAATTAAAACCTAAACATATATCTTTTACAAAATTGATTTTAATACTGGGTTATATATCTGATATATATGTCTATATATAGTAATTATAAATATAAAAATATTTCCTATATCACAGTTTTTATTTATAATTTTTATACGTTATATAAATTTATTTATTTATTACACAATTACGATGTAGTGATTACCTCATTAATGAAAGATTCAAATAAATTATTTTATAAATATTAAAATAAATTTAATTTAAATATTTTGATGAAATACAAGAATTCTATGTATGTAATTGACATATTAGGGATGCGTTAAGGACTTTGTTTCTAAGGAATAATGTTTTTATGAATATTTAAGAAAAGTCAAATTTGAATAGTGTCGAAAATCAACATAATTCATAACTTAAGACATAAAATAGTTTATTAAATGATATGAAATTCCTAAAAAACTAGGATTCTTCCAAATGGTTAATATATGTCTAGATATTTCATAAATAACTTTTGTAGGTCGTTTTAAATGATATGGTAATTACATTAACCCACAAAGTGTAAATATTATGATATGAGGGTAAGATTAAAAGGGTAAAATAACGGTTAAACCAAAAAGACGGAGATAAAAAAATAAAAAATTGTCTAAATATTATTTTATGATAGTTATTGAAACCAAAATATTTTTAACTTATAATTAAATAAGTTTTAGATCAGTTTTAATCGAAATTGAATTTATAATAAATTAATATTTTGAGAGTTTCCTAAAGTACCCCCTCCTCTCCTATAAAAGGGATCTCCTACTTCTCCTATTCACTCCATTTTTATCCTTAAATGTTGGAATAACCCTAGAAATTTATCTTCAAAACTTCCCAAGTTAAATTTAATAGGTGGTGGTCCTCTCAAAAGAACAACTATATTGCCCTAAAAGAAAATTTAAAGGAGGCACGTCGAGGAAGAGGTAATCTCTTCTACCGATTCTTTCAAATTTATTTCTTCTTATACTTCATCTTCATTAGTTATTTAATTATAAAGTAATAACATAAATATGAGTCATATTATAATATGTTATTATTAATATGAAACAATAATAATTCACTTTCTGTCCATCCTAGGAAAAATTCAATCACCGCGCATCTGTACGTACGACTTACCGTCTCCACGTCGTGGTGTAATTTTTTTTTCAAAACCACCTTACATGGATGGTTATAATGTGGGAAATAATAACTATATATTATTATTATAACATTATACTATTTTTGAGATATTATACACCATCCATACCAATACCATTCAACAATTATTGGAACGATATCGTCGCTCATGCGTACGTATAGCTTACCGTCTCCACGATGCGATGAGATTAAATCTCCACATTAAAAATTCATGAATGATTTTAAAGTATATATAATAAATAATCATGAAATATACGAAATAATAATTCTACTATATATATAGATAATTCATTTACTTCTATTCAATTTAATAAGGAAACGAAAACAACGATCAAGCGTACGTACGACCTACCATCTCCATGAATGGTGTATTCCATTTCTTTTATCTATATTATATATATATACTGAATATATATAATATATAAGTCATGTTTTAAAATTTCTAAGTAATTAAATCATGATATAAGTTATAATATCAAGAATATCAACTCAAAACACATACGATAAGTAAAATTATTATTACCCCAAACATTGATTTAACATGGAATTGACAAATGATCAGGTAATATAAAGTGATAAGTGAATCATATATGATATCATAAATATTATTATGGTTCTGTTATAAGTTTATAATATTTTAAAAACCACTATACAGGAGTTTCATACACATATAGAATAAATTAGACCTAAGGTAAGGGCTAACTTTTCCAATCTCGTTTTTATCCGAGATTGTATATTTGTAAATATTTACTGGGGATATATTTATCATCCATGTCAATGTTTTCTGAAATTTTTTCCATAAAATGTTCACTATTCTTACATGATTGTTTAATGTTGTTTTACCCATTTTTAAATTTTACTACATGGGATGGAATGAATCTTTAATTAGTTTACTATACGAGGCACTATTTGACTTTTTTTGGAAAAAGTACAAGGATAATATATTTTTTAATTATATGGAATGAATTGATTTTTAAAATTTCATGACTCCTTATTTACATGAATCTTACTATAAACTATCTCAAATTTATTTTCAACTAAATTATTTTAATTAAAATTTACACGACATTTTGAGGAAAGAAAACATTTTTGAAGAAGAAAGGATATTTTCCTCAAGAACTACATTCATGTGTTTTATCAAAATTATTTTCCATATAAGATCACATAGGTTTATGTTTCTATACCTATTATTACATTGATTTTATTATTTAAATTATTAAACTATTTTTATAAAATCAATTTTATCGATTATGTTATGATGGTTTTATGTTTAAAAAACCCATTTTATTTCATGGGTTATACTACAGTGAAAGTTTTTATGTTTTTGTGGAACACACAAGAATGGTTTAATTTTGAGTTGGGTGGGACCTATATCTCTCTCTAATGTATTAGGTAATGATTTATATATCATGATATAGATAGGATCAAAATGGAAAGTAAATACGGTTTTGTAATTCCGGGTTAGAACGACAAGTAAATCTGGTTTAGTAATATATGGATGGAACGGAAAGTAAACCAAGTTCAGTAAAAGACTATGTACACTATTATGGTCTTGTCAGAAATGCCTTGGCTACTAAGGAAATCATATTGCATTCTTATTTGTTTTCTACAATTACATGTTTTATTACAATGTTATTTTGTCATGTTTAATGATCCATTATGATCCATGCGTTATGCATGTCCAAGATTTATTTAATGACTCAAGATTTTTAGGTTAAATATTTATGTTCATGTTTTTACATTCAAATGTTTATGGTTTGTTTTATGTTCTCCATGTTTACCCTTACTGATAATTTTATCTCACCCTTTCTATGTTTTCTTTTACCTAGGATATAAAGAAAGGTTTTAGGTAGGGGAAAAAATGGGAAGATCTTTATGGGTGCTATTGAAGATCTTTCACAAAGTAAGAATATTATGTTCCGAGTTTCCAGAGACACTAAACTAATATGATATTTGGGTTTCTGTTTTTTTCATATATTAAGTATTCCGCAAAAGAAATTTAATGTCGACATACGTCAATCTTGGGTATCTAAAGAAATTATTGAGACAAAGGAGATGAACATGACTGAAGACATTCCCATTGTGAGGGACTACACTGATGTGTTCCCAGGATAATTTTTTGGTCTTCCTAATTACTGAGAGGTTGAGTTATCAATTTATCTTATACACATATCTCTTAATATATCAAATAATATTTATAGGATGTCCCCAAATGAGTTGGAGGAACTTATGAATTTTTTATAAGAGGATCTAGAAAAGGGTATCATACCCCCGAGTGCTTCATTATAGGGTTCACTGGTCCTCTTAATCGTGAAGAAGGATGGACCATTACAATTGTGCATTGATTATCATGAGCTCAAAAAAATCATGATAATTAAAAAGTATACCCTTTGATGGATAAAAACTTATTAGATCAACTGAACAAGGCTATATATTTCTATAAGCAGGAATTTATTTCAAGATATCACCCAAAAAAGTTGAGGAAGGAAGATATTCCCAATACTGCCTTTCGAACGAGGTATGGACACTAAGAGTTAATAATTATGCCCTTAAGACACCCTAATTATCCATCCCTATTCATGGAAATAATGAATAGTTTTTATATATTATTTCAAAAAATTTGTGGTTGTATGTATAGATTATATTCTAATATACTCCATGTTCATGGAGGAACATGCTAAATATTTAAATATATTTATAAATACTTTGGATGGGGATAAATTTTTTGAAAATTATAGTTTAGGTGAGTTATATATGGAATAAGTATCATTCTTGGGTCATGTTATCACTAACAATGGAATATATTGACAATCATATAATAAAAAGGAAATCAAATGAAGTTCAATAGTTTCCTTAGTCTAGATATGTATTACCTATGATTTGTGAAGAACTTATCATGATTTTCAAAACTACTATCCAATATGACACAAAAGGGAGTAATGTTTTTATGGGAAAGTGAATGTGAAGATAGCTCTAAAGAGCTGAAAAGGAGGATTATCACTTCCCCAATACTTACTCTATAGACAATTGGGGATACCTTTATGGTATACAATGTCACATTAAAGAAGGGATTAGGTTGTGCACTGATGAAAAATGATAATGTGATGCATATGCCTCAAGGAAATGAATGTTCATGAGAAAACTATCCTATTCATGATTTAGAGTTTGTGGATTTGATCATTTAATTGAAAACATTGCAGCAATATCTCAATGGGGAGAAGTTTGAGATATATAATAATCATGAAAAACTAAAATATATATCTTTTGAAAGATATTAATATTTTCCATCCGAGGTGGTTGGATCTCATCAAGGCTTATGACTTCTTAATACACTATCATCCTTGTAAATAAAATAAAGTGATATATTCCCTAAGTATAAACGATCATGTCTTTACCAATAATTAGAATCGATAAGGATTAAATATTCCAAGACTTTCAAAGTATGGACATGGGAATCACTAAGGAATAAAAATCATCAATTCTTTATCAATTGATTTCTCAACTATCCCTTTTAGATATGATAATGAATTCTCTAATAAATGATATGGAAATTAAAAAGAATGTAGAATCTATTAGAAAATATAAATCCTCATAATATGAAATTGATGAGGATGGAGCTATATGATTTGGGTCACAATTATGTATACCATCCAATCCAGAGAGAATGAATGATCATCTGAATGATGCACATAGATCAACTTTATCTATCCACACATGGATCACAAAGATGTATCTATATCTCAGAGAGAACTATTTTTCTCACTATATGAATAATGAGATCACTGAATATACATAAAAGTTCATAGTATGTCAACACATGAAGGATGAAATAATAAATTATAAGGGCATGATGTACCCATTACCCATACTAACATGGAAGTAGAAAAAAATCACCATGGATATTGTCACTAGACTTTCAAAGACATCAAAAAAAATATATGGGTTATTTATACCTTCTTATAAAAATAAATTACTTTATTTCAATTCAATATGATTTATCACTTGAACAACTTGCACAAATATACATTAGAGACGTATTGAGGCTCTATGGATTACTATTATCAATTATATCAGATCATGATCCATGATTTACCTACATATTATAGAAATGTCTTCATCATGTTATAAAGACTTTAGATTATTTTTAGTATGGATTCACATATATAAAATGATGGAAAATATAAGAAAATTATTTAGATAGTGGAAGAAATGTTGACAGAATATTCTATAGACTATAAAAGAGGATGGGATTAACATCTTCCCTAGGTTGAGTCCTTTTATAAAAAATAGTTTCCACTCAATCATCTAAATGGTTTCATATAAATCCATTTATGGGAAAATATTTATAACACCAATATGATGGGATGAAGTTTGGGAACGTAATCTGATGTGACCTAAAATGGTTGATGAAATGGTAGAAAAGATGAAAACCATTATTCTTCACATCCAAGAATCCAAAAGTGCATATAAGAGCTATGTATATGACCATTGACGAGACTAATAGTTTGAATTGGGTGATAGTTTTTTCGTTTACATATCTCTATGGAAGAGGTTAATGAGATTTAGGAAGAAAGAAAAGCAATTTCCCAGGTAAATCCACCCTTTTGAGATTCATGATCCCATTGGAGTTGTGGAATATCTAATAGGACTTCCACCTACCGCGTCTTAAGGAAATGATGTATTCCACACATCCCTCCAGAGGGTGTACCTACATCTCACCCACATGTACTAAATTCATTGGTGACATTTCTGTAATTTGGCCATTATAGTAGTAACCTGACCTATGGAAGTATAAATAAAAATTAGGTATCTTATAAATGAAAATATTATAGATATTTATAATAGAAAAAGTGAATAGATGTTTTAAAAATGATTGATTAGGTTTGGGTATTTTCTTGAATAGTAAATGTTTATTTACAATTTTATAATAAAACTAATCTTTTAAATTAAATTTTATTTTCATAAAAAATATTCATAAATAAATATTTTTTTTAATTTAAATTATAGTTTAATTTTATTTGACCATAATTTATTTTTTAATGTGTTATAAAATCTGTTATAATATTAAAATCAATATTTTTTTTGAATAGATGATCATTTTAATTAAAAATTTCTTTTCTTATATTTGAAACTATTTTTATAAAATGGGGTCAATTTTCTAAATCTACACATTAAAAAATGTTTATAGTTTTTTTTGGATTTTCTCAATATAGTAAACTTTTTTATAAATAGAAAAATATAATAATTTATGATATTTAAAATTATAAGTAAATAAATGAAATTTTGATTAGTTTTTGTAGTCCTAGATGATGCAATACCCATTATCTAGAACTCATATGATCAAGTTATTTTATCTTATTAGGGAGTCAAACCTATTTATAGTGTTGAGAAAAAATAATATATAAATGAAAAAATAATAAAAAACACTCCTCTCCTCCCCATATAAATACCACCCCTTCTCCTCACACCTCTTAAGCCATGATTTTTTATAAAAATTCAACCCAATTAACTTCCTAATCATCTTCCACATTTTCAAAACCAACATTTCTCAAAATAAGACCAACCCAAGTTCCTTGAGGAGGTTCTCAAGGAGACGATATTCAAGAGGTTAAATCCTACATATTTCTCTTTTAAATTAATTTATTATTCAACTTTATCATCACCTACCCTATCCCAAACAGAATGATAACTCAAGTAACATATATATATTGTAATTTTATTATTTAAATTAAATATACTTAAATAAATTATCTTCTACTTTTATTCTAAAAATTAAAACATCATCCATGATGTATTCATTCATCGCCTTCATGGATGAAAAGTTTTCATTTTTTATTTCTACCTTCAAAGCAAGACATAAAAAAATTATTGTAAAAACATATTATAATATGTGTATTCTAATTTATTTCATTTTATAGAACCATTATATAAATGTAATATTAAATAAAATGATAATAGTTATTGATGGTAATAAAAAATGCCAAAATAAAGTAATCATTTTTAATTTGTGATTATCTAATGAATCATCATCATATCCGATAAATGATATATGGGACCGTTTAAAAGTCTATAATTATGTAAATACAATTTCATTCTAGTTTTAAATTTTTCTTCCATTTGAAAATAATTCAAATTATTATACTCAATGGAACCGAACATAATACCATGAAACAAACTTTTTTTAAACAACAAAACTAAAATTTATAACCAATAAAAATGGCAGAAAATGAAATTAAAAAAAGTAAAATAAATAAAATATATATTTATATAGATTTGAATTTATAATTAATTCATCTAATTTTATTAATGAGTATATTATGTGGATGTTCAGAAAATATTCATAGATATTTTAAGGAATCTCTCCAAACCTATATTTTTCCATTAGTTTATGGTTTATCTCTCTTTATCCCAATGTATTTCTTCATTATTATAATATATTTTGCTTAAATTCTATGTCAATGTTCCACACATGTTTATATATCTCAATTCATCTTTTCTTGATGGGGAAATCCATGTTTTAAAAGGTTTCCTTCTCAATTCCTCTTGATAAGAAAACCCAATTAATGGGAACTTCCACATTTCCTACCCATTTTCAAGTGCACCCCATAATCTATTTTAAATCACTATAATTATTCTAAAAAAGTAATTTTTTATTTTCACACTATCTTATATAATTTATGGTTTTTTGAAAACAATTATTCCTTTTACCTCTTTAACAAATCATTAATATTTTCCCATAAATCTCACTGAAGTGGCTCATTTGTAAAGATTCTTAAAAATCATTTTTTACTTGTTTTCAGTTTAATTAGAAATAATTTATCATAATATATGCATGTTTTCCCATACGAATTTACAATTACGATATAAATCTATCCTTCATACACACTATTATGATATTCTCTTGGGTTATGCCTTATGACATGATTATAATACCCATTTCTTTTCATGGGTAACCCTTATATGTATTCCTTATGTTTGATTATTTATATAGAACACATATAAATGAACATTTTATGATGGGTGCACAAGGATAGTTTTATAATTCATTGGGTAATGTTTAGACTCATGATATGTCGTGTAAGAGATTATGGATTAAACATAATCCATTATGGGGATTCATCCACCATGTGATATAGCCTTCGAATTCAGTCTCGACTCATGTTAATGTCATGTTATGTGATGCTTCCACATTATTATATTTCTAGGATCACATGATACATAATTATATATGTTTTTTATAAATCATTATACTCATGTTCCATGACTTTTTATGCAATCATGTTATTCCTACTAACCCGTACACTATGGTTTATTCGTATGCTTATTCCCTTACTCAGATTTTTGTCTTATCCCTTTTGTTTATGTATTCCCTATGCGATTATATGATTTCATAAGATCTCAATTGGAGTTATGAGATCATTATAAATATTTTATAAAATATTTTTGTATTTATATTTCATTTTTTTAATTTTTTTTACTTAATATTCGAAAGACACTAGAATTCAAGATCCTTGGTTTTATATGATGGGTAATTATGATTAAAATCATGAAATAACATGTATAAAATGCTAGGGTCTATATATTCATTACTAAATGATCCTTTTATTTTTCATGATACAATTTATCAACTTTAAATAATTAGGAATATTTTCTATACAATTTAGAGAAGGCTGTAATATAATATATTTAAGGAGATGATGACCTTTAGAGTTTAGTATGTGAGATCATGCAATTCATTGAATTTTATAACGATTATGACATTTCAAAATGGTAATGTATAAAAATTTTAACACTCTTTTTTTCATATTTTAATTTTTTTTAAAAAATTGTTGTGGTTTCATATCGATAGGTTTTACCTCCATGTTTTAGTGGGATTTATGATGTGTTTCTTATGTCACAACTGAGGAGATATGAAGCATGACATCTCATGTGTATCATTAGGATGATATATAGTTGGTAGTATGTGCTATCTTTATTGTGTATATACTACATTTTATTGATAAGAGTGAAAAAATTATAAGGAATTTTTTTATAACTTCTTCATGTGTATTTATTAAATGATAATGTTTTAATGGAAACATAAGGGCCTGCAGTAGGAATGTGGTCTCATTATTTATAATTTTTCACATTATATGTTCAGTTCTTCTTCTCATAAATTATAATATTCATGTTTTTTAGTTTATAAATACTATATGTGTATTAGATGTGTTTAATATTTATTTTTATATCATAATTAATTGTTTAAATGTATTTTATTAATGGTTTGGAGTTAAAATAAAAAGGATAATCATATTTTTATAATGATGTAATTTAATTTTTTTAAAATAATTAAGACTAATGGGAACCTGATGGGGCTCACCAGGGGTTGGTCAAGCCTTATAGTCACTATTTCCCATTGGGAAACACTATAAGGACAGTGGTGATCCACTTAGACCATTGTGAGACATACAGAATTTAGTGGAAGCAACCGGGATACCTATATATTTTACCGAATTCATTATTAATAGAAGTGATTATGATCATTTCGAATTTGGTATTTTTTGATTATATTCTTTATTTTGAATCTTGATAGACAATAATAAGATTATTATACCACTAAATATTATATTTATTTTGTATTATTCTTTGAGTTATATCTTTCTGAATATTTATTTGAATTAATATTCAATATATGTGTTGTACATGGAATAATATGGATTTATAAGTCCTTATGGTTTAATTTAATATTTATTTAGCTTCATTTTCCCTTCATTCAGTATGATGAATATCATCTAGTTTCATGTAATTTCATGAATCTTGAAATTATAGGAGGAATTAATCATTTTATTCTAGTTTAGATCATTACATGCGAATTATGTAAGTGATCATTTCCACACCTTCATTTTTATTTCATGGTACTTTTTTATTTTGATAATTTAATAGGAAGATTTGACTATGGGTGGTTATATGGAATGGAATAATAATTTAAATGATTTAGGTGTTGATTATATGATCTATTTGATTAAATTGAGAAATCCACACTTCATTTAATACAATAAATGAGAGTTAAATTATTAGATGATGAATATTCCTTATATTAATGTGAGATATATAATGGGTTAATATTATATAATGTAAATAGAATTACAAATATGAAATTTTATGTTGATAACATTAATTTTGTACAAAAAATAAATGAGGACTTATAATATTTTAATTTTAATGGACCAGTACTGATTTATAATGGAAAGTTATGAATTTTAAAAAATTATTGAGGCATGAGGGTGGATTTTACAGGGTTAAAACTATTTTTTATGATAGAATTATTTTCAAATTAAATTTCAGTAAGCATGGGATTATTTAATGAAATTTAAATTTAACGAGAATGATTGATAAAATTTTAGGATAATTAAATAATTGTCCTAAATTTTGTTATCTTCTAGAAATTTTATGATAATTAATGGGAAATGATCATATGTTTATAAAACAATGTGTTTTTTTAAAAAGGGACATTGGATAATAATTAGAAAATGAAATATTAATGTAATCATTATTTATTTTGTTCAAACTAATATTTTGATACTTTAAAATTGTGACATGTTAAATTATGTAAGAATTACCATGTGTTTGGATATGTTTTAGGTAAACACATGATCTTTTCTATAATAAAAATGAAGGCATGTGTTTTAATATTTCATGAGTTAAAATTTGATGAAAATTATTCCATAACAATCTATAGGCCGTTTGTTTGTGTAATTTTAGTAATAGTCATGAGGTTTTATAAATATTGAATATTATATGTGTTGGGATGTATGATTATTTGAAAAATACACCATTTTATCCACCGTAATTGGTTAATGTAGGTAGAATATGAATGCGTCTTTGTAATCATACAATAATGATTTTTATGTGTTATGTTTATAAGTTAAATTAAACATTTAATTTCAAAGATATGTGTATAATCATGTTAGGATCCATGAGATGTATGTTGTTTATAGTGGAATATAAAAATATTTCTTTATAAAAAAATGTATATTAAAATATCATGAACTAAATGGATTTACATGACATTAAACTTCTTCATGAATGAACCTGATATAGTTGGGAATTAGTGACAGAAATCAATTTGATTATTTAGGATGAGTTTGGAGATTTTTAGGAGGGTTTTATTTTCCACATTTATTTTGGGTAATTATAAGGTATTATACTAAGATTAGTGTTCTCATTTTGTGATTTATACTATGTTTTGTTGTAAGATATATTAGAAATTATTATGGATTAATTTAGGGGTTTTTAATGACGAATGATATATTCTGCACTATAGGTTATTATTACTAGGGAAATTATTTTTTTATGTTCTATTATAGGTTAAATTACAAACCCAGTGATACATTAGATTATCAATTCCAGTCACTAGTCCCTAATGATCATTCAGTTTATTTGAGACTATGTGGGGTTTCTCCTCTGTTACAAGGTTTTAAAGGGTTGAATGATAAAACTAGATTGACATATTTTATGTTTATTTTTTTTGAAATAGATATCTTGGAAAATGGGATTTCATTATTATATATGATTTATTTATATACATCTATTGGATATTTTTATTTAGACATATTAGTTTTCTTGTTCAATATTAAGAAAGATCCCTTTAAATCTGAGTATCAAATAAAATATACTGGGGGTATCTCTTTACCTATAGATATCATATTGGAAAATCCTGATCATTCCCAATGATACAAAGGACTAGAGGGATACATAGTAAGGCAATAAAATGAATATTTATTTTGGTAAAATTAATTTATCCAAATAACTGATTTTTTATGAAAATCATAACAAAAAAGGTTTTCATAGTTTCAAAAGTGTTATGATGTTTTCTATACATTTTATGAGTATTTAGTGAATGTGTAAAAGATTAGATATATTCATTAAATAATAATTGCTTGAACAGTGAAATAAAGAGTTCTTTATCTATGTTTCGAGTGTCGTGGCATTATTTTATATATATACCACACTCGTCTATTTAATTTTTTTTTATTTTAAAATTTAATATTTAATTTCAATTTTATTATCAAATTTTGTTATTTTTTAAAATTCTGTAAAACTCATTTATTATATTACAATATAATATCTTTATTATTTTATTTTAAAATAAATTTTATGATTGAATTTTTATTTTAAGTAAAATTTTATATATAATTATTTATTTATAATTATGTATTTTATTTAATAAATTACGACTTACTAATTAAATTATTTATTATATATTATAATTTTATAATTAAAATTTACAATTTATTATTAACATTAATAGACTAATATATAATTATAATGTATGATTATTTTAGTATAAATTATAATATTTTTATTATTTAATGTTTAATATTATTAATTTATTGTCATTATGTAATGGTTTTTTAATATTTATGATATTATAGATATTCATATATATTAAATAGAAAAATATATTTATTGGATTTATTTCATCATTATTTTAGTTTATATATATTTTATTTTATCGATTCTTATAATATATTAATATTTTATTAGTTATTTTACTTTTATAATTATTATAATTATTATTTTTCTAATATATAAATTAACTAATTCATAAAGGGAATGTAGTTTTCCATCATCTAGTTTGTGGAAAATTCACTCTAAGCTAGGGATCTCGATAAAAATTTAACCAATAAAAACCAAGAAAAAATTAATTTTTAAAGCAGCTTAGAATTATAAAGAATGTAATATAGAAATAAAAAAAGTGATAAAAAAATATGTATATCCAAAAAAATATAATAATTTTAATTTTTCAAGAAAATATTATGAGGCACAAGTCAATGATTGTCGTAAGATTGCACACATATACATAGAAATTCTCATAGGTCGACGCTGCCTGGCATTGATTTTCTTCAGACACCATATAATGATAGATAACAAATTGATGAGATTGTACTAGAGGATCCAACAAGTATCAATGGAGAAAAATATTTCAAATGGATTCAATTTTTAAACATTTTTTTGTTGGCATAGGGGTGGATGTAGGGTATCCGATCGATTATCCAATTAAAAGGACTCATATGAAATTGATGATGTATCTAATGGTTTTTATTGTTCTCTTATTTATGTATAGAGTAGTTGAGGAAAATATTTTAGACATAAACTTACCTTTACCTATAATATATTAAGAGTTTAAAACAAAGACTTTGTTTGATAGCATACAAAATATGAAACACAATTCCTAAACCAACAACACAATATTATTATTTAAATACGACTATTATAACCTAGCAGTCGAATGAGTTGATATATATATGATCTACAAATTTGTTAAATAAAAAAATTTCCCTAATAATATTAAATTCATTTCTTAATCATACGGAAATAAACACATGATTTTTAGTAAAATCATTTTGTTCTTAAAAATGGTTTTTCTTCAAAAATAGTTTTTATTTGTTTTTGTGAGAAAATATTATAATTAGTTTTTGGTAATTTTATAGAATTTATTTTATAAATATGAATTCATTATTTAAATTATATTATAAATATTAACTTATGGTTAAATTCTGATAATTATATGAGTGGATTGAATCTTTAGTGAATACTGAAAAAATAATGATTTTTATTGAAAGATAAATTTTTTGTTAGAGTATTACCAAAGAAAAATTATATTCTGGATTATTTTCTAAATATTATATGTTTCTATTGATTAAAAATAATCCAATTATGGGGTTTAAAATTAATTTTACAATTTAATTCAGTATAAAGAAATTTCATAATTAAAATAAGACTTTTTAAAAAAAATGTTTTTCATCAAGTTTTTCTAATTTAATTTTCAATTAAATTATAATGTTTTTGTGATTTGAATTTTGAAAAAATTATATCATATTTTTAATTAGGGGCCCAATTTTTTTGTTGTTCCCTTATATTCTTTTACATTATAAATAAAAAATTTAATAATTTTTTTGTAACTATAAATATTAAATCGGTTTATTAAGGTTAATAATATAATTATAGGGACTAAAAAATGACCCTAAAACATGAATTAAATTTATTATATGAGTATATGACTCCATTACTCATCCAAATTTCATACATATTACTTTTTTTTATTTTTCAATGATTTTGAGCATTATAATATTTAATTGGATATAAATCCAAAAATGTAACACACTTTCTTTTAATAACTACAATATTTTTTATATTATAATAAATAAATGACATGTTTGGTAATAAATATTCATTTGAAACTATAATTATTTTATTATCATGATAATTTATTTTTAAGTATTTTTGATGAAATATTTACCTTAAACACATACACAATGATGAAATTATGATTATTAAATTAATATAAAAGTAAAATAAATGAATTTAAAAATATTTAAATTAATATAATATGATATAACTATTATGGTCCATGAATTTTATGGATAAATATAAAATTATATTTAATTTTTAATTAATTATATTCATATTAATTTGTTGTCTTGATGTTATTAAAGTCAATGTAAAGAAATAGTTAAAATTTTTTACATTAATGATATTTTATAATAATTAAAATTTCATTAAATGATTTAATATTCATAAATAACCTATTTTCAGCCAAGTGATTATGATATGGTTTAAAATATCAATCATTCTCCATTTAAAGTCTATTTTTTCCTTTTATATTATATATATTATGACATTAGGATTAAAAAACATTCATATCACCTTAATTGTCAAAAGGGTTAATAGAGGGTTAAAACAATATTAGGGTAAAAATATCATATAATCTTGTCAAATTCCTTTTATTAGATGACTTATAATAATCATCTTATTATATTTTAATGTTATTAATTTTGGACCATATAGACAACAAAATTAATTAAAAATTATTTAATACATTTCAAGAGTACCCCTCATCTCTCAAATAAATGAGCACCTCTTCTTATCATTTATTCACACATAAAGAACTATTTTATTTAGAAAATACCAACCACAATAACTTCATTACATTATACCCCACTTTATATAGGCCTTGGGTGGATTAGAAAACCAACCTTGGTGATATTTTCGTATAACCTTACGTGGTTTCCCGGAAAAGGGGAATTGTTCTTAATCAAGAGTTTTTGTTTTATTTATTCTTAAACATCCTTAAAATATTCTTTAATAATTATGATAAAAAAATATTGGTATCACTCATATATATAGATGTTATTATTTTTTAATAGAATAACCTATATCAATCTCTAACCTCCTTCAAATAGAAATTTAATCAATCGTTCATTTATATGGAAGATTACCACATCCCAAACTGATATAATTGGTTTTCCATTAACACATATCATAGAATGTTATAATGATATACTTAATGTATATAAATTATATTATTGAAATTTTTATCATTATATAATAATAATATAAAACACATTTTTTTACATTTTTATTCATAGAAAAATTATAACATCATTTGGGTATATGTGTGGACTACCACCTCCACGAAGTGATGTGATACATTTTCCATCACCCCATAAAATGGATTATATGTATGTATATTTAAATAAAAAATATGGTATTTATGATATTATGATAATTCTGAAAATATAAAATAATACTTACTTCCTTTGCACAGCGACCATTGAAAAATGGAAATGCTACTCAAGTGTATGTACGACCTACTGTGCCTATGATTGTATCATAGTTAAATTTTCCTAATTATCTTTAATTGTTGGTTTTAAAATTTTAGTTGATATATAAAAATGATAACTATGGTATGATTATTGTTCTGTATATTTCTGAATAATGACCACTATGGCCATAGTCAAACTACCGAAGTGATTTTTAGACATATCAATTGAATATAATCAAAATATTTGATCTAAACATAATTGATTATCTAAATGTATATAAAAAGGTAATCAGTGAAATAAATGGAATAATAAATTTAAAAAATGTTCTCATGAAATTAAAAAATTAACATATGTTTATTATTCATTAATATAAGGAACACATGTAACAATTCGGGCATAAGGTAAGAGAATTTCTTTTAAAAGTCAATTTTTATGGTTTTCCTTATGAATAGTTGTATTTAAAATACACTTTTTAGATTATATTAAATGTTCTTTATATTTAGATAAAATAATTATAAATTCTGTTTTATTTCACCTTTTACTTTCTTTCAAAGGATTTGAGAAGTTATATTTTTACGGAAAGTTTTTACCTTCATTACAAAAGATAAAGGGAATGTTTTATTTTAATATATATGTCAACAAAGACTTTTCTTAAAGCAATAACTATTAGTTAATATTGAAATTAATTTTTAAGATTTCATTTTCAATTTCAAGTAAAGCCCTCTTTCCCATTGTTTTGGGTATTTTTTAAATTGAAAATGGGTTTTTAAAATTAAGGGTTTTAAAATATTCATTCATGTTTTTCATATCATTTGAAAAGTGTTTTTCAGGGATTTTATGATGAAAAGGTGAACGATTAAAATGTTTCATTCAAGTTATTGTCCTTATAATTTTTTATATGAAAATATTCAATCCTGATATATCTTACTCAATAGGTTGAGTTTAATTATAGAAAATGATATGACAGGTGAACCCCATTGTAGCTCTCCAATAATTTTGGAAATGATAGTTTTCTTTGTAAAATTTTGTTTTAATTTTACAGTACAGTTATTCCAAATTTATTTTCTTTGTAAGGGGTCAATGAAGATAATGGATCAATGTGTAAGATCCAGTGTTTTAGAACGGGTTTTATTGTTCAAAGGCTTTTGAAGTCCTTGTTTATTAGAAATACCATTTTCTAAACCAGTATTTTGAATGTATACCTGAGATTTAGAACACTTATAAGTTCCTTTTTAGATTGAGTTTTTGACCGGAGATACGCCTCATATGTTTTAACGTGTTTCAGGAGAATATATCTCTTATAATGTAGTTTTGAGAGAACTACAGAAGGGTTCATGGTTGGTGTAGGGGCAGTACAATCTTTCAGGAAAAACTATGCTACCTATTTTGTCAAGGGGTGTTATTTCTGGAACCATTCTAGATGGACCGGATAAATATGAAACCCTCTACAATAAATTTTAGGTGTATGACATGGTCGGTACATGATTTATCTAACCCTGTTCCTAACCATGGGATGATGGTGTATCCCTTTGATAGTAGCTCCACATGGGCTATACACAGTTTTTCTAACAGTGTGGCTGCCTCTCATGGGTAGTTCCACATAGGTAGTGTCACCACATAGTTGGTTCAAAGTTATCCAAACCATGTGTAAAAAATTCGAGACTCATTAAAATTGAAAATTGGGATTTTTCTCCATCCTCCTTAAATGAAATTTCCTCCTCCTTCCTCACTTTTTACTCCCCCATGCTGCAGCCCTCCGCTCTAGCTTCCCTCCTCCCAACAAGGACTTTGGAGATCTTCATCATATGAGCTCCAATTCAAGAACCTCCAGGTATATTAGAACAATATCGATAATCTCTCGAATCCTGAAGAATCATTATATTTTTTATCATTGCATATAGAATTCTAAATCATTGCGATCTAATCAACACTATTCTTATGGTTTTTAACGATTCTTTTTATTTCACCTGCTTCAGCTCAAATCAACATTTGATAATGGATGTGTGGACCATCATGAGTATGAAGTAGGTTCTCCTTGACCTTTACCACAAGTATCATTGATTTATAATTGTATCTATTGTCCCATGCACTGGTTTCAGTTTAAATTTAACCCCAAAATCATTTTCCCTTAAAATAGATATTCAACATGGAAACTAAATGACCAAAATACCCTCTCATTATAGATGGAGGTCAAGTACATAAACTTGAGCCACACCTTGGGTGTGTAATTCTTATCCCAATAACCCCTTTACCTTTACCTGTTGAAATACCTGTTGGTGCATTTGGTCCATCTTACTTAATGAGTTTATTGATTTACGTGGATGAATTGATAACTTATGATTTGGAAAGAATTTTATTCTTGGATTTTATTAGTTAATGTAAAATAAGTAATGGCATGAAAACTTATATAACCTTATGTAATTGTTGAATGAAAAAGGTAAACAATTGAATTATATTATGTGAATTAATTGGCATGGTTATCACATTTCCTTGGTAATTTCATTAAATGTAAGGACCCTATTGATTCTATAGATATTTTTCTTATTATAGGACTGGTCATACCTGAGCTATAGCTGGATTCCTGAGGGAATTCCAAGAGAAATTGAAGACACCACCCAGATTCGGTGGTCCAGTTTCCATGGGATAAACCAGCTTTTGAATTTGGTCAATGTAACATTATATGTGAATTCCTTTGTGTAGTATTGATGATTCAATTATTTCATTTAAATATATTAAAATGAATCAGATACACTCCTCTTATTCAATTAATTTCATAGGATATGAGGCAACATGGGTTCTTCCCCTTGGACATAGTTATTATTAGCTTGTGTTTTACTATGGACATCCCCCATGGAATCAATGCAATAATTTTTTAGTGGATTAATTATGGGAACCCATTGGATTACACTTATTCCCTTATAGATAGATGTTATGGTTTACATACTATGAGGTGGATAGACATTCTAATGTCAAGGATTTCTTTCTTCATCTTAGTACATGCTTTACTATTGTTACGACTTAGAAAAACTGGGTTTCACATTGGGTCATATTTTATGACTAATTAGAATAGTACATTTTCATTATAAATTCTAGACCCTGAACTTTTGTTGGTCCCTTACTAAAAAATTATCAGCATGACTAGAAGAAGGTTTATTGGTAAGGAATCCCATGAGGAGTCTGAGCCTGATATGATTATTATTTTATGCTTATAATTACACTATCTTTATATCTTCACAGTAATACATAAATATTCACAGATTGAAATTATGTAGACACTGTTGGTGGGGGATAATTAATTATATATCTCACCCTATTTGGTCTTCCATTTAGTACCCCAACACACTTTACATGGTTATTGGTTAAGGTTCTCATTTTAAACTTGTGCTATTATTATTGTACGTGGGATCTATAAAGCACATGAACGATCTAGAGAGTGACTCCCCATTCTTGTCACTGTTATTTATTTGTAAAACATTATTTATTATTTATTACACTCTATTTATTATTAATCTAGAGGTTATAGTCTTACCACTATACCTACATTATATTCTCACTACTAGTTAGAAGACTTTGATGTATGGGGAGCCATGCTTGAGGCCTAGTGGCCTACTGGATCATGGAAATATTTTATTTACTCTTAGGTTGGGACACCAAAAATGGTATTATGTGGTTTATTATCCATTTTTCATAATATTTTGGGACTGTTTAATGTATACTAGAAAATTGTCAGCACTTCTTAAATTGCTAGTGTAGGGGGTTGCCCAACCCACACATGAAGGAAAAATCATGTTTTCAAGGATGAGACTATGGTTCCACATTACATTCGGTTATTATTTCACCTTTGATGATTTTTTTACTTCTATGGGTTATTGATTTATGATATATGAAATTTACCCTTGGATCAATATGGAAATAAAGTGTTGTTACATGAATAATATAGAAAAAAATATTCCCATGAAATTCACATGTCCTATCATGTTAATTATATCTTATATTTCCAAGTGTACAATGATTTTTAAACCCTTCCTAGGTAATTATTTAGCATGCTTACCTGGGTATCATTATTATGTTATTTGTCATCGTGCTTATTTATCTATCATGTTTTGGTAATTACATAGATTTTTCCCTTCTAATGGAATTCCAAGTTATAATTATGAAATATGAATGGTTAAATAAATTTCTTACATAAACCAAAACAATGTTTTCTAGCATGGTTTGATGGTTGCATTCAACATAAACAACATACTTTGATATTTTTGAGACAATACCATTAGTTTCATGAGCTAAAACATTTATGGTTTAGATTAAATGTGTTCTATATTTATAATGTATAAAGTTTATGGGTGCTTTATAAATTGAGAAATTGTGAGACATATATTTGAACCATCTCATATAGAATTAATATATTTTGGAATAAATTGTTGTATTATGGTTGAAATTAAATGGGAACCAATGATATAATTTATAAAGTGTATGTTCCTTTATAAATTGGGGAATGGTGACCTATGTAATTTAATCACCGTATATGGAATGTTCAAATCCAAGACCACATATACAAACTCGGTTGCAGTTACAGGAATTAAATTTTTACCTTATAAAGAAATTTACATTTATAACATGGGAATGGTAATTAATCTAACTAAACCATGATTTTTATATGTATGTGATAAAAATAATTTATTACATAAAATGGTTGCCTTTATTAAGTCTAGTACTTATTATTTAGGTATAACGACTTATTTGACTAAAACCCCAAACGTGAAACTGGACCCAAGTAGGTCATATGGGATATTATACTTATGAAATGAACCCAAAAAGGGTGTTTAAAAAAATATTGGATAACATGATGGAAACCAAATATGATTCAGTATTCCAGTTTTCCTTAGTACTCTATCCCCATGTGGTGTGTTATTACTAATGGAATGCTCATTTAATGTGTCTATAGTTGCTTATATGGTGTTACATATGAACTTATTGTGTCATCCTATTGAATAGTCCCTTAATTAATTAAATCCTTATGATATTATTTTTTTTCATTATTATAATGAGGCATTATATAACAAAAATTTTAATTTCAACTAAAGTGTGATTTCTTATATAGCTTAAAATTGACATTTTTTTAACAAGGACAATTTTTAAAACTATTGAATTAAATAATTTGTTAAAGATAAAATTAGACGATAAATTTCCCAAAATATTTTATTTTTTAAGGGAAATAATGTACATAATATAGTTGGTCTTGAAAAATGCTACTTGATTTTTTTGATGTATGAACTATTTTAAATGATGAAATAAATGATATTCACGTAAATTCATTAAAATTAACCATCAAATGATTTATATCTTGAACCCTAGAGTGAGGGTTATCTTTAGTTTCCTTTAGACGGTAGATCCTAGGGATCTTTTTGGTGTGAATCTAGTTTTTACAGTCGAATCCTTATGTTAAAATATAGGTTTAGAAGAGTAGTAGCTTCTTTAGTGATGAGAATTTTGGGGATCCATGATATGAGTTTCTAATCTTGGTATGTTTGGGCTAGTTGATCTAATTGAGTTAGATATGACCATTAAATAATGAAAGGACACACCAATGTTAATTGATGGTTATTTGGTAAGTTGAAATTTTAGGGGGTATTTTAATATATTGTAATGACTCGAAAATCCTGTTGATTTTTTTCTTAAATACATGGGAATTTTATAAGTCTGCAGTTTCTGACGACGCTTGATTCCGAGGCCCGGACTGCCCAAAATCAATTTCTAAAGTTTTTTTCGAGTAAATTCTGTAAAAGTACGTGTGGGTTTTTATATATTTTGAATTGGTGCTCAGAATTGAAATCTGAGGAACCCGATGAACTCGCAGCGCCAGTATTTGCCTAAGGAGACCTTTACCGCAGTTGCGTTTTATAAAGGATGGAAGTAAATTTTTTTTTGGGGATTCTTAATAAATTAAATAAAAATTATGTGTGACAAAATTTTATTTAAGTGGGGGGTTAAATTATCCAAGGGGAAGCTGGAGGTGGGGCCCACCCCCACATAACCTCCCATGGAAGGATATTATGTGGTGGGGCCCACACGAGTATCAAACCCCCAACTTCCCTTGAACCCCCCTTTAACACTTGAACTCCCACTTTCTGGTGGAGCCTTTCCACCTTCCCTCTTTATGGTGCCATCACACCAAATTAATTAATACCAATTAATTAATTTGAAAAAGTTTGAATTCTTTTTGGCATGACAACAAAAAAATAATTTATTAGCCATTATTTTATTTTTGGCTTGGTTATTAATCCTTGGGGAGAGCTTGGAAGAACACCATCTTCTCGATGAAGAACACTCCACGTATTCGAAGAACGTGAAGCAACAACATCTACCTTCTTCAACCGGAGCAAGGAAGGGAAGCACCGCTGCCCACGAAGTACACCGACAGTGTTGACTCGACTCGAATTCACCGAGCTCTACCTCCTCCGACGTTGACAGAACAATGTCCGTCTTCCGCGACGTCCATCTTCCGCGACTCGTCAACGTTTAATAAAAAATACAAGGTAAGGGTACTTGATTATTTTTAAATGAATTAAATTATACTCTCATTCTTCGATGAATGATTTGGTTCATCATTGGAGAATTGATATCACCTAATGCAGAGGGCATGGGCCGAACCAACACGGCCCAATGCCCCTCCGTTGGTTATTGTTGATTGACGTCAGAGGCGAAGCCGAACGAGAATGGTGCCGTCGCACCGTGCCGGAGACGAACCACGAGATGGAAGAGGCGAAGGTGTCTCTGACCGGAGGTGGCGGCAGCAGAGGCGGTCGCGCGCCGACCACATGGAGGGAGATCGTGGCCTGCAACCAAGAGCCACTCAGCTAGAGGAACCGACCGACCACTTGCTGCCCGAGCTGGAAGAACCGGTCGGCCGCCTACCGGCTGGGCTGGAGCACTGCGACACCCACATGCACCATGTAGAGGAGCATGCAGCCCGCATCCGCGGGCCGCTCGGTTGGGCGAACCGGCTGGCAGCCTGCCGTCCTGGTTGGAGAGCCGCGGTGCCCACAGGGGAGGAGGCAACGCCGCTTGGTGCCGCCGGGCGAACCGGACCTGCCTGCAGCATGGGATGGGTCTGTAAGTGGGCCGCGCCCCATGGGGTCGGGCCGACCCCCCAGTCGGGTCAGACCTGCCGAGTAGGGTCGGGCCGACCCACCAGCCCACTGGGTTTGACGGGCCGGGCCCATCTTCCCTTAAATGAGAATAACTTCAAGACCGTGTGTCTGATCGACACGCCATCTGTGGCACTGTGAACCTCACGACGAGGTGGTCCTTTTTTGATACTCTAAGTGAGTTTTGGAAAAATTTGAAAAACGGTCGGGTTTGGATTGAGCGTAAATCCAACCGGGCCCCTAGAACAGAAATACCAATAACTCTCAGACCAAGAGTCTGATTGATGCGCCGTCTGTCGCGTTGAGTTCATTTTGATGAGATGGAACTACAAGATACATCAACTCGAGAATTCTTGGTAGTTGATGTATCAAAACCTGACTCGAGGAGCGGACCCTCCGGGAATTGAGCATGCTTTGTGCGGTAACCCTAGAGCTAGCTGCGACGACTATTTTACCAGAATCCTACGTGGGTTCAACAGGGATGACTACTGTACCATAATCCTACATGGGTTCGACAACGATGACTACTATACCAAAATCCTCTATGGGTTTGAAAATGATGAATACTAAACTGGAATCCTCTGTGGGTTCGACAACGATGACTACTGTACCAGGATACTCCGTGGGTTTGATAGTTCTGAATTATGTTCTTGTATCCTATGTGGGTCTGATAGAATAGCTGGGCCTGTATCCTGTGTGGGTCTGATAGCTTAGCTGGTCTTGTATCCTGTGTGGGTCCGACAACTTAGATGAATCAGTGACCACATCTGATTATCTCTATCACCCTACGAATGATGTATACCTGTGTGAGCTGAGTCATGTCTTTCAACCATTATCATTGTGGTGATTGAATTTACTTCCTTTGTGGGCTGGGTTGCGTTTGGGTTTGAGAGTTAGAGCCGAACTGTGACTTGTAACTTAGGTATATGTATGGGCATATACCTAAGTAGGGTTGTTTGAAACTTTGTGATTGTATGTTTCTACTGTGTTTTATGCTTTGGTGATTCTTCGAGACCATCGGGGGTCTCGGGGTCCCCTATGAGTATTGTTATACTCACCCCTACACGGGCTTCACCTGCAACTTGTTGTGTTCTATGCAGATGACGGAAAATAATGATCGAGGCTGAGGGTGATGGACGTAGGCTGCTCGGAGATGGACTAGACAGGACGTACCACAGGGACGAGTTGTTCGAGTTCTTTACCTACCCTTTAGGTAGGATTCCCTGGTGGACGATCCAGGAGTAGTTTATCCTTTTTACTTGTACTTGTACTTGTTGTTAAGTTGGGTTTGTATACGGGCCCACTTACTTTCAGCACACCTTAATTTTTTTAGTACTTGATGCCTATAATTCTTGTGTTCAGACTGTGTGTATGTTACAGGTTAAAATACAATGCCTTCCTTTTTTATCAACCTTTGGCTCTAGTCGCCAGCCCCTTGCCTAGAAAAGGAGGGCTTGGGGTAGTTACAACACAGGCCCCAAGGATGGGTCATCACATATATGAACACACCTGAGTGACATCCCTTTATTATTTACATAATCATTTTAAAATTTCATAGATATTTCCTATGTTCATATTCTTCATAATAATCAGTTCTGAGTAGCCAGATGTTAGTAGGTGATGTCCTTACACTTATAATGATAGATTATGACCCTTTTTGGTCAATTATTCCTTACTTTTTTTAGTTTATCCCCATCTAAAAGAGTTTTTTCAGGTGTCTTAGATGTTATGAACTGATTCTTATAATTGGGATGTGTTTATTATTCTAGAGACAATATGTTCAGGTGGACAGACCAAGATTCCCTCACTTTTACTCAAACCCTAGTAGGTCAATGATGTTGTTTTATTGAGGACAATACATAGAAGAGGTGAGTTCTGGACTTCATTTTTTTTGGAAAGTTTTATATTAAAAATTTTTCTAGACCGATTCATGGTACGTTCTCAAGTATTTTGACTAAGGCATAGTTGTAATGAATTTTATTTCACAAAGTACACTTAGTGCGTGTATATTAAAACATGTTTTAATTGGAAGGACTATTTGGGTGACTAGAAAAGTTGTCCATTAGTGGCAGCGTGGTTGGTACTTACTATTATAAAACAACTCCATAAGGTTTGGAGTCATTTGGTAAAAAATTTCATATGTAAGATGCATGATTTTGAAGAAGAGTTCCAAGGGAACTCTCTTCTAAATGTAAAATGGTATTCCATATAGCATGGTCAATTTGGACTTATTGTATGATGACTTTGGGAAGTGTGAGTTGGGTTTTTAAAAATATAGGTATGAGATAGTACACTGACTATACATAATAAGTTATTTCTCACCTATTACATATTGAATATTTTTATAAATAAATGAAGGTGACCAGCTAAATAAGGGTCGAGGATCAAAGGATTATAATGTGAAGATGGTGGGAATGAATACCAAGAGATTATGGTAAATTTATAGGAATTTCCAAGGATGAGGGATAAAATGAAATGGACCTAGACACACATAGTTTGGAAATTTCGTGTCTCGAATTGAAAATGACTGATGGGGCCTAGTTTATGCCAGTGTGGCTTAGAGGAAGCTATACATTCCTATCGATAAAATCTCAGTGTGATCCAAGTGGAAATCATAAACCTGTCATGAAATCACTATGAGTATTCTAATAGGGCATTTCATATATACTGAGCTATGAATTTAAATAGTCATTGTGGTTAGTTAAAAAAATCACTATGAGTTGTGATCAATGAAAAGTTTTAAGAAAATCTAAATGCTGCGTAGTATACAATTGATTGTTGTAAGGTTATGAATCTAGTTATAATTGAAATTAATATTTCTACTTGATCATCATTATTTAGAAATATTAATGGGTGACAATAGAAAATTAAATTAATTCTTGTGGTTATCGGGATCCAAGACATGACAGCTGTTACATTCGGTGAGAATAAAGAATGGGATTTAGTGAGATATTTTATATTCATTGACGAAATAAAAAGTATAATCCTAAGGTGGGGAGTATAACATTGGCCAATGGATGTGACCCTAAGGAGAGAAAGGTCATCGGACCTTGAGATCAGCCTTGTGATGGTTGTTTTTAGACATGTATTCCATTTAATCTATGAAGTAGTGTACATAAGGAATCTTTATTAAATTCCATGTGTGTGATCGTTTATGGGTTTAGGTGATATCAAGATATACATGTTTATCCCAGTGTATCTTAGGATGATCCATGGGTGTTGGATAATATCAGTTTTTTTGGTGTTATAACACTATTATTTTTATAAGGGAACTATTTGATTGGGATGTATCATCATAATTTGAGTTTGATATTCGATGAAGATACTTGAAAAAATCTCGGTATACCATTTTATAATGTTTTAAAATTAGGTCAAGTGACGCTTCAACAGTTGAAGTTGTGGGATGGATGAAATATTTGATTAAAATTTTCTATACCTTTGATTGTGGTTGGTGGGGGAATCACATCAGGAATTGAATTGGGATGTGATAGGCGCGGCATGAAAGGTCAATTGGGGATTTTCAAGGAAATTCTAGTGTGTCCAATTGTTCATGGTCATTTGGAGTTTGATAGTTTTGATCAAATCTATGTCCAAGGGTAGTGTCCTCATGTATACGTTGATTTGTGTGTTCAAACTGTCACAAGTATTCTACGAATGTGTTCTATAGGAAAATTCGTGTGGGAGGCATACAATGACTTATAATTAGATGTTAAAATCTTGAACCTATAGTATAAAGCACTATAGGATGGATAATGTAAGTGACAATGGTGTGATCGTGTCTTGGGTTAGATGGGATCATGTAAGTGTTTTCTTAGTGTTTCAATTATGAATATGTGCATTGGCACAATATTAATGGTTTAGGTATCATATTCATAAATAAGAACGAGAAAGTGTGTTGGGTGTTTGGAAATGTAATGTGATTCATTAAATGGGTAAAATTGTGATTTTTTTCATGCCTCTATAAAAATAATTCCCACATAATTCCCCCATTTTCCTCCCCTTTACGACAACCCTATTATCAATCTCATATCCTCGCACCTATTATTTGGGAGATCGTCTGTATATGAGCTCTGAATCAACCATCATAGGATGTGTTAGAACCATATAGGTAAGATCTTTACTCCACATGCTTCCTCTCTTCATTTATCTCACCAAACAGAACGATAAATCCATGATAGATAATATACCCTAAATTTAAGTTGTTTGAAAATTCTTCTGATTTCTCCAATTCTGAATCAAATAAAATCTTGTTAATAGAGAACTGGACTATCCTACCGATAAGATAGAGGAGATAAAAATTTCCCATCAAGTATTGTTAAATTATAATCACTCTGTTTGTGTCCCATGCCGTTTTCACCTGCACTTTAACCCTAAAATAAATTTTCCTTAAATTAGATGTTCAACAAGGAAAATAAATGTTATATTAGACCATATAATTATTGTTAGATTTGAAGTATCTCAACTTGATCCATCCCTTAGGTGTCCCATGAATATCCCTTCATGACCCATTAAATTTAATAATGGAAACACCCATTGGTAAGTTTGGATTGACATAATTAATGATTTGATTAATTTAAAGTGTATTGATTTCCACATTATAATTGGGAAAGAATATATATCTTGAATCTTATTTGTTGAATGTCAAATTTTTAATAGTTTGACAATTTACATAACCATTTTTCATTTTTTATAGAAAAGGTAAATACATGAATTATATTAAGTGAATGAATTGGAATGGTTATCACATGGAATTGGTTATTTCATTAAACATACAGTTTATATTGCTGCTATGGTACTTTTTCCTATTATAGGAATTGTTATACATGAGATAAACTTGGAATCTTTAGATAATTCCTTGAGCACTCAGAGAGTGCACCCTCAATTCATTGGTCTAGTTTTCAAGGGAGATACCCACCATGGAATGTGGTCAATGTCTGATTATATGTGAATTCCTTGGCATATTAATAACAATTTAATCGAATCATTTGAGGATATTAGAATGACTTAGATACACTCCTTAGATTCAAAAGATTTCTTTATATATATGGCACCATGGATTCTTCCCTTAGGACCCAATAATTAGTAGCTTATGTTTTGAAGTGGAAATACTCCACATAATCAGTTAGACACTTTTCTAGTGGATGTTCCTTGAAGAAAATCATGGAAAACATTTAGTTCCTAATATATAGTCTGTATGGTTTACATAATGTTAGATGGATTGACCATCTAACATATATGATTCCTTGCTTCCACTTGGATCATGCATTTCTATCATTATGTATTCGAATACTAGGTATTAACATGGGTCATATTTTCTAATTACATAGACTGCTACATTTTGTTTATAACTACTAGATGACGACATTATGCGTTTCACTTGTTTAGACTTTACCAGCAATAGCCAAAATAGGTATGGTTGGTCGGTCATTCCATAAGGAGTTTGAACCCGACATGATTATTATTTTAGGCACGCAATTCAACATAATATCATTATTTTTTCACACTATTTATTTGAAATTCATGGACTAGAATTGTGTAGTTGTTGTTTGTGGTATCATGCTTACCACATCTCACACCCTCATCATGGTATCATTTGGTACCTAAACAAACATAACTTGGATACATGTTTAGGTTCACACATTATTCTTGTTATGTTATGCTTGTACAGGGGAACCTAGGAGCATATTACTGAACTAGATCTTAGGATGCTTATAGAGATCGCCCTTGGGAATTTTTTCTTTTCCTAAGGTATTATTTATCTTTACATGTTGTATGTTTATTGCTGCATGTTATGGAATATTAATACTGGATTGCACTTCATTTATTACTTATAGTGTTGTTTATCCCACTTCCTTTATATATTATTTATTATTACATATTTATTATTGATCTTGAGGTTATATTATACCCAATGTACCTCCCTTAGACCCTCATTCCTAGTCTTCAACATACAGTGTATAGGGAGGTGCACCAGAGGCATAGTGGCCAACTAGCTGGGGACCACGTTTTATTGGTTCTCAAGTCAGGATGCTAAAAAAGGAATTATTCCTGAATTTTATATGATTTCTTATGAGTTTTCATGGAAATAATTGATTTCAAAAGGTAATTTAAATCTCATTTGTTTAAGAGAATTTAATTTACCCATTTTGTGTAAACATGTATGTTTAAATAAATTCACGGGTTATCATGTTTTCTAAGAAACCCTCTTGGTTTTGATTTTCCATCAATTTTTATTATAACTTGTTTTATGAAAAAAAAACTAGGAATTAAAATTGATTTTATTGATCTCTAAGTTGAAAGGAAAACTATTTTTTGGATATCATGGTTTTAAAACGAACTAAGGAGTTTCTTTCATTTTTATTTTATGTCCCTTAATTTTTCTCCTCATCACATATTTTAAAATTTTGTATGGGGTTTAAGGATGCATAAGAACAGGAAGAAGTAATTTTATATGTTATGAAGATTTTTAGTGAATAGAAAACTTAGTTTAATTTAAAATATTTATATTGTGGGGAAATGGTTTCTAAGTAGAAGTGCCCACCGTGTAATTTATTGGTTTATTATTCTGGATTTCTGAACTAACTCTCTAAAACATTAAAACTAAATGAAAATTGGTTATTTGAGAACTTAAATTCTATTATAAATGCCAATAGAATATATAATTGTTAAAATTGGGTCCTTATACTTGGTATCTATACACAATTTATAAGATTTTAAAGATTTGTATGTTTTCATGAGTAGTTATATTAAGAGTTATGGAAACCATCGTAGGTTTATGAGAATAAGGTTGATCATAAGATTAATTTCAAAGACAACCCTTTGTAGGTTTTATGTGATGGTGCATTAAGGTGAACTAATGATATTTAGGAGCTTCTTTATTTAGTTGACATATATGTAATTACTAAGAACCTCTTTATTTTAATGATAACTGACCATGATTATTATTTTTTATTTATTTTAATATTTTATGATATTCAACCATTTTTAGGATAAACTATGAAAAGAATCTATATATGGATAGGCCATTTATTATAATAAGCTACCATCAATTAGAGTAATATACCGCTGCACTCTACCGTTAGTCTACTATCTACTGCTAGTTTAATACTATAATTGACATGATATACCACCAGGTTATGAAACAACCAAGTGGTGAAACTTGAACTATTATATCGATGTAACCACCAGTAAATCTATCATAACGCTTTTGAAATGGTGCTACTATTAAGAAATTCTTCCATCGCGTAGTTCTTATGCAAGTATATTCAATAACTATCAAATAGTGCTACTTTCAAACGATCCTACCACCTATAGATGGTACTATAACTTGATTATACAACCATTTAAATGGTTCTACTTCCATAACAGAGATAAAAATCGGAATATTTATTTTCATATTGATCTACCAGCAGTGATGTTACCTCCAGAGTGCTAATGTAACTATCTAGAATTAATTTAAGAATTAATTCTCAAAAGGATATTTTAAGAATAAGGTATGGGGTGGAAGAAAATGCATTTAATATGGATTATTCTTAAATAACTCTATAGTTTAAGCAATAACCCTTACATGCTCTAATAAAAGGAATAAAAGATACATGTGTGTTTAGGGACTGAGAGTATAAGGATTTTCTAGACTTCTACAAACCCATGATTTATTAAATTTTATATGAAACCTTTTCAATATCCTTATAAATTAAAAAATCAAGCTCTTAGAACAACTGATGCATTATGAATTGAGTAGCACTATACATGGTAATCAGTAAAATATTTCTCTTTATGTTGATTCATTAAATTTTACCTGTATTATTTACTATGTTTAATTTTATAAACATAGTCTCATGTACTAAAATGTAGAGTTTTAGACACTCTCTTTCAATTTTCTTAATTTTTATTCTAATGAACAACTTTAGAAGGGGTCGTGAGTGACCTATTATTATTTCGTTCCCATTCATAACTGTAGAAGAGACATTTTTCCCAGAAGACCACGTGGGATATTTTTTGTAAAACTAGATATGGGTTGTGGATTAGTTTATTTTATAATAAACTATTTGATATTGGTTGATTTTCAAGTATATGGGATTAAGTAACTACTTGATACAAAACCCATCGTTAAAATTCTATACTGAATTATTTAAAATTTTATCTGTTTTATAATAAAATGGAATTAGTTTTCTTTTGTATTTTATAATTTTTTTACTATAATAGTTAACTTAAATTTTTGTTATATATATAGTGTTTGATATAAGTATATTAAATTTAAAAGATTGATAATTTTTAAAAGTATTTTATCTAATCTATGATCATGATTTTATGAAGATTTACCAAATATAAAATTATGTATTCCATCTATTTTTTTCTAACAGGGAGATTTTTTTAAATTTGGAAATTTATGAATTTAAAGAAATTTTAAATAAAATTTTTACTGGAAACTGAATTCACCCCCATATTGGGTTCTCCGCTCTGAAAAACATTTGGTATCAGATCACTTTCCAAATCACATTCTACCAGGATCTAGTTTTATTTAATTATTTTAATTTTTTGTTTTATAAAAATTTAATTATTTAGGGATAATGATTAGAACGAAGGAACTACCATCAATTGACCATGTTATCGTAATGAAACAAATTATGATAAATTGAATATTAAAATAAAATTCATTTAGAAGGTATGGGTTTTGATATCTGGACTTTAATTGAAGATAAATATGAAATAATTTATGCTACTAGTGTTTCTTAGAGTGATTCCAAAAAAGGAACTTATGATTTTAACTTAAAATCTATGTATTATTTATACCATTCTTTAGTTGAATGTGAATTGAATATAATATCTGCATGTTATATCAATTTTTTATTTTAGATACATTATATGCTTCCCATTAATAACTTAAAATGTTAAGTATATTCATTTCTAAAGCTAAATTATTAAATTAGATACTTTTAATATGAATGATAATGAATATATTTTTTGAAATTTATCTGAGGATTAATTAAAGAGTTAACATGATGCACAAAATTGGAAATACTCTTGATGATATGCATCAGGTGATTGGAATTATGATATGTCTACCAGATAGATGGAAATAAAATATTGTTTCCATAAAGGGATATTGTGATATATTTATATTTCCAGTTAAGGATCTAACATGAAGGCTCATGATGATTGAAGAAAAAATAAAAGTGAACCAAGAGAAAGTGGATAATATCATGAGAGAGTTAGCATCCATTCAGACATCTAATTCTAAAAAAAAAGAAAGGATCAAAGCGAAAAGATAAAGTGGTGAGGATTATTATAAACAAATGATGAAGGAATTTCCCACCTAGATTTTTTTAATATTTCAGACAGTAAGAAGAGGTTATACAAGAAATAAAATATGGAAAAATAAGGATAATAGAGGGAATTGGAATAAATATTGGAGAAATGACGATTCTAACAAAAAAGTAACCTATTATGAGTGTGAGAGGATAAGAAAAATAAATGTATAGTTTACATTGATGAAACATAAGATGAATTATTAGGAAAAGTATAAATCATAAAAAGGATTTGAAATCCCTTAGCAGTGCCTATTTGGATAGCTCTAGTGATTTAGACTCTAGTAAAGAAGAAATGAATGACCAAACTAATATGTGTTTAATGAAAAACACATCTAAGGTGTTGAATGTTTTTCCTTAATCTTCTATACATATTTCAATTCATTGTAAAACTGAGAAAAATGATGACAATTCATTCGGTGGTGAGTTTTTTCAATACAATAACATGTTGGAAGACACATTTAATGAATTAATAGAAAAATAATTTTTTTTTAAATAAGCACATTTATAAGTCTACTAACATCAAAACCGATCTTACAGGAGAAAAGGAATGTAATTACCATCTTCTTATGGAAAATAATGAGCTTAAGTTATTCAATGAGAAATTAAATAAATATCTAGAGAGGTTTCAAAATTTATGAAAATCTCTTACCCAAATTCTTTGTAAAAAAAACTACTAAATATTCTATAGGTATTTGTTAACAACCTAGTGAGAGGAAAATCTGTAAAATAAGGTTTAAAATATTTCCAGTTTTTCTAGCTCCACTAATAATTCGTATTCTACTAGACCTAATAAAATTTAATTTATAATGTTTAAAGTTTTATTTTAGGAAACTAGAAAAATATTTATAGATTCTAAATTCACTTATCAATAGCATCTCTTGGCCAATGAAATATGGGTACCAAAATCATTTTTTGTTTAAATATATTTTATAGGAAACCAGTTTGAAAGGTTCTAGTAAAAAATTATGCTATATGAATAGTAGATATTCCAGACATAAGACAAGAAATCACTCAAGATTCAAGAACCAGATCCAAGTTGATTGTAGGAAAGTCTTTTTAGTGAAAATTCAAATAGAAAAGTTATTAGCCTCACTCAATGTCATGACCTGCCTTCACCAAAAGGAGGGAAGGTTCAGTAGATTGCCAGGCCCTTCCTTCTTTAAGTAGAAGGAGAGATAATGACCTCTAAAACCCGCCTTCAATAGGTCCCGGAGTGGCGACTAGCACCAAGGGTATAGAATCACACACAAAATGGAAGGCATTACCCTTTTTCTTTTAATAGGATCGAGAGATAAGATGGTAAATCCCAACAACACCAAAAGCATAATGTAAAAGTAAATCCAGGAACCCTTCCCAATGCATGTTACAAAAGTAAAATCCACAAGGTATAAAGTGACTACAAGGGTAATGTACCAAAGAAAGAAAAACCACATCTAAAACTGCCCCAAAGGTCCGAGCTAGTATGGTCCCACATGATCCCCGAAGTCCTCCTGGAAACCTGAAAGCAGTTTTATATACGTAGGGTGAGCATACAAGTATAATTAGTAGGGAAAACCAAAGACTCTCGTGCACCAGTGGGAGAACATACTAAAGTCCCGTTAGAAAAAGAGTAAACCAAACACCTAAGAAGATAAAATATCCACCCAAGCCTCACTAAGGAACACTCCCCAAATAATGCAAGTCAAGTAATGTATAGTAAGAGCACATAGATGTTTGTGTACCCCACACTACTTTCCCATAGGGTATTGAAGACATCCTACGCATCAAACCAATCCCGCCATTCTCATCATAGTCCCACTGCCACACCCCGCCCACACACACCTGGGCCATATCCTCATGTAGTCCCACTGCCAAACCATGCCCACAAACACCTGGGCCTCAAATACTATCCCGCCCGCAGACACCTGGGCCACAACTGTCACATGTAACCATGCCTGCAAACAACTAGGCCAGAACAACCCCCACCACACCCGAAGACACCTGGGCTTGAAGATCCACTTCCATGCCCGAAGACACTTGGGCCTCATCCCGAAGACACTTGGGAAACCACATGTCCGCACAGCCCTGGGTCAACCACCATACTACCCTACCCAAAGGTTCTTTGGCTAATAATGGACTTCAGGCCATCACAACCTGCCCGAAGATACTTGGGATATCCGGGAAAGGGAGCAGAAAGGAGCTAATAACCAGCCACTAACATAAGTGTTGGGAAAAACACCCTCCCCAATGAAATGGGGTTGTTTGGCACTAAGTGCTCAACTTGGGTGGGCGCGAATAAGAAAAAAAAACTACAAGTATATGTTTAGGTAGAAGGTACTCACCCAAGTTTAGGTTTTTCTTCATCCAGCCAAAATAACATAAACAACACCCCTATCCATGTAACAAATCACACCAAACAAAAACCCATTTGTCCCATCCTTGTTTTCATGTTCAGTAATGATGTTTAAATAAGTTTTTGCACCCACTTGGGCAACTAGTAAGCATAAGCACATGTCAAGGAAAGAATACAGTCAAGCATCAACTACAACATCCACACCCGGTTTTCTTGTAAAGTCACAACATCAAAAGGGATAAGGGATCCCTCAAAGTACTAGAACCAAGGAAAACCTCAAGATATTGCTTATACCTTCTGCAACCAATTGGGATAGTGAAATCCATCGAAGTAAAGGAAGTAAAGGTAACCCCGAGATACTGCCCCGTGTCCCCCACAAATGGTTTCTCATCAACAGAGGATCCCATCCCAATTTGTGATATAAACAAGTTAACCACCAAACCTTAAAATTCACAACCACTGAATCCATATCAACAGGGGATCTCATCCCCATCCACATCACCCAACAAACAACCCGTGAAGGAAAAACAACCAGACCACCACCACCAAAACCAAGAAGGCCCATGCTGGTATTTTCAGATTTATAAGATTTAACACACTCCATGATTTCAATTTCTGTGCCTTAACCGAGGTTATCACATAAGGGATTGATCCTAGTGCTTTCAATTTATTTAGCTGGATATATGTGATTAACAAAATTCCTTTTCATAGCACGAGTTCATGAACACAAAATAATCCATTTAAGACATCACCAGGGGTTCATTAGTGCACAGAGAAAAACCACCAACGACCATGATTTTCAGTAGGAGTAAGCATGCACAATTTAGAAATCATTAATCTAAAGATAGAAACAGAGCAACATCATCAGTCACATCCCTCCCATTTCATTCTTTAGAATTCGTTTATATCTTTATTTGAGTTTAGTTCATCCAATTCTACAGAACCAGTTGCACACCCACCCTGCATGATACACAAAAAGGAGAGGCGATGGATAAATTCTATACTTGTTGATCAACAATCGATGCTAAGCCTGGGCGTGGAATTCCACAGATAGCGATGCGGCTCATCTGAACGAAGGGTACTCCTAGATCTGGGTGATTGAGAAAAGAAACTTAGAGAGAACCCTTAGGTTATAATGGTCGTGGACAGTTGAGATAAGAATGCAAAACTGTGTAAGGAGTGGGGTCATGGGTTGACCACGCGGCCCCACACGTCATTAAAGGGTCGGGAAATTTAAACCGATGCATGCACCGGGTTAATTCATTAAATATTTAATTAAACAAAATTCATGGGCGTTACTGGATTTATAACAAACTTAATGGGGTCAAAATAGGGTTTAAAACCCAACTTGTGCAAAAGGGAGGCGCTATTGGAAAACACCGTGGGGTAGGCGAGAGCCACCAGTAGGTGAGCTACCTGTAGGCTGTAGCAACCGGTAGACCGAGCTACCAGTAGGTTGTAGCGACCGGTAGAACGAGCTACCGGTAAGTTGCAGCTACCGGTAGACCGAGCTACCGGTAGACCAAGCTACCGGTAGACAGAGCTACCGGTAGGATGCGGCTACCGGTAGACCGAGCTACCAGTAGGCCTGCTACCAGTAGGCTAAGTCTACAAGTAGGCCTACCATTAGTCCAAACTTCACCGAGATTCCCAGACTACCCAGAAGACCCAACATCATATTTTTACAAAGTAATGGACCCCCAAAAAAACCGGGCCATTACATCAGATAACTCTCAACTAATTCTCTTCCTCGAGAATTAAAACAACCCAGAAGGAAAGAGAGGGTCCGAAAAACCACCTCAAAAGATACCTCTCATGATTGAACCTCATTTTTATGTAATAACACCTTCCTGTCAAGAACCAAGCAATATACCATGTCAAGATACTATCTGCTTTGGGCGGCACTGACTCACCCGCACAGGTTTAATCGCATCCAACCTAATGCATCTTGATTAGGGGTCTAGTCCTCCCCTCCCTGTAGGCAGGACATTTCACACACATTTAGAGGAAGGAAAACCACGTATTTCGTAGCCAAGAAGGTAAAAACGCTCTAACAAAAAATCTATAATCAGAACTGTACAAAACTCAAAACAACTCTGGGTACTGGGCCCGCATCTGTGCTTCCCACTCCTACGTACTCTCCTCAAGCCCACCATGTCTCCATAACACACGAACCAAGGGGATTATTCACCCACGAAGAAACTTCTCCTTGTGATCCTCGATCATCACTGGTCTCTCCACAAAGGTCACGTTGTCCTCGATGTCCGGCTCTCCCCAGCCGAGGACGTGTGAATCGTCGTGCAGATACTAACGGAGTTGGGACACATGGAAGACATCATGTATCCTTAGTAGTGGTAGTGGAAACGCTAGCTGATAAGACACTTCACCGACCCTCCGTAACACTTCAAAGGGTCCGATGAACCTGGGAGAAAGCTTACTCCCCTTGCCGAACCTCTGCTATCCACGCCGAGGGGAGTCCTTTATAAACATGTGGTCTCCAACCTCAAACTCCAAGGGACTTCTCTTATTAATATCATATGACTTCTTCCAGTCCTGGGCAGCCTTCATCCTTTACCATATGAGCTGAACCTTCTCTGTCGTGCTCGGAACCACCTCCGGGCCAAGGATGCCTGCCTCTCTGACTTCGGTCCAACACACAGGTGAGCGGCATGGTCTCCCGTTCAAGGATTAAAACGAGGCCATACCAATGGTATAGTGATAGCTATTATTGTAGGTGAACTCTACCAGAGGAAAGTGTCGCACCCATGATCCTCATGAGTCTAGAACGCATGCCTGCATCATATCCTCCAGGGTCTGGATGGTGCACTCTGTCTTCCCATCTGTCCGGGGATGGAAATCAATGCTAAGATGTAGCTGGGTGCCAAAAGCATGCTGAAATCCTATCCAGATTCGTGAGGTAAACCGTGTATCCTCATCTGAGACTATGGACCTCAGAACTCCATGAAACCACACCACCTCATCCACGTACCTTCGTGCCAAATCATCCACTACACTCGACTTCTTGATCGCTAAAAAGTGAGCCGATTTGGTCAACTCGTCCACTACCACCCAGATGGCGTCGTATCCCCCTTGGACCATGGGTAGTCTCGTGATGAAATCCATCAAGATGTCATCCCACTTCCACTCGGGGACATCTAGAGACTGCAGTTGGCCTCCTAGAACTCGGTGTTCAGCCTTCACTTGCTGACACACTAAGCACATGGCCACAAACTCTACAACTGCTCACTTCACTCCTAGCCAACAAAATTGTCTCTTAAGTCCCTGGTACATCTTGGAAACTCACGAGTGTACTTCTAGGGGTGAGTTGTGGAACTCATTGAAAACGTTTCCATGCATCGCCTCTGGAATAAACAGATTTCCCTGGAAAATCATACGGTTTTGGCCATCCTCCATCCATCCTTTCGGAGCACTGCCCTGGTCAACTCGATCACACATCACATCGCACTCTGGGTCTCCCCACTGAGATTCCTCCACCTGCTACAACAGATATGATTGCACTGTCATCTAGTACAAGAATCCTATACCACCATCTGTCCTCGCATCCTGGTGTAAGGAAGCCAACTCCTCCATCGCCTTCCAGGCATCTGCTGACTCTCGTACCGCATCCTTCAGCGTCCTCCTACTCAAGGCATCGGCCACTACATTCCCCATCCTTGAAGTGTATAAGATCTTGAAGTCGTAATCCTTGAGGAACTCCACCCACCTTCACTGCCGAAAGTTTAGGTCCTGCTGGGAGAAGATATACCTCAAAATTTTGTGATCTGTGAATAACACAAAGCGTTCTCTGATGAGGTAATTCCGCCATAACTTTAGTTCAAAAACGACCACTACAAGATCCAGGTCGTGGGTGGGATAATTATGCTCATGAGGGTATAACTTCCTAGAACTGTAAGAGATAACCCCTTTTCGCTGCATCAACACACATCCTAGGCCTTGTCCTAAAGCATCACAGAACACCTTATATGCAACCCCTTCTTCTGGTAGCCTCAACACTGGGGCACTAACCAACTTCTCCTTCAGATTGTTGAAGGCTGCCTCAAACTGCTCACTCAACACGAAAACCTGATCCTTCTTGGTCAAGGCCGTCAAAGGGGCTTCTATTCGGGAGATGTTGGGTACAAACCGTTGATAGTAACCTTCCAGGCCAAAGAAACTACAAACCTCTACCACATTCTTGGCTGCCGCCCAAGAAACAACTGCCTCAAACTTTGATGGGTCCACCGCTACCCCCTGATCACACACCACGTGCCAAAGGAAGTGCACTTCTCATGTCCAGAACTTGCATTTTGACAACTTCCCATAGAGCTGGTGCTATAAGAGGACCTCAAAAACCATCCTCAGGTGCTCCTCATGGTCCTCCTATGATCTTTAATAGATGCGAATGTCATCGATGAACACAACCACGAACCGATCCAGGTACTCCTGGAAGATTGAGTTCATAAGCCCCATGAACACAGCCAGGGCGTTCATAACACCGAAAGGCATGACAACGAACTCGAAGTGTCCATATGTGCACCTGAAGGCTGTCTTTGGTATGTCTCCCTCATTTACTCTCTACTGGTGATACCCAGACCACAGGTCGATCATCAAGAACCATCCTGCCCCTTTCAGCTAGTCGAAAAGATCGTCTATCCTCGGAATAGGGTAGTGATTTTTGTTCGTTACCTGATTCAGTCTGCTGTAGTCTATGCACAACCTGAGACCACCAACTGCCTTCTTTGAAAACAAGACTGGATCACCCCACAGTAACGCACTTGGTCGAACATAACCCCTCTTTATTAGATCATAAATCTGAATCTGCAACTCCCGTAGCTCCGAAGGTGGCATCCGGTAAGGAGCCATCGATATTGGCCGAGCACCAGGCTGAAAGTCTATCCCAAACTCGATATCCCGTTGAGGGGGTAGAGTTTTCACCTCCTCAGGAAAGACATCCATAAACTCACGAACGATCTCTGGAACCTCCACCATCTTAGCATCTACTGACTCTACTGACAGCTCAGCTAGCAAGAAGAGGAGGGGTTCCTCTTGCCTGCTGCCCTTCGGACTGCTCCGCTCACAGGAGAAGGTTACATGCCGGCCGCCCAAGATTGAGAACACAACCCTTCCTCATAAGCTTTCGATGATGGTACACACAGAGAATAGCCAGTCGATGCCTAGGATGACATCGTATGGTTGTATCTGTTGCAGTAGTAGATCTCTGACCAACTGATGTGGCCCTATCATCAGTCTGCATCCTCGAAAAACATATAACAAGTCGGTCTAACCTCTGACTGGTGTGCTCAGCACCATGGGCACTTGAAGTATCTCAGCATACAGACCCAAAGCATGGGCTATACTAGGTGGAAAAAGGATTGAGAAGCTCTGGTATAGAAAAAGGCATAAGAAAGGGTGCTAAACAAACTGATCATACCTCGAACGACCTCCGACCCTACTGGAACTGCTGCCTCCGTGGCACATAACTGTCCACGCCCAGCTCCTCTACCCGTCAGTTGTCGGCCACCTCCTCGACCACACCCCAGTCAAGGCCCCTGAGGAGAGCCCTAAGGTCGGCCTCCTCCTGCAATGTCTTCCCTTGGAGGAGAGGGAGCTCGCTGTCCCTGCTGCTGCTGCTGAAAAGGCCTAGCTGGAAGCTGCTGCTGGGGCGAGTGCTGGGGCTTCCCGACACCACCTTATTGTACTCGGTCCGGGAACTGACTCCGGAGATGCACATGGCTCCCACAAATGAAGCACCACGGTCCTGGGCCCGAAAGAAAAGGGCGAGGACCAGGGGATCAAAACTGAAACTACTGCGGCCTGCTCCCTGCTGGTCAGAACCTAGAGGGTACTGACGCTGGATTCCTGATGATGAAAGCCTTCCCCTTCGACGGTCCTAGCTATATCCCCTCTCAAGACAAACCCCCTAAAGCGTGCATCCTCTCTACCACTTCGGCCATCTTCTGGACCTCCAAGTACGTCGGCAGGGTAAAGGGAGTAACAACATACTGGAGGGAGGTTCGGAGCACCTCCTCTAAACAACTTGCCTGAGACTCCTCATTGGGAAAGTGGTCTGGAGAAAAATGTAAGAGGTCCTTGAACTTGTTTCCCAGCTCCCTCACTAACATACTCCCCTACTGGAGGGAGAGTAACTCCTGTCTCTTTTCCGCCTTCATCGTCAGAGAGAGGAATTCCACCCGGAATTCCCTCACAAAATCAGCCCATACAACCTCAGCCTCTCTCCTCTCTCCCAGGTAGAGCGTCCACCACTGACGTGCTGCTCCCCGCATATGGATGACGGATAGAGGAACCCATTCCTTGGTCGGAGCCCTGATCAGGCTGAAGGGTATCACCAGCTTCTCCAGCCAGCTCTCTATCTTCAAGTCAGAGGTGCTGCCCTCATATTTCTCGAGGGTCTGTCGCTGGATGACCCGAAGTGTCTTCTTCCACTGTTCATCCTCCTCCTCTCGATGAGCTCTCTTCCGATCGGCCAAGGTATCCTTCGGGGCCTCAATCGCCCGCACCAAACGTGGTCTCCTTCCAGGTGCCATAGCTGCAAGGTAAACAAGGAATGCCTAACCCCAAGTAGTGCAGAATATTGTTTTTAAAAATTCTTAAACTTTTTATTTATTCTTAATTCCCAAGACACCCCAAAAACATGAGAACACAAGTCATTATGATGCATGTACCTTCCCTAGGGTCTCTACCCTGCAGTCAGCGTGGCCTTACTTTGACGTTTGGTAGGTCTAGAGTCCTTGCATCGGATCACGGGGGGCCCTAAAATCCCGTGTCCCAACCAGTCTTTCCTGGAATAATTGACACACCAAGGTCACCCAACACTGTTGCCTTACCATCCCATGAAATCCTCACTGTGCCTAACTCTAGACTCCATCCTATCTCTAAACCTGCCCCTCTGATACCATTGTTTCACGACCCGCCTTCACCAAAATGAGGGAAGGGTCAGTAGATTGCCAGGCCCTTCCTTCTTTAAGTTGAAGGAGAGATAATGACCCCCCAAACCTGCCTTCAATAGGTCCCGAAGGGGAGACTAGAACCAAGGGTATAGAATCACACAGTAAATGGAAGGCATTACCCTTTTTCTTTTAATAGGATCGAGAGATAAGACGGTAAATCCCAACAACACCAAAAGAGGAATGTAAAAGTAAATCCAAGAACCATTCCCAATGCATGTTACAAAAGTAAAATCCACAAGGTTCAAAGTGACTACAAGGGTAAAGTACCAAAGAAAGAAAAGATGAAACTTCAACTGCCCCAAAGGTCCGAGCTAGTATGGTCCCGCGTGATCCCCGAAGTCCTCCTGGAAACCTGAAAGAAGTTTTATATATGTAGGGTGAGCATACAAGTATACTCAGTATGGAAAACCAAAGACTCTCTTGCACAAGTGGGGGAACGTACTAAATTCCCGTGAGAAACTGAGTAAACCAAACACCTAACAAGGTAAACTATCCACCCAAGCCTCACCAAGGAACACTCCCCAAATAACACAAGTCAAGTAAGGTATAGTAAGAGCACATTTATGGTTAGGTACCCCATGCCACTTTACCACTGGTTATTGAAGACATCATAGGCATCAAACCAATCCCGCCAATCTCACCGAAGTCACACGACCACACCACACCCGCACACACCTGGGCCATATCTTCACGCATTCCCACTCCAAAACCCTACCTGCAAACACCTGGGCCTCAACCACTATCCCGCCAGCAGAAACCTGGTCCACAACAGTCACACGTAGACAATCCTGACAAGACCTAGGCCTGAACAACCCCCACCACTCTCGAAGAAACCTGGGCTAGAAGATCCACTGCCACACCCGAAGACACCTGGCCCTCATCCCGAAGACACTTTGGAAACCACCCGCCCGCACACACTAGGGCCAACCACCACACTACCCCGCCCGAAGGTTCTTTGGATAATAATGGACTTCAGGCCATCACAGCCTGCCCGAAGATACTTGGGCTATCCGGGAAAGGGAGCAGAAAGGAGCTACTAACCAGCCACTAACAGAAGTGTTGGGAAAAACACCCTCCCCCATGAAATGGGGGTGTTCGGCCCTAAGTGATCAACTTGGGTGGGGTGAAAATAAGAAACAAAAAACTACAAGTATATGTATAGGTAGCAGACACTCACACAAGTTTCGGTTTTTCTTTGGCTATCCCAAAGAACACAAAAAACACACCTATCCACGTCACAACTCACACAAAACAAAAAACCATTTGTCCCATCCTTGTTTTCATGTTCAGTAATGATGCTTAAATAAGTTTCTGCACCTACTTGGGAAACTTGTAAGCATAAGCACAAGTCAAGGAAAGAAAATAGCCAAGCATCAACTATAACATCCACAACCGATTTTCTTGTAAAGTCACAACAAAAACGGGATAAGAGATCCCTCAAAGTATTGGAACCAAGGAAAACCTCAAGATATTTCGTATACCTACTGCAACCAAGGGGGTTAGTGAAATCCCTCGAAGTAAAGGAAGCAAAGGAAACCCTGAGACACGACCCCATGTCCCCACCAAATGGTTTCTCATCAACGAAGGATCCCACCCCAATTCGTTATATAAACAAGGTAACCACCCAGCCTTAAAATTCAAAACCACTAAATCTGTATCGATAGGGGATCTCATCCCCACCCACATCACCCAAAAAACGTCCCATGAAGGAAAAACAACCAGACCACTACCACCAACACAAAGCATGCCCATGTCGGTATTTTCAGATTTATAAGATTTAACACACCCCATGATTTCAATTTTCGTGCCTTAACCGGGGTTATCACAGAAGGGATTGATCATGGTGCTTTCAATTTATTTAGCCAGATATACACGATTAACCAAATTTCTTTTCACAGCATGAGTTCATAACCACAAAACAAGGCATTTAAGAAATCACCAGGGGTTCATTAGTGCACAGAGAAAGACCAACAATGGCCATGATTTTTAGTAGGTGTAAGCCCACACAATTTAGAAATCATTAATCGAAAGATACAAATATAGGAACATCATCGGTCACATCCCTCCCATTTCATTATTTAGAATCATTTTATATCTTTATTAAAGTTTGGTTCATCCAATTCTATAGAACCAGTAGCACACCCACCCCGCATGATACACATAAGAAGATCCAATGGATAAATTCCCTACTTGTTGATCAATGATCGACGCTAAGCCTGGGCGTGGAATTCCACGGATAGAAATGCGGCTCATCTGAATGAAGGGTACTCCTAGCACCGGGTGATTGAGAAATGAAACCTAGGGAGAACCCTTAGGATATAAAGTCCAGTGACGGTTGAGATAAGAATGTGAAACCGCGTAAGGAGCGGGGTTGTGGGTTGACCACGCGGCCCCACACATCATTAAAGGGTCGGGCGGTTTAAACCGATGCACACACTAGGTTAATTAATTAAATATTTAATTAAATGATATTTATGGGAATTACTGGGATTTAAAACAAGCTTAAAGGGGTCAAAATAGGGTTTAAAACCGAACTTGTGCAAAAGGGAGGCGCTACTAGAAGACCCTGTGGGGTAGGTGAGAGCCATCAGTAGCTGAGAGCTAACGGTGGCTGACACCAACCGGTAGCCGAGAGGTACCGGTAGACCGAGCTACCGGTAGACAGAGCTTCCAGTAGGTGCAGATACTAGTAGACCGAGCTACCATTAGACAGAGCTACCGGTAGTTTGCGGCTACCGGTAGACTGAGATACAAGTAGGCCTGCTATCAGTAGGCTAAGGCTACTGGTTGGCCTACCATTAGGCCAAACTTCACCGAGATTCCTAGACTTCCCAGAAGACCCAACATCAGATTTGCACAATGTAATGGACCCCCAAAAAAACCGGGCCATTACACTCAAATTAGTAACTATAGTACAATTTTAATTTATAAAGTTTTATTTACTAATTCTTTAAAATATTGTCTTTTTCTCATTTCATAATTTGGTGATGAAGGTTTTCACAAAATTTTTGAAAAAAACAATCTTAAATTGTATTTGATGCCAAACATGGTTAATTCTTTTCTACTATAAGAAATGATGATGTTTATGATATATATTTAAATTATTTATTCTCTTAGAATGTTTATTTTTTTGGTTTTTATTCATAATGAGTAGTGGTTTTGATATATGATACTAAGCCATTAGAAATATACACTCACGTAGAAATATAACATGGAAATAATTATTCAAGTATATACCCTATCTATAATTCCCAATATTAAAATTCATTAATCCATATCAAAAGGGAAAGAAAAATGAAATATGTTTCAAACCATATAAAGATTTATCGGCTTCTCAACCATTTGATTTGGTCCATGTTTATTTGTTGTAAACTTCTAGAGTTTCATCTTTGGAAAGAAAAATTATAATTATTTTATATTTGATTATTAATCAAGAACACATAAGTATTTTTCCTCACTCATAAATGAAAACTCTTTACTATTATTCTAAATATTCTAGTTTTATAGAGATTATTTGGAGACATAGAATTAAAACTAGAAAAATTAATCATGGTTGTGCGGTTGAAAATAATGATTTCGAATCTATATTATTACAACATGACAATAATCAAAAAAATTCTGCTCCTAAGACTTGACATCAAAATGATGTAGTAAAGAGGTGAAATAGAACACTTTATGAAATTTCCTATATTATACATATTTTTTTATGATTTTCCTGTTTATTGTTTAGAAGAATCTATTGACACTACTTGTTATATAGTTAATAATGTTTCAATTATACCTCTTTTAAAGAAAAACCATTATTAATAATGGAATGGTAGAAAACCAAATGTTTCTTACATTATATTTATTTGGTTGCATAGTCTTCATACTCAACATAAAATAGAATCTAGAAAATGTTCCTTCCAAAGTAAATGATGGAGTTTTCCTTTGATATTTTGCAACCAATAAATATTTTAGGGTATTTTATTAAAGAAATATTCTTATTGAAGAATATATACATGTCATGTTATATGAAATGAATTCAACTAAGAATAAGACCCCTTTAGGAAACCCATAGGATGATATTTATGACATGGAGTTCAATGAAAAACATAGATTCAATCCTAATAGACCTAACAATGAAAAGTTTTGTAGTCCTATTGAAAAAAATTAAATTAAAACTATTGTTGATAATGAGGTGAGAAAAATATATTCCCATAGCTATTAAGACTCGTAAATTGTAACTCCCAAACCCTAGTTTCCAAGAGTCATGGAATTATTTTTTTACATTATCATAATCAAAATAAAATCAAATTAAAAAGGAAAAATCAATTCAGTATACTTAGAAATACTAGATAGAAACAAAAATTTAACACTACATATTGATATTAAAAACCAAATAATATCCCCTTGGAAAACTCTCATATCCCATAGACTATTTCTTCATGTCAATCATAAAATACATCTTCACATCTTGGGGAAAAATTGAAAAATAAGAAAGGGGTGATCTCATATTCTTAGTAAGGATAAACAACATAGGGGAATCTATGATAAATAAGAATAAAATTTTAAAAAAATGGTATAAAACTAAAACACAATCCATTTAAGTATAATTTTCCACAAAATATGGCAATAAATAAATCAAATAATTAAATTTAAACATTAAAATGGATATTATACTAGTTTAATAATAAATTTAATATCAATAACTAATATCACAATGAGAGAATTAATAATTTCACTCATCATAACAAAACAATTAATGCCTCATAACAATACCATAGATAACCATACAGTCAAGACATTTTTCTAAGACACTACTTTGCATCATGATACCTACTAGCGCATCAAGGGGATACAGTGGCCCCCACCCATCACTTACTATGTCTAATGCATCCCCCCTATGAAAGGGGTAAAACCTAACATAAACATTAATATTAAATCTAGAATATGAAATGTAAATATTTTAACTATAGACCATGAATGGTATCCAAATATCACATCCATAGTCAAATATATCAAAAAAAATTCAATTCATTATGGAATATTATATCATAATAAATAAACCCTAATTAGTAATAAAATACAACAAATGATGTTGAAATCTACGAATATAATCTAATAAATTAATTAAAACACTTTCAGATAAATATCCCTTTTTTACATTGAAATCATTTGAAGATGTGGAATTATAAAAGAAAAAATTTATTTTTTAAATAAACTTGTAAGATAGTATAGAAAGATTCAAAATTAAAATGCATCATAATAGTGGAAAATAGATTCTTGTACCATATAAGTTAAAAAAAAATTCATTCCTTAATTTGTTTAAAATGTTATAAAGCAACTCATTTGGAAAACGATGGAAGGATTCAATTAAAATAATTTTTAAAAAGTCAAACATGGGTAAAAATGACTTTAGAAAATATTTGACAATATTTTTAAATACATTTTATGAAACATGGACATGGATGATAAAGATATCCTAGTAGATACTTACCTATAAACATCCTCAGATAATAATGAGATTGTTAAATTAAAACATACCTTGTTCTTCCCTTTAGTAGAGGGTGAATTAACATATTATTTAATGGTTAAATTATTTTATTAAATTATACTAGGACCATATCCATATTTCGATGTCATATATGATCTTCTTATATCCTTTTGGTAACAAATTTCAGTATTACCGTTGTTTCAGGTGTTAACTACTTCGTTTTCCAATTCACATTTTATCATGTAAGTCAGGTTTATTATATAGGATATACTTTATTAATATACATAATTAAAATAAATTTATAATTAATATTTTTACTGATCATATAAATTTTATAATCATTCTTTAATGGTTAACATGGAGAATGAACCTCACCATATCGTGGAGATGGTAGGCCGTACGTTCGGACGACTGACGATATCATTCCCTTGATGGTTAAATGGAATGGAATTGGATTGTATGTTAATTATAAATAATAATTTTATTGTTATATTCATTATTTATATCCATTATACTAATCATTATCCCCATATAATAAATGTAGTGTTGAAGAACAAATTATACCATAATGTGGAGACGGTATGCCGTACACACGAACGTATGGTGATATTGATATTTGTATGATGGATAAAATAAAGAATATTGTTATAATATGATTATAAAAACATCTATATATTTCTATGATATTGGACTTATTACTTTGTTATAGAAATAATATATATATATATGAAGTAGAAGAAGAAAATAACTTTGAAATATGTGGTAAAACAATTACCTCCTTTTCGTGTATCTCCTTTTCATTTACACAAAAGGAATATTTATGATTACTTTATTCCCAAATTATTCCCTCTAGGATATAGTGAGGGATTTAGGGAGAGTAAATGGGCAGAGGTTTTCCCAGAAAAAAGGGCTTTAGAGGTCTGAATTAAGGGTAAGGATAAGTGTCTATTTATAAGATATTTGAGGGGAACTTTTGGAAAATATTTAAATATTAATTTATTATAAATTTATTTTGGTTTAAAAATACCTCCAAATTGATTAATATTTTGGATAATATTATTATGGGTATAAATACTCTCAAAAAATTATTTTTAAAAATTTTTAGGTCACAAAAGTGACCTTATATTGTTTGGTTTAACCCCTTGATAAACAATTTAACTCTTACCAAATCTGATTTTCTTTTTATACTATAGGGTTAATATAGTCACTATAAAATTCCAAACCAACCCTTATTCAATAATTAATAAAATATATACCAATATTATAGTAATTTTGTTGAACCTGATATTTTTTTGAATTTTATAACATTTAATAAAATATTATTCATTTTGAAGTATCATTTATGTTGATTTTGATACAATTCAATATTTTCATTTTAAAAAATATCCAAATAACGTGATAAATTAGAACTAATACTTCCAAAATGTCATAAAAATTTTAATGGTATATATAAAAATCTTGGATGTCCTCAATTAAGTAAAATTATTTTTATTTGAATATTTTTAATAGCATCTATTTGATATTTCTATTAAGGAAATAATTTTTAGTTCACTATTGTGTCATCATTAATAGTAAATATTTAATCTATAAAAAATATTATTAAATTTCTATGAGGTATAAAATTATTTTAGTTTTATATAGGATATTTATAATCAATGTTATCTTTTGGATATATATATATTAAAATTATAATATTTATATTAAATTAAAGTGTGACATTTTTCCACATTAATTAAATTTAATAATATTACTATCCTACTAATTGAAAAGGGTCCATTAAATGATTAAATTTATAATAATAGGTTATAAGGGTAAAATTTACTCATCAAATAGGTTTTTTATAGGTGTTAGGTTAATTTTATAATATTATCTTTACCCTTAATTATCCAACATTCCCTTAACTACAGTAATAAAAAATTACTAAATGACTATTCATAATATCCAAAAAAATAAAAGTAACCTATGAAAATAATTTGGACCCAATGATGCCAAATATGGAATTATTTTTTAAAAATTTAAAAATATAAGTTTCATTAATTTATTTAAAATTTATCTCCATTTACGAAATGGGAAAACAAGTTTTTCAAATGTAAAACCATCAAAAGATTAACATGTGTATATATCTGTTGTTAATGTGAAATTAATTATAATGAACTAAATTATATTAAATGGTTAAAATAAAATATAATTATTGTTTAAAACCAATTAAAATGATAATCTAAATATATAAATAAATTGGATGATGATGTAGTTTTGAATTAATATGCAGTATTTTCACTATTCATTAAAATATAGAAGTTATTAGAAAAACACCAATTTTTTTTAGAAACTAAATTTTTATGGCTACATCAAAATAATAATTTACTCTTGAAAAATTTAAAATATAAAAGTGTCAAATAGTTTATTTAAAAATGGTTTTCCATTAAAAGGTGGAAAAACTGAATTCTTTGAAAAATACATCTTTTATTCGAAAAAATGAATTGGTTCTTATATCATCTCTATGAAACACATGAGATGGTTCTTAAAATTGTAAAAAAATAAAAACATGGATAATAAAATTCATAAAATCTTTTTTAAAGGACTAATTGTGGTGTGCTCTAACTCGGTGTTGCATGCATTGCAATCTATTAAATTATTTAAAAAGAAGCTTACCGTCGAAGATTGGGGTATTACATAAATATAATCCCTTAGATTTTGTTGTAGGTTACCTTGATAAAGCAACTAAGGAAAGAGTTTCACTTAGAAATAAATTTTAATATCATGCCTTCTTGTCACATCTTGAACCTAATAACATCAATGACGAAAATAATGATGAATTCTGGGTAGTAGAAATGAAAAAAAAGTGAAATCAGTTTTCATGAAATAGATTATAGGAAATAATTTAAAGGCCCATGTACTCCCAAAATATTGGAACTAAATGGGTGTTTGGAAACATTTTTTATGTGTCTAGATTAATAATTATAAATAAATCTAGATATGTTCTACAAATATGTAGTAAGGAAGGAGGTATTTACTATAAAACCTTTGCGCCAATAGCTTGACATGAAGCCATTATGATATTTATTTCTAATGAAAGACGTTTTGATCTCAAAATATATCAAATTGATTTCAAGATTTACTTATAAAGGGTTATATTGTTGAGTAGTTTTTATTGAAAAACTAATATATTTCAAAATATTCACCTTCAAAATCATGATTTTAAATTAAAATTATATGGTGTAAAAAAATATCCCAGTGCTTTGTTTGATAGGATAATCTAATTTTATATATCAAAAATCTTTTCCAATATAATATATCAACATAATCTATTATTATGAATAATTTTAAAATATGTTTCATTAGGACATATATATATTGAGAAATTGTATTGATATCTTCAAGAAATTAGGTGTGTATCAATTTCTCATAAAAATTAGAAAATAATTTTGTAATGAGTTTAATGGATAGAATTAAATTCTTTATTATTTTTAAGATTTCTATAAATAAATAAGGAGCCATTTTAAATCAATGAAAGTAAAATAAACATATGTTAAATTTATTTGACTTAGATAGTACTAAAGGCAGTTATAATACCATGAATACTAGATATAATCTGAATCTTGATAAAACTCCGAAACTAGTTGATCTAACCCTTAAAAATGAATGATTGAAATTTTACTATACATAAATACTACCTAGTATATATAATGTTTAGTGTGTGGATGCGTTCCTATTTTTCATGAAGATCAGATAGTGTCACATTTACTTGCTATCAAATGAATTTTAAAAAAACCTCAATGTACAACCAATATTAGACAATTCTATTCTAGAGGAAAAGAATATTACGTAGGGTGTTATTTAGAAGCATACATTGGTGGTTTTAATTTGGATAAAAAATAACTTCTTGAATATGTAACCTTTTTGGTAATGTATCTAGTTTCATTGTGTAGTGATAAATTAAACTCCATTTCATTTTCCACTATGAATCTAAGTATATGTCTGAATGTATTTTTCGTTCACAGATTCAATGTAATAAACATATTTTATTGGAATATTGACATAAATTTCAACATGTCCCCAGAAATTGTTATAATACAAGTGCTATTAACATTTCTAATAAACTAGTTTCTCATTCAAGAATAAAACATATTGATATAATACATCACTTTTTGAGATACCATTTTCAAATGGGTGACATAACTCTTCAGTTTAAAGTTACTGAAAATAAATTTGTTGAAATATTCAAAAAGCATTTGAATTTTGAGTGATTGAGTTGTATCATGAATGAACATGGAATGATGAGTGTTAGTTAGAAAATTTGTTCATTGCTTTATCTTGGTACTGGTAGATGAATTTTACAACACGGGATCAATCTTTGGTGATTTATTATTGATATACCACTGAAAATATACTATTGGAACTAAAATTTGTATCTACCATGACGTTCTTCTATTAGGACTGACCATCATCCATGCTACCATTGACTATTTTATACTACTGTTCTTAGGATATCATCCAAATTCTACCATCACAGAGTACCATTTAGATTCTATCATTTCTACCTAAGGTTAATAACCACTATTCCTAGACATACCATTTAAATTATCCATTATTAATTTTTTTATAAAGTTTATGTATTTAATTTTATTTTTTTTTTGTTTCATTTTTTATTTTGATTAACTAAATGATAAAATTGACTTAAAACAAGAGTTTGAGAAACCTCTCGCACAAAACTTATTTACCCCACTTATTCTACTTTATCTATTTAACAATAACCTCCCATCTTCCTTCTTTATACCTTGATCTATAGAGATAATAGTGAGAGTCAAGCATCCTTTTGTTTCATCTCTGGATAAATCACATCCCCTGAAGAAATCTAGAGGTGAATCCAGTCAATCTAGTGTAGAATCAATGAACCGTCAACTCAAGTAACATTTTGTCATCTCAAAGAAATATATAGATGTTTCTTGGTTTGTTTCCACAATTCACATGTGTGAAATATGATCTAGGAATAGGGATGGGTCAAATGGTTCTCAAGGAAAGGATGAACATTATACAATTGGCTTCTTCATGAGTTATATTAGTTTTCAAAGTAACTATTTGATGAGAAAAATAATATAACCATGATTATAATTGATGGAAAATAAGTCACATTTTCTTCAACGTAGTGTGAAATATGTTTGGTAATTCCACAAAAAGTTGTCTAGGAATACTTTTAGGGAGTATTCCCTATTAACCAAGACATAATTTTATTTAATGATGTATTATTGGAATTAACTAAAAATAATAATATATGGAGGCTTATATCTATAAATATTAATGGATAATTTAGGATGTTTTTAAATTTTATACAACACATGCTTTATCCAAGGAAGGGGTTCTTTTGAATAATGAGGTATCAAGATGAATTTTCCTTGTTTATTATATAAAAGGGGATATGATAAATATATGTATATATCTAATGGTTCATATGATGGAGTTGATTAAGCCTTATTCTAGGTAAAATTATTTTTCATACACTATGTTAATATAAGATATGAAAAAGGAGAGTTGTTTATTACCTAAAAGAATATAACAAGAGAGAAAATGTGGTGGTTTCTACCTAAGTCATGTGACTTTGAAAAGGATGAGGGTAAATTGAGCATTTAGTTGTAGATATTTTTGGCTCCTAATGATAAAATGTAAGAGAAGTTTAATCTAATGATGTTTCATATCAGAATAAAAGAAATGGTTGACCCATTTTTGGTGCCAGATGAGGCTGTGTTTTATTCCTCTAATGAGGAAGTTGATAAAGATATATAAGAAGTTGAGGAAATATCATAGGAAGAATAATTAGTGCCTACTTCAGTATAAGAGGGTAATAACCATAATATGGATAAAATAAATAGTCATTCCTATGGATCTTAAAACAATAAACATTCCATTCCTTCCACAGATACTATTATAAGGAAATATGATGATTAAATGGATGTTGAGATCTCTAATGGTGATTCAGAAGATTTATATTCTTCTGAGAGACCTCGGGATGTAGTGGTTATTTCAAATGACTCATAGTATGATGCCAATGGGGGTTATGTGGATGAGCCGTCTCATCCTTTCAAAAAAATAAATTATTCTGAAAGATATAATAGTGGTGAGTGGTAGAGTATAGATCTTTCTACTTCATCAAGTCCAGAATATATTGATAGAGGTGGTCCAGATGATTAGGATTTATGAAGTAATGTTGATCCAGCTACACTTTCTATAGATAAGGATAAAGAACCTTCTAGTGGATGGGGAATCCTAGAGATATACACAGCATTGTTTGGTGTATTCAGATTTAGAGGATGATAATGGACATGGTGATGATCAATGCAGTCCAAAAGAGAATGTAAGACCTGTCATTTTAGTTCAATATAGGGATACTAATGGATCTTTTATAGATATGGTGGATGCATATGGTTAGTTGGAACCTTTTGAATATAAGGTACCTACTATAGAGACTAGAAATTAAGATGTTGTTTTAACTAGTCAGGAGATGAATACTCCTCCTCCCCCTCATTCTTATACAATGTGTGTGACTAATGATGAATTAGAAAATTTTAGGGCTATATTTATATCAAAACTTATTGGGTTTGATTAGGTCTTCATTAGTCGGGGTGACTAATCTCTATGAAGAGGATACTAGGATGACAATAACCTTGGTTATTTCTCACATCTAGCTTAGGATGTTTGTGAAGATGTAACAACTTGAGATTGAGTATAATGGGCTGTAAAAGTGGATGGATTTAATCCAAATCAATATGGATAATATGAGTGAAAAATTAACTAGAATAATGATATATATCTTGGAGAGGCTATAGTGTTTATATATTCCGGGAGAATCTTTGTCCAAAGTTCTACCTCTGTTTTATCTATCTTCAGGGGCTATATATTTGATCATTTTTTAGTTAAAGTGGAGATCCATACTGTGATGTATGGTCTGTATTCTTCTCACCAGGATTGGTTTCATGAGATTAAGTCACATGGTGAGCATATATATAAGTTGGTAAGATAATTTTTAAATGTGTCAAGTATTTATGAATTGAATATTATGAAATATATTAAATACAATCTCTCAATATTTTATTCAAAGCATGAACTTAATTACCATTTCTTCTTCTCGGTTGAAAACTTGAGAATTCTACCTAGGACCAGGCCCTTCATGGATCCGGTGACTCAACATAGACCAATTCTCTCATATCAAGATTTTCATGCAAGATAAATTTGATTTAATTAAGGATACAGAGAAAGATGTTCAAGTCATCCCTCATTTTTTAGGCTCATGGAACCCTTTTTATACACCACCAAGACAATAGTGACATCTCCAACAAAACCTCAGGCTACCATTCCTCTCACTGGATCCAATTTTTCACCTATTTCTCCACATTTATGTACTACTTCAATTGCAGTTAGTCCATTTTGACTTAATTATTTTGAGGTTATGAGGTAGCCTTGGCCAATGACCTCTAATATTGTGTTTCGACCTCCTAAATCTCCTCCTCCAACACCCCATGTTTCACTCAGTGACCTCTACTATTGAACAACAATTTATAATAGTAATTAGACTTCATATAACCCAGGTATTAGTATAGCTTGAATGATTAACTATGTACATAACACCTAGATTTGGAATGTTAAGTATAATTTTCACCATTATACATTTCATATCAATTAAAATTTATTTTATATTAATGGTTATAAATTCCCTAACTTTCGATCATCAGAAAGGTTGATAATGTTGAGAAAATCTTAATTTTAATGACCATGAATCATATTTTTTATTTTTCTAATGAGTTTAATTTTTCATAATAGTAAACCATTTTCTAGAAAAATTATTGAAATTGGATAAGCAGGGATACACCACTAGTTATAATGATCTACCATCAGTTGGTGAAAGAGACCACTCTAAGATACCAATTGTTCAAGTAGTTGTAGCAAGTTAAATCATGTGAACTCAATGATCTAAAACTAGGTTGTACTACATAGAGTAGAGATACAAGCCATATTAAATCAATTTTAATATTAGTACATCTATCATACTACTCATACAAAAGAGATACTATTGAGACTGCCATCATTGCACTATAATTTTTATAGATTTCTACCATGAATTTCAGATGGTTCTATCATAAAATGATCTTCTTCCAAGAGATGGTACTATCACTCAATGATATATCCAGTTGAATGGTTCTACTACCAGAATACTGCCACAATTCCGAAGATCTACAATTATATGGATCTAATTTAAGTGTAGCTACCACTAGAGACCAACTGCAACTTTCTTGAATTTATTTAAAAGTAATTCTTTGATGGTTATTTTAAACATTTTACCATAGATAGAAACATATATATTTAGGAATGGTTTATTTTAAAATGACTACCAAGAAATCATATAGATAAAGTCATTATTTTTTTATCTTTTTTTCAGTAAGAGCATTATAATACACTAATGCCACCGTACAATGGATAATTTAGCATGGAGAGTTATATATTTAGCATGAGATACCTCATGCATCGGTAATGAATAGAAACAAAGTTGAACATTCTTGAGCTTTGAACAACTAATTCTATCATGTGAGAAGAAAAGGAATATGAGATACATGTGTGTTTAGAGTATGAGAGTAGAAGCCTTTTCTAGACACCTATGAACACCTATTTTACTATATTTTATATCAAACAAGTTTGAGTTCCTTCTAAATAAAACCTGAAGGACCTAGAACAACTGAGTATTTATGTATTTAGTAGAACTACACATTGTCATATCTGAACTCTTTATTTTTAAATTTTTTCTTTATATTAAAGCTACGTTTTCGACTATACTTATTTGTATAAACATAGTCTCCAATACTAAAATGAAGAGTGACAAAAACTCTCTTTATATTTTCCTCATTTTTATTCCAAAAAATAGTTTTGGATGCGATTGTGTGTGAGATATTATTTTTTATATCCAATATATTACTGTGGACATGGATTTTTTCGTAGATATCCTTATGAGCTAATGTTATTAAAAAATATCCATGTTAAGCGTTAGTTTATTTTATAATAAATTTCTTAGTAGAGAGTGATTTCTAAATAGAGGGGATTAGGTATAGACTTGAGATAGTACCTTTTGTTAAAATTATATTGTTATTTATTTCATGGTTTATCTATTTTATATTCAAATTGAATTTGTTTCTATTTTTTGTTTCGAAACAAAACATTACTTTGATAATTTACTCAAATTAGTTCTTTATATACAATGTTAGATATGAGTATATTATTTTCAAAAGATAGGGTATTTTTAAATATACATTAAAAGATAAGTGATCAATCTTTTGAGTTGATTTATAAAATATAAAATTATATATTAATATTATTTTATCTAACTAGGTGATCATATTAAAATGGGGGATTTATGATTTTAAATTTTGTAAATATATTTTTTAGAACCTAAATTCACCAACCAAAATTAGTGTCCCCCTCTGAACAACAGTAACCCTTAGGTTCAACATGAAGTATTATTTGGTGATTCTAGGTTGAATTATCTTTGGGATGTATATATGATCATAATTTGGATTTATGGAAATTTAGATTATTTATGGAATTGATTAACCTAATTTTTTGATTTATTAATTAGAGAATATACAGATTTATGAGATTATATTATTTGGGAAAAATCATTTTTAGGTATATGAAATATGAGTTACTTCTATATGAATTATATATAAATATTAAATTAGAGCTAAAAATTATGTGATCAAATCCATCTGATTTTTGGGTTTTCATCTTGGTCGGTAATATATTTAATGATTAATAGGTTATTTATTTTTCAAATAATATTAGTTAAACCTTGGGAATTACTTTTAATAATTTGGTGATTAATATTTTATTTCATCATATGAGTGTTTTTCATTTCGCAAATTATCTTATATTTTTCTAACAATTTTTTGTTTTTTTAATGTTTAAACAAAATAGTTAAATATTTTAACCCTTTTTTAGACTATTTGATTTTTTAAAATTTGATTGTAGTTCTTCAGATAAAAAAGTATCATGTTCTATACTGATTTCTTTGAGAAAATTATAATATTATAGTGGAAATTGTTTAAAGGATTAAATTATATTTTAAAGTAAGTATATATATTTTTATTTTCATAGTCTAGTTAGTAATATAATTCCTTTAATCTACATAATTTGATCTTGAATATTTTTATCCTATTACCTTCATTTCTATTGAATCTATAGTATCCATCCCCATTATAGATTATTTATTTTTTGGTCATTAAATATCTCCTAACCATGTACTATATCACTCTCTATCTATCCTTGGGTGTTAATTATCTATTCTATGTCCATATTTACATATCCCAATAATTTTATCCAATTTCTAATCCAAAATTTTCCCCTTTAATTTCCCTTTCCCTCTTTTTAAGAGGGTGTTTTCAAAACCATATTAAAGATATTTATTCCCAAAAAGGATTTTCCCAAAGTAAAATACTTGATTACTATGAAACATGTTCAAATTATGATGGATTTTTTTTAGGGGGGATGTAATATCATAATAATTTAAATGTAATAATATGTTCTATAACATTAAAAATATACAGTATTGAGTTGAATAGAATCAAGAAAATTTTATTATTTTGGTATGACCATTGTGACATAGACATTAAATTGGCGTGTATGAATATGATTAAAAAATTATGAATCATATATAAGGTAACTAATATTTTAAAATGTTTTGATTAATTATTTGGAATATGTGCTTAATTTTTATTAATCTTTTTGTTCATCAAAAAACGATTTCCTCAAAAATATATTTTATTGATTTGTTTGACAAAATATTATAATTAATTTAAATAAAAATTAAAAAATGTATTTGATAACAGGGAAATAATATTTGGAATAAAATTTAAAAATTATCATAATGTGAAATTTTTGGGAATTCTCTCAAAAGTTCAATTTTTTAGTAAATAGTGAAAAAATACTAATTTCTATAGAAAACTAAATTTTTTGTTAAATTATTCACAAAGTAAAATTTAATTTGAGAATAATTTTTTAATTTAATTAGTTAATATTTATTTAGAATAATAAATTAGGATTTTTTGAAATTATTTTTACATTTGAATTTAGTATAAAAATATTTTATAAATTATAAGGAATTTTATTAAAAAAAGACTTTGCATCATGTTTTTTCAGTTTAGTTTTAAACTAAATTCTGGAAAATAGGTTTTTATAATTTTATAAAAATAATTCCATATTTTGATAAAGTGGTTTGAAATTTGATAAATAGACCCCTTTTATTTTTGGATAGTATGAATAGTAACTAGTTATCTTGTTACCAATGTAATGTGTAAATAATGTAATTAAGGATAAAAATAAAATGAGAAAGACTAAAAACTGACCATGAAAATTGACTTAATTTTATTTTGTGAATATATATTGTCTATAAAAATACAAATTTCAAATAAATGACATTTTGTTTTCTTTCGGACATCAATTTAACCTTATAATATTTAAAATAATATAAAAAATGTGACACTCTTGGTTTTAATAATTATAATATTTTTAACATAATTTGAAATGAGTATATATTCAGTTATAATTATTAATTTAAAATTTAAATGATTTTTTTATCATTTTAATTTTATTTAATTTATAGTGAAGAAATAATTACCATAAATACTTACGCAATAATGAAATTTTTTTTATTCAATTAATATATAAACAAAATAATTGATATGAAAATATTAAAAGTAATATAATTTTAATGAATTATTGTGATGCGTGATGTTTGGGATAAATATTACATATTATGGATTTTTAAATTTATTAAATTCGAATTCCTTGGTTTTCTTAATGTTTTTAAAGTAAAGGTAAATGAATTGTTCTAAAATTGACATTAATGATATTTTCATGTAAATAATATTATATTAAATGATTTAAAATTCAAAAAAATCCTATATTTTTAAAATTTATAGGGGTATGGTTTAAAATATCATCCATTTTCCATTAATAGGACGATTTTCCTTTTTTTCAAAACTATATTATGCACTATACTATAAAAAACATTGATATCAATATAATTGTAAAAAGGGTTAAAAGAGGATTAAAACAAAATAATGAGGGTAAAAAAGTATTCTAAATATGTCAAGATTTTATTTAATGATATAAATTTATCTTATACTTATATTATCTTAAAATACAATCAATTTTATTACATTTGGAAATCAAGATTAATATATATTAATTTAATATTTTATGAAATTTTAAGAGTGGACCTCCCATCTCTTGTAAAAGAGAACCTATTCTTCTAATTTATTCACAAATCAAGAAAAATTTTCATTACTAATTCACAAAAAAATTCCTTCTTGAAATACATAACTATTACCTCGAGCATTTATGTAGTTCATAAGAAAACCAACCTAGCAGAGATTGTAGTGTAATACTTATGAGGTGGTCCGAAGAATATGTTTCATTCTTATTCAAGTGTTTTTGTTTTATTTATTTTTCCACATCCTTAAATTATTACTTATCTATTATGATATAATAGAATAATTATATACCATATACTGATCTTCTATTTTTAAATTTAATGACTTGTATCCATCTCCAATATCTATCTTATGGGAAAGGAATCCACCATTCGTGTGCATGGAACACTACCACCTCATGAAATATATAATTAATTTTCGATCACCACATCTCATAGATCTCTATAAATATTAATTTAATGTAAATATATCTGATATAAATGAAAAATTTAACATTATTTGATATTTTAACACCTATTTTCTTACCTTTTCATTCACCAAAAAATGATAACGTCATTTATGCGTACATGTAGACAACCATCGCCATGAAGAGATGTGATTCATTTTTCATCATCCCAAAACATGTATTAAATAAATAAGTATATTTAAAGAAAAAAATTGTATTCATGATATTACCATCATTTTCGAAAGTTAATATAACACTTACCTTCCTTCCATAATGATTATTAAAAAATGGAAATGTTAATCTTTTGTACGAATGACTTACCACCTCAATGGGTTTAACGTAGTTCATTTTTGATAATCATAATTCATGGTAAGTTTTAAAATTAAAATTTATTTGTGAAATTTATTATTACATCAAGATTATTATTTTTTAGATTATGTAATAATGGTCACTTTTACCATAGTCAACCCACCAAAGTCATTTTGGACATATTATCCAAATATTATCAAAACATCCGATGTGAAATTAATTTGAATTTATATTACAGGGTAATAATTGAAATAAATGTGACAATAAAAATGGAAAAGTATATAAATAAATTAAATTAGTAACATATGTATATAATTCAGGAATATAATTAATTCACATGAGAAGTCAAGCATAAGGCATGATACTTTCTATTAAAAATCAACTTTTTATGTTTTCCACTCATATCTTTTCATCCATATCCATATTTTTAAAATTATTTTATGCATATTTTTCTACGGTAAAAAATAATTTTAAAATAATATTTCATTCCACATTAGAAGTTATTTCATATGATTTCAAAAGGAATATTTTTATGGAATGTTTTAAGTTTCTTTACAAAAGATATTGTAAATGTTTTATTTTAACATATAGGGAGACAATATATTTCCATCACAGTCTAACCATTATTTGATGTTTGGAATAAATTATAATATTTCATGTTTTATCTAAATAAAAACCATTTCCCTTTGTTATAGTAATATTTTTCTTGAAAAAGGTTTTCGACTAAAATGGATTTCCATCATCTAAAAGAATTTTTAATATGGGTTCAAAAGATTACATTAACCGCTTTATGATGAAATGGTGATATATTAAAATGTCTTATTCGTTTTATGATCCTTAGACATTTTTTATACTAATGGGTGATCTTGGTATGACATATCTGACATTTTGACCTCAATTATAAGTCATTATATGATGGTTTAATCCCTATATATCTCATGATATGACAATTAAACCCCATTATAGATATCTCATTCATTTGGTTATGATTATGATTTCTATATAATTATATAGGAAGTTGAGTTTGTGTTTATTACCATTGTAAGGGGTTTATATCAATAATGTCTCAAGTGGCCTATGATACTTTTCTATATTTTCTTATGAGTTTTTAAGGAAATCATTGATTTTAAAAGTTAAAATGAAATTAATTTGTTTTAAAGAAATTATTATAGCTTTTTTAGGTAATTTTTTTTTGTTTTCTAATAAGTCATTGTTTCTCATGATTTCTAAGAAAAAAGAAATGTTAAGATTTTTTCCTCATTTTTTCTGATAAAGTGTTTTATGAACAACTTTGGGCATTAAAATTGATTTCATTTAGCTCAAAGTTTAAAGGAAACCCCTATTTATAATCTCATTATTTTAAATTTTTTTAATATAATGTCTTTCTTTTTAGTTATATGTATGTTATATATATATATTTTTGTTCATACCATGTATTTATATGGGTTTAATAGGGCTTAAGGATTGTTAAAAAAATAAAAATTCATACATAATTTTTTTTGTACATATTGAAATATGTTTCTTGTGATAAATAATTAGGATGTGAGATATTGAGATGGATACTTGAAGGCTGGTGGAAGGATATATAATTTTATATATTTTTACTACCTTGTCTATATAATATGTGGGACTTGTTCAGAAGATTAAAGACTTTTAGAAACCCTAAATTAGTGGATAGATCAGAGATAATTATAAGATTGAGATATAGAAAACTACATAGTATGTAACTTATTCTATTTGAGAATAAGAGTGAATTCGATCATAAAAATGTGAGTATGGAAGAGAGGAACCTATAATTGGTTCTATTTCCCTAATTAAATGAGATAGATGATAAATAAATATAAATACACGAGAGATGGGTTATGATATTTGAGGAAGAGTGATCACTTTGAGTGAGTAGAATCATGAGGAATTGAGTGGATGTAACTATAATACGATGAGAACTTATAATTATGAGATAATTTTGTTAAATGACTCATAGTGTAGAGGATAAAATTATATTACTATTGTAAGTGAGACTAAATTAGTGTTCTACTTCATCCACCTCTAAATTTTATTGAATTAATTAAATCTTAATCAATTAGTGTGTTCTAATAAAATATTGAAATGAAGATATTTTTTTATTCAATTTTCCTTCTTCAGAAGGAGAATTCAATTTTAATAAAGAACCACCACTTCCTACAATTTAATCACATATTATTTAATTATTGATAAATTGTGTGAATATTATCTTTATTGAATGATATTTATTGAATAAATCATTCTATGTTAATTTGATTATTTTTTTGGAAAATTGTTTTATTTCCTTATATTAATTAAATTTTATGTTTTATGAAATCAATTTATGTTGAAATTTTTTTCTCTTACAAAATCATTTATGAACCCAAATATATAATCAAAAGATGATGTTTTGGAAATTTTGTTAATATATAAGTAAATAATTTCTATCATATGATGATTAATTGAAATATTTTTGTTTGACGAGTGACTGTAGGATGGGTATTCATGTATTAAATGTTATTTTTATTTTTTGATCACATAAATCAAAGATCTATTTTCTCCAATTGATTTAATTATTAAAACTAGAAGGTTTACATAATTCATATAATTTATGAATAATTCATATTAATGGTTTTTGTATTTTCTTTCACGACTAGTTTGATAAACCATTGAAAACATATTTTTTGAAATGAATTTTTTATGAAACCACATTAATCATGTTTCCTTTACTATTCAGTTACCTATGCTTGAAAATATATAAATCATTTTTATTCTATAAACTATTTCAATCACAATTGATGACATTAATTACTCTACCTCTAAATAATTTTTATTGAACCTTGCGAATAAATCAATCATGTTGTTTTATTTTTTTGGATCAATGAAAATTATATGAATATATATTCTTTGTTTTTTGGTTAAAAAATTCATTATTTCCATATATATATACATTGTATGTTTAATAATTTAAATATCTATGATACATAATGACTGAATAAAGTCAATTTTTTTTCATTTTTAGGGTTCCATCATTATGTCCATTGGAATATTTATTAAGGATTAGAATGATTAAAAAAATCTTTATCAATTACTCCTGTTATAAAATGCATTTTTGTAATAGAAGATAACATATGAGTTTTAGACAATTAAACCCCAACATTACTCAATAATATATTAATATTATTTCTGATACATGTAAAATATTGACTGTTTTATATATTTAATGTCCAAAAAACAATTTGTATTACATTTTCTCATAAAAAGGTTTTATGATGGATGAATATTTCATGATCAACATTAATTTGATGTGTATGTTTTTTTATTGTTGTAGTTCAGAATATAAAATTAGAGATATTTTTTTATGATCTTTATAATATAATAATTAATTAATTTTCAACACAAAATTTTGAAGTTTTTAGGCCATCATAATTTTTTTTATGAATTAGAATATTTTAAGAATTATTTGAAGTTAATTGATATAAATAAACCCTTATAAGAATTCTGATCAATGAGGTACCATTTTTTTATAATTTATTATTATCTAAGGATCTGATAATTTTATTAAACAATGAATATATAAATATTAACATGAGAATGATGTGAAATAATATGAGGAGGTAGAAGTGGATTATACTATATTAGATCCATTAGAAGAATAAATTATTATTCATATAATGTAAATTATTGATCAATATTTAGAAGAAGAACATTTTTAGTGATCAATACATTCATAGTAGAAAATTTGGTCTATAATTAATGTTGAGAAAGATATTATAGTAGTTAGGGAAGAATCTTCTGATAAGTATCCATTGTTTAGTATTACAAAAAATTATTTTTCTAAAGCATTGTGTGTAGAATAAGAATTATAATTTGATAAATTTTTCAAAGTTGATATACATTTCAATAAAATAAAATATAATTATTTTTTGAAGATGATTTGAAATTTTATTTTCCTTACTTAAAAAATTATTATTTAATAATTTTTTATATTTTTCAAGATAAAGGGGATGAATTTGTGGAATTTGATAATGAATTAAGAGATGGTCATATATTGATCAATCTTGACTGGAATAATTTTTTAAATGCATTATGCACTAAAAAATATTTTATTTTATAATAAATAGATGATAATAAAAATAAAATAAGCTTGTTTTTGATACATTTTAAAGAGAACTAAGTGTTCAACTTCATTGTATTGAATTGTATATTTTAACTATTTTTTAATTTTTTCTGGATATTGTAAGGTTTCCCACTGTATATGTGATGGGTGGGGAAAATATTATCATAACTATAGATGAAATTTACTTCTTATTTCCACCTAAAGTGATAATAATTTTGATTAATTCAAAAATGAAAACATAGGTAGATTATGAATATATTTTCACTAAAAATGGCTATTCTGATAGTAAATTCTATTTTCTGAAATTAATAAATTTTAGATACTTTCATTGTACATATGTCACTATAGATATATAATAAAGAGTTTATGTGAGACATTAATTTAATATTTTTTCATTCTTATATTAGAAATTATACCCACAATTGTTTTGAATCTTATGAAATTATCTCAGTTTTTTACTTTTGAAAATCTAGAACACAACTATTTTACGTAAATATTTATGGAATTTTACTATTTTATTCAATTTTTTAATTAATTGAAAGTCCGTATATTGATTTTTAATTTTCATATTTAATTGTTAACATGAATATTTTGAGGATTATTAATTATTTATATTATTATATAATTAATCTATATAAATCATGAATTTCATTTTTTAATGTTTATTTACCCTTACACAAGGACTATATTGCATAAGTGTAACTAATTCAAGTTGTGTCAAAGTGATAACTAGTAAAATAATTGCATCAAGGGATCAAGAAGCTCATGTGATTAAGAATCGTAGGTTATATGAAGGTGACAATGACAGTCCCTCAACATCATACTTATAGTCATGATATTACAAAAATTTCACATTCAACTTTTATAAGGGTATCAAACATTAGAGACATAAGGGTATTTGTCTATTAAAAAAATTATTATTTGGGTTAGAGAGTACATTTCAAGACCTGTATAAAATTCATCACAAGGAATGTTATCCACATCGGGGTCTATACTTTTTTATGAGGAAGAAACCCAAAATACCCAAATTGGATAAATCTCATAAAAACCCCCATTTTTATTATTCTCCTAATTCTAGAATATGATGTCAATATTCACATGGAATCAGTTAAGTAGTGGTAAAATAAAAAAATCATGGGATTAATTTAAGTAATATGAGGATTTGGGATGATCTTGATGAAGTGATACCCAATCCTTGACCGAGACATGTGGAAATAATAAAAAGAGCAAATCATGGTAGCTTGAAACACTATAATCCAAGGAAGAAGAAGAAGATTCCAAGTTTCTCCTAAATAATTTTATAATCCCTACTTGATAATTATTCCTATCGTGGTCTTATACCATTCATGTATTAAATAAATTTTTTTCTAAAATTCTTTTTCAATTCATCTTTTGATCTAATGATTGTACTGTAGGCCACTCTATCCTATACATTGAAAAATTCAATTATCCCACTCTTTAATTTCAATAAATTTCTATTTTAATTACTTCAATATTAATTTTATAGGGATCCAAGAGTTTGAATAGTGATAGTAGATGATCATCATTGTAGATATTTACTTATTCTCAACCACTTCAGTTAATTATTTTTAACAAATACTATAATATAGATCTTATTTAATTTCTCATATGATGAAAGGACATAATTATTGATCAAGGAGTGACTGAGCATCATTTTCCATGGTTATAGTTGAAAGAAATGTTAAATTGATCATTGATAGAGAAACTTGGCCAGACACACTTGAGAGAGAGTGATTAAGTCTTGGTCTTAAGTTAATTATTGAGATTTGGAAGGGGAGTGAATTTATTTTATGAAAGGTTGTGATAAAGTTCATGGGAGAATTATTTAGTGATGGAAATTCATTATTTTCACCAATTCCATTTCTTCTGAATTTCTTTTCAAGAGCGCACTATTTCATATCCTTAATTCCCATTATTTAAAATAAAAATATTAATGGGATAGTTTTATTTTGATTAACAAGAGTGAGAAATCACTTCTTCTTGGGAAGACCCCAGTCATCCATGAGTTTAATTATAGGTGAACAATAGTATTATATTGATTTCAAGGTGTATGAAAACCTTATCAATACTAAAACCATTCTTTAGGAAGATTTATACTTGACATCATGTTTTTCACATATAGTGTATTAATTTTCTTCTTATTTTCGTTCAATATTATTTTCTAAATTATTTCTATTATAGTGTTTCAAAAAAATGAGTAGTATATTTTCAAATGACCTAGAATATAAGTGGAACCAAACCCTGCTTGGTATCTAAGTGTTCAGGTGTTCATCACCCACCCTAATGGCCCTATTTTTGGCGTATTTCTATAGAATTCTATAATAGTGACATTACAATTGCATTTTTGGGTACTATAACCATCATAGGTACTATAGTAGAGTAAGGAAATATAATCTGACTATTCAATATAGGGGCATTGTAGAAATATAAAATGTCACTTCAATCCATCAGGCCTTTTAACCATCAATATTTTAGGACTTCATGCCTTTATTCCTTCAGGCCTTATAATTTCTTAGCCTCCATGAATATATAAGGGATCCCACTCAGCCTAGTTAAAAAGAGGAGTCTTTCCTTAGCAGAATGGATTTAATCCCATATTATTTGAAAAATTGATCGTAATTATAATAGTTTTGTGAGATTATTTCCATGGTAAAAGAATCCCTCTATAATACTACTGTCCCACCATTTCACCCCCATCTAATGGAAAATAAAGAAGAATAAATAATCTGTATAATGAACTGAAGAACTTTTTTAATCAAGTTGCATAAAAAATTAAACGCCTCATTTAATAGTAAAAATATACGTGGTGGTAGATCGATATAAAACTGATGTACATCCCTTGATAATCTCAATAATATTTTTTTGAGAATATATTGAAATTGAAAACCAACCACTATATACTGTAACAAATACTTTTCTAATAGCCTTGTAGTTTGAATAAAACATAATACATTGCGTAAAAGTGGGAAATATAATTTCTATTGAATCATTCTCATTTTATTTTATTAAATTTCATTTGAATAATAATTCTCTATATGGTGTGAATTAAGATTCAAACCCCATATTTCAGACACTTTATTTTAAATATAAAGATAAAATATATGGGAAAAAATTTCAGGAAAAGATGTAATGATCACTATTGTCAACCACTACACTAGAAGACTTTTAAGATGCATTATATTTAGAAAAAATACAACATGATAAAATTAATTAGTAGAACATATATACATTTAATATATTTTATTTTGATTTTTTTGTTCATGAACTTCATTTTTATTTCCCTGATTGTAATAATAAGGATTCCGCACTATTTTTGATAGCCCTTGTAAATTATGAAGATGCTGTAGATCATGGAAATAATGAACAATAATGGTTTCCTATTAATATTGGAGTATTAGATGGAATAAAGGATTGAGATTATGGTGAACTACCTATTCAAGAAAACTATATGAAAATAAACTCTTAGGAGAAGGTTTCAGACACTTAGTAGACTACCCAGGTGTGTAAACAGATGTATAATTGCAAAAAAAGTATTTTGATAATATATTGTAGGGTTCTCTAGAAGAGTTTGATGATGTTTCCAAAATAGTAGTGGATAATGTATTAGAATTCGAAGAAAAATAATCACATTGGGAGTTTCCTTATGAAAATACCACTTAATAAAAATCAAGAAGAAATTATGGATTGATTCAAAGTAGATAAGGAGTATCCATTAGTCTATCATGAGTATCTCATAGTTCAATATTATACATATGAAGAAAAAATTGTTAATCTACACACAAATTGTATTTATTTAATTAAAATTTAAATTTTCACTAAATCTCCCTTTGATGAATGCTTCCAAACATAACCATTAGAGTATCCACTAGAAGAAGAATCCACAATATTTGTTGCTAAGTAAGACTTTTACATCATCCTTATACCCCTAAATTACAAGACACACCACACAGATCAGGGGGTGGATATGATGATATCTATTAAAGATAACACCTAATTAGAAGTAAATTATAGTAAATATTTAAAGAGTAAGATGTGTAGGTTTTTAAAACATATACATCATCCCCTAGTAGATTGGGGATAATCATACAAAATTACAGGTATAAACCTGCTAAATACACCACCTCTTTAGAGGGGTAACTTTAGAATCTATCGATATTCTATATTTTTTATTTTATTCTGATACTAATAAATATTATCATAAATGTTTTGTTTTAATTTTTTTTATCTAGTGAAGAGTATCTATAATTATAGATCAATGTTTTCTATAAAAAAAATAAGGGAAAGATTAACTGAAAACTAATGTAGAATATAACCAGGTTGTTTTTTACTTTTTAAAATCATTTATTCAATAAAATATTGGTTTATTTGGTTGGATTTATATTTATTCCTGAAAAATATGTTTTTGGGAGATCTCATACAAATTTTAATGTTGTGAATATTCTATTTATATATTTTTATAGAATCTATAAATAAAAATATTTTTTATATTTTTCTTTTCAATTTTAGGTTTTTAGTGTTTTTATGTTATGAAACCTGAATATCCTAGTTTTTAATTCCTAGTAAATTAATGTTTGACAGTTTTTAGATTTCACAAGTTTAGAAAAAGATAAATCTATTATCTATACAATAGGGTGTGAAATTTCACTCACATGTCATCTCTATTCCAATTTGAGTAACATTCCCTCCTCTCTTCACTTCTAGAATCCCCCGAAAAATTGATTCCTCATATAGTCCATCTCTATGGAATCCACCTCCTCCAATTACTCTACCTCTGACATCATGTTCAAATCCTCCATCTCCTCCACGTTCTTCTCTTATATCCTCTTATCCTCCCCACCTCTCCACCTCCCTTCCTGTGCACCTCTTCCAAACCTTTATCATCCAAACAATTATCCTTCAAATACGCCTCTTGCTTTCTGTCCCCACCTCCTTCTCACCATCACCGCCTCCTCCTCCTCATCACATATGCTTGATCCTCTCCTCATCCACATTCAACTTCTCCACCTGAACCTCCATGCACACCTTCTCCACCAATTACGCCACACTAACATTGTCTAACCACTACTCCACCTCTGCCTTCTCCACCGAAAACTCCACCTATGCCTCTGTATGAAACTTCACCAAATTCTCCTTCAATAAATTCTTCAACATTCCTATATCGTGTCTTTAAGATTCATATCTCCCATAATATACATCTAATTTATCATGAAAAGAAAGGTTTCATTGATTTCATATCCAAATTCTCTGTGCATGTGTTAAATGATTCTTAAAATCTATTCTGCCTCCATAAATGTCAATATTATTTCATCCATTCCCCAAAAAACCTACAGTTTTTAAATCCCGACGACATTATCTTCGATCCATTACCCTTATACAGATTCAAGATCCTTGTAGAACGTAACATAGAAATCTATTTCTATGCACCTAACATGAAGATTTCTTAGCGATGGATTCCTCTAGATTCCAACCATTGGATGATAAATCTCTAAAAGAGTACATAGTGGCCACCCCTTCCCTAGATACAAAGTAGGGAAGCACAATCGATCAATTGATCATCAAAGAATCTAGGAAAAAAATATTAACTTCATCTTCATCATTACTATCCCCCTCGGTTCATTAATCATCAAGAATGCTATTCCATATGATCGTTTCATTGGGGAATCCTGGCCGATGAAAATAAAGATGCAATATAATACATCTTCAAGTACATTATTTGGTCCAAGATTCATCATTGACTCATCATATATAGTTATCCACACATGGGGAGTTTGATTATATTTATCATATGTACTTCTGACCTCATAGGTATGATTCTGCATTATATTTTCATCATTGGGTTCATGTGCCACTAGATATGTAAACTACAGTGTTGCAGAATTTATTTCAATAATATTATTAGGTTTAGTGTACTCTGTCATGTCTTTATATCTTCCTCCTCACATCTAAGGTAAGAAAATATTATATGGATGTCACTATTATTCCTTATTTCTAAGTCATACATCAGAGACAATTTCTCCGCAACATAGTATATATCCTTTGATTTTGGGTTTTCATGGGTATCAAACCAACCATAATCACCTTCATTGTCAAGAAGAACTTCACCATTTTCTTCTTCATATTCTTCATGAATATATAGAACTATTCACAAACAAGGAGCTATTATGGTAATTAAAAAATGGGTTATTAGAAGGAATTTAGGGCTTCCTCTTACCAAGATTGCTAGATTCCCATGACTAGGTGGGGAATTTGTGGACAATATTATTTCCCGCTAATAGAAACTCGCTGACATTGAGAATGCCCTTCTATTAGAAATCGAAGACCACGTGCTGCTCGGTGATCCTGTTGATGGTTCCCTTAAAGTCTCCATAAATTTTCTGAGACATTCCAATTTTTGGAATCTTTTTGTGTTATAATTTGGAATATTATTATCCATTATTCATTAAAAATACAATAATTCATCATTATTTAAGAAATTTCCTTAAACTTATTTATAATCATGCTTTTAAATTTTTTTAGTTGACACGTTATATCTCTCCCATATATTGTTGTTGAGTTCCATTATATTTTATTAGAACCAGGACCAAAGAAATGAGAGGAGATCAAATTAAGAGGCCCATGCATGCAATTTATGCGGCTGTAGTTTTCCTTCTGGGATATCGTTGGGTGGCCATATGGGGTACGACATGATGCAGATATATTCACCCAAATAACAAAGAAAGGGAAACCATATACTAAAAGAATTCATAATGTACAAGGAGTAAGAAGTAAGAATAAGAGGAAACCATTTTTTACTTTGGCTCAAGGGGAATCCCATGAAAACATTGAGGGTAAAAGATCGTTCAATGGGAGATGTTGCATAATGAAAACATTGGGGGCATAGAGGTCCACTCATGGAGGGCTCTATTTGGCCACAAGGGATGTTTCTATGATTCAAAAGGGGGTTTCCAATACATCTATTTTCAATTACCTGTCATGTGCTATGCAAGAAAAACCAATTGATTGCTGGTCATAGGAGATAAAGTGTAAGGGAAAGATGTGGGGCTAGATAAGTGGATTTCCTCTTCAACAATTTATGATACCAGAGTGGATAAGATCATATCCTCCTCCTCACATCACACAATCAACATTATATCCATTTGAAAAGTAATGGTAAGTTTCCTCTTGAATGTAGGGTGTGGATCTTATTATGTGTGAAAATTATTTACACACCACATCATTCTATTTATACTATAATTTCCAAATGAAATATTACACTTTCACTTCTATCAAATTTTTTTACTCATATTTTTTTTGAATTATTCTCCTCTATTTCCCATATCATTTTTATAAAAAGCACATGTTCACTTATAATCGGGTCATAACATAGTATGTTAGTAAATTTTCAATTTTAAAATAGTAATTTTTAACATCATATATAGTAATATTAAGAAGTGAACATGAATTGATATATAATCCGTATAATAACATAAAATATTAGTATACTAACATACAAAGAGAAGTGATCATGTACGATTTCTATTTAATGAACACTTTAAGTTTGACATTTGAACATGTATATGTGCACTTCAGAAACTGTAGTATTTATAAGAGAAAATGAACTGATTACAGAACAAGTACACTAACCTAAGGAATAAGTATACTAACCTACTAAGAGATGCAATAATGTACTGTTTCTATCAAATCAACACCCGCTCATTGATAGAAAAAGTATTATTTTGAACTGAAAATGAACTAATTACAGAATCAATATACTAACCTACAGAATCAGTATACTAACCAACTAAAATAAGTGAACATTTACTGATTATATCAAATGAACAAATTATGCTCATATCACGGAATAAATGTAATAACCTTCTAGGGTAATGAGTTGGTTATTTACACACCAAAACATTATTCTAGAGTGAAGGATCATATATTTCACTACATATGATGTATTACATTTTTGTTAATTTTTCCTTCTATGATATGAACTTAAAGTGTTGAATCATTTAGTTTTTCATTTTATTTCCTATCACATTTTTAGATCTATATATCTTGGTAACAAATAATTTTAATTTTGTGTTGAGGGTATATATGTTTTTCATTCATTTTCCCTATAAAAATATTTTTTTTCTTTTTATTATTATATTTCTTCTCATTCAGGCTTTCTACAATGAAACAAACACCATAAAAAAAGATGAGTATAAAATGATTTATTTTCAAATGATGTGAGACTTATTAGTTATTTTACTTATATTAATTAATATATAAGGATTTTATATATAATTGAATTATACGGTAACACTATGTATATCATCTTTAACGTCATTTCCTTTTCTAGGTAATGGTATGTTTCCTCCAATATGTATGGTACATATCTTGTTACGTGTGAAAATGTATTCAATTTATTTATATAATATTTTGACAACTATATCTCAAATTGATGAAATAATCTTCAAATTAGTTTTATTTTTAATTTATAATTAATCAAATTATTTTGATTTTAAATAAAATCTAATACATGATAAAATATAATTATATATTTTCATCCAAACCCTATCATATATTTTAATAATGATGAATTTGTCTTTCAATTAAAAAAGAAATATATAAGTGGTATTACAAAGGATATTATCCATTTCTCAATAGACATATTCCACACATACAGGTTTGAATCTTATTTATTTATCACATTACATAGTAATATGTGACATTAAATAGAACAAAATCCATTAAATTTTATCTGCATTGAAAATAATGGGGAATAAATCGTTCATATTGAGAACTCTTAAAAATAACTGAGATGGTCAATAAAACCCATTTCACATAATACATGAAGTTATTTATGGGGATTCACTATAAATTTCATTCTCTTATAGGTTTTTTCCTTCTAATAAAACCTCACGGAAATCTGTTTCAAGTATTACAATAATGTAAACATCCGATAAAATGGTACGAACAATTTAATTTCTAGAATATTTCAATTTTATAATAGAAACAAATTTTATTTATATGCATACCTTCACATTTAATATCTTATGACTTTAGTATGATCTATTATGATTAGTAGTTTTTTATAGTATGCATATAATATAATTAATAGTTTTTATAAAATATGATAAATGACATTTTTAAACAATTTAATATTATATTTTTATTAGTATGTATATAATATGAATAATAGTATTTTTTAAAACCTGTGATATTTTATAAATTAATTTCTGAAATAATTGAACAAAAGAAAATGAAGACATAATTGGTATACTGCAATGAATGTTGGTCAGAATCCAATTTAATGTCATTATCCAGTTCTAGGGGTACTAATATATATACTGCACTTAAAATTTTCCATCAACTATGGATTTTATATATATTCAAATGTTTATAATATTATTCTATTATATAACAAAATTTTACTAGAATTATTTTACTTTCATTACACATTTTTTTCAAATAATGTACTACAATATCCAGTCTCTGAACTAGATAATATGATTACAATCTGTTTACTTGGATATGTACTGAGGAAATAGTTGAATTTATATTTGTTACACAAAAAAACACTTCTAACAAAGCCCTAAAATCTATGTAGGAACTCCTAAAGGCATGAGAGCATTTTTTTAACCCCACTATAAATAGTTTGGACTTTGAAATGTGTCTTAGTTTCACCATACCTTCCTATGTCATATTTATTTATGGATGAATGTTTTTTTAAATACATTCTCCCCATCCTCCTTTTTTAGGGTTATGTATACTATTTTATAGATGAATAACCATTAAGCTCAACAAAAACTCATGATGGATCAAAAATTTTCTCAATACATCCTCAACTGCCTCTTCATCATGATTCATTGACTCTTCATGTTGGTATGGTTAAATTGGTGTAGCAGAGTTGAATAACCGACACTGATAGGGTACTGTATCAGTACAGAATTTGGAGTCATATTTACTGTAGCCTTTTGGAATTCCATCCAGAAGTCACTGTTTCACTTTTGACTAAGGTGGCCACCCTTCACTGTAGCAATGCGGACTTCATATGCGGTTGGTGGAATAGTGATCGTCTTCCTCTCCATCTATATCCCATTTTGGGCTACATTTTCTTAACTGAAAAACTCTTTAATTGTGCTCCTGATTATATAGATTATTATTCCTTTCCATTGAAATATGGATTATTCCTAATCCACTTAAATTTTTGTGTTCCATGTGTTTTCATTTATTCTTCATTTTATTTCTGTATTTCGTTTCTGTTGTTGTGACTCCCAACTATTTCGTAAGAGGTCTTCACTGATTTTTCAAAGACAACAATAAACATTTCAGTCCTGTATTCAAACAATTTAATCATATTATATAACCCAATATGATATACTAAAATAAAATTTTAATGTAAATACATTTAAATTGAAATGAAAATAAATTATGTAACTATTTGATGGATATGAATTATGAATTTATATTATTTTAGTTTATGAACATCATCTCACATTATTATTAAAATATTTTTTATAGAGAAATTTAGAACATGAATTCAATCAATAATGATTTTATATAGGTTAGGAAGTAAACATCAAATTTAAAAGAGTCTGATAAAGATGGTTTTACTTCTATGGATCTTACAAATGAATATCATTGCAGGTTGAAAATAAAAATTTTATAGACTCTTACATTTATTTATCATCCTATATTGTTATTTTGTAATGGTTTTAATAAATCTGTAGATACTTATTCAACTTTTTCAAAAAAACCACTATGTATTAGTTCATCCTTTGGAACCACAACTTTATTGCACAATGACCAAGTTACATTTTCACATACCCCCTAACTTATTTATATAATTACATATTCCAAAAATATTTTTGGTATTTATTAGAATTCCATTATGGTAATCTTACCATATTTGAAATCTCGAATCAATTTTTCAAAACTATTATTCAAAATTCATACTTGACTATTTCAAATATGGTAATTCAGTTTTTATTACTAAAATATAAGACAATCCAATATACCTATGGTGAGGTCTCATTCTTCAAAATTATTCCTTCATTTAAAAAAAACTCAATAGCAGATCATCCTCTAAAAAACCATCTATGCCTTCCAAAATCCTTCATCTTCTTAGTTCAATAAATCCATCCGACATTATATAGTTCATTCGTTCTATGCTACTTGCAATAATAAAACACTAATGATGTATCAATGTGCCAAAATAAACTATACTCGTGACAGATGGATTCATGTTCAGTCATGATAATTCCATTACTTGGATCACAACCATTATAATATTTAGTGTCAAGACATATATTTTTAAGAAAGCATAATGTTAATGTTTACTGAGGGGAAACACATACATTTGAAAGAAATCTTGAAATTAATTTCTAGTGAGTGGAAACACATATATTTGTATGAAAGAAAAAAATTAATGTTTAGTGAGTGGTCTAAAATGAAAATTTTATTCATTTTAAATATATGAATGTTTTGAGATACAATTATTTATTCACAGGGTTTAATGTGAATTTAATGGATTTTTTCTCTCATATACTTGAGGTGGTTACTAGATCCTTTACTAACTAAGTCTTTCATTGATTATACTTGAGTTTTAAGATGAAAATATAAGATTAACATTACATTTATATTCTCATTTTAATTTTTTTATGATTCATTAATAATAATAAAACATCTCTTAATAAATCTATATATCTTTTTTCGTTTATCTATCTTTATATTTCAATACACTATTACTTAATCACTTCAACCCAATATTCACCACGTTTTAACCAATATATTTATACATTATATACTGCATGTTCCATATACTAGTAGTATAATATTCGTTTTATTTCCCTTCTACATTAAAAAATTCCATATAGTATTAGGTATATAGAATGAATATGTTGTTCGAAATCATATTAAGCTATATAAATATGCTTTGTATGAATTAATTTAATTTATATACACCTATGAAGATCAATTTACATAAAAATTTATATATAATTCTTTAAACTACTCATGTCACGACCACCCTTCACTCCATTTCCATGGGTCATGAGTAGGCCACTCAATTTATTCTTCTAATTTTCTCACACTCTAATCAATTGACCCAAATTTCATAGACTATAACCATATTTTTTTGATCATGTGTAAGAAATTTTTTAATTAAATGATCATGTCATGAAAATTCATGTGTTGGGTGTTATCTAGATAATCAAAGAGTGAGTTAATTCAATTTTCATGGAAATTGTATTTAGAACTAGTAAAAGTGAATATGATTGAAAAAGTTGAAGTGGAATTGAAATAATAACATCATGAAATAGGATTATTTAAAATCTAAATAAGTAATTTTTTCATTGAGAAACAAATAACCTCAAGTATCCAAATCAGTTGATAGTCATATATGTAAATTTTAACTTGATGAAAATGGGAAATTGGGATCCCACAATGATATTCTTAGATGATTACGCATTGATTTTTTGAGTAATAATTTTCATTTTATATCCACTAATATTTTTTCATAACACCTGGCCAGAAAATAATAAATTAAAATATTAATAAAAAAAATTAATCGATTTAGGAAGGGGAATATTGATCTCAAATGAAGAAGGGGGAAATTGACCTATAAGAATATCATTTTAGTTGTATCATGGAAGGTGAAAATTGAACTTTGGATTGAGAAACCTAGGGGGAGAGTGATAATTAAAAGTACCCCTTGTTAATGTTTTAATACCACTATAATATGATTTGGTTCACTCTTAAACCTATAACTTAGACTTGTATTAATGTAATATAGCATGATAAAATACAAAAGGAGGCAATATATTTTCAATAATGGATGATTTTTTCATCCCTCTATTATGATATGAGTATTTTAATAGATTAAGGACAATATTTTTAATATAAAAAATATCTATGTTTCCGATTATTGTAATAATGAATGTGTTGGGGTGATGTGAGGAAAATTTTCATATTTTGCACTATTTTCCATTGGAAATTAACCCCATAATTTATAAAAACTAGGAAATGATTTCAATTTTTTAAAATTTTGAAATATTGATCATAATTTTTTATTATATTTAATTCATGTTTTTAAAATGTTCTATACAATTATTGTAATTACCTTAAAAATTCATAAATTCATTTTTTTAACATTGTTTTGAACCATTAATAGTCAAATTTTAAGCTTTTTTAATTATTTATATTATTATTCAATTAATATGTTCAAATCTTGTACTAATATATATATTTTTTATTTTATTATCCTCTTTATTGGAGTATGTTTCATAGGGGTAACCTTTATAGGTTGCGTAAATGAAAAAACCAATATAGGTGTTCATTAAGCTATCAAGAGGTTCCTATGAAAGTAAAGTTCATGTTGTATAATTGTAACACCAACACACCCTCAAAGGCATAATGGAGGTTGGGAAATTATTTAATGGTAATATTAAACTCATATAAGGTAAAGTACACATTCAATATAAAATTAAATCATTAAGAAACTATTCTATTTCATGTTATAGAGAACATTAATTGAATTATAAAAGGTTCATCTCATGGAAAAGTATCTACATGTGGTTAAATAATTTTCCTTAAGTAGGATATCCAAAATACCTAAATTTGATATGGAAACTGAAAACCCCCAATTTCTCTTATTCTCCAAAATCAATAAGGTTCTCTCAAGTTTCATGTGACATAAATTTAGCATTTGATTAAGATAAATACCATGGGAATGTTTTGAATAAATGGGAGGATTCAAGATAAGCTTACTGAAGATACCATCCCCCCTTAGTCAGGACATATAAATAAGATATGAATAAGGGATCATGGGGGTTTACAATACCAAAATTAAAGGAGGGAGAAAAGGGTTCCTAAATTATTGTAAATAAATTTCCCCTCTTAATTTTAAAATGATTATGAACTTGTCCTTTGGCTATTCTCAAAATAGATTGAAATCTGCACTATAATAATTTTAATAGTTATCTTTTTATCTGTTGATATATCTTTTGGTTTATGAGGACTTTAATTAGATAAATTCCCCCATCCCCACTTTTTAATTTCATTAAATTTATATTTTTATTTATCCTTAATTAATTTTCATGAAATCACAGTGTTTTCATAATGAAAATAGTTGATCATCAATATAAATTTCTTTTAATCTCTGTCTCTTCCCTTAATTTTATTTTTACATAATCCCACCAAGATCTTATTTTATTTCTTATACAATGCAGGGGTGTGTGGAATGCTTAATAATTAATTAAGGGTTATTTTCAATTGTGGGTAGTTTCAAGAAGTGTTACATTTATCAATAATTATGCTTCCTAGACAAACACTCTTGTGAGACAGTAATTCAATCAAGGACTTGAGTTTTATATTAATATTTGGTAGGAGAGTGTATTTGTTTTATGAGAAGTTATGATAGAGTGTATGGGAGAACTATCTGAGGAAGATAATTCATTATTTTTTCCTTTTCCAATTATTTTTTACTTTCATTCATACACATTTTGTCTCTCATAATTCTTCCCTATCCCTTTAAAATGTAAATATTTATATGAAATTTTTAGTTTGAATATCATGAGTATGTTTTCCCTTCCTCTTCGGATGACCCTCATCAACCCTATGTTGAATTCCAGGATAATTATAAATTATTTTTGATTTTAAGCCATATTATAGCCTTCAAATCAAGTTTATTGAAGAAGAAAACATGTTTTGGTTTAAAAACTATAAATAAAATACTATATAAGACTATTGGTAGTTTTTAAAATGAGTGTAACAGAGTAATTTAAAGTCAAGCACTAAATGAGAGGAAAACCCTAATAATGCATCTATTTTTAAATTTTTTATTTTTTAATTCAATACTTTTATAGAATCAATATTATCTCTTTTATTTTTACTCATATGTATCTTAGCTCCTGTCACTTATTCAGGATTAATTGTAATGGATTTAGATGCGGATAAAAGATTCGAATTATAAACATGGTTATATCTTTTTTGAGAGAAAGTATAGAGCGTCATGTTTTTAGTATTTTATTTAATTCTATGGGAAATAAATTTCAAATTATTTGGGTGAACATAAATAGAAAAAATAATTTTGGTTAAATTACATCCCTAATTAATAAATAAGGATAGAGTGTGAAAAAATAACTATATCATTACTTATATTATTATATATACTATAGTCTTCTTTGAATTTTTATTTTTGTATGTTAAAAGATAAAATATTTTCGAAAATAAAGGTAATTATTACACACCCACCATAGAATTTAACATTTTTTTGGTATAAATTATGGTTGAAGGGGTTTTCATATGTGAAATAATTCATTATCTTGTCTATTTTTGTCCTACAAATTTAATTAAATTTTTTATTTAAATTTTCTTTTCATCAACCATTTTGTATGAACATCTTGAAAGAATATTTTATATGGACTTTGATTGATGTTCTCTATGTGATGTTTAGAGATTTTTTTTCTTTTATATGATATTCCTATCTTATAATTCTTCCTTGCAAGGGAACACATTGGTAAAACATTAGATAAATCTCAGATTACTCAATGGATATAAATTTTTATGGAACCAAAATCAGGATTCCTCTAGAAATTCTATGGAATAATTAATGTTGGATATTATCCATCATGATAGTCGGTTATAGGACCACTATGATTCTGAAATATTAAAAATACTAAATAAGAAATAGACCTACCATGAGGATATTTTTTATGATTAAAATTTGCTGATAGAAAGAGAAATTCACATATAGATTAGGACAGGAGATCATAAACCTTCTTATATCAATTATTTTATTAGTAAAATGAGTTTTCTTAGGAAGCTCAAATTTCAAATTGAACAAGGATTATTCAATAGTGATGTGAACAATATAAGTCTTCTTTTGGGTTCTTATTTTAAGACCTTACTTTTAGGCCCAATCAATGTTTGAGAGGATCTCTTAGTGGGTGGGGTTGATGAAATATTCTATCAGAACATTCTACTGTTAATTGAAGAACAAGGTAACAATAGCCTCAAGCTCATTCGAGAGGAAGCTATAATGAACAAGATTATCGGAAATCTCAATCCTGAATGTGATCTAGGATATTATGGTTTCCTTAGGTATTTGAACACTATTACATTTCACTACATAAAAGGGGAGGTTATTGATGTTTTCCAATATAGCTTTTATGGATGTTCAATTATAAGAGAAACTTCTACAAAAATTAGGGTACTTATCTTCAATGATAACCAACATATTTATTTTTGTTAAATTTCCTTCACTTGTATGTTTAATTTATCCTACAATGTTTTTTATTATCTATAGATGACTCTATATTCTCTTTCCCACCAAATTTCAGAAGTGAAATAAGGTTTTATCAAAGGGTAAAATATTCAGGGGGTGATTGATTTGGCTCAAAGAATGATATATTAAATTAATCCAAGGATGGCTAGATCCAACATCATAGTGAAGTTTAACACGTAAAATTATTATTATAGACTGGAATGGTTTTCCATTTTGAAATACTTTAGGGGATGTGGATTCTCATATTGGGTGTGTGACCACATTTTTTGATTCATTACTTCAACATTCATGATATCTCTTATGTGAAAAAGATTAAGTTTTTTCAAGTCTCTTTGGAGACCCCATCAAAGAGATAAATTATCCATGATTTTTAATATTGTAATATAATGTTCTCAGTAGGAACCTAAACTATGGGATTCATATCGGTTTGGTTCAACATGTTATGAATTCAATAGAATCTATAATTTATTATTTGGGCATGATGGGGTATTTTTCGGTAATGGAAAGAGAAATTATATTTAGGGATTTAAATAAGCATTATATACTTATTGTAATAGGGGTGTCCCAGCCATAAATGTGGGGAAAAATAGTTCCTATATATCTAATAAAAGCTTATGTATACTATCTAATAACATGAGATAATTATATATAATTTCGATAAGGAAATCTAGATTTATTTTCCATGGTTACCTATATAGAATTTGAATGATACATTTAACTAAATTGATGAAATAATTTCCAATATCATTTGAATAATGAAAAATTATCATAGTTATCTTCTATCATGTGAAGGAAGGATAAATCCTGTCAACCATGTTCATTCATCCATCCAAATTCATGTCATATGATTGATTCCAAAAATAATTATAATCCCTTGAATAATTGAAATTATCCTTAAATGATTCATATGGGATTCTTAGAATTAAGGAATAAATCATTGGGTCAACTGGTTCAGGCTAGTGAAGCTTATTGGTGAATGAGGTTTTAGTCTTAGAAGGATTGATGAGAATATGCAAAGCATGTAACTTAAGATGACATGGGATTCATTTTGGGGTCAATTTCTTTGGGCCAAATTCCTTAAGAATTAATATGGAATCTCATTTATTAGTTGGATCAATAACATATCCATGTTTTCTAATATATTAAAATTTATCTCATAGAACATTAACATCATTCATGATTACTCTCGGTGGATTATAGTAATAGGTGAAATCTTCTTTTAGAAAGATAGTCAGCTAGGTATGTTCCATTACATCCCTTAATTATTATTGTTGAACAAAATTTTATGGTAATACATTTATTTTTATGAGTTTCATTGATGACTTTTTAACTAATGATCAAAAAAATATTTTCATTAATATTGAAATGGTTGAGGAACTAGATCAATTATTTATCACTCGTTTAGAATTAAGTTTATTCATTTTCACTGATTTATAAGAATTATTTGTTATTTAGACAATCTCAAATGAATTTAATTATCAACTATAGTGATAGTACTTTCTCATATTTTAGGACTTAATTGTGAAATTAATTCATATTTGTGCCACCAACATAGACATTAGATTTTAAACTAAATGAAATTTTCTCACATTAAAATTATTCTGTTGTGTACATGAAAAAATGGAATCAATCTATCTTTTTTATATTAGATAAGAGTAAGGGAACTTCATATGGGGTACTCTCCAATAATGCATGCGATCTGGTTGTAAATTTTGCACCATGGGCTGGTATCTTGATGTGTAGATCTAACTATACACTGAAAATTCATCAAGTTCTCAGGACAATAAAATGGTTATCAAAAATAGTTATTGATTCATATGAGAGCTCTAAATTTGAAATAATAATCTTGGGCTAATCTATTCTCCATCCTAAAGTCCAAATTTATCTCATTGTTTTTGGATTTTAGTCTAATTGGAATGAATTTTGTAATCCCATTATACATTAGAGAGTAGATTATATATGTTTTTCCTTCTATAATAGATTGTAAAAAATATTTTCATGGGAACTAGTTGTGTCAAAATCCTCTAATGTAGGGTGTTAAACTAAATACGAATGGTTTATGTATGGAAATATTTATATTTAGAGGATGTATTGTTTGGGAATGGTGATGCTCATTCATTTTGTCTTACTTTTCTTTCTATATTAAGGTAAAAAAATTTCCAACAGAGGCACATGAACTCTTTCCAATTTTTTCTCTTTACAACAAGTTATATATTAAGATTTTATCAGTTCCTTAATAATCTAATTTATTTAGTATATCACCATGCTACTAGAGTACTTCTTATATCATTAGAGCATAAAGAGGCATGTTTAATTGTGAAGTAGAGATTATAAATTCATAAAACAAGTGTAAAATGAAATATAATCTTATTTCATCCAAGGATGACCAAATAGAGATGGTGATTTCTCATTAGTGAATCAAATAATTACTAGTGGATTTTGGGCATATTTTTATGGGGATTCCCTTGGGTTCTATTACATTAGAATTCCTTAAAATATAATACTTTTCTATTTTCTATCCGAAATAAAAATCTTTACATTTTTTATAAATAATTAATTTTTAATTGAATTTAGGAGTTTGTTTGTATTTTATCAATAAATATTTTGTTTCTGAAATAAAAAATATTTTTTAATTTTGATTTTTAATAATTTTATAATTTGACTCAATTTTTCAAAGTGGATATGTGAGTGTTATTAAATTGATTAATGAAAAATATTATATTATCCCTGAAATATGGAAAATAAATACACCCTATTAGCCTATATCTAGTTGTTATATTATTAACATAGTACTAGATACGAGCAATTACATACCAAAGGACCGAATAGTTGAGTAGTTTTGGTAAACTAGATACATACTTGAAATGACACATTCATTTGAAAACATAAACTACAAAAACGTATTTTCATTGAGAAGAATATTATTTATTTTATCTTATCTCTTCTAATCAATCATACTAATCTTTTTTTATTATACGGAAAGGAAGCAATGGAAATTTGTTAGCTCAGATGCTCCATAAGGGGTTTCAAACATGGGAAGCTAATAAGTAATGAATAGTATGGAAACAATAAATGATTAGAAAATAATTCCATATAAATAACTATGTGATCTAAAAAATCATACATAGATATATTAACCAATAAAATTATTATATGATCATCAATAATTGATTTTATAATGAAGTAATTCATATTTTAAAATATCTAAAACTCACCACTGTGTCCTCATTCGAGGACATATAAAGAAAAAATTAGGGACTCATGCTAAGACATCTATAGAAAAGGGTAAATCCATAGAAAATTACAAAATCATGCTTTTCTCATGAGACAAAATGATTAATTGATGTTCATTGTAATTATGGGTCCCACCCATCAATTAATTATTCCAATCCATTCATTATATTGATAAAAAAACAAAATCAACATTCCTTATAAATAAATTACTTTCCATATCAATTGATCTAGCAAATAGAATGTCAATGCTTTCCCCACTAAAATTAATCGCAAACATTAAAAATAAATTATGAGGATATTATATTTTCTTTATATCCTTAGTAAATATTAATATTCAAAAAGTGTTGGACATATATTAAAAGACAATAAAAAGATAACAGAAAAATTTTGTTATGAAAATAGCCCTTTTCACATTGAAATCACTTATTTAAAATTTAATGTTTTCCAAAATATTAAGGATATAATTATATTTTAACATAAACTTGTATAATTATTAATTAAGATTTAATTAATTGATAAATCCACAAATAATGAAATTCCATTCATTACATTTAAGTAAAAAAAAAATCTATTTGAACTTTTGTTAAAAAGTCATATATTATATCTTTTTAAAAATGATAAGATGATTACTTTTGAATTTTTTTTAAAGTATTTTTTTTACCAATATATTTAATAAATCAATTTATAATAGTAAAACATTATTTAAATATTTTTAAGGAAAATATGGACATGAATGAAAAATATTCCAGACCAAGTAGAAAAAGAATATAAATTTTGCTTAATACATTATTTCAATATCATGAGTACCTAAATATATGAAAATGAAAGGAAAATATGTAATTTTGAGAAATAGGTAGAGTGGAATAGTTTATTTTTTTATCAATAAATATCAAATAATACACCAAATGGTGACTTAAGAAAACAATCCCGAATAATTATGTGATTGAAAATTAAACCATTACCTCAGGTCTGACATCCATCATATGTGCTCAAACCTGATGTATAATAAATATAGATTTATTATACATATATTAAATAACCATAATCATATATATCATATCATATATTATTTAACTATAATCTTCAATCAATCATTTATTAACAATTCTTTATTTAAATCATAGTTCGGGGAGATAACTACTTTGTTTTTCATGATTCTTTGTTTTGAATGTTTTAGTACTTATACATAGATCATTGTTTCATTTTCATAATTATTTTAATAATTATATAAATATAATATGTATTAATTATACATTTATTTAGATTTATCCATAAAATATAGAGATATAAAAATTAAGTATGTTGTTTTAACTTTTTGATGGATACAATCAAATAATGATAAAAAAATCCACATATTTAAAAAAATATATAATATAATTTATATTATTAAATTTTATTCCACATAACCTTTTAACCATCTATGTACATTCTATATTAAAAAAGAAACACATCGCATCAAGGAGGTTGTAGTACACACATATGGACGAACAACACTATCGTTTTCAGATAAATTGGAAGGTAAGAATATAGATATGATATTTTCATTATAAAAGAATATTTATGTAATAAATTAAATATATAAATATTTAACATACCATAATTCCAATCCACAATATTTTTTGATGAAAAATGAATTGTACTGTAATGTGGAGATGGTAAGCCATACAAACGCCTGTGCAATATTTTCAATTTCCATTTGATGGAAAATAGGTTAAGTAATAATGGTTTAGGAAACATAAAAATATTTTATTATATAAGGGATAAATAATTTATTGTTTTATAATAAATAAAATTTATTTAAAAAATGTTAATGTTAATGTAAAAAAAGGAAGTGAACGATTATGGAAATTGCTTCTTCTTTGAAATAACTCTTTTAGATCTCCCCTTAAGAACTCCAGGATTTGACTTTTAGAAAGACCATGACTTCTATATATTTTATAACGATATATTGAAGAGAAATAAAAAGAATTTTGTAAATTTACATGGATAAAATTTATGTAATTAATTGATATAAATGGGTGTCTATTTATAAGGGAGGGAGATAATACATTTGGAATGTTTTAAAAATATTAAAATACAACTAATCCATTCTCATGAAAAATCACTCCCAATAGATATATATTTGAATAAAATGTGTATAAGGTATAAATATCACCATATAATGAAATTAATATATGTTCTTATGTCATTTTAAACCTCTAATTTTGGTTTAACCCCTTTGTTAACAAAATTTAATCTTAAGAGTGGAAATTACTTTTTTATTATTAAAGGATTATAATTTAACTTATACGGTGAAAATTGTATCATAAATAGAAAATGGATAATATTTTAAACCATATATTATCCCTTATTACTATTTTATATTTTTTGAAAAAATGAAATAAAATATTATTTTCACATAATATCATTAATGTAATATTTGGAAATATTCAATTAATTTTACTTCTTATACAACAAGACCAAGATGAAATTAAAATATAATACTTTGACACATCAATAATATTTTATTTTAATCTATAATTATTTTTCTAATTATATAACTCACTCTAACTTTATTACTTTTAAAATTTTTAATATTAATTATTTTATTTTTTTAATCACTGAATAAATTAAATATTGATGTTTTATAAGAATTTATGTTAATTTTATCATCACTAAAAAATATAAACAAATTAATATAATGAAAATAGTTACATTATTATTAAAAAAAATTAATATACTACCACAAATTTTGTTACTCTCTATCTAAATATATAAGAAAAATTTAATGTTGATGACATTTTTTACTTTTCTTTGATATAAATATTACATAGGTCATTTTCATGGAAAAGTTATCAAGAATGAACAAATTTTTTTGTGTAAGGTGATAAGGGTAAAATTAATTTTTTCCAATAATAATAATTATTATATATGGTGACCTTAACCCTTTTTTTAACCTAGGTTAACCCAATTTTTCTTTTATAGAGGTGATACATTTTACCAAAGTTAATATTCAAACTGACCAAAAATAAAATCTGTCTATTTACCAAATTGAAACCTTTGGAATCCAAATATGGTATTAATTATTCAATACTAAATCTGTATAATTGTAATAAAATAATTTTAAAATAAGGGTGAAAAATGTGATGAAAAATGTTTTTTAGAAAAATATCATTTTCAACCCTAAAATGGACTAATTATTATCCTACGCCTAATAAAAACTATATATTAATATTGGATGATTTTATTGTAAATATTATACACAAATTTAATCAAAATAATTCACCAATACTGATTAATATACTTTATTATCTTAAAAACACATGACATTAATAACAACATTTTTTATAGACAAAGGACTCTTTTTCATTCAAATGTTTTTTGTTCCCATTTTTAATAAATTAGTATTAATGAATTAATTTTACACATGTATAAACCATAAATTTTTAATAATTTAGTAATTCATATTCATATATTCAAATATCGATGCTTGGGTTATAATGGTCACATTTAAATATTATTTTAATAGTAGATTGCAGTTCATTTAAACTCAAGGTTGCATATTATTCATGAAATTGAAGAAATTAAATTTATTTAATAATTAATATATTATGGAATATTAGTGTGTTACATTATATCACATTAAAATATTTTCACCACAGAAATTCAATCACATCGATACAAATAACTTAGGATTATTCTTTCTCATCACTTCCTCAGGTCCCCAAGTAGCTTCCTCAAATTTATGGTTTCACAAAAAACATTTACCATGTCAGTGGTATTGTTTCACACCACATTATCCCTATAATCAAGAATCTACTATGATTGTTCCTAAAAAGGAATACAGTTATCCATTGGTATTACCATTGAGTTTAGTATATGTGAGAAATCATGTGTTTACTTTCTCTAGTGATATACATGGAACACATCATGAAATTGAGAGAGGTTTAATGGAGGCACCAATCGAAAAGCTAATTTTATAATAAAATCAAGAATATAAAAGGGGAAAATATATATAGGGATCACATTTAACTTCTTTATAAATCTCATTAACATCTTCTAGGGTGATATTAATAATAATAACATGTCACTGACTTCTAACTCTTGATCACTTCGATGATTTTCATCATATTGTTTTTCCAAATCGGATATTACCTTATGTATTTTTGAATGGATCAAAACTAATATGTCATTTCCTCAATAAGATCAAGTCCCATTATCTTTATTTATCCAAATTCATTATATTATGTTGGATTTCTATGCCCTTTGACTTATATGGTTTCATAAAGAGCCTCCTGAATACTCATGTGAAATCTGTTACTACAAGATAATTCCACCAAATGAAGGTGTTGATCCAAAAGAACTTTCATATCCATAGAGATTGCTCTAAACATAAAATATATAGTTTGAGTGGTAATCTTATACTGTGAATCTGACTGAGGATGAAAAACAGTGCTGAAAATTAACTCTACAAACAGAGCATGATAATGAATTTTTCAGAACCTCAAGGTAACCACTAGATCCCAATCAAATATAATATTATGTGGTACACCACTAAATGTAACAACAAAATGATAAATATTCTAGAAATAGGTTTAACAGATAAATAATCTCTCGTAGTATTAAAATGTGATGATTTCTACAATCAATATAGAATTATGCTGTGTAGATGTTTTGGGAGTCTAAATTTGAAATACACAGAGATGTTTTCGCATTTCCATTCAGGCATGGGAATGGTTGTAACAACCCCATAGAATTTTTTCTCTCAGTTATAATATAATGAAATACTAGACATTATGATATATACAGTGTAATATAACTTTTCATATTTTCTATTAGAAATAATCTTTTAGATCCATATACATATTTTTACTTTGGATGAATAGATAATGTTGATATATGAGATTCAACTAACAAATCCTAATTCAAGTATAGAATAGATGGTCACCCACAATGTTCCTTGTCCTTATCATTATAGCATGATCATGGTTGAAATTGGAAACATTCCTCAATTTCTTAAATAATTTTACATCATCCTTCTAGGCCTTCTTAATACTTTCACAGATGGATGGTTGAATATTCATTCGATAATGGTAAGATATATCCCCTTTAGAAAAAATTTCAATACCCATCTAATGAAAATTCATATATACTAGTTCTTTTTCAATAATTTTCACTTATAACCTATCATGGTAAATATGACTCAAAGCATCAGCCACCTTGTTTTACTTAACAAGGTGAAAATTTATTGAGAAATCATAATCGTTAATCGACTTTGAACATATTCTATGAGACATATTCAACATGTTCTGTGTAAATATATACATAAATCTTTTATTATTAGTATATTTATAACAACTTCCATCATATAGATAATACTTCCATATATCCATTGAAACAAACTACTGATTCCATCTCCAAATCATGGTTATAGTAATTTTTTTCCTGAATTTTTAATGTATGACAATAATATTCTTTTAGTATTTAATTCTATAGAAGGATTCGTACCATTACCCTCATTAATGCATCCCTATAAATTGATTGAAAACCCTTCTGCACTATAAGGTGATGTAAGAATATGAGCACTAAGTAACCTTCTCCCCTCCTCTTTGAATATATCTTCATATTGATCAGTCTATAAGAAATTACCCCCTATGTAAATTAATTTAGTGGATTATATAGTTCGAAAAAATAAATCACAAAGAAAAAGTAGTATCCATACAACCCAAGGAAACAATGGATTTCAGTTGATGTGGTTTGTCTAGGAAATCTAGTAATAACATTCATGTATGTAGGATCTAATGAAATACCCTCACTTAAGATTATATGACCTGTGAGTGAAACTTCATGAATCTAAGAAATCACATTTGGTAAATTTATCAAGAAAATTTGTCCTCCATCACAGCCTTTAGAACAATTATGATTTTTTTTCATGATCATACTTGATATTTTAATATATAATAATATCATCAATAAATACTACCAAAAAATATTCAATATAATCACTAAAGACTCTATTCATTAAATCCATAAATATAGGAGGAGCTGTGGTTTTTACAAAACATGTTACTATAGATTTACAATGATCATACCTCATATAGAAATATTTATTGGGTATATCCTTCTTCTTAATCCTTATTTGATGATATCAAAATCAAAGTTAAATCTTGTAAAAATATAGAGTTCCTCATCACTGATCAATCAGATCAACAATATAAGGAAGATGATCATTATTATAAATAGTTTCCTATGTAAGTTCCCAATAATCAATAAAATGAAGATTTGAACCATATTAATTATAAAAAAATAACAGTTTTACACAATTGTAATGTAATTGGATGAATAAATCACTTATCTTGATTCTATTAGAGTTTCTTCATAAATTCATTTAATTTTTTTGGGGACATTATTTATAGATTCTTTGAAATAGCCATAGCTCCCTGAATAAGTTCTATTGAAAAATAAACTGCATGATTTAGAGGAAGTATAGGAAATTACTTAGGTAATTTATCATTATATTATCGAATAATAGGTATATTTTTAATGATGAGTTTCTCCCCAACCATTTATGATAAATATCCCACATAAACAGTAAGAAATCCCTATATAATTGAATTAATACCCATTAAGAAATCAAGTTCATCCTTGTATTGATAAATGATTTAGGTTTGATTTGGGATATAAAATGTGACTTCTTTTTCTAGAGAATTGATATGATCTCTATACTAAAGGATCCAATCCATACCAAAAAATTTAAAAAAATTAACCTAGAGGAAGAATAAAAAGATTCATATGAACAATATTCTATAAGATTCTATCATAGAAGAGCTATAGACATGATATGTAGTCATCATAACATTATGTGTATTCACTACTAACTAAACATCTAATCATTTTGGTTTTGATATGATAGCTCTAAAAAATTATTTTGATATAAATGAGAAAGTAAAACTAGAAATAATAAAACATTTTAAATATTTTAGTGGATGATAAGTGTAACACTCAACAAACCATTAGGAACATCAACTTATTCTATTGTAATTGTATAATCTTATCATTCTCCCATTGGATTCATTTTTATTACATTCGCTTGATGTTTCTATATTTGGTTGAAAAATTTCCCATCTTCTTATATATAATCAAAAGTACATTGATGGCTTCTCTCATACCATTTCATTGATGACCACATAAACCTTTTTCTCAAAAATTAAAGAAATATACTTTTACATTTAAAAAGGTACTGAGGAATTTACTTTCACAAGTATCACATGTTATAAAATATCTTTTTACCTTCCCATTATCCATTTTTTTCTCTATCTTCCTCTTCTTATATTAATATTCTTCAAATCCAAATGTCTTTAATAATTTTTAATATTTATTGATAAAATGTGATAATATGTCCTCATATGATGGGAATGTTTGGGATACAATTTTTATTTGAATATTTGGATTAATCTCATGAATTAAATGGTCAATATTTCCCTTTGGATTACTTATGTAGTCCACATTAGGCATTTCTAACCATGTAAAGTTATCCTCAAAGTTAGGAACATTTTCCAATTTTTTTTGACTTATACTCAAGAGTTGTCTCTCCATATCAATTATTTTTTCACAATGAAAATAGTTTTTTTAAATGAATTAAAATAATTATATTCTATGCTCATTAATTCCTTTACATCATTAGTTTTTTGAATCGATTACCACCATTGATCTGCATCCCATGATAGATGATAAAATACCTTGAAAACCTTCTTTATTTCACTACATCCTATAGTGAGAAATATTGTATCTATATAACTTATCCATTTTTCAGTTACAAATTGATTTTTAGTGCTGTATTATGATAGAGGTTTAAAATACTTGAATTTTTTTTAACATTGTTACACTACTTTTTTGATCAAATTCCTTCTCCATACATGCAAGGTTATTGGTTATAACCTGAGTTGACTATCCCAATATAGCCGTATTTTTCTCACCTATATCTCCAACTTTATTATCTTACACAAGAGGGAAATGCCTACATGAATTATGTTCATATATAGAGACCTCATTCATTCTAATAGGAACCATTTCTAAAAAGTGGAATAAATTAGATTAGATCATAAAAATATGAAACATAATGTATAATTTTTAAAATACTGAAACACGTAAGATAAATTTAAAATTTATTTATAACTAATATCATAATCACAAACAGGGTTTATTTTAGAATTTTTAAAAATCAGAAAAATATTTTCCAATATTTCATAATGGTCTGGATTGAAATTGTGATTCAATCTAATCATATCCCCCATTAGTGTCAAACCAGACACATAGTAAGGGCACAATCATCAGGAACTAAAATAATAGCCAATATGTACTCAATGAACTCTTTTATGATTTATTATACATATAATATTTTTACAAAACCACATCTAATTATAATATATATATATAGGGATAAATTTTAATTAAACTACATATTCTCTATATTATCAAAAATTTAGGATGTTATCCTATACATAGACTTATACGCCAAGTTGGTCATTAGGCAATGTTCCCTAATCTATGTTTTCCTAAATATAGTTCCCATGAATTCTACTAAACCTCCTATGATACCAACTATAATGACCCCAACCATAGTATCCATGATCCAGTGTTTACTTTATTACATTAGTACTAAATAAATGTGATCACATCCTATAAGACTGAATAGTTTTGCAGTCTTTTTAAACTAGATACATATCTGAAATATCACACTGAATTAAAAATAAAAATAAAAATAATTATTTTCATTGAGAAAAATATTATTCCCTTTATTATATCCATGAATATCAATAATAATAAACATCATGGAATCTTGGTGAAAATAAAATTAAGAAATGTGTGATTTGATATTCATTGTAAGGGTTCACATTCACCAAATATTAATAAGGAATGAATAATATGGAAATAATAAATGATGATTAAATAATTCTATAAAAATAACACATGAAATAGAAAATTATCCATGGATATATTTACAAATGAAATAATATCACGATAAATAATAAATTCATTTATAATTATGAAATTTATAATTCAACACATATATAACTTACTATAGAGGCCTCATGCCAATACATCTAAAAATCCCATCAACTCATCATGAAAATTAATCTACATAAATGGTTAGGGCCTCGACTAAATAACCACTCTACATTATATCATGAGACATAATGATGCATCAAGGGTGTATGTAATTCTAGGCCTGACATGTCACTTAATTAGTCATATTCATCTTTATATGACTAAATAATACTACTTAATCAACATGCCTTAAAAATGAACAACTATATGTATTATAAGAACACACATACAAAATATCAATAAATTCCCTATAAAACTAATCATAAACCATCGTAATATATATATATGATGTTAAATTTATATGATAACCATAATAATGTATAATATTCAACAAAATATGTTGACATATATGAATATATATTAAAAATATCCCTGGAAATTTCATTAAGGAAGACACCACTTTTCACATTGAAATAACTTGTATAATATCTAATAATTTCCCAAATAATAAGGTAGTAATTTTATATGAAAATAAAATTAAAAAAATTTAATGGATGCTCCAAAGTTTTCAGTGTTCATTATGTTTGTGAATTCAATTCATGTCGTATAATTTAAAAGAAACATTCCTTTAAAACTGTTTTAATAAAATTCAATAAGTACCTCATTCGGAAAATGACAATAAGAATACTTAAAAATTAGTATTTAAAAATCCAAAAAGGGTAAAATTAATTTAATAAATACATGTATAATTTTAAAAAACATGTTTAAATTTTTTTTAAATTTTTTACATGTACGTAAAATATTCCCAACTCAGTAGAAACACAACACTAGTTTTACATAAAACCTTATTTTAGTATAATGAGATCTCAAACAGATGAAAATAAAATGAAAAATTCTATTTTTAATAAATGGAAATATTAGAAAAAAATATATTTTGTTTAAGAAATAATTATGAAGTAATACCCTTAATAGTGACTTAAAGAACATTCCTGAATGAAGGTGAGATTATGAAATAAAACCTTACATCATGTATGAATTACATTGTATGTGTTTTAAACTACTGTATAATAAAAATAGATTTACTATAAATATATTAAAAAATAAAAATATATATAGTAACTTATATAATTTAATTATATTCTTTTATCTCCAGTTAACAAATAATTCATTGTAAAATTCACAGTTCTGGGTGATAAATGCTTCATTTTTCATGTATTTTTTGGTTCAGTGGGTTCGTTCTATGAATTTACATCTTGGTTAATTCATTTTGTTTTATTTAATAATGATATAAAAATCTTTTATATTAATTATATATTTATTTAGTTTCATCCATGAAATATAGAGATAAAGAAATTAATTACATTGTTAATAGAGATGATAAGATGTATATATTCATGAACACTATTTTTATTTATTGACATATGGAACAAAAGAAAGGTAATTGATAATTCACCTTTATTTATACCATATTTATCACATATTTTTATTAAGTATTTCTTTATTACCATACATTTAATTATAATATTAAAAACAAATCACATTGCTTTATGAAGGTGGTAGTCTACACATATGCACATGTGACATTATCATTTTCTTAAGGATTGGAAGGTCACAATGTAGATTTGAAATTATAATTAAAGAATAATAATTAGGTCATAAATATAATATATAAACCTGAAAACCATTATAATACCCATCCATATAATATTTTAATGAAAAATTAATTATTTTGGTACATGTTGACGGTAATTCGTACATACGCACGAGTGAAACATTCACTTTACATTTGATAGAAAAGTTGGTAGATAATTATTTTTTAATAATAATAATTGAACTTTAGACTATTTAAAATAAATAATTTATTATTTTATGATCAATTCCATAGAATAAGGATAGTAAAAAGAGTAAGTAAGAAAAATAAAGTGATCTATTAAGGTGATGACCTCTTCTATGAAATGACTCCAATAAATATCCTACTAAGGTCCATAAGGTAGGTATTTTAGGAAGAGGAGAACCACTATAAATTTTTAATTGTATTTATCAGAAAAATGGGAAGGGTTTGGTCATTATTTTTTGATCAATGTGGTCTAAAGAATTTATAGAAATGGTTATCCTTTTATAAAGGAGGGAAAGGAAATACATGGAATTATTTAAGAAGTTCCAAATATAAATTAATCAAAATCAATACAAATGATTATAAATATGAAATTATTCTATGAAAATTTGGATAAGTTATATATATCCATATCCATTTAAATTTATATAGATTTTGGTATCATTTAAATCCTTATCCTTTTGTTTAACCCCTTTGTTAAGTAATTTTAATCTTAACTGTGGTAATGCATTTTTTAATATTAAATGGATTTAATTTAACATTCATTGTTAAAATTTGGTCACAAATTACCACGTAATGAAATTTTCAATTTAATTTTTCCCCATTGTCCTATTTCTATATTTTTAATATATCTATAAAATTAAAAAAAATTAGTTATAAAACATCATTAATGCCATTTTGGAACTATTCATTCATTGTGAATACAAATACATCAATATGAAGACAAAACTAGAACATAATCCTTTAACACATCATTAATATGTTATGTTAATCTATAAATTTTTTGTAATACTATAAATTAGTGAAACTATATTATATTTAATATTTTTAATGTCATTTAATTTATTTATATATTAATTATGGAAATTCTATATTAATGTCGTGTAAAATTTAAGTTAATTATATAATCATTAGAAATTAGGAAATAATTTATATAATCATAATATTTTAATAATTATAAAAATAAAAATTTATATCCTTTAAAAACATGTATTTATCCTCACGTGAACACATACGAGATATTTAAAATTAATGGTTTGAAGTTTTTTATTTTTCTTCTCTTAAAATATAATATATGTCATTTTCATTGAAAATAATCCCATTAATAAAAACAATTACTGCTTAATGTTTTTAGGGTAAAATTAGATTCATCTAATAATAAATAAGATGAAAATTAGTGACCTTAACATCGAATTTTAACCTTGATTATCATTATTCATCCTATTGGGTTGAAAATTCTTATCATCATTTCTATTAGTAATGAAAAACAATAAAAGGGAAATATATTCAAAAATTAAACATCGTAATTAAAAATATGGTATCTATTTTTCATTGTTATATATATATATCATTTAAAGAAATTAATATTAAAATGTGTGTGGAAAACAAGTTGAAAACATGGTTTTAGAAAAATACAATCGCTAACCTTAAAACCAGATTTACTTGTTTCCTATTCTTAGTAAAAACACACTATGAATATTAAATATATTTTTTTGATTATATAATATAATAATTTTATTAAAATCATTCAATAATACTAATCAATATAATTTATAAATATAAAAATACATTGGACACATGAAAATATTTTTTTTCATATGATTATCCATTTTTCAATAAAATGGATTTTATTTTAATTTCTAATCAATTGATAACTGATGAATTATTTTTATACATTTATAAGATATTTAATTTTTCAAATTATTTTATCAAATTCATACCCACAAATTATCACGGCTTGGTTATAATGGTAAATTTGAACAATATTTTAATATTAGATCATGCTTTATTTAAATTCGAGGTTGTGTGTAGCGTAGGTTGTCGATGATATTAAACATATTTAATAACTAATATATCATAAAATATTAGGAAGTGAAAATTACTATGTTTTATATCTCTAAATTAAGTTCATCCATCATATTTAGAAATGTGTACTACATAAAATTATTTACATATTAAATTATGGATAAGGTTATTTTGAAGTGTGTGTGTGAAATAACCTTTAGTATGAAAGAGGATTATTAAATAAATGACTAAGAAAATAAAATTAATTCTTTTAATTCATATAGTTGAACATGAATTGAGTCATTAAAAAAACATGAAACTTAGTTTAATCACTATCCTTGTAACAATGATTATTCTCTCTATGAATCTTGATGAAGATATTATTCATTTAAAAATAACTCAATCATAGAAAAATTATATTTATCATTTCTATGATTCTTATCTTGATAAATGTATTCTCCTTACTTAGGTGAAAGAAATTAATTATCGTAGGCAATTCGATTTGGATACATTTTATATATGGGACACATATGTCTATTAATTATTCTTAGTTATTTTATTTCATATATTTAGTTATGATTTTTAATTCATGGTTTAATAATGTTTTTTATTAAATTATTAACAAACTATATAATTTACATACATTTATAGTTTAAAGAATTATTTTTTATTTTTTCTATATAAATTATTTTTTACATGAATTATTTTTAAAGTTTTTCTATTTCTTTATAATTATTATTATTTATATATGTATTTAACTTATAAATTTTTGATTTATTTGATACAATTTTTATTATATTTTTCAAATTTAATTTTTAAATTTATATATTTTTAATTATTTTAAATATAAAAATTTAATTTAAATTTATTTAAATTTTAATACATTTTTATTATATATTATATAAATGATACTAATATATAATTTTGATTCATGTTTATTTTTTTATAACATATATCAGTGTTAAATTATTTTTATATAATGTTTTTTATTTTTTTATTTTAAATATATAAGTAATGTTATAATATATTTATTTTTATTCTTGTTATTATTTTTATATATTTATTTTATGAAGTCATATTATATTAAAAATTAATACTAAATTAACTTATTTAACTATTTATTTTTATTTTATTTAGGATATTTTAAATTCTATTATGGACCATTCAATATCAGGATGGGATCACAGAAACATATTAACCAATAAAAAAATAAATACCCAAGTGCATGTAGATCTAACCAAAGTCAAGAGTCGTTAACCCTACAGGAAGATCCATCTGGGCTCTATCATAGGTAACTGAAGGTGCACCTGAATATCAATATTCTTAGAGGGAAACACACTTTGAAATAAGCATTCTTGTGACACCACAAAAATCTCCATATAAGAGAATGAGGGTGGGATTGATTTTTAAATTAACATTTAGGAAAAAATATTGATACATGAGTAATTTTTTTTATCTTATATGATTTATGTTTCCTATCTATGGATGAACACATGGCTATAAATGAAGTTAAATCAAGATTGGTAACATACGAATTGAATGATTGAAGAATACCTAAATGTTGGGGATATTTAGGTGGGTATGGAATGAAACATTCTTGGATGATAGTAAAATGAGATCAATGAGACATGTTACAATGTATCACTTCCCAAAGGTATAATCATCCCTATTAAATCAGTTTCACAATGTGTAATAAGTGATTCCTCTTAAGGATATGATGGCGGTTCACTACTCTATACTTATACAAAGTGGAGTGTTTCCCTTGAAGAATCCTTTGAATAAAGTGAGTATTTTGAATTGATTTTTTATTTTTCACTAATAAAAATTATTTTGATACTTGTTTAAGGCTTAGAGAGGTATCCCAAAATTAGAGGGATTAGAGTTCCTAGGATTCGAAGGGTGTGAATTTTTAAATAAGTATTTTTTCATCCAATGGGAAAAACAATTTATTGAAATGGATGCACCAATTTTGATAAGGAATTACCCCCTTGGAATTTTGTAGTTTCCCCTAACAGAAAGGAATGTATAATATAGATTTAATGAATTCTATATTATGAAAAACAATAAATTATATGGCCCATGTCTCACCTGTATGAAACTAGATATGTATGTTAGATGTTTTTTGAACAAATCAATGGTCTAAATCATACATGTTCGATAAAATATACTGATCCAACAAACATACCTATTTCGGTCTGCCCAAAATTTGTATGTCCCCCTTATATATTAGAAAAAATTATGTCTCCTCAAATAACATTTCTCTTATATAGTATATTTTTTTTCACAAAAGAATCACATTGTGTTTTTTTTGTATAACCATTCATGTTTGTAGAAAAAGTGGTGAATTGTACCACATAATATTATTATCTAGACACTATTTCATTTTAAATAATGATACAAGTGATACCATTAACAAAGTGAACTAACTACAACCCACATTGTAATGTTGGATCCCCAAGTGTATTCCCATTTAAAAAATGTAAAGAAAAAATATTTTTTTTAAAACATTTAAAACTATAACAATGCACCACTATTTTAATATATTTTAAAACTAAATTTTAAAATCAATTATAAAAAAATATAAAATATTCAGTTTTTGTAATTCATAGAAAAATAAGATACCTAATAAGCCATTTATATTCAAATTGAGCAATTTTCCAACCAGGATAAGGTAGTATCCGACTATCAAAATCATATAGGGTATAAACTAGTGGTCAATAAAAAAATTTAAACTTATTTAAGACCTTTTCAATATAAAAAGACTACGAAATATGAAAAAAATATTTATTCAGAATTTTTTTCTTCCTAGAATAAAAAATTATTTCATATAAATACTTTTCAATAAAATATTATTATCCTAATTTACAAGTTTTATGTTAGTAATAAATATTAATATATAATAAATATATAATCAAATATAAACACCATGGATATTATATAATTTACTATAAACATATTTAACTGTCTGATCAACTATAAAAACATTTGATAATATTTTTTCATTAAATTTATCATCCAATTATTTTGGATCATGTTTTGAACCATATATAAACCATTCCAATTTAAAAATATTTTATGTTTTCTAGGTACTATGAAATATTTTCCTTGTTATATATAAGTTTATTCATCTAATTCACTGTTTATGAATTTTTTAACATCCATTATATGAATTTGAAAATTTTACAAAGAAGATAATAAAAGAATAATTTTAATAAAATCAATCCATTTCATGAGATACCACATATCAAATTAACTTATTTCCTTCATTTGAGTAAATCTATTGGCTACAAATTTGGCCTTTTTATTTTTAATTATACCATCAAAATTTCATTTTCATATAAATACCTATTTACAACATATTGGTTTTGAATCATGAGGACGATAAAACAATACCCAAGTATTATAACTAATTATAGAGTCTACTTTATAATTATGGATTATTTATAATGTGATACATCAAAAGATGGCATAGATTTCTTGATTATTTTTAGGATACACACTATGCTAAGGAAAAATAGAGTTTGCATAATAATATTATAACTATATACATATAATAATTAAAAATAAATTATGATCCATATGTCGTGGGTATACAACATAATTTAATTTTATGAATATCCTAAATTATATATTCTTTAGAGAATTCCTTATTTAATATGGATTCATATATTTTTACTTACTTAGGTAATGAAATAAACTGAGATTCATTACATAAAATATCTCATAATTTTATAAATGTTTCAATATATACTAAATGATTAAATTATGGAACAATGAAACTATAGGCTTTTAAATGATCTATAAATCTATGAAATATGTTATGAATACCTATTCCACCCCAAATATTCCCTTTTATGTTCACAAACTCTTAAGATTTAATGAAAACCAAAAACCTTTAAATAAATTATATTTTGTTTTCTATGATAATATAATTTATATGGATTCATATAATTCTTTTTGTGGGAAACATGAATAGAATATGTAATTAATTTAACTACTATTCTCCCTAAAATCCTTTGAAGAGACCAATGAGATACATCAAGGAATTAACAATTTCCATTAACATTCATTTTTTTCTCTCACATACACCATTTTTTTGAAATGTATTGCGAGTTGTTACATTATATAAGATACACATGGATAAAAACAATGATGCACTACAATATTATCCCTCTTTTTCAGAACTACTGAATTTAATTATAACTGTACATTAGTTTTCAATATCATTTTTATAGATACAAAGTTTTTCTACAACCTCATGATGAAAATGTAGAAGATAAATGTGGAACAATAAAAAATAACCATCAATTAAAGATAAAGAGAACATTTTAACCTTTGGTGGTTGTATAATGAAAATCACATACAAAAAATGTAATAATTCTAAAAAATTATGTTTACATTATATAGTTGTAAATGTTTTACTAATAATGTTTGTTTATATATATGTTACAAATTTATGTTCATTTATATCCATTCGAGGTAATAATTAATTTTCTGACATGTTATAAATTTTTATATGATTTATGTGAACAAAACTATCATTCCATAAATCAGAAGACTCTAACATGTATGAGTAAAAACAATTTATAATTAATATAAAAAATTCATCATATAAGTTTTCCATTCCAATAAGGATCCCACCTTGGGAATGAAAAAAGTTGTATTCTATAAATGAAGAAATAAATCAATGCTTGATTATCAAGATCTATAAGTATAAGTTCATTCGAATATCAGGCATATACAATACACCATTTTAGGTGTTTATTTTTATTTAGGTAAACTCTAGACCAACCATTCACTTCCTTTACACACTGTTTCTTGTGGAGATATCTAGGTAGAGTAATGTATCACATTTCATTAATTATATCCTCTTAAATAGATAGTTTTTATTTTACACCTATCATGTATCTTCATAATCAATATACCAATAAGAGTTATCCTAGAACACATTTTTTTGAATATCATTGTAAAAGAGTTATACTAAAGATTATTATTATGGAAACATATTTTTATAAAAGATATTAAAGTCATATTTTAAGTGTCCTAACTTTCCACATGATTATCATTCAACTTTTTCAATAATTTAACCATTACTGTGGAAGGATTGTTTTGATTTTTCTCTGTTAAGGACCCAAATATACCTAATACATCTTTCATGGGCACCATAGATTTTTCATCCTTATGTTTATTTTTCTCCTCCTTATTTTTATATACCTAATCAATTTATAAGTAATTTTGAAACTCTTTTATGGTAATATCTTTCATCTTGTGTTTTAAAAAATAATTAAAATTTTTCCAAGAAGGGGATGTTCATTGTTGGAGGATGTGACACTTATGGAATCATGTTTGTTCATATTTTTTCTTTAGGTGTTATAGGAAGAATTGGATTTCACAAAATTTTAGCAAGATATATATACCACCTACAATTTTGTTTGAAATAAACTTTATTATATATAATTTATTTATTTATTCATCCTCATTGATATAATTTTGTTCCAAATCTGCCCATATATCTATTGTGGTTGAAAATGCTAATATGTGTCAAACTTTTCATCAGCTAATAATTTTAGTACATTTTTTCATCACATGCGATCATTGTTCTCCCATTTTATCCTTATTCTATAAATATTATGATTTGAAAATTCGTATTTAGGGAGATTCATTGTTGAGTGTAAAATCACTACTTTGATTACCCCTATAATAAAATTCTTATAATTTTTCAAAATATTGATTTTTTTTATCGAATTACTTCAATTTAATCGCATTATTTAGAATCACCATATCCATGTTGAGAAAATTTTTTCTTATGATTTTAGGGGATATTTAAGTTGTTATGGTATGGATTTTTATTTTATGATAGTAAAAGTATCTTAACAAGAAACATTATATTATAACTCTCCTTAAAAGTAGATTCAACCCCACTAATGTGGTAATATAATGGGGTTTCAGTGAATTTTATTTCAGATACAATAGTGTCCCAGTACTCTACCCTTATACTAATTGGAGAGAAGACCTTGAAGAATATATCGAATAATGATAATATTTTAAAGATATTTTTTTTCAATTCATCAAAAACAAATAATTTTATGCTTGTTATAAGCTTGTAGCAGGATCTCAAACGTAGAGGGTTTAGAGGGAATAAGATTTGATTGATATGAAATCCTATAATTTTTTCTGTTTTAAATCGAATGAAAATACATCGAAACACCAATTTGAATATGGCATAAAACCCAATGAATTTTATATATTATAATTATAAAATTAATATATATTAATGATTTAATCATGTCCATATCGTATCACCGGTTCAATTATATGGCTCATATTTTACCCATTAGAAAATAGATATTATTTTTACATTGTAATTGATATAATATATGGTCTAGATTATAAAATTTTGGTTATCATGATCGAATGACTAGACATACCCATTAGGGAATAGGCCAAACTGGAATTACCCACTCATCCATTGAGAAAACATGTCGCACTTTCAAGCTCCACACACCAATGTGGTAAAACGTACATTGTTAAAGCACCACATTATGAATTTACACATGCACATGGATTATGTTTTTCACCATACCATATTAGATTATTCCCTCCAAGATATTTCATTTTAAATAATGATAACAATTTTCCATTAATAACATGATCCCACCCAAACCTACTTTATATTGGGGAATTCCCCAAAGTCCTCCCCTATAAAATCAAAAAATAAATCTATTTTAAATATTTTAAAAATATTTAAAATTCCATCACAAGGAGTATTGATTATGAATCACTGGATACAGATGTTATATATAATGGATTTTACTTATCATTAATTTAGTCATTGATAATACTTGGTCGATAAATTTGTTACGTGGAGAACCTTCGAGACACCTATGAACACTAGTTTATGGGATATAAGATTTTCAACCGACAGATTTTGACGATGGATTCAAGGAGTAATTTTTAGAGATATATGAATATAATGTGAGATGACTAGATATAATGAAGGAGTCTAGTATAATCTTGTGAAATTGGATATTTTTATTAGAATATATTGTTTTTATAAGAAGTCAGTTCGATAGGGAATATTCAATAACAAGAGGAACACTATGTCAGTATCCAACCTAAGGTACAGTATAAGAAGGCGATTTAGTCAACCACTTGTGGAGTAACTTATAATTACTAATATTAATATATACATCAACCTAGCTTCTAATTGGCTAGAAGATACATGAATGCATGGATTTACTTACTGTAACTAATTTAGATAGATGAGGGAAATGAAAATGTATTTAAAAGATGATTCCAAGAGATTTTGATGAAGAGATATCCAACTTGATGAGGAGAATCTTGAGTGATAGAGTGGAAGAAATTATAAGTTGAAGAGAACCACGAGGTTGAGAATTTCTTGATTTAATAATATTCAAGAATGAAGGTTTGATGAGTTTTCTTCAATTAGTGTTCACTGATCACAATAAGGATTCATTCTTTATTCAAAAAAAAATGTTTCCTTCAACATTATTCAATAATTATGCTTCAATATAAAATAAGATCATTATATCCATCAATTTTTTTACCAAATGATTACTTCTATTCATATAGAGAGGAACCACTTCATCACATTTTATTAACTTTTAAATATGGATAAATTATATTGAATACTGTCCTTAGTAAAAGATATTATTTAGATAGGTAATTCATATTGAATTAAAATTATAATTTTTAGTTTATCATATTTTAATTATATTAATTTAATTACATGTGTTTAAAATTCATTTTATAGTGACATTTTTTCTTTTAAAGATACATTTATAGAGTCAAGTTATGAACTGAATGGTGAAGTTTATTATAAAATTATGTAATATATAAGTTTACCATTTTATTTAAAATATAGTAAAACCAACCAATAGAAGTTTGTTTCCACATTAGTGTCATTTTAAATGGTTTTAAACCAATTAGAGATGGTCATTTAAACTGGTGAGTATTTTGCTATCAATAATCCAATAGTAGTAGATTAAAAAAGGTTTGTTTTCACATATTTAAACCTGGGATTCCATTCATTTAGTGGAGGTTTCTAACATAAAAATTTTCATATTTGAATGATGGAAAGAAATAAAAAAAACTACCATTATATTAGTTTTCAGTGGTTTTATTTCACATCAGTTTATTAGAATTAACTCAAAAAATAATTAAAAATAAATAATTATAAAACTAAATCTCTCTAATATATACAGAGATAAATATATCAACAGTTATTAAATTTTTTTAATAATAAATAATTTAAATTATTTTTTTGAAAAAAATAATATATAAATTCAAAACAATTATTAATTAATTAAATATATGTATATATATACAATAATATAGAATAAACATATATATAACCCAAATATATAATAAATATATAAAAAAGCATATTTATATTAAAACATGACAACAAATGTTAGTCATAGACTTTATTATCATATAGATAACATAAATCTAACATCCAACCTCAACCCATCAAGTTCATATCTCCACCTCTACTACAATAGACCACATTTATAGTTCTTCTTTTGATTCCCAATACTAATCTCATAATATTACAATAATATAAAATAAAAATAAGATAGAAATAAAAATCAACAAACAAAACCAATAATAATTATAATATAATTCATCATAATGTTTAACCATACCAAAACAACTATAAATTCCCATGACTACCTTTTAAAGAGTAATGTGGATAAAAATGAACAACCTTCTAATAGCTGTTGGAATCTTCTATGTATAATAAAATACTATAAAATATAAGAAAAGGAAAATGAAATATAACAATTCATTAAAATATTCATAAATATTCACATGATATTTTTCATTTTCTTTGTAAAACATATGATAATTAAGCACAAAAAACGATATACTATACCACATATCAAAAATTAAATGAAAATATGAAAATGAATAAGGAAATTAATCTACTAATCTCACCTAGAACACTAAAAAAATTAAAATAAACTATTTGAGATATGATTCATCTTCTAAATTTCAAATGAACGAGTTAAAAATAATTTAGGTATTTGTATCTCATATCCCACTACTATACATCTAATTTTATAGATTCAATATCATTATCTAAAATTAATAGCCTAAACTTATCAAATCATTTTCCAATATATCTATAACAGTAAATTATATATGTTTCAATATTCATTTCATTGAATTCAATTAGAGTAATCATCAAACCAAATCATTCATTCCCTATGGAAAATATCCTATAGTAAGAGTCAAATATTAGGAATCTCTATTAAAAAATAAATCTATATAATTAAAATTCACTCCAAAGAATGCATCAAATTCCAAATAATTGAAATACCACTTTCCTATGATTTCATATCAATATGAGGTCACTTTTTATGTTTTTTACTACTACATGAATGTTTTTCTGTATTAAACACTAAAATTAAAATTTGGTCATCTCGAGAAAAAAATCATATTGAAAAAGAGTCTGTTCCAAAATTTGAAAAATCAATATATGATTCTCTACAAAATACTTCATAGAGATTAGAGGTTATTTTCTTAGTATTGGTCCCCTAGGTCACATTTTTAAACACTATTAAACCATTAATAACTTCTTATTCAATCAATTAAATCACAATACACATTAAATTGATGTCCAATATGTCTTTTCCATAATAAATTATTCAACGAAATATTTATTAGGATTTCATGTCAATATGAAGTTTTTTTCTATATTTATTACTATTAAAAACAACTTTTAGTGTTCTAAATCACTGAAAATGTGTTTTCTGTAATCCCGTGAAAAACAAAAGACATATTGATGTAAAATTTGTTTCTACATTTCAAAAATTTGTCTATAATTATTTTTCTTTTATTTCTTGGAAGTGAATGTTAATTTTCTTGGTTTGGACCCCTAAGAAACATCTTTAATGATTAGTAAAGATTAAAAAATTACTTCTTCATTCAGCCTAATCACACCACACATCAAAATGACAGTATTTTTTCTCAAAAACATAAAAAATATTTCTATGATAGGTTACCCATGGTTTCAAATTAATAATATTTTTTTTTATTTTTTTTATTGTTACACACATTTTCTACTATTTTAAATTTCTAAAAATTTGTTTTAGGTCATTTTGAGGAAATGATACCTTATATTGATGAAAAGTAGATTTATGTCATTAATTAATCAATATGTAGTTTTTAGTATGAATTCATAGTAACCAATGGTTTTTTCATTAACTTGGCCCCATGATGCACATTTTCAATGATTTCCAACATTTTAAAAACTATCTATTCAGTCAGTCTGAGCACAATGCATGTTGGATTAATGTGTCTTCTACTCATGCATATAAAAACTAAATCCAAGAGAGTTTTTTTATGATTTCAAATAAATATGAGTTAAGGTTTTTAATGATTATGATATGTTTTAGATTTTTAAAATGATGAAAATGAATTTATGATCATATGTAGAAAATAAATACTAATATTTTCATGGAATTAGATTTTACATTTAAAAAATAAATCCATGATTGTATTAATAGGATTTCACTGTAATAAAAAAGTCAATTATTTGGTTTTTAAACCCTTGATGCATGACTTTAATGAAAGAATTTTTAGAATTATTATACAATCAGTTTGATCACATTTCACATAAAATTCATGTTTTATCTATATATACTATTCAAAAAGAATTAATGATAGCTTTCCTACAGGTTTAAGTCAATATGAGGTCTCTTGAAATTGTTTTTATCATTACATGTATATCTTAATGTTTTAGACCACTGAAAAATCATTTTTTATCATTCAAATAAAATAAGAAATCATATTTAAATTTAATTACTTCCTTCATCTCAAAAATATATATACAGTTGTTTTACTATGATTTTGAGATAATTAACACTCATTTTCTTGTTTCTGACATCCAGAAACAAGAGTTTAAATGCATTAAAATTTTGAAAAACTATTTATTTATGTAGTTTAGGAACAATTTAAGTAAAATTGTTGTTCTATATACTCATAAATGTTTAAAATAATAATTGAACCTTTTTATATAATTAAATAACCATTTATGGTTGTTTTCTATGGTTTTTTCATCACACACACATTTTTTGGTTTAAAACTGTAAAAATGAGTTTTTGGTTATCCTAGGAAAAGGAAAACTTGAATTGACATGGAGTTAGATTATAAATTCCAAATATAAAACTATATTTTTCTTTTTTATGATTTCATGGAAATCATCAGTCATTTTATTGGTTGTTATACCATGATAGGAATTTCTAAAGACTATATAATATTGAAAAACTTATTATTCTATCATCCCAAGGACACCACATGTTAGAATAACATACTATCTACTCATAAATGTCAAAAAAAGTTTAAATATATTTTTCCTATTATTTCTCAGCTACATAAGGTTATTTTCATGGGTTTTAAGTAGTACATGCATGATTTATTATTTAAAATAACTTTAAATATTTTTTCATCCTGAGAAAAAATCACTCATATGTATGTGGAATTAGTTACAAAATTTAAAAAATAAATATAACTTTTTTAGTATTTCCTAATAAAATAAATCATTTTCTTGGTTTTGACCATCTGATGCACACTTTTTATAGCTGTGTGATCATTAAAAACTAATAATTTAATCATTCTATAGACACCAGACATCATATAAATGTTTAAAATTAGTGTAAAGTTAATTAATAATTTTAATAAATTTTCCAAATGATTTCATATCATTAAAATTTCATTCTATATGTTTTTTGCATTACACAAAAGTTTTAGTGTTTTAAAACAAAAAAAATCAATTTTCCATTATTCAGAGAAAATAGAAAGTCAGATTGTTATGGGTTTTGTCAAAATATTTAAAAAATAAATATATGGTAGTTTTAATAGGATTTTTCAATAATTAAATATTTTTTTAATTGTTTTGAACTCCTGAAACACTTTTTTAAAGAATGTTTAATCATTGAAAATAGCTTATTTACTTATTCTGAGTACATTAAACAACATAATGATGTTTCATCTACACGTAAACATATAAAATAACTCAATGAAATTTTATTTATGATTAAACATAAATAAAAGGTCATTTTATATGGGTATTACCATTACATGAATGTTTTAGTGTTTTAAAATAATAAAAATTATTTTTTCATAATCTAATAGATGTTCCAACTCATATTGGTGTGGAATTCATTCCTACAATTTAAAAATAAACATAATATCTATTTCTTACGATTTTAGATCAATCATATGTCATTTTTTTTTGCAATAACAACACTCTACATAAGTTCTTAAAGGTATTTACTTTTTTTAAAAACTACTTATTCAGTTAATTTGAGCACACCACCCATCATATTGACATGTCATCTACTCCATAATAGCTATGGGGTATGAAAGGGATGAATAATGAGACTAGTTGATAATGAAAATGGGAAAAGATCCTGGAAGGGTATTAGAGGGAGAATAAACACCATTCTTTTATGGGTTATTAATGTTATGTAGTTAAAAATTATTTATTTTTATTAATCATATAAAAAAATGAGAAAAAAACATTCAATCACAAAAACATGGCCACATATTTTTTAAAAACACTCATCTTACAATTCCCAAAATCTATCTGATGAAAACAACCCCAACATGATACAATATTATTATATAAATAGAGAAAATAGTTATTTAGACATGTCATGGAGTGAGTTTAGAATTTATCTTTGTAACATGAGTTATATGACTGGAATTTTCCTTGGTGACCATTCCCATAATACACACGAACACAAAAACTAATTCATTTTCCATTTCCAATTGCCACTAATATAATATTTTCTAATAGTATTTCATGTTATTTCATATTTTCTTTCTTCATTGAAATTCCACTTTACTTTTCTTGATCAATGAAAATCATTGAACCCCCACTGCATGGTATAACAGTAATGGATGATGTTGACATACTAAATAAGTTTAATGGATTTGGATCATAATTCATCCCTCACACACACTTGAGATTCATCTTCCTGTAAACAATTTCAATAATATCATTCTAGGAAACTTATTTTTATTTTACGTGGTTCATATCCCAATGTTCATGAATAATTAACCATTAATAGAGAAAATATTAAAAATGATTTTATAAATTATCTGAACATTACAGTTTTTTATAATTAATTTATTTTTCAATAATATGGTTTTTACATTTGTTAAATTAAATTAAATTTTAATAAAATTTACTTAATCAAATGTCTCTCATAGGTTCACCCATGAAACTATTGTTATGTTTCTGAAAAACATTAATCCACATGTCCATTTTTTCAACTCAAAAACCAAATCATGATCCTTTATAATTATATATATACATATTTTAAGTTGTAAAAAATATTTAGATATAATTAACTAATATAATTATTAATGAATAAAATACAACCAAAAATTCATTTTTTATGGAAAAACTAAATTATTCTTCTATATGAGGAATGGATTTGGTCTAGAATCACAATATTTGTAAAGATAATTTCTATAAAAAATTTAACATTAATAAAAGTTGAAATGTTGTTATGTTTAAGTTATTATGTTACCCGAAAATATGTAAGTACCTCATCAGATATAACCATGTTAAGATTAATAAATAGGTTCCACTCCTCATGAACACTCTTTTGGGTACTTTCTCATACATATATCAACTGATTTGAGATGTTTCACAGAACTCATTCCATAATATAAAATTAAAATTTCTCTAATTACTATAAAAAAATGTATACCAATCTTTTGGAATAATTTGTATATCCCCTAAATTTAGTGGTATATCCTCTACCAATTATTTCAAGGACTATTACGTAAAATCTTGAATTTTCCATGTATTTTTTTAGAAATTATATGGATTAATTTTGAGACCAGGTGCTAAAATGGAGGGCGATTCTAAGGCCCATTGTACCTATAATAAATGATTGAAAATATTAAATATTTAATTTCTTTCAAATCTGGTTTTACTGAAAAAGTGTAATAAATCCTAAATTGTATCTTGGATTTGAAATTCGAGGGAACTCTGGATTTCAGAATAGCTGTATTACCCTAGGATAGACTTATGATTTTCTATCATAAGTTATCTGTAGAAAAAATCACCGTCGATGTAACTTTACATAAAATAATTAAAAAAATTATTTTATGTTTAAATGCTAATAACTCATGAATGGGGACTTAGATTGAAAATCCAAGACCCCTATTGAGTTTATAATGTAGTTTTTTCCCTATCCGTGACCTGAAAATGGTCAGCACATGATGTTTGGATGAAGAAACTGTTAGTAGGTACGTTTAGTAAAAATAAATAAATAATTTATTTATTTTAAATTAAATGACCTAATACCCTTTCTTCTATAAATAAATAATTATGGAAAAACACCAGGGTTAGTCACCTAAACATGAGATCATTGAGAGGATCTTTCACCCATTCTCTATTGGTGGATTGGGACTAGACAACGGTTGATGATCAGATAAATGAGAATAGATAGGTGGGAGATGCAACAGATCACTTCATTCATAGTAGATGCGTTCTTCAACAATGATAGATCAAATTCAAGGTAGGATGTTTTTTTTGGATTTATCCCTGTTTTCATTACCCAAAATGAAAAAAAATCATTGACCAAACAAATTAATTCATGGATTAATTTTTTTATTTAGGTAATTTATTTATCTTCATGCGATGTTGGAATTGATATTTTCTTAGTTTATTACTTTCTTTTCATTATTCATCCTGTGACAATGAATCATGGCCAACACAGACTTTGATCGATATCCATTCCTCATGTTTTTGTTTCATTCTTTTCTCTCTCCATTCAACATGTGTTTGTCATCGATAATTGGTTAATCCATGATTCAATGATATTCAATATTACCAATCCTTATGGATTATTTTTTCACAAAGGATTACGATCAGGATTTCAGGATTGGGATTTAGAGATGAGATAAAGGTTTGATAATGGTAGTGGGATCCCGATAATCGATCAGGTAAAGGTGGATCGAAGGTAGTACAATTTTAAGTAGAAAAATCAGTCACAAATGCAGTGAAACATGAGTCCAATAACATTACATGTGGTTTCCATGAAAAAAGAATATTTAAAGGATAATAATAACTTATTGATTATAGGAAATAAAAAAGGAATGTCTTATGGTGATGGATGATTGAATTTGATAAGGGGTGTTTCTTGAGCACTAATGAATCCCAAAGTCTTTATTAAGGCTATTAATTATCAATAATATTGATATTAATAATATAAAAATGAATAGAAATAAATGTTATATGAGGAAGTGGGTGAGTAGTGTGGAAACCATGGTGGTATTAATTATTATTAAGATAATAATTTGGTAAATAATGTAAAACAAATAAAATTTGAAATCCTATGGATGTGTTGGGAGTGAGAGGAAATAAGGTAGATAAAAAAGAACTCTGATTAGATAGAAAGAGAGTCTTCTCACCATATTATAAGAAATTTAATAATAATATTATTATTGTTAATATTATTATTAATATTGAACCTTGTTTCAGATGTAATTCTTTCATTTGATTTAAAATTGTAGATACATTAGTAGAAACACTATTTTGTTATTGATATAGTCATTTCAATACTAATTATCCATATTTAAATAGAACTAGTGTCTTAGGAACATGGGACGTCGTTCAAGAATAATGTGGTGAAATAAGACATTTTCATAGGGTGTCTGATTTGGACAGATGAATGTTCAACCCCATGCATTTTTTCATGTGGATCTCAATGGTGCGACTAATATATTTTACTTTAGGGAAGATACATGGCCCCCACAAAGTAATGGTCTTGCGTTACATGGTGAAATGTGACTTTTCATCGGGTGTCCATTTGGGGAACCAGAATAGTCTATTTCATTTTTTTCTACAAGGATCACAATGGTTTGATTAGTTTGGAAATATGATCCCTTTTGAAGAGGTATATCAGTGCAATTACATTTTAAATCATCTGTATGACGATGATCCCCACACATTATTTTGGCTTTTTCCAAACCCAAACACATGTAGTGCGAGACTTAATGAGGAATGTCGTGTACTCCCATGAAGACACATACATGCGACATATACATGATACCGTGTGTCTATACATGATGTGTGTACCTTGCTACATGGCTTGTATATGGAGACAACATGTTGTGTGAGAATCTTCCACATGATAAAGTCTTTGGATAGCTGTACACACAGTGTGCCCATGGGACACACTATGTACTACCTTCAAGAGTGCTTGAGGATCTCTGTTTATAGTTTGGATCAACAATGATTGAGACCGTTACCTTGGTTATCTCCTTAAGGGTTTAGTATGAAATTAAATCCAAATTTCTAGATTTTTGTCCCCTCTAGAGGAAGAGTCGCAAATAGAGTTATTGTATCTCTCATTGAGACTGGAGCAATCCTCTATCACCCCTAGTGGGGGTTTATAAAATCGATGTAACCTATGAGAGTAGGGAATTTTTCCTTCATCTAGAAGGAGAATTTAGTATGGTTAGTGGTTTTATCTAGGAAGGATCCCTTATATTATTATCCACATCAATAGGGTTAGTGGTATTCTCTGGGTATGATCCACTATGTTCCGGATTGATCCATATTGGGTTAATGGTATTCTATTGGCATAATCTTCTAATTGTGTATCATAGTTTTCCTTGACCAATGTGTTCTCCTTGGCTGGATCCCAAATGAGATAGAACTCTTCGTGAGTGTGTCTGATGATATCATGGATTGAGGAGTGAGATATTCTGGAACGAGCCTGATTTGATCATAATCTTGTGGTTGATAGTTGGTTAAGACCACCCAATGGAGTGGTTTTTCTCATGAGTATATCTGGATATTCTTTTTATATGTGGTGTTGACATATACCTATGTGGTGCTGACTCATAATACCTTTGTGGTATTTTTCCATTCATGTTATTTCATTCATGATATTTCCTTCATGGTATTCCCTTTGTGGTATTTCCTTTGGGTGATTTTTTCTTCGTGGAATTCCCTTTGTGGTATTTCCTTTTTTGGTTTTGGGGTGTCGTACTGAGTATTGTTTTTACTCACGCATGCATGGGATTTACCCACATGTGTGGTATCTTTTGAAGATGATCGACCTTTCGATAGATTTCATGGAAGACCAGAAACAGGTGGTGCCTTGTGAGACATGATAGACATAGGTGTGTCCCAAAAACGCTTCAGATGATAGTCCTAGTACCTATTAATTTAAAATATTGACTTGTGGTTATAGAATTTTTATTTTGGGGGGATTTTTTGGCCCCGTTTACCTTTCTGTTCTTTCATTGTTAAACTCTGGTTGCATGATATAGTGGTTTCCATTCATTGTTTACATAGTTTTTTTAAATTTTAGAATTTGTGACTTGGATATATGTGCATGCATACATGTACTTTCAAAAAATTCCTCCCAATTGGGGGATATTCCTACTCGGTGCTAGTCACTAGGCACTAGCCTATTGAAGTTCATCTCACGATAGCCATGGTATGGTCGCCTCTAGGACTGTTCGTGACACATTGGGTAATTTTACCTCAGAATATACATATACATACAGTTTTTCCAAAAAAATAGTATAGAAAACCTATTAAAATGGTTCTCAAGCCATTGATATATGAAATTTCAATGGGAATACCAATACAAACGTTTTGACCAAACTATTAGTATAAGTATTATATTAAATATATCATGTAATTGATCTTTATCTCATAACCTCCAGATTATATTCCAAAAACATTTCCACTGTCCTATAATATTTTTTGTATTCTTATATAGAAACACCTATATATGTATCGATAAAAACATTATTTACAATAATGTATTTATTATTATTATTATTCATAAATAATCAAACAATTTACAGTAATAGTTTAGTCAAACTATTGGCATAGGTGACCTATACTGATGGTTTACCTGAAGTAATAGTAGAAGTTCCCAAAATCCACACCTATACTAACGGTTTGACCAAAACCTTGGAATAGGTGTTTAGAATTAATACCTACACCTACGGTTTTGTCAAGCCATTGGTATTGGTGTCCAAAAAAATACATATACCAACGGTTTGGTAAAACCATTGATATATGATCCATATACCATACCAATTCCAAAATTTTTAGAAAAATTTAGGTATAGTTATCTTGAATCAGTACTTGTACAAATGGATTGAAAAAAATCATTGGAATAAGTGTCTAGAATAAATAAACATGCAATTTATTTTTTCAAACTATCGGTATAGGTGTCTATAGAAAATCCATATAGTGATGGTTTGGTTCAACTTTTGGTATATGTGTCATATACCAAACATTTTTCAAACCATCAGTATATATCCATTGTAATAGATGATATTTCCAATGCTGTCAATTTTTAACCAAAACTTTTCGAGGTCTATGAGTTTGAAATGGAGTCCGGGACATCAAATTGAAAAATCATCTAAAAATAAAAAACATAACACACTATAAGTATATAAAAAAATTTACTCATTCATTTAAAATTAGTCATCAATGAATAATAAAATTACTATATTATTTTTTTACTTTCCAAATGAATCATTCTTCAAATACATAGGAATATTCCACCAATAATTATAATTAATTGGAAGGCACATCATCCCCCATGAAATATACCTAATAATATCTCTAATTATTATTACTTTATCTCTAGTAAGAACCATAGAATGATCAAATAGAATTAAAATTTAAAAGTCTTTCAAAACAATATGAGATTTTATGAAATATGTTTTTGAATTAATTTAATTTCTATGATATATTGTTTTACACAAAACCACATTTTTATTGATCCATGATTGATATTAATATTATTATCCATACAAGACCATTATATAATTTCCATTAAACTTGGAATTATGAATATTAATAAGTACATTTTTAAAATTAGGTATAACTTTTTTTTAAAATGATAACATATTAATAAAAAGTTATAATGTTTATTAATGTATTTATATACTTCTAAAAAACATTTGTCTTAGAAAGTGTTTCTTATTATATATTGTAAAAAAAGAATAAAGTTATTTTTTTATCAATTTGGGAATATTTGAAAAAAAATTAACTTAATTTTTGGAATAAATATGTTAATATAATATTATGTTTAATTTTTATGATTTTTTTTGAAAATATTAATTTTTTGATTAATAGTGAATTTTACTAGTTTTTATTTAAATGTACCTTTTTATTAAAGAACTTATAAGGTTTCATTTTGTTTTAAAATGGTATTAAAAGTTAAATTCTCTTAATTATGTTATAATTAGTCCAATGTAAGTAATTGGGATCAATGTTATATTGAATAATGATATAAAAACTTTTTAAACATTTGAAGAATTTCTATTTGGAAAACAAATTTTTATTCACATCTATATGATTAATTTAAAATAAATTCAACCACTTAAATTATTTTAATTTGATAAATTAGATTCAATATTAAGAATTAAAATAATTTATAATTTATAATATGGTGAAATTTATTTCATGTCACAAATATTAGCAAAGACCGTAAAAAGTTAATTACTACGGCTAAGGTCAAAAAAGGGTTTTATGCATTTCTTGTGCTTATATTAAGAAATATTTTCATCACACATATTATTTTTATTTAAAAAATTTTACTTTATATTTATAATAGAAGGGTAAAATTTATATTATAATTTTCATTTTAATTTTATTATTAAAGGATAAATTACCTAGGTAAATAAAAAGATAGAAGTTATCATTGTGAAAACAAAAAAAGTAATATTAAGTAAAATTAAAGGCTAAGAATTAACATGTTTAAAATCTTTTTTGTCTTGGAGGATATTTTAAACTAAATGATACCTCCAATCCATTTTTTTCAATTTTTCTGTAGTTTTGGTGAGTGAGACTTCCCATTATTGAATATTTTTGGGTATTTACAAAATATACCACTTTTCCCCCATTATGAAATGACACATACTCCCCCAATTTATTCAAACCTTTAATTCCCTTGGGGATTGAAAACCCCCTTCAAAAATACCTCCCCAAAATAATTATTCACGTTCTAGATCTAATTTTAATTTCAAAAGACCTACTATATGGTCCTTAATAAGATATCCAAATGGGTTTGTTCTAAGTGATGGTAATTATTTTCACTAAACTCTTTCTTTTTAATTATTCTCTTACCACGTTCATTATTGTTATATTAATTCAAAAATATTAACAACAATACCTAAAATAAAATTTTCTGTTATTATGTCTATGTAATTATTTATATCCTTCTCCTCTTCCATTAAATCGAAAATGAAACTGTCAATCTTGTGTACGATGGATTGTCGCCTCACGAACCAATGTAGTTTATTTACTATATCCACCTATCATGGTTGGATATAATGACATATTTACCATATTTATATTAGAGTTTATAAATTATTATGTTTATTCAAATATAATTTGACATATACCTTCTTAATTTCCATTTTTCAGGAATATGATAACATCACCCATGTGTACAGCGGATTACTACCTCACGAAGTGATGTTATTCTTTCTTCATTTATGCCTTACATAGAATGTAATAAGGATTTTTTTGATAAAAATATGTGATGTATATGAAATTAAAATGTTTATATAAGGGTAATATATTATTTACCTTTATTTTATTTCATTTATCATGAAAACAGAAATATCATATATGCTTATGTACGACATACCATCCCCATAAATGATGTATTTAATATTCTATATCTATAATTTATGGATTAATATAAATACATATATATTGAAAATATATCATATTTATCTAATGGTTAAAATTCTAGAAATAATTTATTCATGATCAATGTAAAAGGATCAAAAAATATAAATCAAGACATACATAAAAAATAAAACAATTATTACCCAAAATGTGATATTAACATGGAATTTTTAATAAAAGGGTAATATAAGGTCTCTATTAAATCATATATTTTATGATATATAAAAGTATGGTTATAAAAGATATTTTTAAAAAACCTATATTTTTTTATATAAGTGGTTTGAATGTGTTTGAGGGAAGTCAAGACTTAAGGTAAGGGAATTTCATCTCAAATTGTTATCTTTGGGACATGTGTTATGTTGTGAACCTATATTATTTTATAAGGTGTATATATAGACCCTTTTACATGTTATTAAAAGAATTTATTTATTATCATTATATTTAATATTTTATTTTAATTTATTTTTAATGAGGCATACTATTCAAAATGTTACCAATGCTGAAAGGGTTTGATGTTATCGACTCATTGTTTAATAGGGTTATTTATGGTTATGATTTTAATTATGGGATATTATGATCTAACTCTCAAAAAATAAATTCATTTTAATATATTTTGGTTATTTGTTTATAATTCTTGTTTTCTAATATATTTATTATATTTATGTTCTCATAATTTTAAAATAATATTTCAAAGAAAATAAAAATTATTTTTCTCTCCAATAAAAATCCCTTTTTCCACCATATCCAGGTTGGCAGAAAAAATATTCTGAAGAATTTTTCAATATTCCCCTATTTTTTTAAAGTCACTTAAACCCTTGATTTTTTTACATGAAATTTAAAAGGAATATTAATGTAATTTTCCAACAAAGGATCATTTGTATTTCCTAAAAATGTTAAAGGGACCTCTTTTAAAATGTATGGGATGAATGTAATTTCACAAAATCATTGCCACTCAATGTTTTAAAAATTCCTTTATATTTCTCAAATTTTATTTTCAAAAAAAGTGTATTCAAGATTTTTTTGAATCTTTAGTTTTAATAAGTTTCTTATCATAGTCAAAGGTTATTTTCCTTATAAAATGTGTTAAATAATATTTATATATTAAATTATAATATTCTAATGTTATATTCAATAATGTTATATGTTTCTATTTTTCTTCAATGTTTAAAGGGTATTTTCCTCAAGAAATGATTCCAGTGATCTTTCAACATCATCCCACTAATCTTATTTCATTTGATGAATCTTATGTTTGGATGGGTATATGATCCAAGGATACCATTATTATTTTTTTTAACAAATGTTTTATGTTTATGATGAATAAATGTTTATGAAACCAATTCCTTTCCCATGGGTTATGATAAGATGAAACTTTTATGCAACCCATTTATTTACATTTGTTTTGACATGATGATTGTTTTATGATATTGTTTCACACATATGTATGTTTTTATTATGTGATGGTGGTTATGTTATCACAAAATCTGGTAGTAAATTTATATCAAATTATGGTGGATACATTATAATAAAGGATGGGTGGGACCTATATATTAGTCTAATGTAGTGGGTAAATATTGAGATTACATGAGAGGAATGCGACAAGAATGGAGACTGAGACTGAGTTTAGTAAGGAACATTATCCGTTATGACAATCATGTGAGTATACGATGACTACTATGATGATTTTTTAAGTGAACCCAATCAACTATGATAGTACCAGAAGTGAATATTGACTATAATGACGGTCATTTTAGTGAACCAAATCCACTATGATAGTCTTGTTAAGGGGCATTTAATGCTAAGGAAAGCATTGTATATGCCTATGTGTATGCCAAGAATCATTGTCTTATGCCTTGTTTTTGATTTCATGGATCATTTTATTTGATTTTTTAGGATTCATATCATATGAAATATGAAAATTTATGTCATGTATCATGTTTTTGATGTATGATATGTAGGTTATGGTTTTAAAATGTTATTCTAAAGATCACATGACCTACTATTATTGTTATATTCATAACTCCATAGTTTACTCTTACTAAGAATCTGATCAAAACCTTTTTTATGTTTCATTTCCCAAAGTTATAATGATAGGAATTGCATGTGCTATGTATAGGAATGGTGAATTTAGTGGGTGACTATGAAGAACTATTAAGAACGAATTGTTTATTTTTCCTCATTTAAGATAGTACTACAACCAAAATATTTTTTTGTGGATCATTATGATATGTAATGAATATTATTCTATTAACATGAAATATTTATATATCATATGGTAGGTTCCTTGCATATTTTTTGTCATATAGATACCCTTTAATAATATTTTTATCTATCATATTATTATTTTTATATATTATATAAACTCCTTAAATAGTTAATAAGAATATATTACATTTTTAAAATGAAATACATACCATTATTGTTATGTTGCGAATATCCCATAGAAGGATGAGTGACAAAATTCTACACTACTATATGTGCATTAGACATTGAGTCACAATCTAAATTTGGAGAAGCTTTTGGCCCACTAAAATTCTCTAGTATAGACGAAAAAAATGGGACACTAATGGTAATGATCGAGTAAGTGTGCTCTAAGATGTTGATCGACTAAGACCCTGATTTTTTTCTTCATATTACTATATTTCAAATGGTATACAATATATTCAATGAAAAAAAAGTATAAGTAAAATATTTATAAAAATTTAGAAAACAAAATGAAATAATTTATACATGTATGATACACTTATAGAGAAATATATATATGTGTATGAAACACTTATATATGTGTAATTGTAATATATTTTCATCACCAATTTATATGTTCAGTTAAATTTATCATATTTCTCCTCATTTTTTTCACCCTTCACTACAAAGTGTAATTGTTTATTTTTACCTTCCCTAAAAGTTCTATTGTTTCAATATTATCATGACAAAACTATCAAAAGTTTTATATTTGATGTTGTTCAATAGAAAAAAAAAATACTAATTTAGCTTCCCCATCCATTTTTTAGGTCACTCTATTTTATGAATACAAAAACACTCCAAACATCATATACTTATTTATAAATAAAATATAAAAAATCTTATTTTATGAATCCAAGATAAATTTATCATTCTTTTTTCTGTAACATGTATGGATAAAAAGAGATATGTTAATAGATGTAAAATTTAAAGAATCTTTCATTATACCCTATCAATGTTCACCCATATACATTTGAATAAGATTACTAAAAATTGTTCATTATAAATTAATTTTTTGATATCAGCTACATTTTCATAGTATCATACCTCTAAAAATGTAAATACACAACTATTTCATTTGTTCAGGCATTATTCATGATTAAATAGTATGAAACGTGAATCTAATAATATAATAACACATCAATAATTTTAATCTGAGTTTTTACTTTGTAATTACCCATCCATTAATGGACATTTATTTTGATTTTTTATAAGTAAATTTTTCACTTGTTTGAGTATAGATTTTTTGGGGATTACCTTGTGGAGTTTTTGGGTGAAATTGTTGAATTTTGGAGGGAAAGGGGTAGTGCATGGTTGGTGAACAGTTTTCCCAAAATGTGCTCCCTGGACTAGTAAACCATGCAACCCCGGAAATAGGGAGATTTCATAAATTTGGAATTTTTGTCAAATCTAGAACCCTCTTTGGAGAAACATCCACCACACCCAAAACCCCACACCTCTACCTTATAGATGAGGTGAATGGTTAAGGTGGATAGTTTGAAAAACTATGTGACCCTTCCTATGAAACCATTCAATTTTTTTAAATTAAACTAAAAATGGATTTTAAAATCTAAAACCCCCCAAAATCCACCTTAATTTGACCTAACTCAGCCCCCACCTATTGCAAACATATTTGGAGGCTCCCTATCAATTTCCAAATGCTATCAAAATTTTTTGATAATGATTTGAAGGCCGAATTGAAGATATGAACCACTCCTTGTAAGTGAATCTCATCCCGATTTGGTTCTTGTCATTCCCTCATCTCTCTCTCTTATCCTTTAATGGGACGTTTCATCTATTTTTTGGGATTTAGGGTTATGTTTAATGGATCTTTATAATTTTGATCTTGGTTCTAGGTTTTGGATCTAAATCTCAATCTTTGTCGCATTCTTGGTTCTTCCTCTTAAATTGGTGATTTCCATTAGGTAATCGTTCGTCAACATGATTCAGGTTGGTGGTTTTAGGTCTAGTCATGTATTCTTGATTTAATTACATGTGCATAATTGTGAAATTTTATTTTCAGTTATGGGAAAATAGTAATGATAACTGAAATAATTTATTGTGGAAATAATCAATGGGGATTTTGGTATTGTGAAGTAAATTAATTAATAATTCAATTAATTAATGAAATATTGGGATTGTGAATTGGATTAATTCAGTATTGATTTAATTAATTGGATTTTGTGATTATGAAATTTATGGAACATGATTAATTAATTGTTGAATTAGATAATGAGATTTGTTATGCAATTAGGTGAATTGGATTAATTAATTTTTGAATTAATTAATGGATTTATGTGATTGTGAAATGTTATAAGAGGTTTAATGTTAATTAACCTTGATTGATGTTATATTGTGATAAATGTAATATTTTGATAAATTTTATTGTGTGATATACATGTGTGGGACATGTTTTTCTACATAAAAATCCCATAGTGATAAATTGATAAATATGTCTACGAGATGTGGTTTGCTGTGTGTATATTGACAAATGAGTGTGGGATACAAACAATTTCTTCAAAATCCCACTTCTGTGATTTCATGATAGGTGATTGTGGGGAACATATTATTTATTCAAAATGACAAATTTGTGATTTTTTGTTAAATGGGTCATGTGTCACAGACTTTGGCATCAAATACCCACGGGGTCTAAGGTATGGTGATCTAGGTCCAAGATTTTATCATTCAACTTTAGTTCTAATTAGTTGAGATAATTAATTGAAATAAAATTTATATTGATGATTCATGAGTTATAATTAATTGAGAATTGATTATGTTATGTGGCTTAGACTCTTGAATGGAAAAAAGTTGATATTGTGAGTTTGGTTGTCCTTTCGAACACGAGTGTTATGTGGTTAAATGAATAGCTATTGAATGAATATAAATTGTTTAATTTATTTCTATGATTTAATTATTTATACAACTGCATACACTATTATTGACTAGATATTTTTTTCATACTGTTGGTGGTGGAATACTGATTTGTACTTACACCCTACTCAGCCTACCTAATTGGTACTCAAATAGGCTTCATGTTTAAAGGACATGATAAAGGAAAAGGCCCTATATTTAGTGGATGAGTTTAGATTGAGAATCGATAAGGTAACCAGATGTGATTTGGGACTCTCCTTGTATTATTTAGTGTCTTTATTTAACTTTGATTCTACATATTGAAACATTATAGGTATATTGTACTACATATCTACTGTTTATTTTTGGATATTGTACTTTTGTTTTGGTCATCATCTAATATTGGGTTGGTTTGATTATGGTTATATCATTTGGGAAGTTGTTTTATTTCCTATATTGTGCTACATTCATAAATTGGGTATAGTATTTCGATAATTGATATTAGACCCTCGCTGCTAGTCAATAACATTTAGTGAATTTGTAGGCATGCTTTATGCCATGTAACCGACCTGATTATGGAACAAGTGTGTGGAACCTGGGTATGGATGTTTGAAAGTATTATCAAAGTTTATTTTTTTCCTTTTCTATTTTCTTACTATTTGGAAAGGTATATATGGTAAAAGGATGAATTTGGGATTGGTTAATAGCTAATGTATGGTATTAGATAACGCTTGTATGATGGTAAAATCTAAGTACCTATGGTGGGATTTTTGTTGTTGATGTGTTTTGATTATATTAGATGTCATTTCATCTCATGTGATACAATTTTTGTGTGATGTGATTGTTGTTTCTAAGATTTTATGGAATTTGAATCCTGACCCTGAATGGAATTAGGATTTAGTATTCAAGCTTCATTCTAGGAACTCATGAATTATTATGACAAGGATCACTGTTCGAAATTCATGACAAAATAGATTTTGGTTAACTGCTTGAAATTTAATTTTTTTCCCTTTCATGTGAAATTGAACAAAAAATGGTTTCAAATATAAATTCAAAGGATTATAAAATGATAAAAAAATATGAATAATTGGCTATCAAATGTGCAAATTGATAATGGGAAAGTGTTTACCATTTATTAATAATGGAATATATGTATGATGGTTAGGGTTAGTTATAGAACCTTGATTTTGACCGTGTGGTGTGCTTTAGGGGAATGAATTGTTATGGTTATTGTGAATCACACTTACATGAATGTGTTAACGTTGTCTTATGTGTGCTAAGAAATGTGTTTGAAAATGTGGATATATTACTTGACAACGATGCTTGTTGAGAGAATTCCCAAATTACATGGCAGGAGATGAACCTCTTATAGTGGAACTCGAGGCACCGATAACACCATGTGAAGGGGTAGGAGAGAAGATCCATGATAAAATTGATTGATTTCTGATATTTTTAGAATGTGGCCTATGTAGGGTTTTCAAAATCAAGATAGAATTTACACGGGTGTTCTAGTTGCATCATCCTCTATCGTTTACCATAGAGGGTGGACCCTAGGTATATAAGCCTTGGATACAATCTATCTAGAAGATACTTTTCCACATGGAGACTACTGCTAAGAAGATAGTAAAATTGTAATTTTACTTGTTATGTGGTCATGAACCGAAATTGTGGGAAATCTAGACTTCCGATAGATATCTGGACGGTATGGAATAGAGGGACTTCTAAGATAATTTCTTGGAGCACCTTTACCCTGAGATTCTTAGTCAAGAGATAGTAGCTGAGTTCATGAGGTTGACCTAGAGGAGACTATTTGTGATGGACTATGGTGGATGCTTTATAGATTTCCCAATATTTTCGCCAGAGTTGGATGTAGATGATCGTACTATAGAGAAATGTTTTTAGGATGGGATTAAATGTGAAATTATATCCCAGGTGAATAACATCAGCCTGAAGATGTTTTTAGATGTGGTGAATCAGACTCTCATTTTATTTTCTAACCAAAAGCGGTCTTATATTGTTGGATAATTGATTTTTTCTGTATGGTTAAGAGGTACAACTTATGAGAGAAGAAAAATCTATATAATAATTTTATATAGGTTGATATAATGAAGGGTAAACTGGGGTAAATTCTAGTTATACAAGAACTTGATTGAGTGATATATCCCTGGTGAGGTATGTCGGGTCACTTCCGGACACAGTACCCCAACCACTGGTTGAGTGATCATCTTATGGAAAGAAGAGATATCTACAAAAGTTATCTAGGAACTTGTGATAGATGATTACTTATGGAGAATGTAGGTATAACCAAATAATGGGAAGAAGGAATTATACACCGTAATAGTATAGAAGTATTAGTTCTACTGGTCAGGGAGGTAGACACATTGGACATGGTTCTTTTGGGAAAGAGAACCCATATCTGACGAGTAGTGAAATACAAGGGACTTAGGTTTCATCATAGGGAACAGGTCCAAGATAGTTTCATTCAGTTTAGCCAACACTGGTGGATTACAAGGTTAGGACATCGATTGTGAGAGGTACTATTTTTATAGCTTATATGCTTTCTAGTGGCTTATTTGATACTAGTGCTACTCATTATTTTATTTCTACACAACATGTGAATAGTTTGATCAGATATGTGGAGTTTGTGAGTAGAGTTATGATGATTGTCACACCTATCGGAGTATGGTCAAGAGATATCTTTTTCTGATAGGGGTGTTCTCATGAGGTTAGAGAGTATTGTTTCCTATGGAATATTTACTTCCTTGACATGTCATGCTTTGAACTAATATTGGGTTTGGACTAGTTTGTATCATCCTGGGCCCACAGTGATTGTTACTACAAGACGGTGGCCTTTATATCTCTTAAGGGTGAAAATTATATCCATAATGTTGAATGATATATCCAGGACGACCATATAGAGAATGGTCATCAATAACATGGGGATCTCACCACACATGTTTCTAGTATATTCCTTGATGATGGAGGTATAATATAGAATTTAATTACACCCATAGTAGAATGGTTCTAGGTTGTGTTTGTAGAATTATTATTTGGGCTTCCACTTGAGAGATATATAGAATTTACAATTAAACTCATGTAGGGAGCTAAGAAGTTTTATATTCCACCATACATAATAGCAGCAAAAGAGCTTGAAGAGCTCAAGACTTAGCAAGAAGAGTTAGAGGATAATGGATTTATCAACTGATTATGTCACCATTAGTCTATATACTACCGTTTTCTAAGAATGATGAAAGGAGTTCAAAATTATGAATCGATTTTTTGAAGTTTAACTAGATGACTATTTAAAACAAGTATCCTCTCCGATGTTTTAATTATATATTTTAGTATTTGAGAGGATTATGTGTTTCCTCAAATATTGAGTAGAGAATAAAACATCATATGTTGAGATTTAGACCATAGGATATATCGAGGAAAACATTCTGCATTATGTATGACCTTTATGAGTTCATTGGGATGATTTTTAGGTTGAAGAACACACCAATTGTGTTTATAGACTTGATGAAAAAAATCTTCCATCCGTACCTAGATCAGTTCATGTTAGTTTTTGTTGATAATATTTTGGGGTACTCTATAACTCATGATGATCATTCCCAACAACATGACATCATCATAAGTACACTAAGAGATCATCATATATATTCCATTCTATCTAAGTGTTATTTATGGATTGATCATGTACACTTATTGGGTTATATAATTTTAGAGGAAGGTGTGTAAGTTGAATTATAAAATAACCAGGTAGTTGTTTCTTGGGGGCATCCCAATAATGTTTTCCAAGTCTATAGTTTTATGAGATTATATGGCTACTATATAAGGATCTTTGCAGAATTTTCCTAATGGTTTTACCCTCTATTGATCTTGAAAATGAGGGGGTAATGTTTGAATGGCCAGAAGAATGTGAGAATCCTTAAAATATTTGAAAAATAACTTGGCTAATACACCAATATTTATCCTTCCCAAGACAGGTGGGTATTATATAGTGTTTTCCAAATCTTATGGGATAGATCATGGGGGTTATTTTAGTGCAAGAGGATGGAGTTGTGGAATATGGGTCTTGGAAGTTGAGGCCACATGAACAGAACAACCCTACATACAACATAAAATTATCCCCCGTGGGTTATCCCATGAAGTATTTGGTACATTATCTTTTGGGATATAAGTTTATTGTGCATAATAATCAATGGATTTTAAATTATATTTTTCGCAGTGAGATATGAGTCTTCAGTAGTATAGGTTGGTTTATTATATATTGTCTTTTGATTTTTTGTGGTTATATACTCCAAGGAAGGGAAACATTATTACTAACACATTGATAAGGAATGCATAGACTCGGGATGTTCAGGTGTCTAGTATAGAGTGGAAGATGATTACGTTACCGACTAAGATACATGTTCTTGTTCTGGTGTGTTTGGAGAAGGTGGATCTCATATCAGTTTCAAGGGAGTCCACACCTATGAAACATATTATAGAAAGACAATATGACGATTTGGAATGTTTTTCCTTGTGGGAAATCCTTAATGGTGGGGATCCACCATCAGATTGGATCATAGAAGAGGATGAGATAATCTATTCCAGGAATTGTGTATTTATCCCTACAAGTATGCAGGGGGAGCTAATGCATGATTTTCATGACATGAAGTGGGATGTGCTTGTTGGTGTAACAAAAATTTATCTTTTCCTATTAAGAGATTTTTGGTGGGTAGGGATTAAAAAGGATATAAAAGGTTTCACGACATATTTATTCACCCGTCAATAGGTGAAGGTAAAGCATCAACAACCTAGTGGTTTACTATAATCATTTTCCATTTCGAAATGATTTTTTGAAAGAATTTACATGTATTTGTTGTAGGTATTCTTAGGAATATTCAAAATAATGATTTTATTTGGGTTATCATGGACCAGTTGACAAAGGTATCACATTTATTACTAGTGAGGGAGACCTTGTGAGTGGATCCATTAGGATATTTTTACATTGAGGGGTAGTCTGTCTATATGGAGTTCTACAGATTATAGTTTTAGACCAGGACTTGTGTTTTCTTTCACTTGTATGGATGGGTTTACAAAAGGATCTTGGTACACTTGTTTTTATGACTATGTCTTTCCACCCTACAATAAATGGGCAGTCAGAGCATCCTATACATGTTCTTGAGGATATTCTAGGAGTCTGATTCCTAGAATTTAGTGGCTTTTGGGATAAGTACATATAATTGGTGGTGTTTTCCTGTAATAGTCTTTATCGGGAAATGATTTAGATACAACCATAACACACTCTTTATGTTAGTCCATGAAGATCATATCTAATATGGATGGAGATATATGAGTTAGAGTTGTTGGGACCATGTCTCACGTAGAAGACATCAGAGAAAGTTCATCAGATTCAGAAGTGTATGGATATAACTTAGAGTAAGGATAAGTCAAATTCCTATAAACATAAATGATCTCTAGATTTTATAGAGGATGATCATGTATTCCTTAATGCATCACTTAGATTTGAACACCAAATAAAATTGAGATAGGGTATGTTAGAGACCATGTTTGTTGGACTGTTGGTGGTTTTGGAGAGAATCGGGCAAGTGAAATTCTGATTGGCTCTTTCATAGAGGTAAAGTGCTATGCATAATGTTATCTATGAGTTGCAGCTTCTACAGAATCAACCCAAAACTTATCATATGATCGATGTGGATGATGATGATCTTGAGATAGATGTGTCCTTTGAGGATCATGTGATACATGTGTTGGATCACAATGAGAATGTGTTGGGGGGAAAGACTGTGATGATAGATCATGTATTTTGGAAACATGGTCATGTTCTGGAAGAAACATAGGGAATATAAATAGATATATAGTCTCATTGGTCTAATATTTTTGACTTGAAATCATTGATATTCTTGGTAGTAGATCTTCAGTAAGACTTTTTATAAAGTGGGGTGATTTTTATATCATTTCCTTTTCTATGAGACTTACCAGACTTTTTTACATGTACACTTTTCAATTTTTTTGAGTATAACTTGTTTGGGTTTTATCTTAGGGAGTTTTGGGTGATAATAGAACTATTTTCAAGGAATAGGGGAAGTGCACAGTTTTCCCACAAATGTAATCCCTGAACCAATAGACTCTTCATACTCAAATAGAGATGGATTGAATGGTTGTTGCATTGTTCTTCAAGAAATATACCCTCATAGGAGACTCTGTGCACACCCCTCCTCCAGAAGCATCATAGGGTTAAGGTGAAAGGTTTGATAATTTGTGCGCCCCTAACCAAGAAATCATGCATGTGGTTTTAATTAACCTTATTTTTTTTAAATCTTGAACCCCCCGGAAATCACCCTAATTTGACCCAACTCAACCCAAACATATTCCTATTGATTTTGAAGGATATTGGATAAATTCATAAGGATACTGTCATCCGTTCTTGACAATTCAAAGACCAGATCGAGGATATGACCCTCCCCCGTATGTGAATCTCTTCACAATAAGTGTTCTATTTTTATATAATTTTTAATGGAATCTTTTCCTCTATTTTTATGGATCTATATATAGGATTAATGGAACTTGATTATTTTGATATTGGATCTAGATTTAGAATCATGATCTCTTTCTTCATCTCATTCATGTTCTTTCTGCTTAAATTGTGTATTTCTATTGGGGAATCATTCATCAACATTATTGAGGTATGTGGTATAAATTATAATGCCATAATATTGATTTAATTACATGTATGTAATTGTTATTTTTAAATTTACATGATTGGGAAATTTCATTGATAATTGAATTAATTAATTTTTGATTAAATTAATGGGGATATTGAGATTATTATTCGAATTAATTATTATTGAAATAATTAGTAGGATATTAAGATTGGGAGTTGGATTAATTAATTATTTAATTAATTAATGGGATTCCAAAGAGTGTACAATTGATTGAATTGGATTAATTTACTATTGAACTAAATAATGAGATTATTGTTCTTATGAAATTGGTTGAATTGGATTAATTAATTTATGAATTAATTAATCAATTATGGTGATTATTAAATGTGATAATAGGATTAATGTTTGTTAACCTTGAATGGTGTGATATTGGGATACATGTGATATTGTGATACATGTGACTATGTCATCTATGTGTGTGGGACATGGTCTGCTGCATCAAAAACCATAGTGATAAATTGTTAAATACGTGTGTGGTACCTAGTCATATACATAAAAATCCCATTGTGTTAAATTAGTGTGGTACATAGACTGATGCTTCAAAATCAAACTTGTGTGATTTCTTAATAAATTACTGTGTGACATGGACTGCTGATCCAAAAAACCAAATTTTTGATTTTTTGATAAATGAGTTATGGGTCACTAAATGCTGCATAAAATAACCATGAGGTCCTATACATGGAGATCTCGGACCAAGATTGTAGAATTAGACTACGATTCCAATTTTTCATTATAAAGATTTTAAATGAGATAGATAATTAAAACCCATGTGTAAAAATTAATTCTTAATTTATTATGTCATATGGTTTAGAATCTGAAATTGATTGAAGTAGGTATTATGAATTTCAGTGTCCTTGGGAACTCAGGTGTTATGTGGTCAAATGAATAGTGATTGAACAAATATAAACTATTTAATTTTTTATTTTTATTTTATTCTTTATACAATTGTATTCTTTGTTATTGAATCAATATTATTTAAGATTCCATTGGTGGTGGCCTACTGAGTGGTACTCACATCCTACTCGGGAAGCCTAATTGATACTCGAATAAACTTCATGTTTGCATGACATGATATGTGAAAAGGCCCTGTGATAGATTGATGTGTTGGGATAGAGCATGTATGAGGGAATCATACATGATTTAAGACCCTCTAGGGAGTTATTAGTGCCTTTATTTATTTTTTGTTTTTCATATTGAATGATGACATGTATTTGGCATTACATATATATTGTTTGGTTTTTTATATTTTATTTCCAATTTGGTTATCATGTGATACAGGCATAGTATTGTTATAGTTATATGATTGGGTAATTTATATTTTTTCCCAATGTTGTACTACTTTGATAAAGAGGGTATTGTCTCCCCATGATCGGTATTAGACCCTAGCTACTAGTTAGTAGCCTCAGGCATATGGGGAGGTGCACATGATTTCATGTAACTGATAGCCTTAGGGAACTAGTGTGTGCCACCATGGTTGGGCCATTATATACTTACATAATTATCAATCCATTCAATAATATCCATTTTAACTAAATTTTTTCCTTGTTATTTTGATCTTGAACCCCTATTAATGTCATTTTTAGTCTTAATTCTACAAAAAATGGATCTTCAATAATACCATTATGTTTCACATATACATGTGTATTTAGTTTTTAAATTTTTATTAGTGTAAAATTTAATATCCTGCCAACTGGTCTCCCTATAGTTGGAAACACAGATGAATATTTTGGAAAATATTAATTGTTTGAAATGTTATAAACACATCTAACAGGTTTGAATATAGTCTCAATTTCTTTCAAATACATAAAGAATAGGGTTAAAAACTCCTTGATTATTCACCAATCACCATTATAGATTTATAGTTCAGATTTATTAAACATAAATGACTTCAAACAAAATAATTAACTAATTAAATTAGATTATAAACATATTATAACAATTTATGTAATGATTTTATAAAATAAAATTTATCAATGACAATAAAAATAATATTAACATATCTGTAAATTGGAAACATCAATTAATAGTGTACCGATCCACTATTTTTTTCTTCATTAACCAAATGAATAGTAAAATGTATCTTAATAGTGAAAAATGAATGGATGAATAACATCTCCAAATAACAATGTGCCAACTTATTTATTTTTTATTTTTTCAAGATAGGTTGCATTTAGAATTTTTTCTAAAGATCTATAAAGAAGGTTCATAACTCATCTAGATTTTAATTTTCTTTTTGACTTTGGTATTATGAAATACTAGGTCTAGAAAAAGCATCATCAAAATATATGAATCACGAATTTTAAATCCATTAAATGTATTATGTTTTAATTCATCACACATTGAAATGATAATTAAATATCCTATTGGGTATTTTACAATCCCTAATCTGTGATGGAATAAATATTTCTCATAATTTTCATTGAAAAAATAGCTAAAGGAAACACTCAATTATCATTTCCCCACAAAACATGCTTTATATTAATTAATTTCTAGTCCTTGTGATAATTAAGGTGGTATTTTAATTTATCCTACTCATTATGTATTGTAAAAATTATATTATCATAGATTTTTTTTCACAATATTCATTATTTTAAGATTATAACATAGATAATTTAGATTCCAATAAGGAAATTTGAATAAAAATACGTTTTCTTCCATTACTGTGTTCCATATGCATTATATGTTACACCTCACACCATTTCCCCTTCCATTCAAATGATTAAATTTTCCAAATTATATAGTGAAATTAATTAATTATACTAATATTTATTTCACCAAATAAAACCTTTCGAGTCATTATAAATTAAATATCTTCATTGTATTTGGTATTTTTTATATTGAAGTTATGAGATGCATCACCAAATAAAGGACAAAAAACAATGAACCATCTTATATATGAATTAATCATTGATTTTGAAAATAAAAATTAAAAAATAGAAGTCTCCTAGTTTATTAAAGTCACTTATTGTCTAAATTAATGCATCATTTATTTTTTCCCTTTTTTTCATTGATGCATCAAATGTTTCTATTCCATCATCCTATATTTCAAAAAAAAATTATTATAGGATAATGGTATACATAAATATCATTTAAACGGATTTTATTTTCTAGAATAACAGTCAGAATAATTAATATAATATTCTTCATACATATAAATTGAGGTAGATTATAGGAGGTCAATAAATCATTCCACATATTATAGTTAGTATAAAAATTATAAAAACGGTTTAAAACATTATAAACCAATCCAAAATGTGTATTCTTTGGTTCTGAATAAAAATAACGATATAATGAATCAAACACCATCCACGATGTTATTTCTTTTGGATATCTCACAAAGTAAACATTTATACTTCAAAAATAATTCCACATCATGTTGTTTGAGATATTAAAAAACATGATTGATCTTTTAATGAATGGTTTTAGAGGAAAGTATCATAACACATTCACTAAAGTTTTCTTATTTTATATATTCCTATAATTATAATCATATATTAATCTCACCATTTGAAATTAATTTTAATTTACTTATATGAAATCTTTTTAATTTATCTTTATCATAAAATTATCCCCAATAAATCATAAAATTATTATGGCATTCATGTATATTTATATAATCAGGTAAATGATTTTTGAAAAGTTTATTCATCCCTTAGAATGGGGTTGGGATATTAGCTTAACCTAATGAATCATAAATAAACTCTAATATCATATACAGTTATTTTTCAGAAATTCCACATAAATAGTTTATATTGTCTACCTATCATAAAAAACATTTCTATAAGTGGAACTCCATTTGTAAAATTATTTTTTCAAACTTCAACTATTGAAAAAAACTCATTTTTCCCTCACTGATGTTTTGATCAATATTAAAATACTATAGTCAATTTAGAGATCTGTTGATCTATTAAGTTCTTGGTTATTTTATCCTACAAAGAATAATTTTTCATTATCATGTTTGAATTGAATTATCATATAGAGGATCACATTATGTTTGTTTGACAACATATTCTAAATACAGCTTATATATCTTACATGAAACTATTTTAATATAAACTACACTTGTAATTCATTTCTATTCAACCATTGGATAAATTTACAATCATGACATGAACATTTTATTATACAATCCAACTACCAATTTTCAATTGGATAATATAAAAATTATTCTAAACTCTTATTATACTGATTTGATTTTTGGGGTAAATTATATTAAATTTTTTCTATATATATTCGATTACCACTTCTATACCTATAAATTAAAAAATAAATATTTAAATTCATAGTCAAATAATTATATTAAATTATTAAAGTCACTCTGTAAAAACATTTTATTCAACCTCCCATTTTATTTTCATCATTATAATTAATTATATTCATTAGATTAATTTCAACTTTTTAGATAAAACAAATAGAATAATATTAATTCCAAAATTACATGGATACAGAAATAGAGAATCTAAATCCATTACAATGAATTTTTATTAAAAAAATATTTTATTAAGTAAGGTATAATATAAGAGGAGTCTCATAAGTTGGGGGGGGGGGTTAAGGATCGAGGAATGATGGTATTGTGGGCCAACAAGTGGGGGGTTAGTCGTCAGGGGAATTATGAAAAAATAGGGACTTATGAGTGTGGATTTTTTTGGTTGAGAGAAGGGTTATGATAAGGGGATCTCAAGTGGGGTATTCATGGTTGATGGAAGGGTGATGCAGAAGTGGGTTTGGTGATAGGGGGATGGTTGATGGAAAATGGGTGATGTGATGTGGGGGGAGGGGTGTTTTTTCGTCAAGGGTGGAGGAAACATTTTGGGGGATATATGATTTTTTATTTATTTCCAAGAACATAGTTTTTGTTTTTATTAAAATAACCATTTTACAGTAGCCCATCTATTTTTAGTGAAGATTTTAATTAAACACACCACCTAAACAAAAAACCTATAGACACTTGTGAAATTTTCCAATATTGATGAAACCTTTCAAAATGATAAAGATGAGAAAAATAGAATGTGCCTTAACCTTGTTTCCCAAGGTGTGAAACTCATCCCCATGTTCCTTGGTCTTCAAGAATAGCCACCATGTTCCCTAGTACTCAATCTCAATCCAGAGCACTTAGTCTTCATAGCTTTAGTTCACATGTGTAGGCCCCTATTCTTGTGCCCTTATAACACTAGCGCACACTACCTCTCGTGATCTAATAGTGCACACCCTAGTTATGACTTTTTTATAAATATACCTATAAGGGTCCTCATATTTAATGGGATAGAAGAAGAATATTATCTTGAATATACCTTTTACTAGGTCTCCCTTCATTCTCTAGGTTTCCTATGAAGAGTAAAAGTGGATGAATTAATCAAATGGAGGGGAGAAAAACTCATCTAAAACTAATAAATTCATAAAAGACCACTTTACCCATAGTTTTATATACTAGGGGGAAAGACCCCAAGGACCCATACCATAGAACCTTTCTCCCAAACCCTGTAGGGAACCTCATATAAGGGTGACCACTTCTCACTAGCCCATATAATGGTTATCAGTTTTACATAACCCACATAAAGAAGACCGCATGGCCTCAAATCATAATTGGGATACCACTTTTCCTTGATACATATAAGGGTAAATATGTTTACCTACACCATATATAGGTAACCACTTTTATCTGATCCATATAAGGGAGACCGATTCCCCTAGTCTCATATAAGGGTTTCTACTTCTCCATTACCAATATACGGGTGACCACTTCTCCCAGACCCATGGAAGGGCGAATACATCACCTTGACCCATAAAAGGGCGAACACTTCATCCAAACCTATATAAGGGTTATCACTTTTACAAGTATTATAAAATTTAAACCACTTCTACAAGACCCATACAAGGGATACCACTATTCCATGATCTATACAAGGGTTCCTACTTTTCCAATACCCATACAAGGGTTACTATTTCACCCTAGCCTCTATTAGGGAGGAAAATATAGATAGTGTGAAGCATCTACCCATACCACCACAAGGGGAAAAATATTTCTATAATAATAAAATAGGGTGCCATTAATACCCTAATTTTAATGATAGACTATTCATTTTCCCATATTTTTGAATCCTTCTATTAGAGTTTTTAACTATTCCATTTCCCAAAAAAAAATATGTGATACTATCATATCATTTTGTGATAAACAAAAACCATACTAAAAAAGTGTTTTAAGATTCCATAGGATAGTTTACAACTTAAAAGGAATATTCAATTAATCTATATTGATGAATTTTTATAAATCTCACTTTCCAAGATATTATAAATATGAACATTAATGGATACACATTATTTACATGTTATCTTTCATCTCTCCTGCTTGAGGATAACATACCGAAAATAGTTCATTTTACAATAGAAAATTTCCACAAAACAACGTAATTTTGTATACTTGAACCTACAATATTGTAATATTACTAAAGGGGATGATTATACTAATTTTCACGTAAATAGATAAATAATATTTTATATTTTATTATACTGTATTTTGTAAATTATGATTACTGAAAATTTTAATTGTACTGTTCATAACAAGAAATAAAATATTAGATACTCAAAATTTTCTAATTGTATACATTTAATTATTTTTTAATAATAATAAAATTGTTCTGTTATATATATTTTATACATAAAAACAACAAATTATTTATAAAAAAATATTTATGATAAAATAAATAATTTATATAAAAATCAAATTATATGAAAATAATCCTTATTATTATAAAGGATGTGTAAATATTTTGTAAATTGATTTTAAAATCTATCAAAAAACATGTATATAAATAATTAGAATACATTATATAGTATAAATTATGATATATTTTATTTAAAATGGAAATAAGTCAAATTTAAAAGTTTGTAATCTATATCTATATAAATAACTGAAATTTATAATATGATGTTTGATATCATTAGAAACATTGATGTTGTATCTTTTCTATAAACCTATAATGCAATTATTATAATATAATAATTTGTTATAGTGATATCTAGTAAGTCTATATATCAATTTATGTAATATTCACTTCCACCACTTGTAAAAATATTAAAGGCTTTAGAAAAGGATATATTTTTTGGAAAACATTGTTGAGATTAAAATTTATTTGGAAAACAATAATCCTTATAAATAATTTCTTATTATACATATTTATGGACTGATAAATGTGTCTTATTGGATTATTTTATTTATGTAATTAAAATTTTATTTATTATTTAAATTGTAATTGAATTATTTTCTTGAAGGGGAATGTGTGGGTTAATATTTTTATATATTAATTTTAATATATTTAAAATTATATATCCATTTATAAAAATTCATTATATTGCAATTAATTGGATAATTATATGACATAAATTTTATTTATAAATTCCAATAATCTAATAAATAAGATATGTTGGGTTTACTGATGACCATATATATTTATTTGATAATGAAATTGATTTCATGGCATATTGAAAACATTTTATTTCATATTTATCCATTGAGATATAAAACTTATTACTTAAACATACAGTTATGAATTATATGAGTGACCTCCCAAATGATGTTTTATGAGTATGACATTGGTTTTTGATTCTCCTTATAATAACAAAGGGTGTTTAATTTTTTGGTACTTCCTAGTGGTTCCATATATTTTAAGATAATATATTTCGTGATGATTCAATTTTGGTTATTTAATATCTCAATTTTTAAACTATTGAACCCTCTATATTATTCAATGGAAATAATGAACAACATGAAATATTATTATCCAACCACCAAAAACTGTTAATGGTTTTAATGAAATTTTTTTAAAAATATTAGCTTCCAAAACTATAAGATGAATAACTAAAAGATTATTGGTATTTACTAGTTTTTCAGACCTATCTAGGTAAATATCTGTGATTAACTATCCTTCAATGTAGTTAGAACCATTGAAATATTTTCATATTTGTAATGCCTATGGATATTTTAAGGATCATTACTGATGTGAGGACAAACATTTAGTTTCCCTTGTTGAACCATCTATAATAGTAATTTTGTGTGATGAGTTTACACTAAACTTATTGATGGATTTCTGGGATAATACTCCTTTATTTATTTCCAAATTGTTTCACTCATATTGTTTGTTTCTATCCAAAATTCATGATGAAAAATTCCAAAACCTAAATGGTGTTTAAATTTTAATAATAAGAAAGTTTCCCTAGATATTTTAAATGAGATAATCATAAAAAGTGGACTATTTTTTCTATTTTTATATGTCTTATGTGAGTAAAAGAATTTCCATGTTAACTTGCATTTAATAATGTTTTAAAATAAATTTTATTTTAAATTTTATATGAAATGAAGTGATGAAAAAAAATATTTTTTACATTATTATATTCATTAAGAAACTACTTATATTTGGTGAAATATTTTATTATTGTATATGTAAGATATTTATCATTGAAAACTGAGTAGGTTTACTATAATAATTCATTTTACTACTTCACAAATATCTTTATTCATCTGGATTGTTGATCATTTTGATATAACATCACTAATAACATAGCGTCATGTTTCAATATTGTGTTTTTTACCCCTTCATTTGGGTCTTGATGTGTGTGTGACTTTATTTCCTAATAAACACCTTCCACATGTTAATTTTTCAATCTTCTTAGTTGTCTCTCAAAACAATATGATTAGTTCATTTGATCACCTTCTATGATATGATTCATGGCTATGTAACCCATAAATCACAAAAAACACCTAGTTTATCAGGGTCTACCCATATCATTAATTATTTTAAAAAAATTGGGTATGTTTTGAGATGCTGATAGAGATAATTTATGATTTATACATCACCTAAATGATTATTTATTCATTTTTTTGATAATAATTCAGAATTTTACATATCAAATGATTATAAATTTTTGGGTTTTTATAAACTAGGGTCATAAAACATTAATACACATAAAGTTTTAAACATTATTAAAACCATTAATCAGATTCCACATATAAATAATCATAATATTCTCAACACATGTGTTCAATAGGAAATATACAACCAATAAATAGTCAGATAAAATCCAAGTAAGTTGAGTAAAATATTAAGAAGTAGTGACATGGAAAAATATGAGTACATGAGTGATTATAATGGTTTTAATCATAAAATAGGAATTAGGACATCAAAAGAAGAGAATGCAAATAAGGGGAATGAGAAAAATAATTTCTAACACGTATAATATTGAAGAATCATAAGCATACATCAAGGATTAATACTAAGATATTATAATATTGTTGGGATAAGATATGTTACCATGAATAATAAATATTTTATCATGATATAAAATCATTTCACAATGAATTGGAGGGATCTATATGGCCATACTTACCAGTCACATAATAATATATCAAAAATCATGAGTTCCAAGTCAATAAGTAGGATACAATAATCACATATAAATGTATATAAAAAACATGGATTACCTATGATCTAATTGAGACATGTTTCATAATAAACTCATAAATCAAAGAATATCAAAATAATTTGACTAATCAGTTTAAATAAGGCTATGTATACATGAGTTAAAACATAAAGGACTGAAGAAAAAGTAAAAACTATGTCACATTAAATTAGAATCATTTAGAGGAGAGATATGGAGAGAATAAAAATGGTAATGTTAATAGATATTTTATTTAGTTATATGAAAAGTAGATAATTGATAATTTTCCCTCTTAAAAAATCATTACGTGAGAGATGAAAAAAGTAAATAGTGTAAATTTGATAAATACATATAAATTTCATTAATTGAAAAATAGGAAAGGAAAATATGACCTTAAATAGAAATTTAAGGAAATTATTTTGGATAAAAATAGAGGAAGTATAGGTTTTCAAAAAGAATATCCAAATGTTTTGTAATTTTTTGAAATTAATTTAATTTGGATATTGAATGGAAGTTATAGCACCCCGAAATTCTAAAATAAGGACATTGTATTTGATAGCTTGTATAACACCCAACTCCAAGAGCACAATGAAATATAATATACTAAGAGATTGTATAAAATTTTAGGTTTTCAATATTTTCAATCTATTATATATATTTCATTTCATGAAACATTAATTTTATATTTAGTTTTATGCAATGAGTTTATTTGATGACTTGTGTTACATGTGAGACCGAATCTTATAAAGTACTATTAATATTATTATTCACAAATAAAAACCATATCATAGTCATTATGTTGAATTTTTGAAAAGGATAAAATAACTTATGATAAAGTATTGTTTAATTCATTGGTTACATTTTAATTTTAAATGAATATAAAAGCCAAACTAATATAAAGGGAATTATTTTATATTAAAATAATTTATTTTCCAACGGCATTTTATATTAATAAATTAAATTATTTACTATTAGTGAATTATATTAATGATATATATATATATATATATAATATTCAAAAAAATATTTTTTTTATATTAATCCTATATATTTGATAGATATAAGATTATAATAAATCAACTTTTACACTGAATAAGTTTATTTGTCTATAGAGGCAATTTTACCGCCTTTTAATGGCATAAACATTAAATATAATTTTTATATTTATATAAATATAAAATTTGAAATTAAAAGTCAAATGTTAATTATAAATGTCAAATGTTTGTTAGGGTTAATGTTTGATATTTATTTTCAAAGTTTTATTTTTAAGGAATAGTGCAAAATACTAAATTTTAATTGAAAAATGCATTTTCATATAATTTATTTATAAGGTTAAATTATTTTGTTAATTTGTTTTAAATATTACTTATATAAAATTTACATATATAAATATAGTTTAGTTAATTTTAATATATTTATTTTGGAAACTATATATAAAAACATAGCACCCTTTTGAATGTTTTTTCTTTAAAAACCCGCCTTATCGTCGCGTCTCTCATATTAATTTTTAATTAATAACTACTAATTTTATGTTTTAAATTTGGAAAAATAGATTTAAATTTTATAATATTCATAATTTAAAATGAAAAATATGGTCAATTTAGTTCTGTCCAAAATTAGTTGTGAAATTGAATAAAATTAATTATAGTGATTAAGAGAAAAATAATCTTAATAGTGAACTAAACATTAAACTTAAAACCCAAAATAACCTAGAATCTTTTTAATAAGCCCTTAGATATTATTATACAGATCCTATACTCACATGGATCTAATTTTCACCATTATTGTATCAACATCACATGGTTAATCCGTGTTTGGAATTCTCTTTTCAAACATCTACATGAAAACCACTCCTCCACTATAAAAAGTCACTAATCCCTCCAAATTATTTTTTCCATCTCAATCCATTTGGATAGAAAAAAATATACTCATATAACCTCCAAAATCTATTCAATCAAACATGAGTCCTCATATAGGGAATAAATCCATCCTAGGGTGTATTTGTTTGTATAAACAAAAAGGACTTACCCGAAAATTGGTAACATTCTCCAATGATAAATTTTGTTTCAATTCTTATTCCACCCCCTAAATTCTTATAATATATTTTATGTAAAATAAAATCACTATAAAAATATAATTTAAGATTTTTATGATAATATTTAAACCTACACTTTCACACACATCTATGAAATGAGATACAAAATCATCATTTGTGTGTACGGTGGACTACCATCTCGTGAACTGATGTCATTCATTCATTCATTTACCACCATTAAAGGTTGTAAATAATGATTTATATATAGTATATATATATATTATATTATATTTATAATTTATTTATACTTATATAATACATACCATCATGTGTCCCATTGTTTGGTGATACCATGACATCGTTTGTTGAGATGCGAAATTTCTCCTTCTCAATGCGATGTGATTAATTCACGCTACAAGTGTAATTTATAAATTATGAATTTAACTGAAATATTAGAAAAATATTAAATTAATATGAAAATATAAATATAATATTTATATATATCATTTACATTCCATTATTTTAACATGGCATGAAAATTGGAAACAACATTCATGCGTACGTACTACTTACCATCTCCATTAACAATGCATTTAATTTCCTTTCTCCAAATACTATGAATTTTTTTAAATACAAATATGATTATTATATATGATATCTAAAACATTTTTTAATTTCTTTCTATTATTAAATAATTATCTAATTAATATGAATAACATGTAACAAGTCAAAACATACTAAAAAAATAGGCAATTAACACCCAAATAGTAAAAATAATGGAATATTGTTCACAAACAGGTAATGATATGTTATAAGATGTTAATTTATTATATTATAAATATGATTATGGTTATTTTAAAATTTAATTATATTCCTAAAACCATTACGCATGAGGTTGAAGTGTGTTCACCCAAATGAAAATTCAAGGCAAGGGATTCCATCTCAATTTACATTCCTTTGATACTTATTTGTTGTTATACACCAGTTCACATTTATTGTGTGTATATATTGACCCATCGATGTATTGATAGTCTCATGAGGTGAATCATTTTTCCAAATCAAAATAGTTTAAACTGTCTTGACAATTAATCATGATGTAAAATGTATAATGTTCCTTAGAAACCTATGGTACAATAATTAAGACTTTAATTTTTTGAGAATTTTTTAATGATTTATTTTATTATACATGATATTTTGGTTTTAAAAATATATATGGATGCATTTAATTGTTATTTATTTGAAAAAATTACACATATCTTCAATTATTTATTTTTATATATTGATTATTCCTTATCTAGTTTATTTAAATGGAGTGCATGTTATATTATTTACCATTCTATATTGTTTATTCTTATTTATTTATGATTTATTCTATTGTATGTACCTATACTCTACATTTTAGATCAGAATTATTTCTATTTTCTTTCCCTAGGTTATGAATTTGAATCCCTTTAATAACTTGCCTGGATTCTGATATTTTACTTATACTATTCTTTATTTTTTTTACCAATGTATTATGGGTATCAAGTAAGTAATTAGGTTTTAAAAAAATGATAAAATGATAGGTCCTTTTGGATTTGATTCCTTGTAATCATTCCAATATAATAATACCATGTATCAGCACTCGTATTTAGGGGTTTGGGCATTATATTTGGTATGAAAGGAATTTTATCAACAAGTATGGAAAATTAATTTATAAAACATAGATTATGTAACATAAACCTAAGATAGAATTTGGGTGTATGTATAGATGAAAATCCAAGAATTTTGGTAATGTAGAGATTATGGGGTATTAATAGAAACACATCCCTATATTGATTCTAAAAATTGGTGTGGATTTGGAACAGATGTACCGAGGGGTAACAACCGTGAAAAGGTTGTTGGTCTTTACTTGAGCATGACCTGGTAAAAGAAAATGGGACTTAATCCACACTTAGTTTACACGCTCTAGGGACATGATTAGGATAAATAATATTTTTGTTACAAATAATTATAAAGTATTTGAAGGTAATGATATCCCAAAAATAAACATGTTTATTATTATGAGATTATATATTTATTTTTTCCATTTATGATAATTGTTTTACTAGTTTTTTGGATTATACAATATATTACATGATGTTAGGATCTAAGCTAGTATATTCTATTATTTATAAATAGATCCTCAAAAGAAGAATATTATCTACACTTTTAGACAATTTAGATGTTTCCCTACTAAGAAAGACGATAAAGTTAGTATACTATTACTAAACATGTAATGGATATATTAGGGAATATTAATTAGGTTACGACTCATATACATTCCTAGATGGAGCATGTTCCACAAAGAGATTAAATGAAGTTGGATCTCTTAATAAAATAGAGGCCCCCATAATTTAGTGGGACTACAAACCCAATGGTGGTTGAGTGATGGATTAAGTCTTCAGAGAAGATATTTATGGAGTCAAGATGTGGTGAAAAGGAAAAGGTTTCACTTGTAGTGTATTTTCTCAATGGTGATACAGATCAATGGTGGTCGTTGATCCATAATACTAGGGAGGAATAAGAAATAAAACTCATTTAATGGAGAACATTTAAGGAGGTATTATTCAACAAATATATCCCTCATGATAATCCAAATGAGATGAAGAGAAAGATACTTAGATTAAAAAAATGCGGATGAAATTGTTGTCGAGTATGAAGCTACCATTTCTAGTTTAGCAAGGTATGTTACTGATTCTATACCCAACCAAGAATTTAATATTTATAATTTCATTTAAGTAATTATTACAATTTTCTAAAGGGTGTTGGTGTATGAAACTATTTATTTATACAACGAAATAATTTTATGATCTATCAAGAAAGAGAAATAAGTCTCCAATTATTATGGATTCAAAGGGAAGAAAGAGAAGAATTTAAATGAAGATAAATTAAAAGATAATGGGCAGAAGAGAAGGAATGATTTTACCATATGTGATAAATATGGAATGAATCACCATGGGAAATTTTTAAAGGGGTTTGGATACTGTGATAAGGGAAGAGAAAGGGGTCAACATGAAAAATAATTTACAGGAAATAAGGAAAACACTTTTATTCCTTGTTATTACTATATGGATATGGGACAGTATACAAAATAATTCCCCAAGAATCATGATAATATATCTCATAATAATATATGAGATTAAAGTCTGGTATATGTTATTGAGACAACTGAAGTGGAATGATTGATGTGACACTATATTTGGATATTTGATATATTTTGTAAATTAATTTTTTTGATGATATTATCATTATATGATTTATGGTATATATAACGATTTTACCGCAGTAATTTTACATTAATGATCATAGGTTATATTTTAAATAGCACAAAAAAAGTGATTCAATAAGAACTTAATTATTTTGGAAAGTATATGTTTGAGGTAAAGATAAGACTTAATATGTTCCAAATGATCAGAAAATACTATTTGGATAATGAAATGATTAATTTAGATATGCACTTACTACCTTGTAACTGATTAATGATTTGTTGAAAAAATGGTACATGCTGTCATTTATGGAGTTTACAACACTTTTGGATTTATGGAATGTATCCAATAACACGTGTTTTACCTATTTAATAAAGAAGAATTTATTTTCCAATAATGTTTTATGGTAATTCAATTTATTAAAATATTTCAATACAATACATAATGAAGGTGGTCACATGTTAAGTATGTCACAAATAAATAGGTACTTCATGTTTACTGAAGGAAAATGATATGTTCATTTTTCAAATTCAATGACCTTACTTCTAAAGTGTTGGATATAATTCTTCTGGAAAAGATAACCATTTATGAAATGGTTTAAATTTATCTTTGAATATGGTTTTTTATTTCCATGTATTAATTCACTATATGATGAAACCTGTGCTGGGAAATTAAGTATAAATGGTTCAAAAAAAACACCGGTTAATATTGTGCTTATGAAATAGAAACTTTAGAGGTAATTATATTTTTTTATACTCTTATTGGGTTAATGATTTCTTCAACTCAAGAAAAAGGGATTTGAAATAAATTTTTTTTCTTATTATAATCATTGTAATGATATCAATGATATTTTTCAAACATATTTATTATAGATTTATGGTCACGAACTTTCTTTGGAACATGTTCTCTATCACTCTTCTATGGAACATTATATTTATATTTTTCTTCTATGTCCATTTTTTCACTAATATACTACTATTTGATAGTCTAGTTTTGTGGTGAACATCACATTTCATTTTCCCTCATATTAAGAATATGTGTTGTTTACCCTATTTAAGATGTGGGTTTTCAATAATTTTATTTTCATATATAAATAACTTTGTTATCAAGAACTTTTTTAAATTGAGAGGATGTAATTTAATTTAGGTGAGGAGAATATAACACCCTGAAATTCAAAAATAAGGACATTGTATTCGATAATGTGTATAAAACGCAATACCAAGTGCATAAGAAAATATTATATACTAATACATTACAATATATTTTATATATTAGACATATTTAATCTATTATATATTTTTAAATGCATGAAATATACATTTTTGATTGCATTATATAGAACTAGATTCTTCGATGGCTTGTGTTACACACGAGACAAAATCTTACTGAATACTATTAGTATTATTATTTAAAATGAAAATTATATCATAGTCATAAAATTTTAGTTATGAATATGAATAACTAAATTATGAAAAAATATAGTTGAAATAATTTGTTACATATTAATTATAAATTAATATAGAAATCAAATTAATATAAAGGGAAATATTTTATAAAAAAACTATTTTTATGTTCTAAAGGTGTTTTATCTAAATAAATTAAATTCATTAATATTATTTAGTTATATTAATGATATATATATATATAATATATTCAATAACATATTTTTGATATTCATCAAATAAATTTAATAGGCATAAGATAATTATAAATCTACTTTTATGCATATAATGTTTATTTTTCTAAAGAGTTAATTTTACATCCATTTAATAAAGAACCTACATTAAATATGAATTTAGACACTTATATAAATTTAATATGGCAAAATAGACTTAATTTTTTAATAATAAATGTCAAAATGAGGTTTGGGTGAATTATTTGTATTTTTCTGCGAAGTTTCATTTTTAGTTAATAGCGAAACATATAGAATTTTAATTGAATCCTCCTTTTATTTTAATTTATTTATAAATTTAAATTAAATTTTTATTTTTTTCAACAATATTTATACCTATTTTAATTATATTAATCTAATTTAGGTCATTTAAATCAATTTATCTATGACATTGGATATGAAAACATAGAAAACTTTTGAACATTTTTTACTTTAAAAACCTACATTGTCGTCCCCTATACAATATTAATTATAAATTAATTTCTGCAACATATGTGATTTTAATTTTAAAAAATGTATTACATATTTTTAATAGCTGTAATTTATAATTTATAATAATTTAAAATAAGTTCTTTATGAAAATTATTAGTGAATGTGATTAAAATTAATTATATAAATTAAGAGAAAAATTAGCATAACAAAATACTAAACCATTATCTTAGGCCTGATATAACCTAGGAACTTGTCCAAGACAAATTTTTTGTTATATTTAGACACTATCCTCCCCTTTATCTCATTAAGAACATTATATTATCCACTAAACATTTGAAAAACATGGTTGGGATTTCCTTTTCAAATATTTACAAGAATAAAACTCCTCCATTATAAAAAAACACTCAACCGCCCGAATTATTCACACCTATAAAGCCATTTGGCTAAAAAACATTGAAAAAATGAGTTACCAACATCCCTACCCTAATTAGATAACCATATCCTTTTGAATAATGTTAACTAAGGATGTATTTTGGTATAAACTAAAAGCAGTTACTTGAAAATGAATTACATTTTCCAATGAACACTTTTGTTTCATTTCATTATACACCACGTAAATTCTTATTATATCATTCCAAAAAAAAATATCGACATAACCAATATTATATAATGTTATTATGTTAATATATTAACATAAAAATTCACACAGATCCATCAAATGGAATAATCATTCATTGTTCATATATGATATTTATAATGTATATAAACATATTTTATTCATATATAACACATACCATTATGTGTTCCATTTTACATGGATGTGATAACATCATTTGTAGACATGTGAACTACTGCCACATCAAAGAAATTTGATTCATTCAATATATACATGGAATGTATAAAGGAGAATTATATTTTAAATATGTGATAGTGTAACATCTTTGAATTTATGTGTAATTTTTATTATATGGAATTATTCTGAGACCACAAAATCCGACAACATGTGATTTTGAGGTCCAAAGAGCCTGGAATAGAATTTTGAACATTTTTATGGTATGTTCAGTAAACGTACGAGAAAGATTTTATATCTTTTGAACCTTTTCTCTGATAAAAAATATGTGGGAATCATTAAATTCAGAACTCCAGGATTCACCTAGAAATGAATTAATGTTGGCCAGCAAGGGTTGAACAGAAAAGTTATTTTTTCAGACTTTTTTAGAAAAATAATAAAATAATTTAATAGAAATATTTTATTTTATTTCTCACTTTTGAGTGGTGGACAATGACCCCGTGAGGTAGAAATATAGCGACGAAGATGCACAATATTGAGGCTCATCAATTTCTCATTAAAATTATTGTGTAACACCGCTTTAATGGAATGTAACAGCGTGGTTGTTTCATAAATGAAACAGCGTAATGACAGGCCGTCACATCATAATGGGAAAACTACGACGTGATCGAATTTAAAAATCAACGCAGTGGGGAAACATGGATTAGAAATTTGGTGGATTCTCTAGCGAACCTCTGATGTACTTCCACCCCATCGAAGAATGATGAATGTTGGAGGATCTTCACCACCTATGATTCCTTTCAATGACCGGAGCCAGGAAGATATTTCGACGTCTTAACCCCTCAAGGACAAACTCCTTGACATCGAATTATGTAAGAGGTATAGGTTTGATTTGTTTAAATATCTTCCCCATTCTTCGTTCCTTTAAAATGAATGATGCGGATCAACACACAAATAGGTTGATATGCATGTCGCGCGTTCATGTGGGAGGGTATCTTTTGGGGTTCAATGTTGAGATTGATTTATTTTGATTTGAACTACACTCCTTGAAATATCCCTAGTTTTTATCCTCAGACTAAGAGGGTGTGGGCCGACACGAACAAGGCCCGAGACCCTCCACTTATTCATTACTTGTGATCAACTCTTTTAAATTGACGTTAAGGATGATACAAATCTATCGTAGTAAATACGACATCCCCTAGAGGCCTAGAGTAGAAGAGGTTGAAAAAACAGGCCACTAGAGTGTGTCTAGCGGTTGCACGCAGAAACGGCATGCGAAGGCACCAGCGACGGTAGGTGGTGGCCCCGACTACTTGCCCGACAGAGAAGAGGAGGGCTTCCAGATCGGCCGACTACCAGAATAGGAGGCATTCCACAGAGATGTGTCAGGGTGGTGGAATTCTTGGCCGTGATGGGACATGGAACTGAAGTCTCACGGCACCACAAGGAGAAGTCAACCTACTATGCGGGTTGACGTAGGGGATGTGGCTTGTGGGACTGGCTACGTGAGCAGGTGTTGGACGCGGATATTCCATTTCCATGGAGAAATGAGATGGCCCAAAATGGAATGCTTGGCAGGGCCTAGTGGGCCAAGTCAACAAGGGTGAGGTTAGACTTGGGTTGGGTCGGGTTGGTCTGACCAGGTGAGATCGAACCTAGACCCATTTCTACCCTGTCACACATTAAGGTCCTTATCTCCCAAACAATTTGTCTGTTTGATAAACTATCTATAGTAATATAACCCTAGGGATGAGTTGATCCTTTTAAGATACCCCACTTGAGTTTTGTAGAATTTTTAAGTACAACCAGGTTGGATTGAACATGAATCCAACCGGGCCCTCAGTACTATAATGCATATAACTTACGGACTGAGTGTCTGATTGATGTGTCGTCTGTCATGTTGAAACCATTATTACATGGTAGTCCTTTGAGTCACTTATTTTTTGAACTTTGTGGAAGTTGAGGTATAACCAATAGTCTGAGGGTATGAACTAGGGTGTTTCTTGTGGTGAGAGTTAGGATGGCTACTCCCTTGATGACTCAAGGCGCGAGTATTCCTTACTCCTCTGCTCCGGTAGAGATGGGACTCCTGCATCATGGGTGCGGGTTCATTCCCCTATGATATGTTTTGTCTATTCTTGGAGTTTTTACTCCCCTATTAGACTAGGGTGTGGGCCCTCCATAGTTAACTCACATAGTGTCACGTACTCCCCTACCGGGTATGGTGTCGATCCTCTAGGTTAGGAGTAGGTACTCCCCTTTCAACCCAGGGTGTATGTCATCCTTAAATAGTGCTATAGAAGAGTTGATACTCCCCTACCGTGCCAGGGCATTGGACCTCTATCCTACGGTCAGTACTCCTTTGAAGAACTAGGATGTGGGTCCCCTAGAATAGATATTGTGATAGAGTTGGTTACTCCCCTACTTTTCCAAGGTGAAGGTCCTCTAGTCACTCAATTTTACTCTACCAATTTAGGGTGTGGGTCCTCATTACACATTGTTCCAGCAGATTCGATACTCCCCTTCCATGACATGCTATGGGACGTCTAGCCTGGGTTCGGTACTCCCCTAACGTACTAGGGCGCGGGTGCCCCATAGTGAAAGACTACCAGAGTTGTACTTCCATACTAGGTAGGGTGCGGGTCCACCCTTATAGAGTAGTACTCACCAATCTCCAATTAGAGATGGGTAGTGGGTCCCTCATGGTAGTTGGAGATCCCTCGACTACATGACACAATTATGAGAAGTGGGCCCCTTCACTAGACACAATTATGAGGATTTGGACCCTCAACTTGATGTAATCGATACCAGGGTAGAAGTTAGTTCTCCCTCGACAAAATGAAGTGTGTTCCACTTCTTACTAGATAAACAGAGATATCGTGGGTTAGACTAGAGTAGAACTCCCCCAACTGAATGCAGTGTTGAGGAGTGGGTCTCTTCAATTGGTTTCCCTGGGTCTTTCCTTGAGCATAAGACCGTGACAACAATACCTCTTATGCCATTAACTAGATGCTGTTATAGAAAAATGTTCCTAATAGAGCATGTCCTTTCAGATTTACCATTAGGAAGGGTTTAGTTGTACTATAAGGGGTATATCTATCAGATGGGTTCTATCAAGGATGACAAGCTCATGGATCATGTACTCCAGATCCTTGTGATATGCTTTGAGCATTCTATGTAAATCCAAGTAAGGGATTTGAGGTTAGAGCCTTATATTCGTTGTGGATGAGATGAGTATATCTGGATAACCTATGTATATGTATGGGAATATACCTGTGTAGGGATGAATATTCATAATCTTTGTGGTTTACTTCATGGTTTTGGCTTGGTGGTTTACTTCGTGGTTTTGGATTTGTGGTTTAGTTCATGGCTGTTTTGTGGTGTTTTCCTTTGTGGATTTTTGAGAGACCATCAAGGGTCTCAGGGTTCCCTACTAAGTACTAAGTTACTCACCCCTTTATCAAATTATCCCACTCATTTTGTGTCTGGTGAAGACGTTTGACATTTCTATAGAGGTGCTCAGGGAGATAGGACTGACAGATGTTACAATAGTGGACTTGGTGGCTTTGGACCAGGTGGGCCCTAGTAGGACTAGGCGGGCATGACATACTACTTTGGATTCTTGTAGCTTCACTGCTCTAGATATCATGTATGGTTTTCCATAGATATCCATCAGTGATCACTTTGTACTTTTCTTTTTCTAGTTCTTTTGTGGGGCTTGAATACTATCCCAATTTTACCACTCAGTGCTTTACTTGCAGTTTTACTCTGGGTTCTGATTACTTAGTGTTCAACATTCAGCTTTGTGGATTTGGTTTGTGAGTGCACATGTGTATAGGTATCTAAGAAGATGACTCCCACTTGAAGGTTGATTCCTTTAGTGGTAGTCACCATCCCCTGGTCTTCAGGAGGTGGGGTTGGTGTATGTCATGGTACGAGCCCTAGAGGATGGGTTGTGAAAAAATTGGTATCATAGGTTGTCGGTTCTAACTCAATGTCCAAGGGTCTGTTGTTTTTTTTTTGTGAGCAACAGTGTTATGTATTTTGATTTTATCTTTCAGGCCAGGGACTCCATTGTTGGTGCGATGGATGATGTATCTATACACCAGGACTCTAGACACCTGTTACCTGACTCGGTACATGGAAGCACTGGTTGTAAGGAAATGAAGGAAATTTGAATCTTGTATTGATAGTTGTGATTTCCATATTCCTTCTTGAGTCATCTCTCCATATATACTTCTAAACATGGTTTTTTTTGACTCATTTCATGATGCTTCCATGATGGTAGTCAGGTAGGATTATATAAAATGATCGTGATGATGGTCTTTCTAGAGTGGAGGCTTCAGTGTCGGGCACTAATACATGGGCGTTACCTTCGGGTGGTGCACAAGTGATTCCACCACCTATTGAGCAGCCATTGCTACCAGCAGTTCAAGGGGAGGATTCACACAGGATGAGCATGCTACACGAGTTCCATAGGCCGAGACCTCTCAATTTCCATGGAAAGACAAATCCGTATGTAGCTAAGTATTAGATTGAGGAAGTTACGCATGTTTTCCATCAAGTGGATACATTGCCCAACCAGATGGATGGCCTAGCTAGCAATCCTTTTTTAGGGATAAAAGATAATTTTTTGGAGTCTAACGATTCAGACTCACAATTTGGTGACCCTCACATAGATAGACTTTGAGTGTCTCTTCAAAGGGGAGTTCTTTTGGGCGACTTAGTGCTCTGTACACAAACCGAAGCTACTCCACCTACGGTAGGGTGACATGAAGGTAGCAGAGTAATCAGAAGGATTCTTGAATCTTTCTCATTACTCTGCAAAATATGGTACGAGACCCTTACATTAGGGCCGAGACTTTCAAGAAGGGTCTGCAGTGGGAAATCAGGGCATCCGTGATACCTTTCAGCATTCTGATGCAAGCTGGGGTGCTGGAACGTGCCCTAGTAGTTGAGATCTTCCTGGAAGAAGAGCAGGTGGATGTTACCTATGGAAGAGGTCACATAGCAGAGGTCTCTAATGGATATAGAAGATGAGTGGAAATGGGATCATGATGTGGGAGGCATACCCATGCCCAGACATAGAAGCGTGGTTCCGTGGCATAGCAACAACACCAAGGAGTTGATCATCTGCAAGAGAGGCAGTGTTATGATTGTAACAGCTAGGGTCATCTTGTTGAAGATTTCCCAATCTGTCGTAATATTGAGTGGAATCCGACAGACTAACCTTTATGGTAGAGATAGTTCTTGGAGCATGGAGTTCAGCTCGTCAGTAGGCAAGGTAGAGGAGATAGAGTTCATCTAGTCGGTAGACAAGGTAGAGGAGATAGACGAGAAGTGAGGGCGGGGGGGGGGGGGGGGGGGGGGTCCTTGCTAGGATAAAGGAGTTGAAGGATGTGGGAGAGGATAGCTACATGCATTCATTGCTCATGACCAAGAATCTCTAAGAGAAGTTTGAGGTATGACCTTTGTATTTTCCTTTTCTGCCTTTCTAAATAGACAAAGTTGTTGGAGATTACTTTTTCCACGAGTCCTATTCGGGACAGTGAGGTTCCGGTTGGACTATTTACTTGACCTTCACGATTAGAGACTCGTGACGGAGGAGACCCACTAATCACACATAGATGCTGATGGTGTAACCAGGAACTTGGATGTGAGAATTGTGGTTGGGATCTCTTAGTCATGGAATCGAGACCTTACGACATCATTATGGGTATGTACTACTACAGTTCATGCCCGAAATGACAATATTAAGAAAGATATGTAGTGTATACTCATGGTGGGGAAGGGATTTCTTTTGAGGAAAAAGGTAATTTCAGTCAGTATGGTATGGAATCTCGTAAAGAGTCCTGCTTGAGTCATTCTGTGGTGGCCAAGTTAGACCAAAAGATGTTTTTTCTAGTGTAGTATGGATCCTAACCATCTATACTCAATAGAGATTTCACAAGTGGGATTGTCCGTGTTCTTGTTTCGACTTTTGGTGAGGCCACTAGAGGGTCCAGGAAAAGAGACCAGTAAGACCCAGCTTTCACTAATGGGAAGCCATGTTTTTTCCAAAATGATTCCCATGAGTTAGCTTCATCCTTGAATTCATAACACACATGGGGGTTTTAGCATAGTGCATCCATGGGCGGATGAGGACTATAGAGTTATTTCTGTGATCTGTATCAGGTTATCCTGGAGGTGTGCCGCTGAACCCCATGACTATTGAGGAATCAAATTACTTAGTGCTTTTACCTCTTATCGATGCTACAGAAACTTGTGCCTATTTTGACACAATGTTGAACAAGAAGTGATGGACATGATAGTGGTTGATCTGAGTGTTTCTTCATGGCACGTTCTTAGAAGCAGTATCTGAACCTTTATTGAGCCAATTTCCTCCCATAAGTTTGGATTTTGGATTTTGGGGGATGAAAAGAATATAGGTGGGGAGGATGTAACGTCTTGGAATTTACATGTAATTTTTTTATTTATAAGGAATTATTTTGAGATCGCAAAATTCGATTGCACATGTTTGCGAGGTCCGGAGAGTCTGAAACAGAATTTTAAACTTTTTTAAGGTATGTTCAGTAAACGTGCGAGCCTTATTTTCTATATTCTGAACTGTTTATCAGATCTAAAATCCTAGGGCACCATTAAATTAAGAATTATGGGATTTGCTAAGAAAGGACTTAAATTTGGCAGGAAAGGGCCGAGAAAAAAATTTATTTTTTCAGTCTTTTTGAGAAAAATTATAAAATAATTTAACAGAATTATTTCATTTTCTTTCTCACTTATGATTGGTAGATGGCGACACTGTGGGGTAGCTATATGGAGGCGAAGATGCGCAATAATTAATCTCATTAATGGATCATTAAAGTCATAGGCTGAAAACACTTTAATTGAGCGTAATAGCGACACTGTTTCATAAATGAAATAGTGTAATGACGTGGCGTCGTATCATAATGGGAATGTTGTGAAGTGATTATATTAATAGATTGATGCACTGGGGAATTATGGATTAGAAATTAGGAGGATTATCTGGAAAACCTCTAATGTTCTTCCACCCAAGTGAAGAACAATGAACGTCGGTGGATCTTTGCCACCTGTGACGCATTTCGAAGACTATATCTAGGAATTGAGGTCGACGTCTTAACCCCTCAAGGAAGAAATTCGGGACATTAGAAGTCATACGAGGTTGTGTTTTTTTGTTTAAAGATATTACATGTTCTTCATTGTTTTAAAAAGACAGATGAAGATCAACCCATGAACAAGTTGATCCACAAGTCATTCATTCATGCCAGAGAGTATCTTGGGGGGTTCAATGTTTTTATTGATTTATTTGGTTTTGAACTACATTCTCTGAAATCCCTAGAGTTTTTATCCTCTGATGTAGAGGGCGCAGGACAACACGAACAAGTCTCGAGACCCTCAGCATGTTTGGTCTTTTTGACAGACTCTTTGGAATTGTCACCAAGGAGGATCTGGATCTATCACAGTGAAGAGGGAATTCCATGGAGGCCACGAGTGGGAACAGTGCAAAAACGGGCCACCAGAGTGCTTCTCGCGGCCCGACAAAGCTATGGCCTGTGGAAGCACACGATGGCGGCATACGGTGGCACTGACTATGTGCACGACAGAGAAGAGGCGGGATGCTGGCTCAACCAGAAGCTAGAGGAGGAGGCACACTCTGACAGCGCGCATGGGCGGCGGAAGCCGTGGCCGTGATGGGCCGCGACGCTGGAGTCCCGCAACGCCTGGTCGAGAAGTCAACACACCATGCGGGTTGACATGGGGGATGCAGCTAGTGGGCCAGACCGCGTGAGTAGGTGCCAGGTGTGATTATACTACATCCAAGGATAATATGGAGGGCACACAACAATAGGTCGGGGAGTTCCAGGCAAGCCGTACCACCAGGCAGTGCGGACTGATCCTGTCGACCTAGTGGGTTGGGTCAACCCGGGTTAGGTCGCATCCAGGTGAGGTTGGACCCGGGTCGAGCTAACCCGGATCAGGTTAGGTCATCCAAGACCGGGACGGGTCATCCAGGACTGGGTCGGGTCAGGTCAGTCTGGCCATGTCAGACCGAACTCGGACCCATTTCGACCTTGTTACAGTTAAAGGGCCTTATCTCCAAAACAAAACATATGTTTGAAAAACCGTCTGTGGCGCTAGAACCCTTGGGACCAAGAAATAAATTTGAGATACTCTACAAAATGTTTGGAAAATGTTTAGGTACAACTGGGTTGGATTGAACACAAATCCAACTGGGCCCTCTATACTAAAATTCCTATAACTTACAGAATGAGCATCTGATTAATGCGACGTGTGTAGTGTTGGACCCCTTTTGACATGGCAATCATTCGTGTCACTTCTTTGTGGAACTTCATGGGTGTTGAGGTACGAACGATAGCCTTTGGAGAAGAACCAGGATGTTTCTTATGGTGAGATTTAGAAAGGATACTCCCTTCATGACTCAAGGCGCGAGTATTCTTTACTTCTCTTCTATCGTAGAGACGGGACTCCCCACATCATGGGAGCGGGTTCATTTTCCTCTGATCATGTTCTTCGATATTTGGAACTGGTACTACCCAATTGGACTAGAGCGTAGATCCTCTATACTTAACTCACATAGAGTTCAGTACTCCCCTACCAGATAGGGTGTGGGTCCTCTATGTTAGGAGTAGTACTCCCCTATTAACCTAGGTTGAGGGTCCACCTAACACAGTGCTATGGCAGAGTCAGTACTCCCCTTCCATTCCAGGGTGCGATCCCTCTAGCCTGGGGTTGGTACTATCCTCATGTACTAGGGCGCGCATCTCCTATTACAGATATTGTGATGGAGTCAGTTACTCCCCTACTTTATCCGAGTGTGGGTCCTCTAGTCACTGAGTTGTACTCCCCTACCAATTCAGGGTGTGGGACCTCTTTACACCTTGTTCTAGCAGAGTCAGTACTCCCCTGCTGTGTAAAGGTTCTTCTCCTCTAGCTTGGGGTCGGTACTACCCTAACGTAATAGGGAGAAGGTCCCCTATAGTGAACAAGTTAATAGAGTTTAACTCCCTTACCGGGTAGGGTGTGAGTCCTCACTTATGGAGTAGTACTCCACAGTATGTGAGTAGCGATGGGGAACGGGTCCCTCGGGGAAGATGGAGATCCCTCAAATGCAGGGCACAATTACGAGGAGTGGGACTCTCCACTTTATGTAATAGATACTAATGTAGAAGTTACTTCTCCCTCAAAGGACTGAGGTGTGGGACACTTCTTACTCGAGTGACTGAGATATCATCGGTTAGACTAGAGTAGTTCTCCCCCAACTAAACGCAGTGTCGAGGAGTGGGTTTCTTCACATGGTTTCCCTTAGTCTTTCCTTGGGCGGAGGACCATGATAGCGAGACCTCTAGTTAGGGAAACTAGAGATAGTTCTATAAGAAAGTTCCCGATGGACCACTTCTATTCAAATGTACCATTTGGAATGGTTGTGTTGTTTCTGATGGAGTACATCTACCAGATAGGGGCCATCATGGATGGATAGCTCATGGAGCGTGTACTCTTAATCCTTGAGTTATACTTTGATCCATATTTTGAAATCCTAGTAATGGATTTTTGGATGTATCCTTATGTTTCTTTGTGGTAGACACGAGTATATATGGATGACCTAACAATATGTATGGACATATATCTGTGTAGAGCTAACTATAAATAATATTTGTGGTTTACTTTGTGGTTTTGGATTTGTGGTTTACTTATTGGTTTTCCTTCATAGTTGTTTTTGGTGTTTTCAATTGTGGATTTCTGAGAGACCATCAAGGGTCTCGGAGTTCCATTATGATTACTTAGTTACTCACCCCTACACGGGCTTCTCCCGCACAGGTTGTGTTTGGTGTAGACGTTTGACATTTTGATAGAGGTGCTCAAGGAGACGGGACTGATGGAAGTTACGATGATGGACTTGGTGGCTTAGGACAAGGAGGGGCCCAGTATGACCAGGAAGACATGAAATACTACATTGGCTTCTAGTAGCTTCACTACTCTAGCGATCATGTGGGATTTTCTGCATTTGGCCATCAGTGCTCCCTTTTTACCTTGCTGTTTTCAGTTCTTTTGTTGGGCTTATATATTGGCTCAATTTTACCACTCAATGCTTTACTTGCTATTGTAATCTGGTTTCCTATTACTATTTTTCAAATTTTAGGTTTTTGGATTTGGTTTGTGAGTGAAAATGTGAATAGGTATCCAGGAAAATGCCTCCAACTTGCAGGTTGGCGCCTTTAGCGCTAGTCGCTTACCCCTAACATTCGGAAGGCGAGCTTGGGGTCTGTCACAACACATTCCCCAGGGGATGGGTCGTGAAAGATATATATTTAGGTAATATGATAATATAATTATAATATACATATATATCATTGAAATTCCATTATTTTATCATGACATGAAAAATGGAAACAACGTTCATGTATACACACAACCTACCGTCTCCATGAATAGTGCATTTCATTTCCTATCTCCAAATATTATATATTATTATAAATACATATATATACTGAATATATGTGATTCATAAATAATGTTTTAAATTATTTATATAATGATATAATCGTATAATTAATAGGAATAACAAGTAACAAGTCAAAACATACTCAAAATACAAGGCAATCATTACCCACAATAGTGAAAATAATGGATGATTGTTTATAAATAAGTTATGATACATTATAAGAAGTTAATGTAATATATTATAAATATGAATAATTTTTTATATGTTAATACCATTCATAAAACTATTATAAAAGAGGATAAATGACATTCCTCAAAAAGGAAATGCAAGGTAAGAGATTTCATCTTAATTTACCTTCAATTGAGAATTAATTGTTATTACACACAAATTCAAATTATAGTGGTGTTTATAATACCCATTTTTCATTAAATGTCATGATTAAAACACAGTTAATTGTATTTCTAGTTTCACATTAAACTATATCATTTAAGGGGTTATGAATTTTAAATTACCTATTGGTAAATGTTATCTCTTGAATATCACTTTATTTTGTGATTATTAACTTTATCATGAAACAATCACTTCCAATGATAATTTTTATTATAAATAAAATTTTAAATATCATTATTTTCATGATATGTATATCATTATTTCCTAAACCATATACAATTTTTTATAATATTTTTAGTTTACAAATTATTTGAATCATGTAGATCAATAATTAAATAGATTATTCAATATATGTGGAATTATTTGGAAATGAAATATATGTTTTAGGGAATATTTAATGAAATCCCAATGATACATTGGTACAATCTCGAGAAGAATCAGTTGGCCAAATAAAAATTGTTAAAAATGTCTTGAGAATAAATCTTGACTGTAAGGGTTTCATGTGCCTGGAAAAAATGACATTGAAATATTAAGTATTTACTTCATTGAGGATTTAGTTATTATTATTATTATCTATGAGATTTTTTTCTTTTAAAATATCTATGGATTTATTTCATTCTCTATTGTTTTATTGAATGGCATGTGTCTTTAGTTTTTTACCCTTCCATATTGATTATGCCTTATCCAGTTTTTTTAATGGAAATAATGTTCTATTATTTAACGTTGCATATTTTTTATTATGATTGAATCACAATTTATTCCCTTTTACATGCCATTAATTTGCATTTAACGTTACGCTTCTTTTTATTTCCTTTCTTAGGGTTATGAATAAGAATCCTTCTAATGAGTTGCAAAGATGCTAAGCTTTTACATATGTAACAATTTATCTTATTTTCCCAATGTATTATGGGTATCATGTTTTTAATATGGGTTTCTAGAAATACTATACTGATTGGTCCATCGGGGTTTGATTCCATGAAATCATTATAATGTAATAAAATAATGCACCAGCTCTGGGCTTTTGGGGTTGGGGTGTTACATAAATAAAATTCCAAAATAAAAGTAATGTGAAATAGTGGTCTTCATATGAAATATATGAAACCAAAAAAGATAGATAATATGAGATAATATGAATCCATATTGAAATTTAATTAAGAGAGAATCCTCTAAAGTATGTTTCAAGGTATGACTTGGGAACAATTGTTTTAGATTATAATGAATATGTATTTCAACTCCCATAAAATATAGAAAATAATATGATAATGATAATTGTATTTGATAATAAAAAACCATTTTCAAGAGGATTAGAAGATGACAGAGAATTTAAAATTGTTGATTAATATAGAATCCCCATTCCTTAGGATTTGAATTGTTTTTCCACACTTACACCCCTATATAACAAAAAATTTATTAAAATATAATTATGCAAGTATTTTAAAAAAATTATTAGTTTTTGGTTGTATAATACATGTAAAAGTTATTTTGTAACATTTTTTCAAGGAATGGGGATTTGATTTTTAATTTTTCAATTTTAATTTCAATATTAAGTTCAAATTCTCTATTCATTATCAATAAGTTATAGTAATTTCATTAAAAGAAAATAAAACAAATTATATATGTGTGAATGTTATATTATCTACACCAACTAGCTATGAATGAAGTTACATGTAATTAATGACAACATCCTATTAGGTAGTATAAATTAAAATATGAGGAGGTGTCAAAGGAGGATGAGAGATAATTTATTCAAATACTGTAAATATTTTATAAAAATTATCTGATAGACATTAACATTTATATTGTGTTGATATAATAATTGGTTAGTTTATAGAGGATAAGAAAATAATAATCATATTATGATAACATAAGAATAAAAAATTAATAAAAAGTGGGTTACCTCTTCTTTTATGAGTACTAATTTTCCATGAAATAAATCATCATATAGAAAACTATAGTATTTCACATTTTCCCCCATTTTAAATTTTATCCTTGAAATTTCAATTCATATGATCAATAAAGAATATATTGGGCTGATTATTTCATTACATATCTTTTTCCAATATTTATTTTATATACTTATGTTTTGGTTGAATCAATTTTACAAAGTGAGATTTCTTATTACATTATACTTTTTCTCTATGGTCCATGATCTTCATTAGTTTCTCCTCATAATAGAGGTGATCTTACAGTTTTATCACCAATTTATTTTTTAAAGTTGAGGTATCTAGTATGTATTTTATTCAAGTGAGCAATTTTTCACATGTTAAAAAACTGATTTAGGATTGGTGGATGTATCAGTCGATACACTAGAACTCATATGTAACCATGAATCTCAAAGTAGACAACATACCTAGGGATAATAATTACATTATTTCCAAATCACATAAATTTATTCCATAGAGATATTATATTGAATGATATATATGAAACATAAAACTCCTAGTGTGATCAACGATTCATTGTATATACCTGGTGTCGACTTTGTATATCTTGAATATGCTATTAAATGGAATGACCCAGGAATATCAATTCCTTCATGAGTTTGGTTCCTTGATGATTCTGTTCACAAACTTCATCTCATCAATTTAGATTTCAACATAATTTCACATATATATATTTATATGGTGTCATATTTATACTTATATGGACACATTTTTTATATGTGGACTCAATAAGTGGAGGATTGTGGGTTTCATGTCGGGATCATGGATACAATACATTAAAATCGTTGAAGATGTACATCTGAACTTTCCAAGGGAAAAAAAGTTAACAACACAACCCAACTTAATGGTGTCTAGAATATATAAGACACTACACATCTAAATTACCACATAATAATTCACAATCTTTGAAACCACCTAGTGAATATCTATAGAAGGTAATGAATTAAATAAAGCAAGGAAAATGTATAAAAAAATTACTTGGTTTTGAAAAAAACTACAAAAATATTATTAAGGAATTGGAAAATGGGTAAAAGTAGTTTTTTATTCAAAAATAAAATTATTTTACACTACTAATATATAATAACATAGTATATGAATCTGATTTTAACCACCTTTTAATATTTTTGGGGAGAAGTCCACAAGATCCTGGTCTATATGGAGAACCCTTCATTCAGTCAATGAATCACACCACCTCAAATACATATTATAGTACAAAGTTATCTCTTTTAGAAACCCTAGAATGGTAAAATTATATATGCTTCTTAATGATCCTCGTGATTTTTTTTCAAAACTGAAATGAAAAAAATCTGATGTATCTATTCAATGGAAAAATGAAAATATGTAATTTGTGTTTCCAAAAAAAATCCCCAAGATGTTATGCAGTTGTTTATTCTGATGCTTCCTTCTAGATATCATTATACAGCATGAATTTATTCTGGTTTTATAGATATTATCTATTGTTTTTCAACTATCTCTATATAAATATTCAGATGTTATAACCTTATAATATCTCATGCTAGTAGATCTAATTCCTCATCCAGAAAATGTTTTTTATAAAAAGGCCTATAAATATCTTACTTGAGAATAATTTTATAATATTATATAATGATTTCTCTTTCAATATCCATATACTTCCTTATGTCCCCAAAATATCTACTATAGCAGCATATTATCCCCCATGATTCTAGTCATCTCATCCCAACCGAGGTGTAACACTACCTCAACACATCCTCGATAATGCCAATTGTCATTATATCTACCAAATTCCATGATTTGTTAACCATCCATACAATCAAAGAAATTACCCTAAAAAAATTCTAGATGAAGTGACACTTCAGTATAATTTTCCTCATCCTATAATGTAACATCATATTTTTATCTATATTAATCACACTTTTATACTCATAAAATACAATAATTTCAACTTTCTATCTCCAAAGATCATTCAATATCCCCAACAGCCAAATAAAATTATTCTAAGTTTATGATGATGATATATACTATAATTATTTTATTAGGATTACAACCACTAGTTTATGATTTTACATTCATCTCATAGTCATTCCACCAAAAGTTAACTCATATTTTTTTGTGCTCTTCCATGTTCCTGAAAATCTCCTCAATACCTGAGTTAGAAAACCACTATAACGGATCACATATTCCGAAGAAATTTTTTAAGATTTTATAAGACTTTATGTACCATAGAATCAATTAAAAAACCTCCTAGTTCTCTTTTCTAATATTATCTAGGTACCTCTTAACTACTTCCACTACTTGTTTAATATCATTTCAAGTGAATAGAATTGTATACATCAAGATTCAAATTTCCAGTGAGTAGCGAATCAACACCATTAAATCAACCTATGTTTATTTTTATAGAATCCTATACCTGGTTAATTTTAATCATATTTCTAGGGTATTATCAAAATTTTAACCTATCCCATCATGAACTATTATACCACATTCTAGATGTAGTCAAACTAACACATGTAAAAATTTTCTGGGGATAAATCTCTTATGATTCATATCACGCACATAATTTTATATATTCAGAGATTATTTTTTTATAATCCTATAGATAATACAATTTTTTGATCATAAAATATTTTATTCAGTGGGCTAGAAATAACAATTCCATCAATATATCATGAAGCTACCATAATCAAACCCCTTTCAAAAATACAAATGATTGTAATTACTCTAGATGAAATTGCTGTTATCCATGAATTCATTGAAATTTTTTTCCACTACCTTAGTATGTAATTCAATCCAAAAAGACTGTAATTAATATTTTATATAATTTCTTGGTTATAATAATCCATGAAAATATAATAATTCCCTATATAGATATCATCAACTCATTCCCAATGAAAAAATGATTCCTTTATATTGAACTATTCTCATTAAAAAATCCCGATTGAAGCTACACTAAGTACCATATAGATAGTATTGTGTTTAACTACTGATAACAAGATATTAGATAAATATACACATTATATTTTTTGAAACACAATCATCAATATTATAACCTTGCACAAAAATTTAACAACAACTTATGTCTTCATCCTACCAAGACACGACCCACCTGGGTCCCACCTGGGCTGATAGTAAGCTGAGTTTCACATCATAATCCCAACTCTATTTGGACAGAAGCTCTGTGAAATAGTGTATAGTCATAATAAAATACAAAAACATATAGAGTGTAATAAATAAATGAAGCAACATCTTGGAAATTAGAAAAAGTAAAGCAATGTAAAATAGTTGATATACAAAATAAAATACACAACCATATAAAAATTTCTTTCCGAATTAAAAACTAATAGATATAAGGAAATTGAAGTGTGTCTTTCTCCCAATATTTTAGGGAAACCACCAAACATAGTCTATGTCTCCAAGTACCACTACGATTCTTTGATACCATTCCCACCAAAGTCACTGCTGATATTCATGTCGTCTACATTAGACATAATAGGTGCAAGAATTTCTCTTTTATGTGTGAGTATAAACATAACCAGTTAGCTGACTCAAAAATCAATAGGGTATTAATAGAATAATAGATAAGTCATTTCAAATCAAAGACAAAGAGTGGTAAGAAACACAAACATCATATCTGATCATAATTAAAACCATGTTTAGAGTGAAAGCGGATCTCTATCTTCCCAACCAACCAAGAACAAAAAGTCAAGTAAAATATCAAAAGGTCATATCCCTTACAAATGTGTCAAGAATAAGCTCTCATAAATGATAATAGAGTACCCACACCTCACCACTCCATGTCATAATCATGGAATCACTAGCTATAACAGAGGAAATGCTCACCATCAGATATCAACTACAGAGAGTAATATTCATCATACAAATGATCTTCACCCTCTCTAATGTAGGGAAGTTCCATATCTAATTTTATAAAAGATATTAGGGACCCTCCACCAAGAGATACATGGGAGTACTGACCCTTGTAACAGTTCAATAATCACACATGAACACTTCCATTGGCGAAGCATCACTGGAAGAAGTGTCCTGGTTATATAACCTCACATCGTACTTATGATACTAAAATAATGGTCATCATAATTTCCTACTAGTAAAATGACAAATAATATTTTTTCATGAGCCAAAATACATTCCCTAAAGAATTATATACACTATATTGATGTTTCTAAAAAAATTACAGTGTGTGTACATTGGTTCACATGGTGTGTAATGTTTCCTAAATTCTTGGGCTTGTTCTTCCTTATACATGGCTTAGAAGACAATATATGACTACATAAAATTTCCATGCGGGAACAGACTATGTATATCTACCTAGGGTCCTATGGAAAATTATCTTGGCACAAAACATGACTATCCATGTATACCCACACATCATTTCAACCTTAAGACATAGAATGCCTTTCCTCTAGATGTCATGGGCATATTCCCTTTGCACATGTCTCTGTTTCTTGGGATGGATAACTTGGAATATGGTATGGGACACACGGTATGTCAAATATCAATCATGTTAAAACCCTAATTAGTTTGATAACCTAATTTATAGAACACGAGTTCCTTCAGATTATATGGCATGTAGTCATGTTTTTCACAGAAAGTGAAAATTCGACATCTGGACAATACAATATCTAGGACTCTCAACACATCCTCATACATTTGACTCACTCAAAATGGTAGAATCTGAAGTATTCTATTTCTAGCCATCTTCTGTTAGTCTTTGTTAGCTATAAAATGGGATTCTAGTTACTTGACCAGCAACCTTCATTCCTGCAATCATTATTTAGAACATCAAGCCCTAATTAGCATATATAAATCCTTCTCGATCGAAACGAAAAATGATTTTCCATAATTCATTCATGAAACATTCATGAATTATGTGATTTATTCATATTTGAATCTATGTTGAAAATGTTGAATCATGCCTTCATGGGCCAATGACAATTAACACGAGGAAGAGTTGTTAGGAAAAGATCCGAACCAAGTGAAAATAGTTATTAGATGCTGAGATCCCAACCAAGGATTACATATCATGGAATCAATTGAACAATCAATGGTGAATTTGATATAAGTAATTAGGATCAATAATTCTAATCGATGTTGGGCTCATGTAAATGGAAAAATACAAAATCAATGTAGATTCAAAATCCATGAAAGTTAATTAAATCAAAGGGATAAAATACTCAAAATAATGATCCCCACCTCAATAATGGATTAATAGTTTATATAAAAACATCATATATCACTGATAGTGAAGATCCCACTATTTTTTCTTCAGCCTCACTGTTACCATTTATCGTTATTGTTGATCTAGGTTCCCATGTCCTTAATGAAAATATCCCACTTCAACCTCTCTAATATCTCAAAGTTACGAAGATAAAATAGGAGATTAATTATAATGAAATATTCATAGAATGGGACTATCTTTTATTCCATTAAAGAAAATAAATAAATAAATAATTTTGTTTCTTTAATGTACCATCCAACAGATTCCTTCAACTGAATGCATGATGTCAGACAACATTACATGACACTTAGAGTAAACCCCACATTTGGAACTGAACATAGTTTCCAATTTATCATATAAGGTCTTGAACATCATTAAAACCATTTTTATGAAATGATATGATCATTTTATTTAATATATATTAATATTTTTAATATGTTAATTTCAGTATCCTATGACACCAAAAACAGAATTCCAAATACATGGAAAATTGGAAGGATATATTTAAAACTATTAAAAGAATAAAAATATAGAAACTGGTGTCATTATAATTTCCCCTCTAACAAGGATTTTCACATTAAAAATAATAATCTACATAAAAAGTGTGGTACTAAGACTGCATCTGAATCCTATGCTCCTAGGATCTCTCTTGCATTTTTTCGTGCTACCAAAACACTCAAATATTTGTAATAGTCCATATATACATGATCTTATCATGTCATTCCTCAATCACCACCATGATCTCTCTTGAAGGTGGATTCATCATTGATATCCAACAGTCCACATTCAATAATGTGTGAAGGGTCATGCATGAACCTACTTATATGTGACACATAGAATATGCCATGCACTCTGTGTAACTATGGTGGAAAGTCCAACATGTAAGAAATCTCTCTAACCATCCATTGGAAATAGAATGACTCGAAAATCCATGGGGATGGTTTTGATACCTGATCAAACCTATGTTATCCTTGTCATGCAGAGATGATCTGGAAAATGTAGTCTCCCTTCTTGATCATCTAATGCCTACGATGTTAGTTCATATAAGAATTCTATTAGCTATAGGTTGTTCTCATACACTTGTGGATCACATGAACCTTATCCGTTATTTCTTATACTATCTATGGCCCAAAACATTATGTCTCTCCAACCTATTTCCTTCAAAAGTGTGACACGAACGGTCGCCTATAATTCACCTCAAAAGATTTTTTACATATAGAATTGTGATAGTTATTATTATAAGATAACTATATAATGATATGTCATCCTCCCAGCTCTGTCCAAATCCCAACACGTATTCTTTCATCATGGCCTACAAAACATGGATGGCATGGATCATCTGTCCATCCTTATAGGGGTGAAATATTGCTCTCGTCTATAGATGGGTCTTGATGGTCTCCTACAAATCTCTTCATAAAAATGACATAAAACGAGAATAATGTTTGGAGATAATATTCATGTGTACCCCATGAAGCAAATAAGATCTTGTACATGTACATATTCCCCGGTCCCTTAATCGTACTCTGACCTAGATGGAATGAAAGTACATTGACATGGCATGTCGGTCCACAATCACCCATATAGCATCATGGACTCTTAATATCAATTAATACTCATAAAAATATCTAAAGATATGTCATCTTCTTTCCATTTCTTGATTACAAGAGGTGATTCAATCCTGGTGGAACATTATATTCATCTCTCACGCATGTGATGAATCTAGAAACAGGAATTGCAGTGATCCACCTCATGTGAACCCACAAAAATTTATATCAATGGTAAATGTACATCTTTACCACACCCATAATTATAACCAATGGGAGGTATAGAACTCCTCACCACCTCATGCAATGTGACCAGAATAACCCTTCATTACTAGAAAAGGAAAATATTCTCCCATCCTTCATAAAATCCATCTTCTGAATCTCCCAAAGATATATAGTGAAATAGAACCTAAAAGTATATGCCTATTAACTAGGCCTCCCTCACACACTGAAGAGGTTGTGGAGTCACTAAAATCTAATGAAGATAATATCCACCACACTTATACACCAATATCAGCTACAATTAGGCCAACTACTCTGATTCCTCCTCAAAAAAGAAAGAATGAGACTTACCATTAAGGGACCCTACCAACACCTTTCTATTCTTACATGTTTAGACAATATAAATTGTGTATCCCTATAATAACTTCAACCAATGATACTATCTTCAGGAGAGATTTATTTTGTTGAAAATGCACATGATACTCTGGTGGTCTAAGTAAACAGTTAAATGCTCACCGAGAAGATAATGCCTCTATATCTTTTAGATGAAGACTACTGATGCCAAATCCATGTCTCAGTTCACATATATCTTCTCCTAGGGTCTCAATTATTTTTACCCCTCAATGATCACTACCCACCTCTACATCAACATGAAAGTGATTATTACTCTATAGGCATAAAAAACACCACTTACTCAATGTCTTCTTCTAGTAAAATCAATATAGAAGAACTGGTAAACCTATACCTTAGATCCTTGATGGCACCCTAAAAATAATAATTCCAGGTAAATAGCTACCCATTATATTTCAAGGAATTAAAAGAGGATGAAATCTAAGAAAAGTATTCCACAAACATTTGATAGTACCCTATCAATTCATTAAATCCACACAACTCTAACACAAACTTGGGTGGCCCCCAAACAAGAACAAAAAAAAATATTTATTGGATCCACATCAAATATATTCTTATAAATGATATTCCATATAAATTGAAGATCTAAGATATAAAATAGACACTTCAAAAGATTACTATTCAAATAGTTCTTCGAATGTAAGTATAGGACCATCCTCCAATACTTGTTATAATTTCACACAAATCTAGTGTATAAGACAATGTCATTGATATTAAAAACTATGAATCCTTATTTGTAAGGATGAAAGATATGGTTCATTTTATCCATGAAATCAATTGGAACAATAGTCTCATAGAGTGGAATAACCAGGAACACAAAATTTCTGTAGCGATATCTGAATTCCACCATTGGAATATCAACCACATGAAATATAAATAGATGGTACACAAACTTGAGATCAATCATTAGAAAACAATATTAAACATTAAATTGGTAAAAAGGTTTATCAATCATTAGTAAGCAGTACCATTTCTTGATCATCACCTAGATCTAGATATTGTAATCAACACAATAGAAGAAATTATAATCCCATTTTTCCTGAGAAACACTGCAGATACTCAAGGGTAGACACTAGTTATTATAACAAAATTCAAATGAAGGTCTTCCAACTATACCCTTAACTCCTTAAGCTCTGTCTTTTCTATCCAATATACCTAATAAGTTACTGGGGTTGTCCTGAGGTATAATTTGATGGAAAATTAAATATATTTAATTATAATTAGTCCCGAAAAGGCATCACTAATGATTTACAAATAATCATCCACCACTAAGGGAAGAAGCATTATAGAATATCCAAAAAACAAGGGCTAAACATCCCAAATTATTTTTGATCAGTTATTCCTTTTGACTGACATTCCCCAAATGCTTATTTGTAAGATCACTCTTACCCACAAAAGAAAAATCTCATCACATCTACATTATGGAATCTAACACTCTAGTGTTAACATTATGTACGGGATCACACCCTAAAAATTAGTCAAAAACATGGATGATATCAAAAGGTATCATCACAGGGACCAATAGTTTGCATTTGAAACATTCTCTATTGATCGCATACTCATGATTCTTGTAAATGTGCGATATAGAATAACCACTCCCTATAGGAAACTATATCCATGATTGATGGGACAAATACTCTATTAGAAGCTCTAGTTCCTACCCAAGGGATATGAAGATAATGAAATGGCTCATTATTGTGTCTAAAATTAAAATAGATAGAGTATAGACGACTCATCTTATACCTTAGATCACCCTTGGTGTCTCTTTGTCATAGGCTTCCATATCCACAATCTATACTACCCTTTCCAAATTTTTCCCCCCATAATGAAAGTTATCTTTGACACTATAGCTCAACTGAAATGAAATCCAACCTAAAAATCCAAGGGGCCTATACTCCACACCTTGAAAATATCAACTTTGGGTATTACAAACTATCCAAAATTGCTTTAAATAATGTCACAATAGAACATATCCTAAATGGGGAAGTGACCCTCTTCCTTATATGATCTAACCCACATCATAGATCACTAATATTGTGTAATGTAATAGAATAGGGATGAAATGATAATGTAAGATAATTGGAGAAAAAATATAAAGGGAAGTATTAGGCACCTCATACCATGACCAAATCCACTAGATTATATTCCTTAGTTGTCTCTTTTCCCAGAATAACATTAAGGTCTAGGAAATCCTAAGTAAAATGGCCTCCCACATCATAGGAAAAGCATTTCCCATGCCTGAGATGTCAATGTATTATATAAGTCCTACGATTTGTGTAAAATTCTAGTTTAATGATTCATCCATGTGATTATAGTGATGGAAATCACCGCATCAATATCAGAGCATGAGCTTAATCCCTATATTGAGACCCAGATGGTTGATTGTTGTTAGAAGTTGTAAATGTCTTAACCATAATTTCTAAAACATTTTCTTTTTCAAAATTATCCCTTTCTAATAACCTCTCTATAACCTAAGCCTTATTAAGAAGTGAATGTACCAAAACCGGGGGTTTTGTAGATGAATAAAACTCACTATTTCCCAAGATATTTTCACCTAATCAAATACCTGGGTAACCTAAACCCTTCAAAATATTTCTTCCTCATGAAATAGGATGGTTGAAATAATGAATTTTAATTTTATTAGCATTTTTCATAAAACAAAAAACTCAAATGATGGATTCCATCCAAGCCTCTATCCCTAGAGGATCTCTATATCCATATAATATGGGTGGTCCCTAATCACAGAATTCTTAAAGCATGGTCACTATAAGCATATTATCATATTGAAAAAATATAAGTAATGAATTCTTCATGTGGAATGAAATATCAAACTGACCAATTGTTAGTCAGTCCTCTTTGATGTTCAACAGGTGTAAATGCTACTCTCTACCGGACTAGTGAAACCAATTCATGAACTATATCATGGATTGAAGAATCAATACTTAGTTGGATATCACAAAAACCCAACACTAGAGTTTCCTCATTCATTAAGTCATAATCAAAACCCTATATCATATCCATATATAGGTTTCATCATAGATCCATCTTGAATATTAATAAGACGTTTCATGATTAGATGAGAATATATGTATAGCTGAATCGAGGACCTAAAAGTCAAAGAACCCAATCAATATTATGGATGTACTATTGGTTTCCTGAAAACTTAGGCCTGAAAAAATTAACAGGACATGTAAAATTGATTATTTTTTAAGCTGATTTATAGTATAGGGAAGACCCTAGGTTATCTCTCAAGAATATTTGTTTGTATAAAAGTGTGTATTTTAATATGGATGTATAATATTGGGGGTTGTTTGGAAAAAAAGTTTTACAAATAAAAGGACTTAATTAAAGTGTTTAATAGTTAACAAAGGAAGGTTCTATTTTTAAAATCACTAGAGTAGGATTTCATTTCACATCCACTACACATCTTAGATAGTTCATGGCTTTGAATATTTCATATGGTTTTATGGAATTCATTGGTTAGAGATTTTTGAGATCTCAATTCCACTATTACATTTTCAAAATATGCATATAGAGAAAAACCTAGATAAAAAAACGTGTCTTCAAGGATCAGAACTCAATAATAGAACAATTTCTACCAATGAGTACTGAAATATCATGTATGAGTGAGAAAAAATGGATTCTTGTGTTATCAAATCAGAATAACACTAGATTCCAACATAAAATCTAAACCCAATCAACGTTGAAATGAAAATTTGTTCACTTTGTTATACCAAAGAAATGAAATTTATGGAGAAAGATTTTATGATAAATCATAAGTGAAATATTTAACTCAAAAAATCCAAAACAGTAGAAGAAAAAGTGTCGGAACTCCCTCCCATGTGCGTTTAAATACCTAAAAATTACTTTCCACCATTTATCTTTCCACCGAGATGATGAGGAGGATCTAGTGGAATTTATCCTTCATACTTGATTCCCCTATTAGGACAGGGTCCTCCAGAAATTCCTGGATGAGGTGATGAATCCTTGGGGTCTCTAAAATACTAGATATTTTTCTCCTAGTCTAACTTGAAAATGGGGTACATAAGGTGTCAATTAATAGTAAAAGTGGAAGGTGGTTTTTCACATCCACATTTGATAAATCAACTTAGCCCAAGGTTTACAGTGTCATCATAGTCTTAAATAGCTTTGAAAAAACTAAAATCTTGTTTTCCAATTTCTTGAATATCTCCATGAAATATTTTCCATCATTTGCTGTTATACATCTCTAGATATGGTCGAAATACAAAACACCACTTTTTACATCAAGAATATTAATTTTCCTGTAAAAATCTATTCTAATGGACCCTTTAATGTAGAAATTTGGCTTGGGTGTCTCCCAAAGTGTTGTATTCCATTGAAGTTTTTATTAGTCTAAAAAATATTAGAATAATTTGATGTATATATTAGTATAAGTGTACGATTGAGTCCAAATACATTCTTGGATTCCTGCGCAATTTGGACCATTCTATTTAATTTTTTATTTCACCCACAAAATCACCTTCAACTACAATGAAACCATAAAAAGAAGTGAAATCTCCCTTTTAATTGTGATTAACAAAAAATACTTGAATCAAACATGATTTGAATTTTTTTATTAAATTTGTAATTTGTGATTAAAAATCTATTTAACATAGTGTTATAAGGGTTGAAATCAAAAGTGGATCACTACCCGATCACACCCCCACACCTAAAAATTTTCAATTTTGGGAAAATTCACGTCTCCAAAAACTATTCATGGAGATATTCCCATGTTCTTCAAGATTTATCAGTTAAATAAAATTAAATTGGTGATAGTAATGTGATCAAAGAAGAAATCATGGCAAGGAGTTATTCTCATTGATCAAGGAAAAATAGTTCTCCTAAATTATATGAGAATGAAAATTTAAGTGAATCATGATACCAATCTTAGAAAATAAATCAATTGATAAACGTGTAACTAATTCTACATGTGTTTGTGACAACTATTTCTTGTTTTTGTTTCTAATTTCTATCCAGTAAATATAAGATATTATAAAATTTTTCTTTTTCAATGATTCTATCCATCAAACCTTCCCTATATACTTTGAAATAAAATTTAAAAACCCACACATTAGATTTCTGGGAAGTCAATCCTTGATCTCCCACGCTAGATATCCCCATATATTGTATATTTCATCACTCTTCTCATTTATGATCAATTTTTTCAGAAGTTGATATTGGAACAAATCTCACCCTCATGACTTAGCCCATTTCCGATCTCCTCATGAAACTAACTGTAATAGTTATAACATGATCAAAGGTAAAGGAATAGTGGTTTTTGAACAACTGAAGACACAACCCATATTTTTGTGTTTTTTTATTTTATGGAGTACCATAGTTGGATAACAGGTTTGCATAACTAGGTCCATCCAATACAGTAGTGAAATAGATTAGATAAGAAATGAACGTATGGGAAAATAATTTGTGAAATAGAGAACATTAACCTATCATATATTTACCTTCTATTAAGTAAGAAATAATCACAATTTTTGTTTAGGTGGAATGATGTGTGGAGATATTAAGTGTCACAACTATCCATAAACTAGTCACACAAATGGTATCATTTAGTGCTATGGTTTCAAAATGATACAAACCCTTTATATCAATAAAAAACAACTAATTAAAAAGAAAAATTCACACCCCAATGTTAAATTCATGAAAAAAAAATTCTATCAATAATTTTTTTAAAACAAGAAATTGTTAAATTCTACATGAATTTTCATGAATTTTTATAATTATGTGGGAAAAAGTTTATATGATAAAATGGGAATAAAAATGAATATTCTAGAACAATATTAGGGAAATATATGGGGGAAGTATCAATACTATTGAAGAATAAATAATGGAAAATAGAATAAAAATTGTTAAAATTCCTAACTAAATATGGAATATAGATATCCTCTACATGTACAGCTTTTAGTGTTATCACTGTAATAAAAGAGATTGTTGGAGGGAAGGATAAAATAAGGTGTGTTTCATTGGTAGGTTGCTTGTTGAAGTTGGAGTTTCTACAATGGGGACTCCAGAATGGCTTTATGAAAGTGCTTCACCTACTTTCCATTAATAACGAAGGTTTTTTATTGCATCATTTTGAACCTTAATGAAATCAAATGGAAAATCATTAGTAACATTGTATGGTCCAAAGTAGTGGGAGTGAAGAATACATGGACGCAACTTAAGATTTACATTGAGAACATAGACATTGATCCTAATATGGAATTGTCAATTAATGATGATACGGTCTTGGGAATCCATGGTTTTATACTCATTGATGTAGGAGTTCTCATAATAATCTCTAATAATTTCCTCTAGGACTTGAATCTACAACTTCCTTTGATAAACTACAACAGAATGATTAAAATTGAATTTTTCAGTATCCCAGTAGGCCTAGTTCTCTATCCTAATATGGTGAAGACAACTCATTCCAAACACAAGACGATATGGAGAAATTCCAATAGGAGTTTCTGAAGTAGTGTAGTAAGACCATAATGAATCATCGAGTCTAAGTCTCCAATATTTTATATTGGGTTTCAACATTTTTTATGGAATATATTTTACCTATATTTTAGACACCTCAGATGGACCATTGGTTTGATGGTGATATGATGTAGACATTTGATGCCCAACCCCATACGGTTGAAAATTTAATTTCACTGTTTGATTGCTGAAATGAGAACATTGGTCATTAATGTTGAACATATGTTATCCAAACCCATGGGAAATTTGTGTTCTCAAAAATTTAAAAACTATCTTGGAATCATCAATCATCATTTATCATGCCTCTAACCATTTTGACATGTAATCAACTATAAGAATATTGTATAAGATTCATTAAAAAATAAGACACCCCACCACAAAGTCAATGCCACAAATAAAAAAGTCATGGAAGAGAAATAGTTTTTGTAAAATTTAATTCCTTTTAAAAACATTCCCCATTATTTTATAGTGAGGAAAATATTTATAGACATGATGTAAATCCAAAAAAAATCAATGATGGCCAAAACAAACCTCAATCGAGGACCTTATGAGCAATTCTTTGGGGATCAAAGCCCCCCCAAATAAAGAGTATGACAGAACCTAGGGATAGATTGAAACTCACTATTGGTAACTAAGTCCATAGGAGAATTATCACTATATGTGAATGAAACATAGAGACCATCCAAAATGTACCAATGATACTGATGTTTTATGTGCTAAGATTGGTTTTTGTTTAAATAAGTAGGAATTCAAGATGCTACCAAATAATTTAAAATTTAGGCATAATAAGTAATGACATGTATCACATGGTACACTTGCTCAAAAGGAAACATGTCATTTATAGGAAGACATGGAGACGAGTCAATATCTGAGGATGGGAGGATCCTAATGATATGGTCATCCACCATGTTCTATACTCTTTTTTTATCCCTAATTTCAAAATTAAATTCTTCAAGAAAGAGCATCTGACAAATGATATGTGGTTTAGACTCTAGTTTCCTAAGGAGATATCAAAGGGATACATGGTCTATGAACACAATGACTTTAGAACCTAAAAGGAATGACCAGAAAATATCCATGGTAAAAATAATAGAAATGAATTATTTTTTATTTATGGTGTAGGTTTCTTGGGCATGGTCCAATGTGTGTGTGGGATATGAAATGAAATGTGCATCTCGATTTACCCGTTTTGATAAGACTCCCCCAACCACATATTTGGAGGAATCACACAAGATCTAAAATGGTAAATCACACTAAGGTGTTTGGATTACCAAGGGTGATATGAGACTATATTTTAATTTGTTAAAAGATTTCCCACATTCATTATTGAAAACATATTCCTTTTATTTTAAGAGTAATTATAAGAGTGGGAGTGAAATCTTACAAATGACACAAATTAAATTAAGGTAAAATCTAGAATGAAATAATAAAGACCATATAGCCCACACAGTTTTTGGGAATGGTAGGGAATAAATTAAATCAATTTTTGATTTATCTAATTGGATATTGTTGGGAAAACCCCCCTAAAGGAAGCATTGAACCATATTGGGGTTGATTGTGTTTGTTGACAAAGTGGATTTTTTTGTTGACAAAGAGGTTTTCCATGGATAGTTGTAAAAATCCATAGATATTGTTTACAAATTATGTTAACAAAGAATCATGACAAAGGAATGTTAAATCTGAAGGTAGTACTGAAAGAACAGATATAAAGCAGTTCCATTTTCTAGTGTTTTCGAAATTATTGGGCCTGGAAATTGGAAAATGGGGAAACAAGTTTTTGTTAAAGGAAGTTTAGTGCAAGATTAAAGTTTTTCTAAGAAAATTCAGTTCAATACATGTTTTGGGATCAAAAAATCAAAAAATTTAAAAGTCATGATGTGCACAGAATATGAGGTTACATGAAATAAACTTCTCCGCCTAATGCAATGTCACATGGGTTTTTTCACTCTTGAAGATAAACATGTGCGACACATTAAATCTTCTTGAATAGGGGTCAATGATTCTTATAAATAGGAGGTAAAACCTATCATTAAAATAAGCTCAACACTTAGAGAGAATCTGACCTCCAAATCATGTAAATGTTTTATGAAAAAATGGTTGTGCGAATGTTTTTGAGTTACACCCAAGCTAAGAATGTCTCGCCTAAGATTTGATTTTTATGTATTATTGAATTTTTATTCAAGGGGTGTTTCATGAGAAAAATGTAATATTTCATGAAAGGCATTAAATTTTCATGCAAGATTTAGTAAGAAGGGAATTTGATGCAGATGCCAAGAGAATCAATGCTTTAGGGGGAGTCATGTCCAATGAAATTTATACAAAGGTGATGTCATTCTAAACATCACATGTTATGTGGGAAAATATATTGAATATTTATGAAGGTGGATCAATGGTTAGAGAGGAAAAATTACAGGTTTAATAGAACAAGTATGAATATTTGAGAATGAACCCAAATGATTCTCTTGATGAATTCTTTGATAGGGACAATGTTGTTGTAGAAGACATGCGAGGTCTTGGAGTGTTCATTGAAGATATAAAAATTATGAATCAAATCTTGAGTAAACTTCCACCTTGATTAAATCTAAATGTTTCAGTATTGGAATATAAATATCTGAAAGAGATGACACTGGATAACTTATTTAGTAAACTTGTAGCATATGAAATGAGAAATAATGATAACGATGCTTTGGAAAAGGGAAAATCTAAAGATGTGGAATTCATGGCCATGAAGAATATCAATATTATTTATTCTCAAGAAGATGAAGATATATACGAGTTGATTTCATTCTTTTTTTCAAATCTTCAAATAGGAAAAGGAATGTTCAAGGGGAAACTTCCAAATTCTAATTTTAGATGTAGAATGGTTGGTCATCTTGCATGAAAGTACCCCAAGAAGTTCCAAGAAGATGATGAGGATGAAGTTTAAATCCCTTGGAATATTCTTTAAAATTATGTGAATTTAAAGAAAAAATTTATGATAATTTTATTCAGGAAAAAGTTTATTTTTTCATAAGAATTTATCTATTCAGATGAATTGGAAGATGAAAATTTTGAATAGATAGAGAATTGTAAAGATAGTGGATAAAATGGTATGGTGGAAATTGTTAGTAGCACACTTGAAAATGAAGAAACCGGTGTGGATGAAGAATAATATGAATGAAGATTTGATATAGAGGCTGAATTAGAAGCATCTCTGGAAGATATAGATGTTTGGAGAGTCCAAAAAAATAATGCAAAACAAAGTGTCTAGTGAAACCAAACTCTACATGCAGCAGCAGGATGAAGAGAAGTATGAGTTAATAGAAGAAATTGAGAATCTAAAGTCTTAATTTCTAGTGGACTCAGAAATAGTCAGTGGGAAAAGACTAAAGGTTGAATAACGAAGGAGTTGTATTGATGGGTTGAATAATATAGTGAAATATCAAATAATACACATTAAAGAACTAGAAGAAGGATTTTTTGGTCTGCAATGAAATGTTAAGGATCAATAAATATTATTGACCCCAAATGTGATATAAAAAAAGATCATTTGAAAGATAGAAAAGTTGGGAGTGGATCATAGAGGTCCAACAAGACAAAATAAATAGTCAAATCTAAGTGATAAGGGTGGTATGGGGCATGATCAAAAATAGAATGTAGTCACGGTTGATGTCAGACCACAAAAACATGCTTGGAGATTGAAAGTTGATTTGGGTACGAAGCAGAATCAGATGATTCAAATAACCCAAGATACAACCAGTTGTGATGAAGTGACACACAGGAATGTACCTCACATCAAGTGCTATTATTATATAAAAATGGGACACTCAAAAAATGTGTGTTCCATAACTAAGAGATATTGAAGGGCATAAGAATAACAGTGGAGGCCAAACAGAGCTATGTACAACATAACATATTTCATGGGAAATTGTTTTTGGTGTGGAGGATTTGTGAAAATTTCTAGATAATGTAAATCAGCAATGTAGAGGAATGTTCCGAAGAAGAATCTAAGTGGTCGGAAGAAGAAAACCAAAGAATCCATAGGTGACCTTAAAATTCAAAATCTATTTGCATCCATGCAGTATATTATTGATCCATATTACTCCAAGAAATATCAATATTTACAATCTATTTAGAGTATAAATACAAAAACATGGATCAAGATGAAGATATCTCAGAATTTAGTTGTTGTAGAAATTTCCCTTAAAGAATCATACCATTCTAGTGTATGGATCATTGATAGCAGTTGCACATCCCATATGACAGGCAATAAGGATCTTGTTATAGGCAAAAAATATAAAAAAGAAGAATTTTACATGTTTGAAAATGCTCAAGTCCTGAAGATAATTGGATCTGGAATGGCCTGGTTTGGGGGAAAATAAATGAGAGGTACTGATGTCTTAATAGTAGAAAGCCTCATTCACAACTTACATAGTGTCCAACGATTATGAGACTCTGGTATTTCTATAATATTTACTAAGAATATGTGTATTGTCAAAGTAATAGATGGTACAGTTGTTATACAAGGTAAAATAATAAATGGAAATCTATACCTTGTAAGTGGGGAAGAGGACTTGTTCTTTTTATCCATATAAGAAAACAAATGTGTGGAAAAAATACCTTGGTAATCTATTAGAACCATCCCTGAAATACTTGGTACAGTGTGATGTAGATAGAGATCTCCCTAATATATCACATGATCATTCTCATGCATACGATGCATTTAGACAAGGGAAAGTCATCAGAAATACATACAAGGAAAAAGAATAGAAGTCAACAAGAGTTCTTGAATTGGTGCATGCTAATGTATGTGGACCAATATCACAAAGATTTATTGACCAAAATATGTATTATGTTCTATTCATTTATGATTGTAGCAGAATGGAAAGAGTATTTCTCATTTCCCATAAGTCCTATGTGTTAAGTTTCATAAAACAATATCATAGGAAATAAGAGAGGTTTCTTGGACAAAAAATTATGAAGTTTTGTACTGAAAATGGTACATAATTCAGAAACAGTCAAGTAGAGGAATATCTCATGAAACATGGGATAAAGAATCAAGTTTTATCAGTAAGAACTCCGTAATGGAAGGGTGTGGTTAAGAGGAGATGTCAGATAATGAATAACATGGCCAGAACAATGCTTATTGAAAAATACCTATAATAATTTTTTTGAAAGGAAGCAGTCTTGATATCAGTCTACATCGCTAATAGGAACATGTTGTGTCTGAAAGAAGTAAATGATCTAAATAATATGTGGTAAGGAAAGCAGAAACTATTAAAATACATTTGAATATTTGGAAGTAATTTTTATATTATTAATAAAGAAAAACATAGGAAATATTAATCACATTGAGATGAGTGGATATTCCAAGGAAATTCAGAAAAAAAGCATATAAATGATTTAATAAGAGGTTGGTAAATGTAGTTGAGATAAATTAAGTCACTGTAGTGGAGAATGAAGAATATAATCAACAACACATTGAACATTTCATAATGAATTTGATGAGGGGGAAAGCAATGCAGGGGGGGTGAAGTGGTAGATACTGATTCAGAATAATATACTAATGATGAGAAAGATGAAGTCACGTCTGTATCCATAAAGAATTCAAATATTTTGGATGAAGTTTATAGGTAGGATATCATTGGTGATCAAAAATCACCTATTAAAACAAGAATAATGAATTCATTACAAGAGGGATCATTCTTATCTCTGGCAGGTTCGAAATGTTTTTCGGATACAACTAGTGATGAGAATTGGCATCAAGAAATGGGTGAATAGTTAGATCATATTGAGAAGAATCATATGTGGGAGATTATTTCGAGGCCAACAATTAATAATTTCATTGGTAAAAAATTGGTCTCTGATAATAAGATGGATGAAGATGGTGCAGTGATTCGAAATAAAGCACGATTAGTGTGAAAAATGTTACTCCCAGATAGAGGGATTCCATGTCGATGAAACATTATCAACTGTTTTAAGGATTGAGAAAATCAGATTATTCATGGCCATTTCAGTGCAATGGAAGATCAAAGCGTTCCATATGGACATAAAAACTGCATTTTTGAATATAACTGTAGAAGAAGAAGTGTATTCTGAGAAACCAGATGGTTTTCTAATTCATGAAGATAAGAATGATGTTTGTCAGTTGAAGAGTGCACTATATAGGCTGAAACAAGAACTGAGAGAATGGTATTCAATACTTGATTAGTATTTGAGGAATCATGGCTTTCAGCAAGGTGTATTTTTTACATTCTCTATTTCAATAAAAATAGTAATCAAAGGATGAAGGTGATTGTTTATGTTAATTAGATATTATTTTTTGGATTAGATGAAGCTTGGTGTAGAAAGCTTTCTGAATTCATGAAATGTGTGTTGAAAATGTGAATGATTGGTGAGATTATGTTTTTCCTTGGTTTATAGGTGACAAAAAGATGTAATGGGAATTTAATTTCTCATTTCATGTATTCTAGAGAGGTTTTGAGATGATTTGTGATGGAAAATTACTAGGATATGAAAACTCCAGTTTCTACCTGAATGAAACATTCAATAGAAGATGATGACAAGGTAGTTCATATAAAAAAATATAGTAAAATCATTAGAATCTTACTGTACCTGATCTCAAAAGGTATAATATTTTATTGGCCACATGAAAAGCAATGAGGTATCAAAGAAATCCTAAGGAAAGCCACATGCTTACAATAAAAAAGAATACTTTAATGTATCAAAGTCATAGTGGACTTCAACTTGATGTATAATGACAAATCTAAGCCATAGTTATTGTGATACAAAGATGTCGATTGGGCTAGTTCCAAATATGGTAGTAAATCAATGCCAGTTGGTGCTTTTTATCTAGGTGGATTGTGTATTTCTTAGAAGATGAAGAAACAAGATTTCATTTCATTGAGCACTGTAGAAGAAGAGTATAATGCCACCACTCAAGCATGAACACTATTATTATGGATGAAGCAACATGTTGATGATATGGGAGTTGAAGTGAAGTCTATGATCATAATCCATTGTGATAATTCAAGTTCAATCAATCTTAAAAAAAATACAGTTCATCACTTAAGGACAAAGCACAATGAGATCGAATATAACTTTATCAAGTAGAAGGAGGATCAAGGGATTTTCATGTCAGATTATGTGCCTAAAAACTACATGTTGTTGAAATTGTGACATAATCCTTACCCAAAAAATCATTTGAGATTCCTTAACTGGCTCTTGGAGTAGAGTCGACTCCCCGCACTTGAAAAGGTTTCAATGTTGGACCCCCTCTCCATTAGATATATTTTAATTTTCCCTAATGTTTTGATATGTATTCATTCCAATGTTCCCGAACACAAATGTGTAACCTTTGGGTTTGTTTAAAAAGGGGGAGAAAGTGTGGTTCCGTAAGAGGGAGAAATTGAATAAGGTAGAAATTTTCTTCATCAAAGATGCAAAGAGAATATGACATGTGGAGAAGTGAGATAAGTAGAGCTATAAGAAAGGGGGAGAGATTTAAATATGACGATGATAACAGTGATCATACAAAGGAGATATATCATGATAGCTGAGGTTAGTGAAAAAATAAATTTATTGGTTTCACGAATTTGTGTAAGCAATGAAGTGATTCATTGATGAAATTTTCATCATGCTCTTGTTTCACATGACGAGCATTGCTAATGTGGGATTAAAGTATGTATTGATTGAATTATTGATCTCTATCTGAATCGAATGGAGCGAATTGTGGAAAAATATGGATGGATCTTTAAAGATGTATCATTTTATGAAGAGTTGTCAACAAACCCAAAGGGGGAGGTTGTTGGGAAAAAATCCCTCAAGGAAACATTGACACATTTTTGGGTTGATTGTGTTTTTTGATAAAGAATGTTTGTTTGTTGACAAAGAGGGTTTCCATGGTGACTTTTTTATTGCTAGAGATATTTTTGACAACATATGTTGAAAATTAACCATGAAAAAGGAATAGTCGATCTAGAGGTGGTACTAAAAGAACATATTTAAGGTGGTGTCATTTTCAAGTGTTTTCCAAATTATTGGGCCTCAAAATGATAAAATAGGGAATGTTATTTTTTAAAAAGGATGTTTTGCACATGATTGAAGGTCATTTAAAAACTATCGGGCATGGAATGTTTCAGGATCAAAACATTAAATAATGGAAAAGGAATTATGTGCGTGAAATATTTGGGAATATGTCTGAAATATGGGGTTTCATGAAACAAACTTGTGTTCCCAAAGAGTTGTCAAATGTGGTTTTGCGCGATTGTGTAGAATCATGTGTGACATGTTGAATATTCCACATAGGGGATGAAGACACCTATAAATAAGTGGTAAAACCCATCATTCAAAGATGATCAATTCATAGAGAGAATCTGAACTTTGAATCACATAAGAATTTTAACAAAAAGGAGTTGCACGAAAGATTTTTTGTTGAATGAAAGCTAAGAATGTTGCACGTAGGATTTGAGTTTCATGTAAGATTGATGTTTCCTACAAGGGGTGTTTTGTGAAAAAAGTGGAATCTCGTGTGAAAGGCATTAACTTTTCATGAATGATGCAGTAAGTATTGTATGAAAGATTTGAGGTATCCCAGTAATACTGTGGCAAAGTGGTATCCATTATTTGATGAATAAGTACATCAATAGAGAATATACAAAAGGTGGAGGATGAATTCATTAGATATAGTGAAGGGACCAACAAGTCTATAAACCGTGACTGGATCATATGAAGAAGTAGTGAGCACACTAAAATTGAGAGATCAATGATGATTAAAATTTTTATTGGTTGTAAACCAGGAGGGACAGTGAGTCCACTCCAAACTTTTTACACAACAGTGTGCTATTAGTGGATTTGTTACATAATCACATTTACATTATATTCTCCTTGGACATAGCCGGGTGAGGGTGAACTAAGTAAAAATATCAATATCTCATTCATTCTTTAATTTTTATTCATACTTTTCTATGGTAAAGGGAGAGAAAAGAGTTTGGTTTTACAACAAAACATGATAAAAAGGGAAAGATGTTTTTATCAGTCATACACTAATTTACCCCCCTTTAAGGGTATTTTACCTAGTGGACCTAATATATACCACCTATGGAAATAACATGTCCATGTAATATACAGTGTCGCACAATGAAATTAAATTTATCATAATTTAATAAGTGATTCATTTCAATAAAATTATGTTGAAAATAATGAATACTACTTAACTATTAATCAAAAGAGGGTCCTTAAATAGTGAAATCATCCATCAATACTAAAATGAAATTCTCTAGGTAAAATTAAAATGTACTAACCATGCATCAATAGAAAGTACCAGGGGGATTGGATAGATCAAATTTCATCTTCCAAAATGAAATGTTACAAAGGGGAAAGAGAAGGTTGTATTTTCCTGATCATCAGGGGAGATATGGGTTTGAATTTATCCAGAATACACATCAATGAAACTGTAGTGGGACTTCCCAGCTAGCCTCTATAGCATCTGTTCAATGAACGACAATGGAAAATGGTTCTTCCTAGTGTGTTGTTTTAGTTAGTGATAATCTATAAATACTTGGAAACTATTCTACACACTTGTTGGAACCAATTCATTATTTATATTCTTAATCACCGTATAGCCAGTTTTCTAGGGAACTACTTGCACTGGACTGAACCAATGGGTATCAGAGATTAATTAAATGTTTACAACACCCATATTTTTATTACCTCATTTTAAAAAACATATAAGAGGTTTTGGTTCATTCGATTTTGTGACTACCTCACTGGATTAGCCTCATCATTTGACAATATATGATGTGTGAAAATTGATGGTCTAATATGAGGATTTATATAAAGTTTCCATCCCAATGTTCATTTAATCTCCCTCAAAATTTATTGATTTCCCAATTTATACTTTTGATGGGGTGAACTTGAAATGAAGACATGCATCATGTTACCATTCTCAAGATAAGAACATTTTATATATTGAGGTAGTTATTTAAATTCTAATTTAGTTGGAATTTGGATTGAAATGAGTGAATTTTTAAGTGGGAAGTCAATGATCTCGTCTAAATACTCAATATCAATATCCTTATTTGTGGAATAATCTTTTTACAAAAATATAAGTATTATCGATGGTTATGGGAACCTCGTTTCTTAAGAAATATTAAATTAGAAAACATGCATACCATTTTTCTAGACCACTAAAACATTCAATGCATGATTTTTTACCTAGAATATTTATCAATGGTGAAAAATAATAAATGAGATCAAAAGTATTAAAATATGTTTTTTGGGGTAGGGCGTGCATCAATAGAATTAACTGAATTTTACGAATGTTATTCTGAGGGGTGGTTCATGGAATCAAGGATGTAGAATTGGAAAATGTCACCACCAAAAACCATATATAATGTACCTGTAAAGACCCAAAGCCTGACGTACATTGACATTACCTTACATTTGAGGAATACTTAGTATATAACAAAAACACACACACAAGGACCATAATAGTTTAGTGTCTTTGAAAACTCGGAATATAATCTTCTAATCGTGGTGAAAGATCTTCAAAATCTCCCATAAAGATCTTCCTTTTTTTTACCTAAAACCTTTCTTTATATCCTGGGGAAAAGAAAACATAAAAAGGTGAGCTCAAATGCTAAGTAAGGGTAAACAAAAGAAATATCAATCACATCATATACATAAGCACATAACTTTTGGAAATCTTAACCTTCAAAAGAGATCATAATTTCATAACATGGGATAAATCATGGCAGTGAAATGTAGTCACAATAATCAGAACTTAAAACATGAAACTTTGTGGCATACACACATAATCATATAGAATCATATCTTATTAGTCAAGACTCATTGCCAAGACTATCTTAGTGGACAAAGTCCCTTTCTGAACCGAGTCACCCTCGTTTCAGTCCTGTTTCAATGAACCGGTATAACCTACCATTCCAGCCATGTCTATCTCATGATATATAAAATATTTTCCCAATGCATTGGAGGGAGATATAGGTCCCACCCATCTCATAATGATACCATTCTTATGTGTGCCACAAAATATTAAAACATACATCATTGCATAACCCATGTAATAAAAATGGGAATCTTAAACATCATGACATCATAAAACAATTCATATACGATAAAGTATTTCATAAAAATAATTCCATCACAACATAATCAAATCAATGTAATAATAGGGATAAAAACAGAACCCTTTATTATCTTAGATGGAAAATAATTTTGATAAAACAATTGAACTTCATTCTTGAGGAAAATATCCTTTCTACTTCAAAAACAGTTTTCCTTTCTTAACATGTCGTAAAATTATAAACTAAAAGAAGTTTATTAAAAATAAACTTGAAAACTTGTAAAGGAATATTTTTGGAAATAATGTTTTAAAATCCATTCATGTCGTATAATTTAAAAAAATCATTCTTCATACTTTGGTCGGAAAAGTCAAAAAGAACCTCGTACAAAAAACGATGAAAGATTCCTTTCATAACCTTTAATAAAAACTCACCAAAGGGTAAAATTGGATTTAGAAAATTTTAGGTGGATGGAAATAATATTACATATTGAAGAAACATGGATGTGGATGATAAAATACACCCCAGTAAATACTAAAGTATAAACAATCTCGGATAAAAATGAGATTGTGATATTTCCCTTACCTTAGGTCCGATTTGCTTCGTAAGTATCCGAACCTCCTGTATAATGATTTAAATAATGTCATTGACTTATTACAGAATCATATTCATTGTTATTATATCATATATAGTTCACTTATGACTTTATATTACCCGTTCTTTTGTAAATTTATGTTAAAGTAGCATTTTGGGTAAAATTGTCTCATTTGTCGTTCGTGTTTTAACTTGTAATTATTCATATGATTACTTAGATCATTATTAATTAATTATAGAATATAAAATATGATTTATATATAATATATATTCAGAATATACATATATATAATGGATCTATAAATGGAAAGAAATACACCGTTCATGGAGACGGTAGGCCGTACGTACGCATGAATGATGTTTTCGTTTCCTTATTGAATTGAGTGGAATTAAGTAGATGACATACATATATATACACATAAATCCAATAGATTTATAATTTCATATATTTCATTATTATTTCTTATATATACTTTATAATCATTCTTAAATGGTTAACATGGAGAATGAATCTCATCACGTTGTGGAGACGGTAGTCCGTACGTACGCACGAGTGACGATATCATTTCCATAATTATTGAATTGAATTGGAGTGGATGATACAATATATCAGAATAATTATGATGTTATAATAACTATGTATAGTTATTATTTACACCATAATACCCATCCATGTAAGGTGTTGGTGGAAAAACAGATTACACCACGGCGTGGAGACGGTATTCCGTACGTACGCACGCGCGGTGATTTTGTTTTCCGTAGGATGGATAGATGGTGAAATAGGGTTGTTTAATACTTCTAATAACATATCAGTATATTATTGATACTGATGTTATTACTTCATAATGAAACAACCTAAGAAGAAGAAGTGGAATAAGAAATAAAGTTGAAAGAATCGGTAACGGAAATTACCTCTTCTTTGAAGCGCCTCTTTGAGATCTTTTTTTAGGGCTCTAAAATTGGTCTTTGAGGAAGACCAGAACCTCTAGGATGTTTCTATGGAAGTGGAGAAGAGAATTTTTCAGGGGTTGTCCGAGATTTAAGGCTAAAATTATTTTTAGGAGGAGAGGGAGGAGGTTCCCTTTTATAAAGGAGGAGAGGGGCACCTTTGGAATTCTTAAAAATATTAATTTATAATAAATCTAACCCCACTTAAAAACCTCCAAAAATGACTCATATTCAAATATTATATGAGATGGGGTTGTAATCTCATCAACCAATCAAATTTAGACATGTTTGGATCTTATTTTAAACCTTATCATTTTGATTTATCCTTATTTAATCTATTTAAGTTTATTTGTGGTAATAAAATTCTAAATTTCAAATTATAACAAATAATTACTTATTTGTTGTTAATTTTCCATAATTTTTTACTTTATAACATTATATACCATATAAATTTAAATTTATAATTTTTAAATATTTTTGTGATTTTTAAACAATTTTATAATATGTCATTTTTATCAAATAACAATAGTGTCAATTTTGACACTATTCATTTATTTGAATTTAAATAAAATATAACAGAAGATATGTTCTAACTAAAAGATTTAATATATTAATAAAAGGTCATATGTATCTATAAAATTAGTGGATCACATTAAATAGTTCATATAAAATTTATTTTATTATTTTTAAAACCATTTATTTTGTTTATCTCTTAATAAAATAATTACTACATCATTTTTGTATAATTATTTAATATACTTATTTGTTGCATAAACATTTAAAATAAAATCCTATGATGAATATAAATATATTACCTTTCACAATAATACTTTTAATCGAATTTATCATCTTAAAATCACAATATTGAAATTGTTATATTTATTAAATTATGAAGGTGACAACTTTGGCATCATTTAAAATAAAATAATATAAGTGTCATAATTGCTTGTATAAGACTCCAAATGGTAAAATATTCTACCATTGGATGATTATAGTTTAAAGTTATATGACCAATAAGTTTTGGTCTGGGTTTTGTGCCTTTTATGGTCACTATTAGCTTAATAAAAACTATATTCTTGATTTTTCACTAGATAAATAATTTCTGCATCACTATTGTGTCATAATTAATGATAATTATTTAATCCCAAAAGATTCTAAATAAATTCTCATGATGTAGATAATTTTGTTAGATTTCTGGAGACTATTCATGTTCGAAGTTTTATGATGTTTATCACTAAGTTAAAATTATTATACTTATAATATTTAAGAGAGTGACATGTTGTCACTTTCTTTGGTTTTAATAATAATTAAATTATTTTCATGGTCAAAAGTCCATAAAATTAATATAATACGACCCTTAGTTGATATGGGTTTACCTTTAGCCATCAAATATAATTTTTCCATGTGTTAGGGTAATTTTATAATATTATATTTACCCTTAATTACCCGATTTACCTTTAACTATGGTAAATAAAATTTACCGTAGTTACTATTCATAATTCCCAAAAATAAAAAGTATCCTATTAACATAATTTGGACCCACTGATTCCAAATATGGAATCAATTTTTTAAAATTTAATACACAAAAGTTGCAGAAATTAAATTAAAATTAATCCCATTGTCGAATAGAAACGAGTATTTGTTTAAAACATTGCAAAAGATTGAATTGATTTAACCTACAAATTCAAGGTAAAATCAATGCTAATGAAATACATTATATTAAATGGTAAAAATATATTCTATTTATACTTTAAAACCATCCAATATTATAATTTAACCACATAATATATTATGATGAAAAAAGTTGTTTTTAATTAAAATATAGCGTGTTTTTACTATTCATTAAAATATGAAAGTTATCGGAAAAATATCAAAACTTTATCTAAAGTAAATTTTTATATCCTGATTAAAAAGAAGAATTTTATTTTGTCAAATTGAACATATAAACATTTCAAAAACTAGATTTAAAGTGGGTGCTCCATCAAAAGGCGACAAAACTGTATTTTTTGAAAAATACTTATTTTACCCGAAAAATTTATTTTGTTCTTATACCATGTTCTAGAAAATGTGTAAGATGAATAATAATGTTATAAAATTCAAAATTTAGTTTATACTATTTATAACGGCTAGTTCATGACAATATTATAATAATATATCATTGTTTATTAAAACCCGGTATTGCGTACAACACACGCTATCGAGGAAGGTCGCGATTGCATGTAATGCAAGCCAAGTCAGGGTTGCGTATTGTGAAAGAATCCTTCGTTGTTTCGTATAACATAATCCAACCATATTTCTTTTATACATTGAATATATATATATACTCAATGTTGTATAGAATAACTATTATCAAAATTGTGTGTACACACGGTCCAAGAATAGTGTTGCGTATACTGCAAGCTAATACGGTGTTGCGTATAGCCAAGGTAATCTTGGTGTAGAATACAAAACAAGACATTAATGAAATTAAAATAATATTTTTCATAAAATCTCAGGGTGTTACATTCTATCCCCCTTAAAATGAATTTCTCCCTCGAAATTCATCGGGGTTATAAATGGTTTACTATTCGAAAGTTTCTTTAATAGAAACCCACATCGTAAAAAGGAATACCAAAACCAATCTTTAAAAACAAAAGTATGAAACGTAAAGGTTACCCAAATAAACTAATCACTAGGTTTCCACATAGGTGAAGATATGGATATGGAAGAGAAATCTACCCATCATGTTCTGATGGAGAGTGGTGGAGAACATTGCTATGAAAAAGCCAACAATCACAAAGCCATAAATTTGTGATGATCTAGGGTACCATCTGGTTCATCGGATTTAACATCACTAGGACAACATTTTTGGTTTTCAAGATCATTTCCCTAATGTTTATGAATTAAAATAAATACTTACATGATTTTGGTTCAATCTCACTGTTGTTCGTGAATTGAAAAATTTCCACTTCATATCTTAAAGAAATGAAGTTGAATTTGTTATTCGTGATGTGTTAGTAGATCATGTGATAGAATGATGGGTCATTCCATCTGTCTCAAACAAAAGGTTAGAAAAGTTATCAAAAAAATACACCATCTATAGTGAGATTAATCTTATATAGTTCCTAAAATGGGCTTATACTGCTTAATATAATAAAACTAGTTTCTACTAAACATGGACTTCCTGTAGGCCAGTGGTAGGTGATAAAGGCCAATCGCACTTCGGTTGTGGGTTCGATTCCCATGGCCTTGTCCGACGCGATGGGCTGTCGCCCGTCCTGTAGGTTGTCCTTTTTCTAAAACTACATTACTATAACATCACATAAATAATATCAAAAAAAAGTTCTATCCTTAAACAATACTAAATTATGGTTAACATAATCCATTCCAAACTTTAGGATTATCTAAAATACTTCGGTCCAAGCTAATAGTATAAAGAAAACGATAACTTGAAATGTCGTCAACCAAGCATGTGAATACCATCATTTATCCCCCATGTGTGAATACCTTAATCATGTATTCTCTTGAAAAATGAATACCCATTAAACCTTAGTGAAAACATAAATGCTGTCAAAAGTTAACTCTTTCAACATACCAAAATCCAAAAATTCTATATACTCAATCCATTACATAACCTTCTCCTTATATCAGTCATGAGCTCATTAATACTATCAAACATTTAATTTTCTCCTTATCCCTTCATTATGCGCATATCATCTACATTCCAAAAATATCTGAATAACCTTTCATGTATACTGGTAACATTAATCATATACATTCAAAACTCAAGGAAAGACAATATTGTAACAATCCTTAGATGTCTCTTTATTCCATAGTACCATAAGATTACTTATACAACATTACACATGATAAACATGTAATCATTCTACTACATTCTTAAACCATTGACTGAGCTTCAACAATTCTTTCGTCTCACATATCATTTGTAGTCTCTTCATCATCATCCACATAAATACTACCCATACGACCATACTGATTCTATTCATGAGACTTTCCCTTAGGGCATTGGTTTTCATAATGCCTGTACATTCCACATTTAAAACATTTAACCATTGTTGATGTCGTAGCAATACCATTATCCTCATCCCTGGTGTTAACTGAACCTTTTCCTTTGCACTTACTGGCTTTGTGTCCTTCTTTTCCAAACCCAAATCATCTTTCAGTTCCATTGAAACATTCTCCTTGATGCCTCTTCCCACATGATTTACATAGGGGAAATTGAACTTTCTTTCCTCTATGATCATCATGAAACTCCATCTTTCTCTTATTAGACGAGTCATGAAACTTACCAAATTTTACTTTATTGATCATATTATGAGATTGCTGATTCGGCATAATAATGATGTTTGGACTTCCAAATCCCATTTCATTTGATTGCTCATGAATAATATCATTCCATTGTCCATCATATCCTCCATTATCGTGAATCATCTTGTTTCCATCCATTTTCAAAAACCCAAAAAGAATAGTGTGAGAGGCAAAAATCATAATAAAGGGGGAGTAACTTCAATATCTAACATCTTTGGTTTAATCTAATATTTTTACCATAGTTCTATGACTATATCCTATACGTATACTTATCCTTAGGGACATCCCTAGACATACCTTAGAAATATCTCTAGGGATCTCACTATCGTTTTCGCATCCTAGTTTCCAAAGGTTGACTAAACTTTTCCTCTGATACCAACTGTAGAGACCCAAAGCCTGACGTACATTGACATTACATTACATTTGCGGAATACTTAGTACATAACAAAAACACACACACAAGGACTGTATTAGTTTAGTGTCTTTGGAAACTCGGAATATAATCTTCTAATTATGGTGAAAGATCTTCAAAATCTCCCATAAAGATCTTCCTTTTTTTAACCTAAAACCTTTCTTTATATCCTGGGGAAAAGAAAACATAAAAGGGTGAGCTCAAATTCTCAGTATGGGTAAACAAAAGAAATATCAATCACATCATATACATAAGCACATAACTTTTGGAAATCTTAACCTGCAAAAGAGAACATAATTTCATAACATGGGATAAATCATGGCAGTGAAATCGAGTCACAATAATCATAACGTAAAACATGAAACTTTGTGGCATACATTCATAATCATAGAGAATCATATATTATTAGTCAATATTCATTTCCAAGACTATCTTAGTGTACAAAGTCCCTTTCTGTACTGAGTCACCCTCGTTTCAGTCCTCTTTCACTGAACCGGTATAACCTACGATTCCAGCCATGTCTATCTAATGAGATATAAAATCTTTACCCAATGCATTTGAGGGAGATATAGGTCCTACCCATCTCATAATGACAACATTCTTATGTGTGCCACAAAATCTTAAAACATACATCATTGCATAACCCATGTAATAAAAATGGGAATCTTAAACATCGTGACATCATAAAACAATTCATATACGATAAAAGAATTCATAAAAATAATTCCATCACAACATAATCAAATCAATGTAATAATAGGGATAAAAACAGAACCCTTTATTATCTTAGATGGAAAATAATTTTGATAAAACAATTGAACTTCATTCTTGAGGAAAATATCCTTTCTACTTCAAAAACACTTTTACTTTCTTAACATGTCGTAAAATTATAAACTAAAAGAAGTTGATTAAAAATAAACTTGAAAACTTGTAAAGGAAGATTTTTGGAAATAATGTTTTAAAAATCCATTCATGACGTATAAGTTAAAAAAAACATTCTTCATACTTTGGTCGGAAAAGTCAAAAAGAACCTCGTATGAAAAACGACAAAAGATTCCTTTCATAACATTTACTAAAAACTCACCGAAGGGTAAAATTAGATTTAAACAATTGTAGGTGGATGGAAATAATATTACATATTGAAGAAACATGGATATGGATGATAAAATACACCCCAGTAAATACTAAAGTATAAACAATATCGGATAAAAATGAGATTGTGATATTTCCCTTACTTTAGGTCCGATTTGCTTCGTAAGTGTCCGAACCTCCTGTATAATGATTTAAATAATTTCATTGACTTATTACAGAATCATATTCATTGTTATTATATCATATATGGTTCACTTATGACTTTATATTACCCTTTCTTTTGTAAATTCATGTTAAAGTAGTGTTTTGGGTAAAATCGTCTCATTTGTCGTTCGTGTTTTAACTTGTAATTATTCATATGATTACTTAGATCATTATTACTTAATTATAGAATATAAAACATGATTTATATATAATTTATATTCAGAATATACATATATATAATGGATCGATAAATGGAAAGAAATACACCGTTCATGGAGACGGTAGGCCGTACGTACGCATGAACGTTGTTTTCGTTTCCTTGTTGAATTGAGTGGAATTAAGTATATGACATACATATATATACACATAAATCCAGTAGATTTATATTGTCATATATTTCATTATTATTTCTTATATATACTTTATAATCATTCTTAAATGGTTAACATGGAGAATGAATCTCATCGCGTCGTGGAGACGGTAGTCCGTACGTACGCATGAACGATGATATCATTTTCATAATTATTGAATTGAATTGGAGTGGATGATACAATATATCAGAATCATTATGATGTTATAATAACTATGTATAGTTATTCTTTACACCATAATACCCATCCATGTAAGGTGTTGTTGGAAAAATAGATTACACCACGGCGTGGAGACGGTATTCCGTACGTACGCACGCGCGGTGATTTTGTTTTCCGTAGGATGGATAGATGGTGAAATAGGGTTGTTTCATACTTATAATAACATATCAGTATATTAGTGATACTGATGTTATTACTTCATAATGAAACAACCTAAGAAGAAGAAGTGGAAGAAGAAATAAAGTTGAAAGAATCGGTAACGGAAATTACCTCTTCTTTGAAGCACCTCTTTGAGATCTCCTTTTAGGGCTCTAAAATTGGTCTTTGAGGAAGACCAAAACCTCTAGGATGTTTCTAGTGAAGTTTAGAAGAGAATTTGGCAGGGTTTTGCCGAGCTTGAAGGCTCAAATTGTTGTTAGGAGGAGAGGGAGGAGGTGCCCTTTTATAAGGGAGGAGAGGGGCACCTTTGGAATTCTGAAAAATATTAATTTATAATAAATCTAAACCCACTTAAAAACCACCAAAAATGACTCATATTAGAAGATTAGATGAGATAGGGTTTTAATATCATCAACAAATCAAATTTAGTCTTGTTTTGATCTTATTTTAAACCTTATCATTTTGATTTATCCTTATTTAATCTATTTAAGTTTATTTGTGGTAATAAAATTCTAAATTTTAAATTATAACAAATAATTACTTATTTGTTGTGAATTTTCCATAATTTTTTAAGTTATAAAATTATAGACCATATAAATTTAAATTTATAATTTTTAAATATTTTTGTGATTTTTAAACAATTTTATAATATGTTATTTTTATAAAATAACAATAGTGTCAATTTTGACACTATTCATCTATTTGAATTTTAATAAACTATATACAGAAGATATGTTCGAAATAAAAGCTTTAATATATTAATAAAATGTCATATATATCTTGAAAATTAGTGGATCACATTAAATAGTTTTTATAATATTTATTTTATTATTTTTAAAACCATTTATTTGGTTTATCTCTTAATAAAATAATTACTACATCATTTTTTATAATTATTTAATATACATATTTGTTGCATAAAATTTAAAATAAAATCCTATAATGAATATAAATATATTAACTTTCACAATAATACTTTTACTCGAATTTATCATTTTAAAATCACAATATTTAAATTGTTATATTTATTAAAGTATGAAGGTGACAACTTTGACATCATTTAAAATAAAATAATATAAGTGTCATAATTGATTGTATAAGACTCAAAATGGTCAAATATTCTTCCATTGGATGATTATAGTTTATATTTTCATTACCAATAAGTTTTGGTCAGGGTTTTGTGCCTTTTATGGTCACTATTAGTTTAATAAAAACTATATTCTTGATTTTTCACTAGATAAATAATTTCTGCATCACTATTGTGTCACAATTAATGATAATTATTTAATCCCAAAAAATTCTAAATAAATTCTCATAATGTAAATAATTTTTTTAGATTTATGGAGACTATTCATGTTTGAAGTTTTATGATTTTTATCATTAAGTTAAAATTATTATACTTATAATATTTAAGAGAGTTACATGTTGTCACTTTCTTTGGTTTTAATAATAATTAAATTATTTTCATGGTCAAAAGTCCATAAAATGAATCTAATCCGACCCTTAGATGATATGGGTTTACTTTTATCCATTAAATAGAATTTTGGCATGTGTTAGGGTAATTTTATAATATTATATTTACCCTTAATTACCCGATTTACCTTTAACTATGGTAAATAAAATTTACGGTAGTTACTATTCATAATTCCCAAAAATAAAAAGTAGCCTATTAACATAATTTAGACCCACGGATTCCAAATATGGAATCCATTTTTTAAAATTCAATGCAGAGAATTTGCATAAATTAAATTAAAATTAATCCTGTTGTCGAATAAAAATGGGTTTTTGTTTAAAACATTGCAAAAGATTGAATTGATTTAACCTACGAATTGAAGGTAAAATCAATGCTAATGACATACATTATATTAAATGGTAAAAATATATTATATTTATACTTTAAAACCATTCAATATTATAATTTAACCACATAATATATTATGATGAAAAAAGTTGTTTTTAATTAAAATATAGCGTGTTTTTACTATTCATTAAAATATGAAAGTTATCAGAAAAATATCAAAACTTTATCTAATATAAATTTTTATATCCTGATTCAGAAGAAGAATTTTATTTTTCCAAATTGAACATATAAACATGTCAAAAACTATATTTAAAGTGGGTGCGCCATCAAAAGGTGGCAAAACTGCATTTTTTTAAAAATACTTATTTTAACTGAAATATTTATTTTGTTCTTATACCATGTTCTAGAAAATGTGTAAGATGAATAATAATGTCATAAAATTCAAAATTTAGTTAATACTATTCATAACATCTAGTTCATGACAATATTATAATAATATATCATTGTTTATTAAAACCCGGTATTGCGTACAACACACGCTATCGAGGAAGGTCGTGTTTGCTTGTAATGCAAGCCAAGTCAAGGTTGCGTGTTGTGAAATAATCCTTCATTGTTTCGTATAACAGAATCCAACCATATTTCATTTATACATTGAATATATATATATATACTCAATGTTGCGTAGAATAACTATTATCAAAATTGTGTGTAACACGGTCCGAGAATAGTGTTGCGTATACTGAAAGCTAATACGGTGTTGCGTATAGCGCAAGGTAATCTTGTTGTAGAATACAACACAAGACATTAATGAAATTAAAATAATATTTTTCATAAAATCTCAGGGTGTTACAGTAACACTAAGGAAATTAATTTTGGTTTTGGAATTTTTCATGAAATTCCTTCCTAATTAAATCAGTTTGTGTCTATTCATCCAATCATATTCCATTTTAGGAACATATTAATTAGTGTAAAAAATTAAAACATTCACCTTCATGAGAACATCCTCTAACACACCAACTAGGTGTGTGGTACTCTGATTTACTAGTTGAAAAAAAATTCTAGTGGGATTTAGTTCCCTGAACAACAATTGGGATAAAATATAGTGAGGTATCACATTTATATATGAACCAAAATAAAGAAAAACCTTTGAAATGAAATAATCCTCTATGGTGCATAGAATCAAGAATTTCCCAGGATTGTGGAATTTTATGAAATGTGATGGATCTATCAATGATGATACATTCCACCCAAAGGTCATATTTTCATCACTATGGAGTCTCCTTCGGTCCATATACATTTCCCTTATAACACATAACATATCATTGAATTTTATTTATTGCATTAATCAAAGGAATTTAACTTGTACATTCTCTAAATATTCCAAGATTTATTTTTCAAGTTTAGTTTATTTTTTTACTTGAGATGGTGGGCCTTTGAGGATATGGAAGAGGATTGGTTTTGATTGGGGGTTCAACAAATGAAACACTCTTTTAATTTCTAGGGCTTCTCTGAGTACCCAGTTATTCCTCATTTGGACAATTTTAAGTGGTTGGAATGGTGGTTTCCCCAGGAGGGGATGACTCTAATGAAGAGGTTATTTAACTTTTAAGTTTTCTTCCACTCTTATGGGTTATGGAACTGACATTTCCCTTATCCCTATGTTTTATTAGTGGTTGAGGAGGTATTTTACCCGACGCATGACTTTGGATTCCCCCCACTAATTTGGTGAGTTGGCCTATTTGGGTATTTATTCTTGTATGGATTCATGGGTGAATTATTGTAATTGAACTTATTTATATCCATTTTTTCATTATATCTTCTATAATAGTATTAGTTTTGGAGGGGGTTGTTGTAATGGATTTTGTAGTGGTTGAGGATTTCTTAGTAGTGGTGGTGGATGACTACTCTACCCCAGATGTTTCTATGGTTGTCGAGGTTGGTTTTAATACCCCATTAACTATATTATTTATTGTATTTACACCATGGGTTGGATAGATAATATAGTTCTTTTCTAATGGGTTTTTATAGGGGTTACATATAGAAATTGCCTCAATCTCTTAGATATTTTTCTCGGTTGAGGGAATTGGTTAGAATAGCCAGTGTTGGAAAAATAGATTCCAAATTTTATGGGAGGAGGATATTGGGATTTCCATAGGTAAAGATCATGTTATCATAATATATTACTGACCTCTTCAATCTTCATTCCCACCTTCTTCTCAAACTCAGAACTCGACACCTCAAGGACAACTAAAATTTGTACAATGGACCATGAACCTAGTTTTTGTGTGTTCTACTCCATGTTTTATATTAAGGTTTTCATATTAATTTGGGTTTTATCACATAGATCACCTCATAAAATAACATTAATCATTTTATGATCAAAATGAATAAAAACATCATAAAAATTATATATTAAAATTATATTACATATTTTATGATGCAGACAACTTGAACATAAACATTTAAATCTTTCCTAGTATTCCTAATCTATTTCACCCAGTGATTATCTTACCCAAAAAATGGATTATTTTTGAAGAAAAATAATATAACATAAATTAATAAATGAAGAATAAACATGTTTACAAAATACACAATGTTTTTATAAAAAACACACACTAAAAACAGAAAACACTCCCCAAAAACTAATCGACATTATAAACATGCTTTCCTGAAAAGTAAAAATCATTATATTTTTCAGGTTTATTTATAGTCTAGGTAATACACTAGGTTATCTCTCAATGAGCGTTGGGGGTTTGATGTGTTTATTTTTATTAAAAATAACTAAAATAGGGATAGTTTTTGAAAATAGTTTTAAAAATAAAGTGATTAAATTAAAGAGTTTAATAGTTGAAAAATGATTTTTTTCCCATTATAATTATTATAGAAGGTGTTATTTTCATGTTTAGTACCCATATTTCATAGTTCATTGTTCTAAAAATATCATATGGTTTAATAAAATTCACTGGTTGAGGGTTTTTCAGATCTTGATTCACATCTTACCTCTCAAAATGATTTACAGAGAAGAAACCCTTGAAACAAAAATTGCGTTGTTAATTTTTTTCCCACAATCATAGAAATTGGGATTTTAATGAATACTAAAATTTCATGTATGTGTGAGAGAAAAAGGATTATTGTGTTGTCTAATTGAAAAAACCCAAGATTCCCACTAGAAATCTCAACCCAATTGGTGTTTAAATGATAAGTGTTTCACTTAGTTATACTAAATAAATTCTTTAAGATGATAATTATATTAAGATAAAACATAATTTAAATATTTAACGGACAAATTACACAAAAAAGTAGAAAAAAGTATTGGAACTCTGTCCCAAGTGTCGGTATCTCCCTCGAAATGATCGTCCCATGTTTATCTTGCCATCGAGAGGAGGAGTATGCTTAGGTAGAGATTCACCTTCATCCTTGATATACTGATGAAGATAGGGGCCTCTGGAACATCTTTGATGAGGTGAGGAATCATTTGGGCCTCCAAAATACTATTTCCTTGCCTCATTTTAGATCATTAAAAGGGGGTTCCTGAGGTTTCAATTTATTGGCGAAGTGGAATGTGGTTTTTTGCAGGAACATTTCTTAAAAACCCATGGAACAAGGTTTATAATATCTATATAGTCTTAAATCACAATTTAAAAAACTAAAAACATGTTTCCCCCCATATATTATACCTCAACAGGTTATTTGGATTCATTTTAGGGTAGAAATATATTGATATATGTGTAATACATAACACCACTTTTGAATTTGAGAAAATTCATTTTCTTGGACATATTGGTTCATATGGGACCCTTAATGGACCAATTGGGATTGGTTATATTATTAAGAGTTTTATACCATTGAATTTTTTATCAGAACCCAAATTATCAACCCAATGCGATGCATAGATTATTAGTAGTGTGCGGATGAGTCCACATATGTTCTTAAATTTCTGCACAATTTGGCTCATTTTCTTCAACATTGTTCTTGGCCCACCAAATCACCTATAAATAAAATGAAAGAATAAAAAATTGAAATAGACAGTTTTAATAGTTATTAAAACAAAATAACTAAATCAAACATGAATTGATTTTTTATTAAATTTTTAATTTATGATGAAAAATAAGTTTAACATAGTTGTGTACGGGTTGAAATGAATTGTGAATCTCTACATGATCAATGCCTTAATAGGTTGAATAGAAAAACATGTATTCAGAGTCTGGATGTATGAATATGTCAAAAATCACCCCATCATTGGATTCCCTAGCACTAGAGTTTAACTAGAGATACTTAAACAACATTTCCCTATGTTCCTAAACCAATACCCATGAAATGTCAAACATCAAACACCAAGTAGAGGACAAAACAACTTTAATACCACTCTTTCATGACCCAAACCATTGGGTCCCCACTAATATAAAAGTAATCTGAGCGTGATACCCCAATCATGCCTCTAATAGGCCAAGGTCTAGTGACTATCATCGAGTAGGCATATAAGTAAAATGGGAGGCATTAGCCTATTGTATTAATACTCATACACACAATAATCTCTATGAAAAAGAATAGAGGAATACTAAATGACTGAAACATATTTACTGTAATAAATTAATAAAAACCCCTCTAGGAAATATATCAATTTAAAAATATATAATATAAAATAAAAAAAGGAAAAAATACATTCCCAATCAAAAATGAGGAACCAACCTAAAAATGAGATAAAAGTTAATTAAAGATTTTATCTCTTAAAATATCTGATGCTCATATCTAAACAAGGTAAATGCCTTTGTTTACTACTCTAATCCTGTAATACTAGGTCCACCAAATTTATTACCAATATTCCTAGATTTTTCAAAAGAAACTAAACATGTGGGAATAACCTATTTGTGACTATAAACGTACCTCATAAAACGACCCAAAAAACACAAGGGATGAAAAAAATAAAAAATTGTTCAGATCAAACAAAACATATTGAGGGGAAAGAAACAAAAAACATCAATAATAAACCCAAAACCCCATAAAAAGATAAATGGGACATTGATATTTTAATATATCTATGAGTGAAGATTCTTACAATATATCTGATGTTCTGATCTCTTAGGAATGTATAAAGTGTGACCACTAAAGAATGAGTATAGAGGACTCACTCCTCCCCAATGTGTGGAACAACCATATATCACTCACTCAAATGGAGGACCCTCTTATAGATAGATCTAAATTACAAAGAGTGCCACTACACAAATATAAGACCCACACCCTCTGTAAAGTGGGAAAATTTTGTCCCTGCCTATATAAAATTTAAGTGGGACGAACCTCCTAGAGTGATATGGGATTAATCACCTTATTAGAAAACTGATGATTATATCCAAACAGTGACATTATCTAAGAATTACTAGATAAGGAATCCATCTAAAATAACATTAGTTCATACATATGATGTATAAATTAAGGAAACTATAATTTCCAATGTAGAAAATTACTCATGATTGGATACTAGAAGTCCCAAATATGATTATCGAAGAATGATATAAAAAAGATTGAAGTTATTGTAAAAAGTATACATCATGTAACTTTTCTTGAATTCCTATTAGTCTTATACCCTATAAAAAGATTTTCTATCCATGTATGATGTCATGTAATGACCATAAAGGGAAAAATTGTGTTTTTTCACCCGAGGTATATCGGTTGGGCTATTGGAGCATGTCACTAAATTAGAAGCACTCCATAATGGTTTGTAATCATGGGGACACAATGTGTTTTTCCACTCAAGGGCCTGAGCATGTGCCCTCGACACATGGAAGATTTTTTTGCGTAGTGTAACATGGAGTCTAGGTCAGGCCACATAGTCTGTCATACTTATCTAGGGAATAAGACCTAGCAACCATGAGAAGCTAATTTACATGACACGTGTTACTCCAGGATACACATTGTATAGTTGCATATTTGATAGATAGTGAATCATGTTATTTATACATATTCCAAATACATAATTCATGTATCCTAAACCAGTGTTATAATTTACCAAAATAGATCAATCTAAATAATTTCCTCTCTAATAATCTTCTACCGCCCTTCAATGGATGGAAAATGGGATTCTAGTTACTTGAGTGGTAACAATCATGCCTCTAATCACCATTAAGGATCTCGATCAATGAATCCATTAAATTTATATTCAAATCCATATCAATGTTACCACAAAATTACAGTAAATACGTCATTCACAAAACCTTAATGTGTTTATTGGTTTGATCATCTTTGAGTCCATCCTGAAAATGTTGATTTAAGACCCTATTGGACAACAATGAATAACACATAGAACAGTGGTTTGGAAAGCACAATAATGTAGTGAAAACCATAATTTCTTATTGAAATCCTCACAAAATATTATATATTTTAGAAAAAAGTTGAATCAAGGGTGAAATTGATAAATTTATTAAGTTCAAGAACAATAATTAAAACTTATTTCATACAAATAATGATGAATTAATATGTAAATAATTTTAGAAATCAGTGCTTTAAAAATAAATCTAGGGGTTTAAATCTAAAACATATCAAATGATACCTCAAGATAATATTTATTGTTATTGTATAATATGTATTCTAGAAATGAAGGGGTTGATCCCATGGTATTCAAACTTATTATCAGGATTCTCATTCATCATTTTTTTTATTCTTGTTCCATGCCCCTTCCCCAGAATAACAAATCTAGTTCCCCAATATGGTTCTCTACATGGCGATGAATGAACCTACCCCTACACTGAAGGATTATAAGAGTCATTGAGGATCTCTTTATGGTATAGTAGAGATATTATAACATTTGGTTCAATACTAAATATTGTGGATGTAGAAAAAATTATGAATCAAGATGATATAATAATAATTGAGAAGTAATAGGAAACATATAACCTGAAAAATTCCAATTAAACAACCATCATGAACATGATAATCAATAAATATAATACAGAACGTAGTGTATAATGATACTCTATCTAGACATAGTTCATAATAAAAAAAGGACTATAACTCTTATAGGAATCCTGAGAACATGATCGACCCCCAGCACCATGTCAAGTCCAAGTCCATAAATATAATCAACAAGAAAGTATAATCAAAGATCATATCCTTCAACTAAGAGATTTGTCTATGTTCTAAATGGAGGAACTAATAAGGTGTTATTAAAACTCAATTTTCCACTACCAATGGTTTCTAATGATAATCTAGACCATGAATATAAAATAGTACATTGTGTAAGTATAGTAATGGAATAAGTAAAATAAATTGACATTGTCAGACCATGTTCTTCATGAGATAACCATCTGATTCTACCTTCTTTGGCCTAACATGAAATGTCTCTAAACCATTCATTTATATAAATATACTTGGAACTCATTATAGATAATCTACTTCTTTATGTATAATTTTATTCATAATGGCTTTCATATCGAAATGAGGTTCATCAAACAAAACACCAAAACCAAGGTAGAGTGGGAATAATAGCCAATAATTCCAAGTAATTGATAAAAGAACCATTCACAACCATTTAACTGACAATAATAATAAAAATAAAAAAAATTTCTCTATGTACGTATTTTTTAATTAGAATTAAGGATAATAGTTCCATTACTAACAATTAAATAAGAGATAATATGGGGACCATTACCAATAACATTCATAATCAAGGAGAATGTTTTTTATTCCCACAAACATATAATTGTGATTATAATGAATTTCATGTGAAACCTATTTTGATAATAACAATAAGTAATTTTGTGACCAATAATTTCAAATAATATCATGGAATTTCTTGTACAACAATTAAATTTTAATGGCGATGAGTTCCATGCATAACATTGAATAATAATTTACTTCATTCAGTTTAATATTCCTTATAAGCCCGTTAAGGGCATTTTGTATTAGAATCCAAGTGATTATAAAGGGAAACATTATATTGGAAAATTGACATTAGTAACTAAACATATTCCATGGGAAAATACCCTAAAAATTTATCAATTGTAACATACCTTTAAACATTTCAAATACAAGATCCAAAATTGACAACTAACATGGCCATTCGATTCAAATTCCATTTAATTGATTAAAATTTCATTTGAAAGTGACAAGGGGATAAGATTATTTAAAAATTTTATGTTCATAAAAATAACTTATAAATAACAATGTCCCTGTATGAATCCTATCCAAAATACAACTCTCCGTGATCAAGTAAATTAAAAAATTCCCATTTCAAATCAATTAAGACTACAAACCAATTTTGTTTTAATTGTCTACAAGGTGTTAATTGAAAGTATTAAACCATTTAGGGTTTCCATTTATTCAATTACAAGTGTCAAAAATATATTAGAAACTCAACATCTCTCAAGGGAGGTTTAATTTCGTAATAATGAGATAGAATTCATGGGAATTTATATCTAAAAACCAAAAAGTGTGGTTTGTAATGAATTATAAAAACTAAAATGATAGAATTGGGTCACATGGAAATGTAATTAAAGGTGATAACAATTAATTTAAATTAATTTATCATTTAAAATTAAAAACATTGTGAATTTGATGCGTATCACAATGACATGTTGTATTATCAGTGTAAATTTAGCAGAATGTCAAATAGACTACCTACCTCATTATCAAGATTTTTTTTCAACCAATACTATGATTTGATTCTTGTTGAGATGGGAGAAAATGATGAACTGGATAAAACCCTATTAATAGGTTTTATTAGCTTCCACAGTGATAGTAATTCATTAGGAAAAGAAAATAGAGAAATAAGGAATGTGGAGTCCTAGAGTTACATATAGGATTCCAATGCTTTAAATAACACTAGATTAAAACCATGACTATATTAAATCCAATATAAGTAATATTATAATGAGGATGTCATGTGTAAGGATTCTCTTAGGATAATATGAGGATGAAAAGTGGTAAAACCCCTTTTAAGTCCAAAGGGACAAAATAGTAATTTTACCCTTTTTAAGAGGAACAAAGTTAAGCCACACAGTTAAGAAAAATGTATTCCAAATGTGTGGTGTCACTATCAAAAGCTCTACAAAGACAGTTGGTTTCCTCCCATGGTTTACTAAACATTCTCCAAACATGCTTTGTTATGGCCCCACACACTCCAATCCCATATGGTTGCAGCACACAGATAAAAAATCATGCGCTAACCACATGAGTCTATCATCACCTCTACACCATTTAGAAGAATTTTCAAGGTCACCTCACATAGTTAAGAAAATTATGAACCCATATAAAACAAGTTGCGTCTTTATGTAAAATAGTTAGTAGAAACCATGCCCTTCCCATGTTTCTAGGATTTCTTTTCCATAACATCCATTTTAGGTCCCAATCCATAGGGATTATCTAGAAACATCCAGGATACCTTTTTAGAATCATATCATGTTTAAAAAATATAATGTTCTGTTTTAAATATCTTAGAATTACATTCTAATTATCAATTTACAATTTTCCCATATAGCAAATGAAAAATAGAAATTCCTTTAGAAATATTTAAATATTTCAAAATACAATATATTACAACCTTGACACCATATAATTTTTCATCCCAGATAATACTTGATGGTTATCAAAATGAATTATCGGATATATATAATCCAAGAATCCCTATTCAAATGGACGTGTTACAATTCTTAATGTGCAAGAAATTTGAAAATATTATTCTAAAATTAATGTACTAAATCTTCTAATAATGGATCCAAAAATAATAACTAATAAAGAATTAGTATGAGGGACCATTTCCATGTCTTTCTATCCTAATACATGATCACATCATCATCTATTTCATCAACCTTCCTAAGGTGCATCTAACCATAGGTTGTGGCTTTTATTGTCTAATTCTTATTCATGGAACTAATACTATTATAATTTCATATAAAATCACAACTTTGGAATACTAATGAATCTCATAGAATGAATCTTAATTTAATCAAACAGTGAAATTTTAATCTATCCAACATAGCTTTGTTATACAAAATATTCCTTGAAAATCCTTGGACTAACCTCAAATTGTACCTTTCACCTACCAACAAGATAACCAATGTGGTTCCTCACAGACAATATCTATAAGTTTAAGGAGAATAAAGTTAAATCACCTCTAACTGAACAATTTTGAAAATTATCGATGTTATTTTATAATGAAGCACCAAAACTAGAATCTAAAATACATTATCTGATGGATTACGTAGATTGTTTCAAGCAACTCACTGAAGCCCAAAACTGGCTTCTAGAGACATATACAAGATAAAACCTCATTTTGTCAAAACCACCATCATTCCACAGTACATACATAGGTTCAAGATCAATCTAACATCCTTGTATCATTACAAGTTTTATTGGGCCTAATCCCTATAATTAGAATTCACCCAAGTCAAAATTCGAACATATACCTGGCATTTTCCATGACTCTTGATATATATTGTTTCATTTATTTAATAATTTAATTGAACGAAATTACTATCTATTGATTAGTCCAAGAATCCAATGATCGTTCTCACATGTGGGTATCCCATCAGCAACTGGCATCATACTCCCCAACTTAGGAGCCTCTGTGTCATGATACCAATAAAAAGAGTTAGTGATTACCATTGACCATGCCCCATCCAACCCAATAAATAATTTAAAGAATTACAAATAAATTTCTCAAACATGATCGCTACGAAAATGTCATAATAACGATTCCCACATTGTGATAACTATTTCAATAGATTTTATTAGGTTCAATCTTATAACAAGGTTCAACACCCTCAATCATCCAAAGTTGTATTCCCCACCATCTGGATTACCTTATACTACTCCTCAAGAACAACTCTCTTGGATTAATTTTTTCCAACCATAAAATTAACTAGGTCACTCAACGTATAGTTGATGATCTATTAGGGTACCTAGGATGATTCCATGATATTGTGCTTGATAATATCAAAACATGGAGTACACTATGATTTCATTGATTGGTGTACATCAATATATTCCATCCACACTTACATTACAATATGATACACTTTCCTTAACCAAAACATGACACCATGTATCCCAAACATGTGTTTCTAGGTTCAGCCATAGGGTAACCATCTCATGATGCCTTGTTTATTACAGATGCCCCCTATAACATGGAGAGAAGTTTCTAAAATTAGCACGACAAATAAGAAACCATGACCACAAAATCATTTATTTAAAACCATTGGTACCCAAATAATATATGAACACTCACTAATTAATGAATTAAATAATACCACACTTAACTGGAATATACCAAACAGACCATATGAGCTGGTTGTACAATCCCATACAACATGGTTCAAGGATTGAAACTTGCTCATGTGGGTCATCCGTCAATAATACCATGTTGACTGTGATACTCGACATGTAGTTATAATGATTCATAACATTCCCTTGGATCACATCTTTAAAATCATACATGTATGTATGAAATGATTTATCAAATTATCACCCACCTCAGAACAACATTCCTAAAATTAATGCATCAACCGTAGAACCACTAGTCAGTAGGTTCATCCAATAGTACAATCCTACCCATAGAAGCATGTTTTATTACTCAATCACTCTAGTTACTTCCACTAAAACATAGGAATCACCATTCATAATCTACAAAACCTAAGGACATACCCGGAACCAATCTTGAAATGACAAAAATAACAAGGCTCAATTAAAAAAAAATCGTTTACTCAGTCCAACCCCTCAAGTATGATTCCATGATAAAAACAAATGTCGCTAGCTCACTATGATAAATTTCAAAATTAAGGGCCCCTAGGCCATCTACATATCCCTAGGGTCTCTCACTGTAACGACCCAAAATTTCATTAATCGAAAATCCCTCTTGATCCAGTTAAATGTTTCTTTATGAAAAATGTTTTTATAAGATATCAACTTTTTTAGTTTTACTTTAAGATTTGTGACCGTTACTTTTATAGTCGTTGAACAGTGATCATCTGGGTAGTTTAAATATAAGGCTTTAACGAACCAATTTTCTACTCAGACAAAGGAAGCGATGGCCTCATCCAGTAGAATTTCCCCTTACGAAGCCCATTTTTCGAAGCTCGGAAAAGAGGTGGCGTCTTTGGGCTTTGCCCTTGACCAAGCCCAAGCTGAGCTTCATCAAGTCAAGCTCGAACGTGATCGTCTACGGGAAAAATGGAAGTTGATAGAGATTACCACTCGAGCGATGTTATCCGAGCAACCCCAAGAGTCTGTCACCATCGCACACCTTACCCTTAGGTCTTATGCGGCTATTTTAAGGGGTTATGTAACAAATAAGTATCACCATGTTCATGTACATTATTATTTTTTGTATATAATAATGAATATAATTTCTAGTCATTTTTGATACATTGTAATTAGTTTTTAAAGTACAAATGGTGTTTTTAGTTATTATTTAATTAAGAATTATATTTTGTTAAATTAAATGATTTTTGAATTAAATAATATTTTAATAAAATATTATTATTAATATAAAATTAATTTTTATTAAATATAAATGATCTTATAATTTTATGAATGCAATTAAAATTTTTATTAAGGTTTGAAAGCCATTTCTGTCAAAACCCGTGAATTTTTTTATAAATGTCGGTTTTTATTTTAAAAGTGAAAATTCACATATTTAGAAAATTATTTAGATAAAATAAATATTATTTTTGGAATCAGGACGTCGAAATTATCCAACGGTTAATTTTTCATAATTTTCTGAGACAGTCAAATTTTTGGGTAAAAATTAAATACCATTTAAATATATAATGTGTTTTATGACATCATAATGACCCAATGGTGATGTAATAAAATACCATAATGCTTATGATCGGCCAATATATGTTTTATCATTAAAATAATGAGGTTTTGGGTTTGTTTGACTCACTTTTCAAAGCATTAATGGAGCCCTCAAGACTTATTCAACACTTTGCCTTTTTAAATTAATTTCCATGGGAGTGTGACTCACCTCCACATAAGCAACCCTAATTTTTTAATAAGTTCGGACCTTGGACCTGTAAAATATTTTTTTCCTCTTTCCTTTTCCAGAAACCATGGGCAAATACCATGGGATGGTTTGTGGTTTGGATTATTTTAATATAAGGGGTCCCAAACATAAATAATAAAGAATTCTCTCACCTTTACTATATAAACCCACCCAAGCTCCCACTGCCTCCTCACTCAAAGCCCTTGAAGTTCGTCCAACCTCTGCCCAACTCTCTCTAGAATCCTCTCAAGGTTCCCCAAGCTCCCAAGAATCCTCTCACAAGCCTCTCTCTAGCCTTTGGAAGCACACTTCCAAGTAAGGGGTTTTCTTCCTTTCTCATTTTTTTGTCAATTTTCATTAAGTTGTATTTCCGTTTTTATTTCAATTATGAATGTTGGGGTATGGTTTCTAACCTCCCCCATACTGCCCTCTTATTGTTTTAATGATGGGAGAACCCTTTCTCTCTCATTTAATGCCTCCCATGTACACCCGTTACTATGCCGAAATTCCGAAAGGAACTTCTCTCTCTTCTTTTACATTCAAGCAATACTTTTGTATCATGAATCTAAATTCCATTTCTATTGTTGGGACATGTATATATATGATATCCTTACTGTCCATTACATGTAAATATGATGAGGAACCCCTTTCTCTCTCATCAAACTTTTTTATGAATTCTTATGTCACGCCGTTACGTTGCCGAAATCGCACCAATTTTCTAAGCCAATGTCTTTGTGTAGTGAATACCATGCCCATTCCTCCATCAAGGGTATTCACCTTTATGCACATTTACATATTGATTATAAAGTTTCATGTATGAATTCCACATTCCTTTATCGTGGAAGAAATGATTATTTTTTATGAATCCATGTTTTATGATCCATGTGGCACACTTATGCATGAAATGAAATGTTTAAGAAGGGTGCGCCCTTTATAGCGCTCCAATGCATTGGGTAAAGTATAGTATCATGATACGTCATGTGCAATGAGTGTTGACTCATGCTAATTCAAGTCCAACGAGGGTTTACTCGTGCTTCAAGTGCAATGAGGGTTTACTCATGCTCCATGTGCAATGAGCCTTGGCTCATGCTAATTCAATGTTAAGTGTTGTTGCCACATTTCCATGTTATGATTATCATGCTTTATCATGTCTTTATGTTCATGTTTCTATTATGCTCTATTGATATGCCTATTTCCTAACCTGTATTTCACTCCTCATGTTATTCATTGTTTACTCCCTTACTGGGCTTTATAGCTCACCGTTTTCTTATGCATGTCCTCAGGTTGTCCCATGGAATGCTAAGTACGAAGGAATGTAGTGGTCATGTAAAGGATGTTTTCAATAAAGATGTTGTATTTCAAGTTTAAAGTTTTTATGTAATGATCCTAATCCCCAAAGACACTAAACCTCTCGATCTTCTTTGTTGTATCAAGTGAAGTTTTATGTAATAAAGCATGCTTAAGTTGTAATAAAAAGCAGGGTTGTCATAGTTGGTATCAGAGGATAGGTTTAGTTATTTCTGGGATTAGGAAACCCTAGTAAAGCCTTAGATACAAGACTAAGCATAATAAAAACATCCCTATGTTTTGGTAAATACTAAGTAAGTGTTTTATCAAATAAATACATCCCTGTCTGGATACGAGCAGGTAGAGGCGGCTCTGGCACAGATGTATCCTAGGGGTAAAACCCGAATACACCGCTTTGATCTAGACTCGAACGGGAACTGGTGCACGACAACGGGCCTTGCTGCACTCTTGGTTACGACACTCCCGGGGGATATGTTTTGATGAATTCACAATCTTAGTATGAACCCTTATTAAAGGAAAAATGCCCCTAAGAATATATTTTAGAAGGAAGATCATGAAAAGCCTGGATTGAATCCTATAGACTCATGAGTTAAAGAGATTAAAGTTTATTTATAAGTCATCAACTTTTGTCTTTGGATTAACCTTTATGCGTTACCCCTAACTTTCTTTTATTCCAACCAATGGCCTGTAATAGGAGAACTCGGGCTAACAACCGTTGTGAAGATCAGTATGATGATTGTACTTATGACATGCCCAATCCAATGGGAGCGGGAATCGCGAACTTTGTCACGCTTCTCTCTTAGCTAACTCAAGTTTTGAATAGAAACACTGGTCAAGAGGAACTTTCAACCCCCCCTAAGAAAGAACAAGTCGCTATTGAAAGCTTCATGAGACAAAGGCCTCCTACTTTTAGTGGATCATCTGATCCCACAATCGCTGAACAATGGATCAACTCCATTGAGAAGATATTCTCCATCCTACAATGCTCGGAAAAAGAGAAGGTTCTCCTGGAGGCTTATCGTATGGAGGGTGAAGCTGATCAATGGTGGACGTTGATCAAAAATACGAAGCCTGAGGATGAGATCGAGGCTTTGGAATGGAAGGTATTCCGGAAGATGTTTTTCGATAAATATTTTCCACGCACCCTCCGTCTTAAGATGGAAAGGGACTTCCTTTCCCTCAAGCAGAAAGATGAGGAATCTGTGGGAGCGTACGAGGCAAACTTCACAAGGCTTGCACGATACGCTTCCGGCTTTGTCGTTACACCCGAAAGAAAGGTTGACCGCTTCTTTGGTGGGATGAAGCCTAGCTTGCGGAAAGCATTAGCGATTCTTGACTTCGACAACTATGAGGAAATTGTCCGATGTGCCCTCAAGGTTGAAATGGAGATTGGAGAATCACAGGGGTATCATGGGGACAAGAAGCGGAAGGTGGACTTCAATGCTGGTGGTCCGATGGATAAATCCAACGGCGCTAAGAAATTCCAGCACCCCACTTGCCAAAAGTGTGGAAAGAAGCACCCTGGAAATTGCCTTAGGGGGACAAGAAAATGCTTCAAGTGTGGAAGAGAAGGGCACCTAGCTGTTAACTGTCAGCAAGAAGGACCCGCGGCTGCGACAGAGGAGAGGAACGCTCCGTTCGAACCTCAACGCGTTGTTCAATGCTTCAAATGCAAAGAACCGGGTCATTTTGTGAATCAGTGCCTTAATCCAAGGGTTATCGGAGGCAATCAACAAACTCCAAGACAGCAAGGAAGAGCTTTTGCCATCACTTCTGCCGAAGTGAACCCCGACAACGAAGTGGTGACAGGTACGCTAGTTATTCATTCAAGAATAGCGAACGTACTTTTTGATTCAGGTTCTACATATTCTTTTATATCTCAAAAGTTTAGTAGAATAATCCCTGCACTACCACAAATCATGGAAGTAAAGATGTCGGTGAGTACGGAAAATGGGGCAATCATTGCATCCCATGAGTATAAGTCCTCCCCTGTTATAATCTGTGGATTGAATTTCCCGGCGAACCTCGTCATACTCCCTTTGGTGGAATTTGATTCAATTCTTGGCATGGATTGGCTTTCCTTATATAGATCCAACATAAATTGTCGGGAGAGGGAAATCACACTCCATATGGAGAATCGACCCCCGATTCTTTACAAGTGTCAGGAGGAAGATGAATCTCCTTTAGCTCCATCATCTCAAGCATGGATATTACTGCCTTATGAGCACGCATATCTGGCTCAGATGATTAAGTCCAAGGAAGAAACCACCCTTGAAGAAATGCCTATTGTGAGGGAATTCACTGAAGTATTTCCCGAGGAACTTCCTGGTCTTCCTCCAAGAAGAGATGTTGAGTTCTCAATTGAACTTATACCTGGGGTGATACCAATATCCAAGACTCCATATAGAATGGCTGTGGTTGAGCTTGAAGAACTGAAGAAACAGCTACAGGAGAATCTGGATAAAGGGTTTATACGCCCAAGTGCATCACCATGGGGTGCACCAGTCCTCTTCGTCAAGAAGAAGGATGGCTCAATGCAGCTTTGCATCGATTATCGTGAACTTAACAAAATCACAATAAAGAACAAGTATCCTCTCCCAAGAATCGATGACTTGTTTGATCAGCTGCGTGGAGCACAATACTTCTCACAGGTCGACTTGCGGTCGGGATATTATCAAGTAAGGGTGAAGAAGGAAGATATCCCCAAGACTGCTTTTCGTACAAGGTACGGGCACTATGAATTCATAGTAATGCCTTTCTGACTCACCAATGCTCCAGCAATATTCATGGACATGATGAATAGAGTCTTTAGAGATTACCTAGAAAAATTTGTGGTAGTCTTTATAGATGATATTCTAATATACTCCAAAACCAAGGAGGACCATGAGGAGCATTTAAAAACTGTACTAGAGAATTTGCGCAAGGAGAAGCTCTATGAAAAGTACATCAAGTGTGAGTTTTGGTTGAAGGAAGTCTCATTCTTGGGTCATATCATCAAAAGAAATGGGATATCTGTGGACCCCTCCAAAATAGATGCAATTGAGGGATGGCAGAGGCCAACATCGGTAACTGATATCTGTATCTTCTTGGGGTTAGCTGGATATTATCGAAGATTTGTGAGAAATTTCTCACGATTGTCCAACCCTCTTACCAAGCTAACTCGAAAGGGAGTAAAGTTTTCTTGGAGTGATGAATGCGAAGAAAGCTTCAAGGAGTTGAAAAGGAGGCTTATCACTGCACCTGTGCTCACTTTACCCACAAGTGGGGAGCTTTTTGTGGTATTCAGTGATGCTTCGAAGAAGGGCTTAGGATGTGTGCTGATACAGAATGATAAAGTGATATCCTATGCCTCATGGCAGTTGAAAATCCATGAGCGAAACTATCCAACGCATGATCTGGAGTTGGCGGCGGTGATCTTTGCCTTGAAAATCTGGTGGCATTATCTCTATGGAGAGAAATGTGAGATATATACTGACCACAAGAGTCTTAAATATATATTCACACAGAAAGAGCTTAATATGCGCCAGAGACGATGGATAGAGCTCATCAAGGATTATGACTGTTCAATACATTACCACCCTGGGAAGGCGAACAAGGTGGCGGATGCCCTAAGTAGAAAGGATCCAGCAATTCTATCAATGATGAGAATTGAGAAGGATCCAATCTTCTTAGACATGATGAAGATGGACATGGGAATCATAAATAAGGGAACATCATCAATCCTTTCACAAATGATTGCTCAACCATATCTTTTGGAAAGGTTAAAGGATGCTCAAAAGGATGATGCAGGAATCCAAGAAAAAGTGGAAGCTATCAAAAAGGGAAAATCCTCAGAGTTTAATGTTAATGAAGAAGGAATTGTGCGGTTTGGGAAAAGACTATGTGTTCCATCAAGTTCGGAGCTGAAGAAGGAACTTTTGGATGATGCACATAGTTCAAATTTCTCTATTCACACAGGGAGCACAAAGATGTATCGAGATCTCCGAGAAAAATTTTGGTGGGATAATATGAAGAAGGAGATCACTGAATATACATCAAAGTGCCTGATGTGTCAGCAAGTGAAGGCAGAGAGGCAGAAGTCTAAGGGGATGATGCAACCATTGCCCATACCTTAATGGAAATGGGAGAACATCACCATGGACTTCGTCACCGGACTTCCAAGGACATCCAAAGGCAACAATACAATCTGGGTTGTTGTGGATCGTCTTACAAAGACTGCACACTTCATTGCTATTCGAGAGGATTTCTCTTTGGATCAACTGGAACAGATATATATCAGGGAAGTGGTACGGTTGCATGGAGTACCACTATCTATTGTGTCTGACCGAGATCCAAGATTTACCTCTAAGTTTTGGAAGAGTCTTCAACATGCTCTGAATACTGAACTGAACTTCAGTACGGCCTATCATCCTCAAACTGATGGCCAATACGAGCGGACTATCCAAACACTTGAGGATATGTTGAGAGCGTGCTCAATGGACTTTAAATGAGGATGGGATCAACATCTTCCTCTAGTTGAGTTCTCTTATAATAATAGTTTCCACTCGAGCATCCAAATGGCACCATATGAAGCCCTGTATGGGAAAAGGTGTAGAACACCGGCATGTTGGGATGAGGTCGGTGAACGTAAGCTGCTTGGACCAGAAATGGTCGAAGAAATGGTGGAGAAGGTGAAAACCATTCAGCAGCATATCAAGGCAGCCCATAGTCGATAGAAGAGTTATGCAGATAATCGTCGGCGAGACCTCGAGTTTAAAGTCGGAGACATGGTGTTTTTACGCATATCTCCATGGAAGAAGGTCATGAGGTTTGGAAAGAAAGGGAAGTTAAGTCCAAGGTACATCGGCCCCTTCGAGATTCTTGATCGTGTTGGGGCTGTGGCCTATCGACTAGCACTTCCACCTACTATGGCCATGGTGCATGATGTCTTCCATGTATCCCTCTTAAGGAAGTACATACCAGACCCTTCACATGTACTCTCTTCCGAGGTGGTACAATTAGAAGACAATCTTTCTTATGAGGGGCAACCAGTGAAGATCTTAGATCGTAGAGAAAAAGTTCTACGAAATAAGACAATGCCCCTCGTCAAGGTGTTGGGGAGAAACCACAAGTTTGAAGAAGAAACTTGGGAGTCGGAGGATATGATGAAGCTAAGTTACCCACATTTGTTTTAGTGTGGGAAAAGGAAAATTTCGAGGGCGAAATTTCTTAAGGGGGGAATGTTGTAACGACCCAAAATTTCATTAATGGAAAATCCCTCTTGATCCAGTTAAATGTTTCTTTATGAAAAATGTTTTTATAAGATATCAACTTTTTTAGTTTTACTTTAAGATTTTTGACCGTTACTTTTATAGCCGTTGAACAGTGATCATCTGGGTAGTTTAAATATAAGGCTTTAACGAACCAATTTTTTACTCAGACAAAGGAAGCGATGGCCTCATCCAGTAGAATTGCCCCTTACGAAGCCCATTTGTCGGAGCTCGGAAAAGAGGTGGCGTCTTTGGGATTTTCCCTTGACCAAGCCCAAGCTGAGCTTCATCAAGTCAAGCTCGAACGTGATCGTCTATGGGAAAAATGGAAGTTGATAGAGATTACCACTCGAGCGATGTTATCCGAGCAACCCCAAGAGTCTGTCACCATCACACACCTTACCCTTAGGTCTTATGCGGCTATTTTAAGGGGTTATGTAACAAATAATTAGCACCATGTTCATGTACATTATTTTTTTTGTATATAACAATGAATATAATTTCTAGTCATTTTTGATACATTGTAATTAGTTTTTAAAGTACAAATGGTGTTTTTAGTTATTATTTAATTAAGAATTATATTTTATTAAATAAAAGGATTTTTGAATTAAATAATATTTTAATAAAATATTATTATTAATATTAAATTAATTTTTATTAAATATAAATGATCTTATAATTTTATGAATGCAATTAAAATTTTTATTAAGGTTTGAAATCCATTTCTGTCAAAACCCGTGAATTTTTTTATAAATGTCGGTTTTTATTTTAAAAGTGAAAATTCACATATTTATAAAATTATTTAGATACAATATATATTATTTTTGGAATCAGGACGTCGAAATTATCCAACGGTGAATTTTTCATAATTTTCTGAGACAGTCAAATTTTTGGGTAAAAATTAAATACCATTTAAATATATAATGTGTTTATGACATCATAATGACCCAATGGTGATGTAATAAAATACCATAATCCTTATGTTCGTCCAATACATGTTTTATCATTAAAATAATGAGGTTTTGGGTTTGTTTTACTCACTTTTCAAAGCATTAATGGAGCCCTCAAGACTTATTCAACACTTTGCCTTTTTAAATTAATTTCCATGGGAGTGTGACTCACCTCCACATAAGCAAACCTAATTTTTTAATAAGTTAGTACCTTGGACTTGTAAAATATTCTTTTCCTCTTTCCTTTTCCAGAAACCATGGGCAAATACCATGGGACGGTTTGTGGTTTGGATTATTTTAATATAAGGGGTCCCAAACCTAAATAATAAAGAATTCTCTCACCTTTCCTATATAAACCGACCCAAGATCCCACTTCCTCCTCAGTCAAAGCCCTTTAAGTTCGTCCAACCTCTGCCCTAATCTCTCTAGAATCCTCTCAAGGTGCCCCAAGCTCCCAAGAATCCTCTCACAAGCCTCTCTCTAGCCTTTGGAAGCACACTTCCAAGTAAGGGGTTTTCTTCCTTTCTCATTTTTTTGTCAATTTTCTTTAAGTTGTATTTCCCTTTTTATTTCAATTAAGAATGTTGGGGTATGGTTCCGCACCTCCCCCATACTGCCCTCTTATTGTTTGAATGATGGGAGAACCCTTTCTCTCTCATTAAATGCCTCCCATGTACACCCGTTACTATGCTGAAATTCCGAAAGGAACTTCTCTCTCTTCTTTTACATTCAAGCAATACTTTTGTATCATGAATCTAAATTACATTTATATTGTTGGGAAATGTATATATATGATATCCTTACTGTACATTACATGTAAATATGATTAGGAACCCCTTTCTCTCTCATAAACCTTTTTTATGAATTCTTATGTCACGCCGTTACGTTGCCGAAATCGCACCAATTTTCTAAGCCAATGTCTTTGTGTAGTGAATACCATGCCCATTCCTCCATCAAGGGTATTCACCTTTATGCACATTTACATATTGATTATAAAGTTTCATGTATGAATTCCACATTCCTTTATCGTGGAAGAAATGATTATGTTTTATGAATCCATGTTTTATGATCCATGTGGCACACTTATGCATGAAATGAAATGTTTAAGAAGGGTGCGCCCCTTATAGCGCTCCAATGCATTGGGTAAAGTATAGTATCATGATACGTCATGTGCAATGAGTGTTGACTCATGCTAATTAAAGTGCAACGAGGGTTTACATGTGCTTCAAGTGCAATGAGGGTTTACTCATGCTCCATGTGCAATGAGCCTTGGCTCATGCTAATTCAATGTTAAGTGTTGTTGCCACATTTCCATGTTATGATTATCATGCTTTATCATGCCTTTATGTTCATGTTTCTATTATGCTCTATTGATATGCCTATTGCCTAACATGTATTTCACTCCTCATGTTATTCGTTGTTTACTCCCTTACTGGGCTTTATAGCTCACCCTTTTCTTATGCATGTCCTCAGGTTATCCCATGCAATGCTAAGTACGAAGGAATGTAGTGGTCATGTAAAGGAAGTTTTCAATAAAGATGTTGTATTTCAAGTTTAAAGTTTTTATGTAATGATCCTAAGCCCCAAAGACACTAAACCTCTCGATCTTCTTTGTTGTATCAAGTGAAGTTTTATGTAATAAAGCATGCTTAAGTTGTAATAAAAAACAGGGTTGTCATACTCACATTATAAGAAAATCCAATATAATGTATTCTATTACATAGAATCCAATGTGCCTTTAAATTATATCAAAATAGTTAAATATGGAAGTATGTAAAAGATCATCAACCAACAGGGGTCAAAACCTATCAATGAAGTTTAATGATATCACCTTCCAATCATCTACCTACTAGTCCCTGGACCCTTTTGAGTATCCTCATAAAAAACTATTATATGAATGATCATGATATTAGGGTAAAATAGATAATTATATGACACTCTAAGAGTATCAATATACAGTAATACCCCCTTGAGGATCAAATTAATGGGAAAACCACCCCCTACCTAAGGGTGTATTTTCATCAATAATTAATCCTAACCAATTCTAACAGTCATGGAACAACAATTAGTGTCCCTATGAACTCAGATCAAAAGTCTACTAATTTCTTATCTCTAATGGAACTACCATAATATGATAACCCCTCATTTAAACATATACTGTATAAATTTAAACCAAATTCATTCCTAAAACAACACAATGATCTTATTATTATAATTTATATCCTACATAATAGAAAAAGAAAAAAAGATCTATCAGAAATGTATAAGTTCATATCCATGGAAGCTATAAGAATTATTATAAATAACACTTAAATTAGATCCCTTCATTACCTGCATAACCAAATGGTATTATTTCATTAATTTTTATTAATTAAAATTTATCATAACATTTATGTGGCTCAAATATATGAATTTTCATATTCTAGTTATAGAAAATTTGTACTATGCACTTTATTTAGCTAACGAATCATATATTTTTAGGAACAAAATCTCATAATTATCTTTTAAACCACTAATTTTTTATCAATAAGTTCCCACAACTGTCTTGGTAAAATTAATGGTCAATTCCAATATATAGAGGAAATAACACCTTATGATATAATTTCCTATTTAATTAAGGCTTCATAACAATAAATATCAATGTAGCAAATAGGTGTTTTATCATTTGAGGGGGATCAATTAAGTTGGGCACCACCATACATTTTTATGAAACACCAATATAAGTGGTTGTTGAATCTCTACATAACCGTCCCTATTTATAACAAGTATACCCCCATGGGTTAATGAATTGAGTATGAAAATAGATAAAGGTTACCTATGAAGGTCCCTTAATTCCATTGTGAGTTTATTTATATTAGTATCTATTCCCAATTATTGGATTGAGTGATTTAAAAATTACAATTAGCATCGAATTTAAGTGGAAACATTTAATAATCAATTTATAAACATTTTAACACATCCTCAAAATGTTTATCTCATTTGCGAATAATTCCACAAGTCACCTATAAGGGTCTTGGGAAGAATATAAGGACTTATAAATATGGTTCACCATTCTAATGTTATAAAGGTACACATCAATTAAAAGTTATAATTATTAAAAACAATTCCTGAAATCCAAATTTAAAAACATTATTTCATTAAAAACTATAAAATTTCCTTGAAATTTTGTATTTCCATTCAAAGTAATTCTTTTAATACATTAAATTGATTTCATTTCATTAATAGATATTAGTAAGGGTATATAGATTTCTATCATCAAGCAATATGGGAAAACACAATTTATGTTGATGTTTACACTATATTCAAAAAACAATACATAATAACCATAAAATGGATGGCTATCACATTAACGGTAAATAAAGATATAAAAGGAAAGAAATCAAAGAGGTAAGTTATAAAAATAACAATTCTAACAACATGTGAATCCTATTTTCTTGATATAATGAATGAACACACCACTTCTCTTTCTATACTGGGCCAAAAGATAAATCTCGTAATTATTTAACTAATGGAAAAGTACTTAAATCAACAGAGGTGATATAATAATCAACATTAATAACAAAAACAAGAAAAATAGTCTCATCCCTATAAATATGATCTTTCCCTCATCCGTGGGATATCCATTCATAGACAAGATATATTTACCATGTTTAGATACATTCCAAGTCTCCTATCTACAATTCCAAAAAAATAAGATGAGGAAATCATATCTGATTTCATTTTGTCACATTTTTTCCTAGATCCACTGATATGGTTCCCTGAGCTGGTCCACCACCTGGTCTTAAGCATTCCTTCCTATAAACCATAAACTTTTGACTAGAAGATAGGTTCAATTCATTATACATTGGTGGTAATATACCCTCTGGATCAGTAAAAAATACCACTGAAGAAAAATACATGTAGAACTCATGGAAAATAATAATAACCAAGAAGTAACAATAAATACACAACCTCACCAGTGCCAAATAAAAAACCATGAATGAATATTCTAAGCCATAAATATAAGGCAGTCAACATATTATTGGTAGTATATATAACCAATATATGTTGGAAATGAACATAATTATCAAAAAACTCCAACTCCTATAGGCAATATGATTATATGATTGACCCCCACTCCATTTCACTTCCTAGTATATACAGAGTAACATCGTGAAAGCACAATCCAAGATCCAATTATGCGACCAAGAGATCATTCCAGGTACCAAATGGTGGCCTGAACATGGTGCGAGTAAAACCCAACATGACACCACTAATGGAATATAAAGCATATAAAATACAAGAATATAAAATGTTGTATTGTGTAGATATAATAATTTAAGTAGTGAAATAAATAAACCGTGTCAGACCAAGTCCCTCATGAGATTCTTGTCTGATACTACCTACTTCGGCCAAATATTGAATGAATCTGAACATTTAAATTTAGAAAAATATACATTGATCCGCTGATAGATATACATGTCATAAATATACAATGTTAATCCTAATAGGTTTTAAATATTAGAAGGGTAATCAATAAAAACATCTAAAATTAAGATAGATAGGGTTTCAGGTGCCAAAATTACAAGTAAATAATATGGGCATTAAGCCTAAACATTTAATTACTAATAAAAATAATAATAATGAAAAGGATTATGATGTATAACATGTTTGATTATAATTAAGGAAGAGGTTTCCAAGCATAAATATTAAACAATAAATGATATATAACGCTATAAACAAAAACATTAATAATAAAAAGGAAGAAGAATCATTCCCATCATCGTCTAATTGTTATTATAATGAACTTTGGTTTTTAAAAGTTGTAATAATTTAAATACGGAACTCCATGTAAAATTAATTAACATGATGAATAGAAACTTCATGTTCAACAATTATATCTGATTGTTGATGACTCCCATTTACATCATCATTTAACCATTTAATTCGTTTAGTTTATGTTGCCTTATATTCCCATCACTAAAATTTCGTATCTGAATCCAATTAATGCTCTTAGAAATAAATATTTAAGCATATTTCATTTAATAACTAATCATATTCTATATAAAAATACCCACACCTATTATAAATTCAAACATACCTATACACATTTCATTTAAAAGTTCCAAAAATATCCAAGTGATAAGGTCATGTTATTCACATTTCATTTACTACATTGCAAATTTTATTTAAAAGTGGAAAGAATCCATGTGTATTTATAACTTTTATGTTCATTAAAATAACATATAACTAATAAGGTCCATGTAGGAATACTTACCAATATATAACTCTCCAATAATAATTTAATTAAATAATTCCCATTTAAATTAATTTAACCATACTAACCAATTCAATTTTTAATTACCCTATGTGGCCAATTGAAGGTATTTGACCATTTAATAGTTCCCTTAATTCAATTATGAGTCCCAATAATCAGTTAATAACTAAAAATTTCTCAACGGAGGTTTGATTATGAAATCATGACAAAGTGTTCATGAGAATTTATATCAATACAACAAAAGTTGTGGCTTTAATTGAGGTTTAAAACCTTTGACAACGGAATTAAGTCTAAATGAAAACCAATTTAAGGTGATAATATTTTACATGCATTAATTTATCATATAAGAATAAATGATCAGGTAATATAGTGTGTTGCACAATGATACATTTTATTAACAATTCAAATTTATGAGAAAAGAAAATAGAACACCTAACTTCTGTTTAGGAAGATTTACTCACCCAATAGTTTTTATTTATTTGATAAAAAATGAACATGAGTGAAGAACCAAATGAACACCCTACAAATAGGGAATATTATCATGCACAATGATAGCATTTATACTAGTGAAGAAAAAATAGAAAGGATGTAAGAGGATTCGTAAACATAACACTAGGCTTTCAACACATAAAATGGTGCCTAATTTAGAAAAATAATAGAGGAAATACCATCTAAGGGAGTGGAGGAGGGGGATGTGTGTGGAACCTCCTATGTGAAAAGTGGGAAGATAAGGGGTAAAAACTATATTAACATTCGATGGGAAAATTGTATATTTTCCCATTTTTAAGAGGCACATGGTTTGTGCACACTTTTAGTTAAACCATGTAATATCATTCCAATTTCACTATCCAAAGAACCCCCACACTTAATAGTCTCCTTAAGTAGTTTATAACCCTTGCTATAACCATACAGAGCTACTACCCCTATGCAATCCTTCCCCAAATGGTTGCATTGTACATTTGCAATGCATAGTTAAATAGAATATGTGTTAACTATGCGACTCTTTCAACAACACTTTACCATTTTTAACATTTTTTTGGGCCACATCACATTGCTAACCAAATCGTTTACCCATACAAAATAGGTTCCATGGTTTTATTTCATGGTCATTAGTAATAGTTCACCAACAATGAACCTACGTTATCATTTCCAAAACATGCATTTCGGTTCACGAACCATAAGAATACTACCAAAACCTAAAATCCACTTTCTAAGACTCATATTATGTGTAAAAACAATAATTTTATGTGTTAAAACTCTATAAATAAATTCTAAATATAAATCCCATCTACCACATAAAAAATTGAAATTCCTTTTGAAAATTTCAACCATTTCCAAACATGGTATATTACAACATGTTCACAAGTATTTAACACCAACATAGAATACATACTCATATGTAATCCCAAAGGGTTATGAATATGGATCTATTTATTTTTCATAATGATGTATTTATAGTGGGGTATTTGGATTTAGTTCATGAATTGAAATAAATGAATAAGAAAATTTTAATTTCCTTAATGAAACCATCATTTAATTCCCTCTTATAAATGCCTGATGTTGACCAAACATTATTCATTCCCAGGGGAACACTACATTTTGAAAACCACCATGATCTAATTTTTCCCATCTGTGGTCACAATTAATAGAAACCCCATTTATTCTATAAATACATGCACATGTTTTTTAATATATATTAATATGTGTAATATATTAGTTATGGGGTCTTGTGACACCCAAAACACATCGTAAAATCTAAGTAAAAATACATAGAGATATATATAAATATTTAAAGGATCATACTATAGAAATTAGATTGATCACACAACTGATTAAATGGTTTTTTATAAGAATGTTCTTCTGAGTAGGTCTCTTCATTGAATCCTATGTTCTTAACATATGATGAAAATCAATTTCATCCCTCAAGACTTACCCCCACGGATTCATGTCATTTATATTTTTACCCTCTTGAAAGATCTTCAGGTCCACATCATCCAGTATAATCAATTAGTGCATGTTACATTCATATCATTACACTTCAAAGAAAGCTTTAGTGGATTTATATATCACCCATTGGAAAATAAACTCCTTTTGGTATTTAATCATTTGAATATTTATCTTCATGAGTTATTATTTGTAAACTAAACACCTAAGATTCTGTATTTCTTGAGAACTATAGTACTTTAAGCTTCATAGACACTATCAAAACTTTTCCCTTTTTTAATTTCTTCCAGATTATCTAATTTTTTATGTTACTAACATAATTTCTAAATTATTCACACATATGTAATTTCTAGAACTCTATTAAATTAACATAGGCCCACGATTATACATTTATATCGTCGATCGTCTAATATACTTTTTTAACCATTCACTATATTTCTTCACTGAAGATAACATTTAGTCTTCTAAAAAACAACCTATAGTTATTGTCCCATAATCAAAAACCTATTTATTTTTTAAAAAAATGAAGTAGCTTGTTGGGGACTTGACATACACTCTTCCCCTCCCCTTAGCATTCACATGGATGAAGTTGAGTGAAATGAAGGCATTAATATGGGTGAAATAAAACTTCCTTCAAGAAAAATAGACTCCTAGAATCTTCTTATACAATTTTCAATATGGATTCCTATTAATCCATTATTCTACACAATTCACAACTTCCTCCCAAAACACCTTCAATAACCCTATATTATTTCACATACTTATTTCCTTCTCGATATTTTTTTGATTAATCTTGTCTATGACTTTTTTGTGTTCTAATGTACTTGGTGTGGTATTCATAAAATGAATGCCTTTCTAGTCGTAGGATCTCTATAAATCTATACTATAATTAACCCCACCACTATTAGTCCTCAAACACTTTATTACATCTAATAGAAATTTCACCCATTGTACTTTTTCAATGAATGTTTCTAAATTCCTCATACTTTTAGTTGAGAAATAATACCCACACTTTCCATGTTTTATCATTGATGAATGTATCATAGTATAGTTACCCTTAATGAGAACTTACCGGAGGTATCCCTGATAAATATATATGATTAAATAACATATTTTAGTTCTCCAGGATCTTCCATTCCATTTATAAGGTAAAATTACATTTATTTAAAAAGATATGATCCTCACATGTCTATTACACCATTATACTAATACTTTTCATACCATTAACAGTAAAAAGTTTCTTCCTGTTATCACTCTAGTGACCCATAAAGTCATTATACAACATATTAAGAGTTATCTCCTTGAAATAATTCACAAATTTCAATAATTTGATGATGTTAAATATTATATCCTTTACCCCTTTCTCCACAAACTTGTAACAATATTAATATTTCCACACACAATTCAAAACTTGAGTAAAAAAACAACTTCATATAACTATTATATAAACATTATGTTTTTTTATTATCCCCAGGATTTATTTAACTCCTTAGAACTCTATAATTATTTTGTTCCATGACCAAATGGTAACATAACCATTTAATGTGATCTCAAGAGCCTCATCATCCACAAACTTCACCTTGAGAAATCTTGTACAAGAATAGTTACTCATACTAATCCTCTCTAATAATGAGTAAAATGAAGGATAAGTTCTTATAATCCAAGTCTCAAGTGAATTCAAGAAAATGGAATGTATACCTATCATATATTCCAATAGAGGATTCACATATCCACTTTCATGATCATATATTTATGAATTCACTCTTCCCTAATTTAAATATTTCTATAGGTGAAAATTATTCCCATAATTCCGATACATGTGACCACCATCAACCCAGTTATTATTTCTATAACATCTGATTCCATTACCCTTTTAGCGACCTCTATGTGATGCAAGAAAAAATCTTTTTTTACAGTATACTCATTTTTAAATGATACATATTTCTGGTTCACATGATATTATTTTTTCAAGATCATTTATCTAATATCCATAAACATATATTTGGCCTTACCTCTATAATTTCTCACTATAAGAACCATTCAATCTTATGATTGAGGGAGTAATGAGAATAATAAATTCCTCAATATGTATCAAAAACTTCTACCATCACCAATTCAAACTAACTTCATTTTACATCGATGTTCTTGATGTTATTTGTAACGAGTTTACCTTATTAAATCCCCATACCTAATAACCTCTATCAAGGAAAACATTTTTGAATGATAATATATTCTGATACTTATCCGTTAGGTTCTTCACAAGCCCCAACTAAATTTTTATTTCCCATATGTTATAGGAAATCTTCCAGGCTAATTAAATATGCATCATTCCTAATTCATTCTAATCTAGCCTATCCCATTCTTCTATCTTCACAACATTTGTCTTGGTACCCATGAATGTAAGATCAAGGTCCTAATAGAGTAAAATATTTTGGATATGCATTCACCATAACCAATATCCTTGTTATAAAACTTCTATACCCAAAAACAAACCCTTATTCAATAGAATCACTTTTTGAGGATAGTGAACACCATCTAAATTCGGAAAACATAAGAGGAATTAGAAACTGATTAGTGAAAGTGTCCTTCAAGGAAAAGGGTAAATTTATTTTACTAAACTATTTTTTGAAACACATTCACTTGGGTATGTTCATATAAGACTCTACAAAAAAATCTCTTCTATAACCTATGGGACTAAAATATGTCATCCAATCAATTGAAGGAATATTTCTACAAGAATGGAAATGGTGAAATAAAAGTACTAGTGTGGTATAACACTATGTTTTTTAGAAAATTGAAGGAAAACCACACATAAATCACAAAACATCAATGAAAAAATTATTATTATACACCGAAAATAAGTTCAATTGATTATAATTTAATTAAAATAAGGAAAAATACAAACATAACTAAACATGGTTCATACATGAGTCCTAATACCCAGTGAGAACACTAAAAAACAATTATTAAAGAATCAGAAGATGATTAAAATTATTTTCTTTCATAAATAAATGATTTTATTTTACGAAAATAGTAGAATTAAATTGGTTCATCAGTTAGCCACCACAATATAATTCTTGTAAGGAGAAGTACACTAGATCTAATTTATATAGTGAACCCTATATCTGTTTAATTACTCCCACCACCTAAAATATATCTTTTAGTAGATAGTTAATATTTTTAGAAACCTCAAATAAATATTCTTTTTTATGCATCGTAAAATTTATGACACATCCCAATTTTAGAAAACCTCAAAGAAAAAAACCTACATATCCTTTGAAAGAAAAAACACACATGTTCTTTGGGTTTCCACACTTCCTCTATTAGAGGTGATCAAAATGTAACTTCTGATTCTACCTTCCAACTATAATGATATATCATAGGTATCTTTCTGTTATTTAGACATTATTTTACTCCACTTCACCATTTATATCTAAACCATTAAAAGTTAGGGCTATCAAATTTTCTGTTTCGAATATTCCACTTCCATGAACTAAAAATGGTTTTTATAGCCCGTCCTAAGGATTTATCTTCCATTGATTTCCATTAAGCAATCCTTTAGTGTATATTCAATTTTCTAGATGGACCTTTATGATTTCACAATAGTTTTGTGATGATATATCCTATTAAAGTTCAACTTCATTTTTAATAAATATAGATGACTCCTCTAGAACATGAAAGTAGAACTTGTTTCTTGGTTTGACATGATAAAAAAGGGTACCCCATATAATATCACCAATTTTTCATATATATCATAGATATATTATCAAGAAAGAAATATTATTGTATGATTTTTATGGGATAACTCTATGTAATATGATCTATAAGAACCCATGTGGTTTTATTTTCATTAGAAAAAATTTAAATAACCATGAAAAAATTAATGATGAACTTCTCCAATTTTTATTTTAGTATATGTCATGGATTCATCATCCCCTAGTAATATTGATTATGTACCTTAAATTATTGTCCCAAAATTAAGTTGAAATTATAACATGGAATCTATTTATTCATGTTTCCCCACTATATTTTCTTTCAAATGTCTTGATATATCTTAGTATATCCTAGGTTGATGGATAAAGATTAACTATCTGAATAATTTAATGTCTTATTATTTATCTTTCTTCTTTATGGAAAAAATATTATATTTCTAAATGATATTATTCCATTTTTTCAATGTTAAATTAATTAAAAATCCCTCCCTTAGTATCTGTCAACTAATTTTAGTTCTCAAAACAATTTTTTATAGAAAATCGATATTCTCATGAATAGAATATTGGTAAAACATTAGAGAAAGGTTGTATTCCATACCTATATTTATTATTTTGAAATCCATTATTTGAATATAAATTTAGATTAGATATTTCTAAATCCACATAATTTATGTGGTGGTATGATTCTTTTTTTCAAAAGAATAATTTAAAAAATTCACCTTCCTTGGTTTGTAGTTTATTCAAAATTAATTATCTTTAATCAACACAATAAAATTTCATTAATATAATTATAACTCCTTTTAATCGAATATCTTCATTAGACATTATTCATTAGTATATATATCACACTTCTAACTTTAAACGTATTTCCTTAAAATAATCAATGAAAAAATCATAGTTTCTAACTCCTGATCATACATCGAGTAATTGGTCTCATTGAACATCAATTTTAAATAGTTATTTTTCATAAAATTCTATTTTTTATTTGAATAAGAAACCCAAAACCATTTTTTATGAATTAGTATATACCATAAACTCTTATCCTCTTATAGTTTGTGTGAGTGATTGAGCAGTGGATAATCTCTACATGGGATCCATAAAACATTTATTTTATTATTATTTCAATATAAACATTAATCCCATAAATTTTAACTTATTCAATTTGATCAAAAATCATGAGAAATTATTCCAAAAGCATCACCAGTATCCATCAAATCCATAAAAATAATTGATATATGCGAGATATGTTTGTTTATACTATTTTATATTTTCAATATCTTTGAAGGGCAGGTGAAAATTTCATTTCTTATAATAGGATTCCATGTAAATGTGACTTATTGAATCCTAATGTAACACATTTTAAATTTTTTAAATTACTTCTCATATCATTTGTTATTTAGCATAGTACTCATATATTATCTGTATTCCTATATTTTCATAGAATATATCTAAATATAAATATTAAAATTCACCATGTATTTAAAAAGTTAGTTTGTAAAGACTCGATTCACCATGTATAAAATTCTATTTAGGGGTTTTATAAATCAAAATAATATTACAATGAATATATGGTATTCATTTATATTATAAATGACTATATTTTGAATATATTCTCTCCCCACCATCATTTTTTATATCAATAATGATGTTCCACTTTTGATAGGTATTAATATCCATTATTTTTATTATAAATGTCATAAATATTTGGTATATAAAACATTTTCTTTATGTAAATCTTTTATATATCTCAATAATCAATAAAAATATCCATTGGACCATCCTACTTCTTTATAGAGAATTACTTCACCCTAATATTATTCACATGAGAATATAAACCATTTGACCAAATTATATACTAGTTATTTCTCAAGTTCCTAATGTTTTATTGTGGTCATTATCTAGGTAATCATTGATATAGGTCTGAAAATGTGTTTATGTTCAAATAGGAAACCTATATTAAGACATATGGGATGTCTAATAATCTATTCATGATAATATTTAATATAATCCCTCACTATTGGAATTTCATCAATGTTTAAATTGTCCTTCATCTCAACCATGGGAGCCATATTTTCTTCTTCATTGGGTATCTAGACCAATAAATAAGAATGAATTTATAAATAAGATTTATAATTCTCCATGATTTTATATAGGATCGTGGGATATTTGGAGAAATGGAAATATATTTCCAAATCCCAATAGTTGATATGATAACTATATCATGAGTGTTAATCCCTTCCTAATAGAGTATCAAATTCTATTAATGGTATAATTTTGATATTTTTTGAAAAAATATTCCAAAGAATATTGATTAGGGAAGATCCAAACACTTGGGATGTAACAATATCATAACTAAATGTTTTTATAAGTATCCTTAATTCTTGGTATCAGAGAAATGATTCAATATTTCTCCCAAACATTTATGATTTAAATAAATTTTTTATAACTAAATAAAATATTACTCAATCCATTCCGAAATGAATATTAAGATTATATTATACCACATAATTTTATTCCTCCTGTTTACAACAATTTCCAAAGGAAATAAATTTTATTTTAGATAAATCATAAGTTAATAAGGTATGGAAAATAAATAAATAAAATTAATTGAATTATTAGGTTTAATGAACATGAATTATGAACCCTCTTGATAAATCATAGGTTCTCTTTTTATATGGAAAATAATTTAAAAAATAAAATAAACCTTACTTTGATAACAGTTATAAAAATATAAATCTCATTAATGATTATTACATATTTTTTTTTAAAAAAAAATATAATATATACACATCAAAAATTTTATTGGTTTAGTGTCTAAGAGAGTTGTCTACATACAAAATTAATAAACATAAAATTTAAAATATAATTTAAATACTCAATATTGATCCTATATAGGGCCTCATAATCATTTTAATAAATGGGATGAATTGGGGATTCACATAAAATATGGGGTTTTCTAAATAACTCTATAAGGGGTGGAATAATAGGAACCCAATAGAGACAAGAAAATATATATGTACATTAGGCATCATAAAATATTTTATCATAATATATGTATGAGAAAATAAATCTAATAATATGGAATCCATAGGGTTAATTCATAGAAGGTTTTTTATTTCTAACAATGAAATATAATAATGATACATTATGGATTAGAATGAAAACAACATAATGTTATTAGGATAAGATCATTATCCATACCCCATACATAATATCTAATTAGATAAATTCATTACCGAGAAAATTTGGGAACTATATAATATTTCCCCGAATCACATCATTATATATTCAAAATAATAAATTAGAAATTGAAAATCATGATTTATTAATTATATATAAATTCATAAGAATATTTTGGATAACCAATGATGTAATGGAAATGTGTTTCATAATAAACCCACAAATCATAATATTCGTTTCCCAAATATTATATATTGGAAAACTAAAATAGGGGTAATTGTAGTAAAAAAATAGAACATATAATTTTCATCCACCTAGTGATATAAAACCACAAGAAATATGATCTTATAATCAACCCACAAGAAATCAAAAAAAAATATAATATATATTTTTTGGAACTTAAAGAATACCTGAAACAATATACAGAAAAGAAATTAAGAAATCAATAAATTGATATAATTTTAGTGATAATTAAAACATGTTTATTTAAAATAATAGTAAATTGTTTGGTTGGACTATCATGGATAATAGAAAAATGTAAAAGTACAAAATATATTCAAGGTGTAAAATTAACCAAACAAATAGTAATATATCACTATAAAAATACTCCTTTAAAAGATATTATAATTAAAAATTGTTATTCAAAGGTAAGGAGTATCTTTTATCTCGATCCGAGATACTTATCTTCCGATCATGAGAATCCCTCAACTTAAAACCATAAGATGAAGGATCTCTTTTCATATCATCAGAAGCCCTTGATCAGGCGAACCAGAAGAAACCCTATCTTTGTATCCTAATAACCCATCGATCCCAATGCTAAAATAAAGAAAAATCATAATATGATAACTTAGAGCCTTTATGATGATAACATTACAACCATATAATATAATTGAAAAACTTGGATATAAAAACTATAGATATGATAAATTCACTCAATACCTTCAATACGAAATATTTAAAACGAAATAGAATCTCATTCAATGATTTAAATAATTTTTGTACTTATCATCCTCAAAGGTGTAGTGATTTTTGAAAAAAATATCGAATATTTAGATTCTGTATTTTTTAGGTTCATTTCCAACTACATTGGAAGTAGAGTTGTTATCTTTAGATCAAATATGAATTACATTAAATATTCCAATGAATTTAATCCTACCCCACCACCTTTATTTTACACCATTCCAAGTTAACCTAAAAAAGAAATTTAGTTCACTATATTCTTACACATTTTTATAAAATAAAGTTCAAAAACAACCTTTAGAGTTAGTTATATTAAACAAAATAGAATTTTTTCATTTTAAAAATATATATATAACAGATTCATTCACTTAACAATATCTCCAAAAATCTCCACCGATTTACAGAACAAAATGAATGACTAAAATTTTTCATGTTTGAATGAAAAATAAAATTGAAAAAATTTAGTTATCAATATATCAAATATTAACTTTCTATAAGAAACTATATTAAAAAAATTATAACCATTAAAAAACATAATAAATTATATGAATGAAAATAATTATCATTACCTAAATCTATCATCCAAAAATTCAATTACAAGAAACATTCTACATCACATAAGACATGAAAAGAAAATAATAATAAAAATAAGGATAACTTATCATTTTTTATATCAATACAAATTTTTTATTTTTAAAAACAATACCTACAACTCTAAAAAATAATATTTTTTAATGGTAATACATAAAAATATCTCCCATAAAATGAAATTAAAATATTTTAATTTTATCATAAATAAAATATAATGTAACTTATTTTATATTTCAATTCTCTAATAGTACATTTTTTAATTATCTTTAGAAATTCATCTCCATTGAAACTATAATATTACCCCATTATAAAGTGCATACTAAGAAAACATATATGTGAAAACCCATTATATCTTTTAATAATTTAGTAATATTTTGAAAATAAAGTGTGTGATAAGATAGAGAAAATCTAACCTCATTTTGGATGCTATCTTTTGATACTAATAAATTCTCTTCCTCTTTCATAGATGGTTCCAGAAAAAAAAATTAATAATATTTTTGTGTGTTCCGGTGTCTTAGAAATAAAATTCAATAAAATTCAATAAAAAAACATGAAAATATATTTTTATAGAATTTACAAAAACATTTTAGTAAATATCTTAAATGAGTAAATTTGAAAATATTCAGTGCCAAAAAAATAAATTTCATTAGATATATTATTAATAAACGAATAATATAAATTATTGGATCTCCAGAAATATCGATTGAATCAATATTAATATAAAACATTATTATAATTTATTCAATAAGAAATATCCATCCAGTTTCAAGGAATATTTCAATGTTAGAAGAAATGTTAATCATTAATGGAATTAAATATTACCTCAAATTGATCTTTCACAATTTATGTTATGTATATATTAAAATATCATATAACTAATACGTATAGTAAACATATTAGATAACAGATTTTATATTATAATAAATTCAAGAAAAATATCTTATTTTATGGTTTTATCCCTAAAAAATAATATCTTGAATATATGTTATTATATTGTGAATGATGTAATTCGTTTCTAGAAAATAAAATTTCCCACGTATTATAAATAATTATTAGAGATTCAATGAATTTAAGACAAAAATATTTGAGTGTGTTTTTTATACATAATACTTGTGTATAACAACATCCATCTAATATATATTCATCTTCTTCAGTGGTGAGTAAAAATAAGTTATTATTCTTACATGGAGAAAAAACTAATACTACTCTATGAATATAACATAATCCTGATGTACTACTCATATCCCACCTACAGGTTCAAATGTCAAAGTTTTTATAAAATATTATTGTAGATTCAACTCCAAAAGAATAAAATAGGTAAAGTTTCGTTGAATCTTTTTTTAATTGAATATCCGTTTTACCTCTTAAAATATGATACCTTTATATTTTCTTGAAATTCCAAATAAAAATTACCAAAATCATAATTTTTATCCAACTATATATTAAATATAATATTTTTTTGATCATATATTTATATAATTTTTTACAAATCGTTATCTGAAAATCAATATAATTATGTTTGTTGAGATAAACATTTTCCTTTCTGTTTTGGGAAAATTTAAAAACCTAGAAAAAATTTGAATTCACCCGTCATTCTCTTTTCAAACACACTCATCAAAAGTCACAAAGAACTATCAGAAATATATTTTAGATTTTAGAAAAAATAATTTCTATCAACATAAATATTTAAAATGACTCCGTCTTTAGAAAAATTATTTATAAATTGGGTAGAATCATAATTTCACTTAACAAAATTATTTTGATGTTAAAATCAAGTACATTGACCATACCATTATCTGAGAGTGTATTTTTGGAAGTAATTTACATTAACATAGTTAAATTCATATACTACTAACATTATTTATTTAAAACTAAGGGATTTTTTGAAATTAAACATCCTCATTAAAAAATCTATTAAGAAAATAACTTCTCATATCCACTTAATACAATGTATGATTCAGATGTGCTATGAATACTTATAGTATTCTAATACACTTAATCGAAGATACCAATATAAAATTCTCACATCAATATAATACTTATTCCTAAAAATAAAGCTTAACAAAAATATTTCATTATTACATATGATTATCCAATTTTTATCACAGTTATTTTTGGAAACCCATTTTATTATAATCATTGAATATTTTTTAGATTATTCAAAATGATTCTAAACATAATTTCATTAAAATTGATTAATCTCTCATTACATATCCCTTATTTAATATTTATCTCCCAAGGAATAATATATCATTTTAGTTTATAAATAGGTTAGTAACTAATGATAATCACATTCATTTATATATGATTTTATTTTTTTGTCTTATTGATTCACATTACAAATTATAGAATCATAGGGATAATCATTTAAGATCAACTAGTTCTTTAGAAACAAGGAAATGTTTCCTCAAATATCTGTTGTGAATCTTCCATTGAAATAACTTATGGACTTTAAAATTATATTGACCTAACTTGTTGAGGATTCACTAATAATGGTTTTTGTATATATTTTGGTAAATTAATATTAGAATTTTCAAAAGCATTATCTCATGGATTAACTATCAGTCATTTTTTTAAAAAGGATAAATTTTATCAAATTTGACAGTAAATGTTTCCACAAAAAATTAGCTTATTTATTCAATATTTTTTAATCATTTCAAGTATTGGAGTAACACATAAAAATTACATCATCATATTTATGATCACATTTATAAAGTTTATCTTTATTAATCAAAATTAATACTTTACACCCAAAGACTCTAAATAAAGAATTTTTCGGTTTTCTTCTGGTCCATTACCCAGAATGATTTTTATTATGAAAATGACGAAGTTAAACTTAATTTATAGTTTATTAAGATGTTATCACACCCTTGAAAAAGAAATAATTAGTAAAAAGTATTCAATCCAAAATTCTAAGTAATTGAATGATAACCACAATATGTTTATTCAATAATTCTATTTTCTGAGGTGTTCCATGTGTTGTAAATTATGATAAACAAAATTTCAAATACAAAAAATTTCAAAATATAATTTTTCAGAATCACCACCATGATCAATATGAATTCTAATAGATGGTATGTTTTTTCATTTTTAATGGAAATTTTAATATTTTTATAATGAAATAATCCTTTAAAATTTCCTGTGAGAAAATACGACTATGTAATTACATTGTCACATTTCATAAATAAATACACAATGTTTTCTCTTAAATATTATGGTTTGTGTAGGATAAAATAAATCAATTTGAACTATCTATAAATCTTCCAATGATGACACTTCATAATAGGTTTATAAATATATTTATATTTCTTACCATATTGACAAGGATCATAAACTCAATTTAAGTTAAACTTATGTTCTAGTAGACCCACAAAAAGAAAATTTTTAGACATTTAATTTATATTAAAAATTTAAGGTTATGAAAAATTATATGACTAATATAAGGGAAAATTTCTATTATGTAGGAATATAATAATTATAATTCTAGAGATCTTTAAATTCTTGTGTGAAAATAATATCCTACCTATCGACAAATAAAATGAAAAGTAACTTTCAAAAATTGAATAATACATTTATCATTCCTGATGTCTAGAAGGAAAGACTCATCTCATAGTTTAATTATTCTAATAAGGTTTTTCATATGGCTTAAAAAAAATAAAAAAAAATATATATAAAAAATATTTTCTAATAAAATAAATATTACTTATTCTATTAATTTCACCCTATGTGTTATCTCCAAAGCTGACTTAGCCACCATTTAACTTCTTAAATTTCCAGATTTTGGTTATGTCACGAGTAACGTGGTGATAAAAACCAAAATAATTGTACCACTTGTTTGGACTATTGGTATTTAAACACTTTTCCTAAATATTTAAGGACTATATTATTGGTATGAAAACATAATTAGGTTTAGAAATATTTCCAAAAAATGTTAAGAACCCACATATATCAATATATTTTATTTGAACGACCTCTAGTTCTTGAAAAATAAAATATTTATGAAATCCAAAGGATTTAAAATGAATGTGACATCTTTAAATTTTCATTAAATAAAATATTATAAAAACCATAATATCCCCAAATGACCCCAAAACATAAAAAAATTATATCTTGTAAATATGTTTATTAATTTAAAAATTACAATTAATAGTTTTTCAAACCACCCATTCATTTATATAGGGATACATAATAGATATTAAAGACAAAGAAAATTCCATTGTGTCTTTCATTGATTTAAATATTATTAAAGTCATTTTCATGGATAAGTATCCATTAAATGACACAATTTAAATCCTAAATGTTAAGGGTATTATTATATTAATCAAATAAAATTGTTTCATTTGTTTTGGTCATTCTATATCCATTATAATTTTATTTTAAATGTAAATTATCAAATTTACCATTTACCGTGGTAATAAAATCTACCATGGTTACTATTCATAATGGTCAAAACTAAAAGGGACCTAATTTAAAATTTTGGACCTCCTGAATCCAAATTTGAAATCTATTTTTCAAAATTCAACACACAAAAGTTGTAGAATTTAATTTAATATAAAACCCATAAAAAGATTTGAAAAAACATTATTTTTGAAAAAATGTCTCTTTTTAAATGGAAAATGTTTTTTTAATAAATTCTTGTATAAAATCATTTTAAAAAACCGTAGTTGGTAAAACATGAACTAATTAAAATTTAAAACTAATCAAAAATATAATTTTACTATTTAGTGTCTAAAATATCAGTTTTTCATTATTCATCAAAAAATGAAACTTATCAGAAAAATATCAAAAATTAATCTTAAGTAAATATTTTCATTCCTCGCTAAAATTATAAGTTTATTTTTTTCAAATTGAAAATAAAAAAGTGTCAAAACTAGATTTAAAATTGGTGTGCCATCTAATGGTGGTAAAAACATTTTTCTTAAAAGTACATTTATTTGAAAAATTGATTTTGTTCTTATATCATGTTCTATAAAATATATAAAATGAATTTTAATGTTATATAAAATTCAAAATGTGGTTGATAATATTAATAATTTCTAGTTTATATCCCATTTAATAATAATATTTTAATACCATATCATTATTCTGTGAAAATCTATATTGTGTAAAATTTAAGCTATCAAGGAAGGTCACTCGTTCATATAATGAAAGCCAAGTTAGTATTAAATTTAGTGAAATCTTCCTTTGGTGTTTTGTATAACATAATCCAAATATAGTTATTTTCTAAAATGAATAAAATCTATACTCAGTGTGGTGTGAAATAAATTCTATCAAAAAAACATGAAATTATGTGTATGACAAGCCAAGAATAGTATTTAATATACTGCATGCTAATACGGTGTTGTGTGTAGCACAATCTAATCTTGGTGTAGCCTAACACACATGACATCAAATAAATTAAAAAAAATCTCTCATAAAATCTTAGGGTGTTACATTCTACCAGCCTTAAAATGATGTTCACCCTAAAAATTCATCGGGGTTATAAATGGTTTACTACATGAAACTTTATTTCATAGAAAACCACATCGTAAAAAGCAATACTAAAACTTCATTTCATAAACGAATGTTAGAAACATAATGGTTACAAAAAGTAACTCGTCACTGGGTTTCCACATAAGAGAACATAGGTAGGAAGTGAAAACATGTATATGGAAGATAAATTTAACCATCGAGGTCTGGTGGATAATGATAGAGAATAAGGTTTAGTAAAAGTTAATTAATAGAAATCCATAAATATGCAATGATTTAAGGTACCGTATGATTCATCAGATAAGAAGGTACTAGGATAACATTTTTGGATTCAAGATCCTTCTCCTAATGTTGATGAATTGTTTCATGAGAAAAAATAATTACTTGATTTCAGTATAATATCACCATTGGTCATTCCCTAAAAAATTTAAAATTCATCTCTTATTTAAATAAATGAAGTTGAATTTTTCATTCTTGAAGTTTTATCAGATCAAGCAATAAAATGATAGGTTTTTCCATCTATCTCAAAAAAAGGTTAGAAAAGGTTATGAAATATGTATAAGTCCACCTATAGTGAGATAATACAATAATCTAATAAAATTCAACGAGAATATAAATTATAATATCCCTAAATTTATAACATTACAATACTTCCAAAAAATGGAAAATATAAAACTTTATAAAGATGTGAACTAAATAAAATTAAAAATTGCCTCCCATATATCATTTGGAAATACGAGGTTGTCACATTCCAAACATGTGAATACCTTAATAATTGGTCTCTTAAAACATGTTAATAACAAGGCTTACCATATAACCTTTGTTAAAAATTTCAATCTATCAAAATTAACTATTTACAAACACAAAAAATGCAAATGAATCTATATAAACATACCATGATATCACTTTTTTTTTTCTTATATTAGTAATGAGCTCATTAATATTATCAAACGTCTCATTATCTACTTATCCATTCATTATGAACATATAATGTGCTTTACAAAAATACATCAATAACTTTTCATGGTTACCAGTACCAAATAATAATGGAAAACCATAATGCGCCAATACATAGATATTCCAATATTCCATAATACTATAAATGTGATTCCACAACACTATTTTGGAATCTAAATACTAAAACACTTAATCATCCCACCACTTTGTTGTTATACTCAACATCACCATTAGTGATCCCATGTGACTTCACTTTGTCTTTTTTACTTAAGAGGTTGATGACATGAATCATCATTAAACCCTGAAATAGGGCATTGGTTAGCATAATTCCCTATTTACTTACACATGTAGCATTTAAGTGTTGGTGGTGTGTTCTCCATAGTATTTTCTCTATTCACATCATTAGAAACTGTTTTACTATTACATCGGCACTCAACTACATGATTATATTCTTCTACACTCTTCAAACATTTCCTAGTCCCTTTAAGGAAATCTCCACCATGCTTTTTTCCCCGCATTGAGAATAAGGAAACATTCATCATCTTTTCACCATTGTTTTGAGATTTTCCCTTGAACTCCATCTTTCGTTTCTTGTAAAAACCATTATATGGATATGTAACACCAATATCATGTTCTACCTTGATTGTGCAACACAAAATCTCTTCATAGCTACTAAATCTTCTTATATATAATTCCCTTCGAAGACCTGGTTTTAAACCACTGAATAATTGATCAACTTTAAATTCAGTTTGGATGATAAAAATATAAGAATACCTTGAATGTCTTGTAAATTTCACCTCATATATACCAATAGATTCATAATCCTTTTTATCAAGCTCAAGGAACACCTTTTCCATCAGTGTTCGAAGCATATGAGGTATGTACTTATTGAAAAACAAGTTGTTAAACTCATTTCATTTCGTGGATTCAATTTCATCTTGTTGCCTTGTATTCTTAATTAGGTTCCACCCTTGGTCTTCTTCACCTTGAAACTATAAACAAACAAAAATGATTTTTTCTTATTCAAAACATATGTGGATGAAAAGTATCATTTCAATGGTACTGATCCATTTTTATACAACAAGCGCATTAGAAGACCAACTGAAAGAAGGTGGAATTTTCCTCAAGAAGGACTGAATAGAAAATGTTTCCCTTCTCTACTAATTTTAAAGTCCATAATGATTCAAAGATTCTGTATGTATATCAATAATATTTTTCATTCAGTCTCCCATAACATTTGGTTGTCCAATAGGAAAATCATTTCATATCCCAGTGCATTGATCATTGACATGGTTCCTACGGGTTCCATCCTTCCTCTAAAACCCAAAAATAATAGTGTTAGAGGCCAAGATAAATCTAGGAAAACAAAAAAAAACAGGGGGGGTATATTCTATCACTAAAATCATAGGTTTAATCCTTGTTTATTCATGATAATTACCATAATTATAGGATTATATCCTGTATTTATACTTATCCTTAAGGACATCTATAGACATACCTTAGAAATATCTCCAGGGATCTCACTAAATTTTTTACAACCTAGTTTTCTATGATTAACTAAAACTTCTCTCTAATACCAACTATAACAATATATTTTTTATGTACATGTACATTTCATTAATTTTATCGAATACATAATATATGGCACAAAATTATGCACAAAGACCGTATTAGTTTAGTGTCTCTAGAAACATGGAACATAATCTTCTCTCTTTGTGAAAGATCTTCAATATCTTCCTTAAAAATCATCCCCTTTAGTTTTCCTACCTAAAACCTTTCTTTATATCCTGGGGAAAATAAAAAATAAAATGGGTGAGATTAAATTCTCCATAAGGGTAAACATGGAAAACATAAAACAAACCATATACATAAAAATGTAAAAATATGAACATAAAGATTAAATATCAAAATCTTGAGTCAGGAAATAAATCTGGGCTGTATGTAAGGAATAGATCATTAGGGAATGATATCAATGATAAAATAGAATTGGTAAAAAACATGGAATTTTGAAAAACAAATAATCATATAATATGATTTCCATAGTAGCCAATGCACTACATCCAAGACCATCATAGTGGACAAAGTCGACTACCAAACCATGTTTACCTGTCGTTCTATCCCCGTATTACTAAACCTGATTTACATGATATTATAGACATGTTTATCTCATTAGATATAAATCTTTACGTAATTCATTTGAGGGAGATATAGGTCCCACCCATATACTAATGTAATCATTCATTATTGTGCCAAAAATGTAAATCATTCTTCATATCATAACCCAAGAAATAAAATGGGTTTCTTAAACATAATTCCATCATAACATAATCCATATAAAGTATCATTACATAATTAAGACACTTAAATCATAGTAATAATAGGGATATAAACATAACCCTATTTAAATATCATCATATTAGATGGAAAATAATTTTGATAAAACACATGAACTCAATTCTTGAGGAAAATATCATTTCTTTTTCAAAAATATGTTTTTTCTCAAAATATCATGCACTTTTAAAATACAATAATTTAATTGAAAATAATCTTGAAACCATATAAAGTATAATTGTTGGAAATAATTCATTATGAAAGCGTAAAAAACTACTCATATCATAAAAGTTAAAAAACATTATCCTCGTACTTTTTCCCAAGAAGCCAAAAAGTAATTCATATGGTAAACAAAAGAAAGATTCCTTCCAAATCATGCCATAAAAGTAAAAAAAGGCAAAAAGAATTGAAAAACATATATAAAAATAGTAAAAATGTTATGAAAACTGTTTTAGAAAACATGTACATGGATGATAAATATATCCCCATCAAATACTTACGTATAACTAATCTCATAAAAAATGAGATTGAAAAATTATCCCTTACTATAGGTCCGATATGCTTCATCTGTATCCAAAAGTCCAATATAATATGTTTAAACATATTATTAACATGTAAAATAACCAAAATAATATTTATGATATCATATATGATTCACTTATGTATTTATATTACCTGTTCATTTATCAATTCCATGTTAAAGCAATGTTTTGGACATTAGTCATTTTTTTATCAGACATGTTTTGAGTTTTTATACTTGATATTATTTCATAGATTTTGATTTGAATGATTCTAGATTTAAAAACATGATTTTATATCATAAATATTCTGTATATATATATATAATAGATAGATAAATGAAATGAAATACACCATTTATGGAGAAAATATGTCATACGTACACATGAAAGCAGTTTCTGTTTCTTTATTGAATTGAAATGAAGAAAGTAATTGATATATATATATATAATTATAGTAGAATTATTATTTCATATTTTTCATCATAATTTATTATATATAATTTATATTCATTCTTCAATGGTTATAGTGGATAATGAATCTCATGGAGTTGTGGAGATGGTAGGACGTACGTACGCACGAGCGATGATATAATTCCCATAATTGTTGAATGTGTTTGATTAACTTTGTATACACTATTTCAGAATAAATATAATTTTATAATACCCTTATATATTTATTACATCTATTTTTATACCCATCCATGTAATTTGGTGGTGAAAATAGATTGCACCACAACATGGATATTGTAAGCTCTATGTATGCACACATGGTGATTTATCCTTCATATGATGGATAAAAAGTTTAATATGGTTGTTTCATAATTATAATAACATATTAATATATAATCTCCACCATATTTGTTATTCTATAATGAAACAACTCAATAATTAGAAGATGAAGTAGAATAAAATATGAATGAATCGGTAGGGGAGAATACATCTTCTTTGATAAGCTCTCTTTAGATCTCCTATTAATGGAACTAGAGTTGGTATTTGGAGAATACCAGAACCTATAGAATGTTACTAGGGAATTTGAGAAAAGAAATGGGTAGGTTATGGATTAACTTTAAGACTTAATGTGTAGTGGATAAATAAGGGAGGAGGTGCCTTTTTATAATTGAGGTGAGGGGCACTTTTAGAAACCCCACAAATATTAATTTATAATAAATTGAAACCTCATATAAAAACATAAAAAATGTCCCAATTTTGAATTTTAATTAATATAGGGTTGTAATATCATCATACCATAAATTATATACAAGTTTTTATGTCAATTTAATCATTATTATTTTAATTAACACTTAGTTATTCTATTTAATTTTTAACTAGGGTAACAAATATTTCAATATTAAATGGGTGAAATACTTACTTATATGAACTAAAATAGACCATAAATGAATAATTTAGGACGTTTAAGAAAATATAATATATTTTTTATATTTTTTTAAAATATTATAAATTATAAATAATTTAATAAATCATTATTTTGAAAAATAACATTTATTTTAATTTTAAAAAAATTCATTTCATGGATTTTTTAAAATATCAAGATAAGATATTATCCTCAAAAAAATATTTTCTCATATTGATAAGGAATGAATGGAAATAATAAAATTAATTGGACCAAATAGTTATCCCAAATTGTTTTTATTTTAATATTTTTAATAAAATTTATTTGATATTTACCTTAATAAAATAATTAATACATCAATATTTTGTGATTATTTATTATACTTATTTGATGAATAAAAATTAAAAAAATACCATTATGAATATTGAAATATTAAATTTCAGAAAAATATATGTTATCAAAGTTATCTTCTTGAAAATACAAAATTAAACATTTTATACTTATGGAAGTACGAATGTGACAATTTTAACATTACATTAAATAAAATAATACAACTGTCCTAATATATTTCATATGGATACAAATGGTCTATAACATGAAACATTGATGCTTATGGTCATCAATATATACTTGACCAATAAAATTTTGGAAATTGTTATGTCCCTTTAATGGTTAATATCATTTTAATAAAAATTAGTTTATTGATTTTCTATCAATTAAATATTTTTTGCATCATCAGTATATATAACTTCAACGTAATTATTCTTTTCCTAAAAATTATAAATAAATTACCCTAAGAAATATAAACATTTTATATTTAAAATAAGTATTTATGGTATAATTTAACTTTAATAAAACCTTATTTTAAAAATGATATATTATCTAAAACATGAATGTGGCATCTTTAAATTTTCATTAAATAATATATTATAAATTGCATAATATCTCCCAAATGCCCCAAAAACATCCAAAATAAATTTTTATCATTTAAATATGATTCATAAGTAAAAAATTTTGTTTTTTATACCACCCATTTTTTTTCATATGTGGATACATAATAGATATTAAAGAAAAAGAAAATGGCACTTTCTGTCATTATTTGATTTAAATATTACTTAAATCATTTTCATGGAAAATTATACGTTAAATGACATAATTTCAATCCTTATGTGTTAAGGGTCGAATTCTATTGATCAAATAAATTTTTGTCATTTGTTTTGGTAATTTTATAGTCATTATAATTTTATTTCTAACCTAAATTACCAAATTTACCCTTTATAGTGGTAAGAAAATTTACCCTGGTTACAATTCATATTGGTCAAAACCAAAAGTCTTGAATCTAAATTTGACATCCATTTTTCAAAATTCAATACATAGTAGTTGCAAAATTACATTGAAAATAAAACTATTAAAATGTCAGGAAAAATAGTTTTTGAAAAAATGCCCCTTTTTAAATGGAAAATGTTTTTATAATAAACTCTTGTATAAAATTATTTTCATAAACCATAATTGGATAAAAATGAAATAATTAAAATTTAAAACTAATCCAAAATATAATTTTACTATTTAATGACATTAGAAAAAAATCAATATTATCACTATTCGTCAAAAAAGAAACATATCAGAAAAATACCAAAAATTCAACCAAAGTATATTTTTATTTTATGCCATAAAATAAGAAGCATAGTTTATTAAATTTAGTATAAAAAATTTTCAAAAACTATATTTAAAATTGATGAGCCCTCAAAAGGCGGTAAAACAACATTTTTTTTTGAAAGGTACTTATCTTAATTGAAAATTGATTTTGTTCTTATATCATGTTCTACAAAATATATAAGATGAATTTTAATCTTATATAAAATTAAAAATGTGGTTAATATTATTAATAATGGATATTTTATATCTCATTATATAATAATATTTTAATAATATATCATTATTTAGTGAAACTCGATATTCTGTATAACGCAAGCTATTGAGGATGGTCGCTCTTGCAATTAATGAAAGCCATGTCACTGTTACGTTTAGTGAAAGTTTCCTTTGGTTTTGCATATAACATATTCAAATCATAGTTATTTTATACATTAAAAAATCTATACTTAGTGTTGCATGAAAACAATTCGATCAAAAGAACTTGAAGTTATATGTAATACAAACCAAGAATAGTGTTGCATATACTGCATGCTAATACGGTGTTCCATACAACACAAGATAATCATTATATAGATTACAACACAAGACATCAAAAAAAATAAAAAGTTCATATCTCATAAAATCTCAGTGGTTTTACACCCATAGTGTCATGATGAATCACTAAAGAAATGGGATAATTTTCCATTACCTATGTCTTAATAATAAATATCTATAAACACAAAATAGTTTAAAATAAGGGGTGATTAATGAAATATAGTACGTTTTTTACAAATTAATTCCATACTCACACCACTAGGATAGAAAATTTTAGAACATTTGTATAAAAATGTTATATAAAACTTGTTAAAATATTTTATAAAAAATCGAAACAATTTATAAGAAAAACAATTTTCGGAAAAAATCAGTTTCTATAACCAAAACCATTTCCAAAGGAAAAAAACCATAAAACCTTTGAACCATTTCTCAAATACCTTTTCGGCATAATCCATTACATTCCACTTATCAACACATCCACACATTATTGTAGCCATGGGCCTCCCTATAATCTTGATTGATGAGTCATCATTTCACTAAGTCATCACATAGTGAACCGTTTTTTATGGTGGGGAATGTTCATACCCTTATCAATCCCAATTTTTATAGGGAAACATCATACCCTTATCCATCCCAAATTCATATGAACACACACCAACCACATATTCCTAAAGAGAATAAAAATATTGTGTAAAAATAATTCAATAAAATAAATTTTTTATTGAAAAAATTTCTAATGAATGTTGTCTAGGAATAAAAAAAACAACTATTTTAAAATCACCATATTAAAAATATTGAACAAAGCACATTGCAAGAAAATTTAAAAATTCTAAAAACCAAAACTAAAGAATGTTTCTAATAACCATTGAACATATTTTCACAATAAATTTAAAACATTTCATTCAATTTTAAATAATCCTTCATGTTCTATTACGAGGAGTCGAGAGTGAATCCACCAAACTCACACAACTCAGGAAAAAAACGAACAATAGAACAAATTATTCAATAAAATAGGATTAAAATCGAAATAAACAACTTATATATCATTACCTATCATGGAAATAACAAACAATCATTAGGATTTGCATTAAATATCATAGATTTATCACTAATGGTCTATATCTATGAATCTAGGAGAGGAAAGGAGAAGATACCTAAGGAAACCCACCAATAATGGAGACTCTCTAAATAATGTTTATTAAAAATACCAATATTTAAAAACAGACCACTCTCATATAGGAGGGAAGGGTCTCCAAAACCTTTGGGAAGAGGGAAAATTGATTTAGGGTCATATTATAGGAAAAAATAACCTTTAAAAATAAAAATTGAGTTAGATCCACAATTTTCATATCTAAATTTTAACCATAAACATTTTGGGTTAATAGTTAGGAAAACCTTTCTCAAATTGTGAACATTACTCTTCCTCAAGAATCATATCACCCTACTGAAACCCACAATTATAAAAATGATGCACCAACCTTGAATAATATCCATGTCACAAAAATCACAGTTTCTACTGGGTGACCACACATTTTATCCAAACCATGAACCAACCATTCTCCTACCCAGTGACCATAGATTTCCCTTTTAGAGTTTCCTGGATATCGTTTACGGTTTCTACTAAATGTTCTCTAACCGTTCACCTCAAAAAATCCCCAAAACATTCCAAACATCCTCCAAACCCTCCCAAACATCACCATATTACATTATATACCCAATTAACAAAAATAAATAGTTACATGAAATGTGGGGTGTTGAATTCTCCACATCATTGGTCTTTCGATCTCCATAAATTTGAAAATGAATATTTTAATAAAATATAGCCATAACTTTGTCAATCATTTCCTTCTCACATTTCTATGTTTCTTTCTAAATTGGACCATGATTCCACAAAACCCACAATAGATTGATGCGTTTCACACAAAATAGTTTCTCTTGGATATCAACAATTTGTACAAACATATGTACTTATGAAGCATCTGGATCTAAGTCAACATGATCCCATCTAACCACATGGTCAGACTCAAACTTATACTTTTTCAAGAGAGATACATAAAACATAGTGTGTATAGAACTGAGTTTTGGTTGAAAATAAAGCAGATATTTCACCTCACGAAGCCATTATAGTATCTCCAAAGGGCCCATTACAATGATCCACATACAAATTCAAATAATATAGGGTCATATCCATATTTTTTTATCAAAAATTTATTCTTTATTTTTTCTTGGATAAGGATTGGTTCGACTAGTGATGTCACACATGTTCCCACAAAATATAGTATAGAATGAAATTGATTCCCATACAGTACCACAAAAGAATCCATATATATCAAGAACTGTAAATTGTTACTATACAATACCTACACTAATGGTATAGGCTCCCCCCATGATCCACTAAAATCTATTGCACAAGGTTGAATCATGTCTTACAACAGTTAAAACATCCTTTCAGATTTTCCATCCATATGAGGATGATATGTTGTACTCATAATTAAAAGAGTTCAACGGTCTTTCTATAAGGATTTCCAGAAACAATATGTAATCCTAGGATCAAAACTTGAAACTATCAAAAATTGTAAGCCATGCCTCTTTAACCACTTCTGAGATATAGATTTATGACATGTACTCCACTTTATAAGATTCATGAATAAGGATGAAATAGGATGACATTGTGATACTATCCACTATCACCCATTTGGAATCATCTTTCTTAGCCATTCAAGGTAGACCGATTAAAAATTCCTGGCTATCTTATCCCATATCCAAATAAGAATAGGTAATTACTTTAACATACCCCCTTTCAACTTGGGATCAACCTTAACATACAGATAAGTTAGGCATGTCATCACAAACTCAACCATATTTAATTTCATTCCCACAGACAAAATTGTTTCTTTTTTTGACTTATACATCTTATATATTCCAGGATGAATATCCCATATTGAGTGATGATAAGATTGAAGAAGTTTTTTTTATAGTCCAATGTTATGACTATCCAAACTTGATGCCATAAAATGATCTCCTACATAGATTCAATCTATCAATGGTCTCCCCACCATTGAGTTTTGACCTAGTAGAAATATGTTATGAAACTTATTTGTGTGCCTCTTTAAAAATCACCACAAAATCAAGAACCAACAAAATATAAATAAAACCATTACATTATCTTAGCCTATCTAATCTACGTGCATGTCATCTATCACCAACATCTCATTACACTAAGATGAAGCCTCTTTTTCAAACTGATTATACAAATCCATTCTTAATGACAATGCTAATTAATTTAATTTAACCCATTGTATACATCAAGACAAAGTCAAAAATTATGAGACACTCCATCCATATACTTTGTCTCATATTTTAATCTCTTTGTGAGAAAATATGTTTCAAGATCATATGATTCAGAAGCACAATAAATCTCTCACCAAATTGGTAATGACATCATGTCTCCAAAGTATAGAAAACAATATCTAACTTTAAATCGTGTTTTGGGTAGTTCTTCCCATGAAACTGTATCTACTTGGATCGATAAGAAACAAAATTATCTCCCTGCACGAGAACACATCCCAACCAAGATTTTGAAGCATCACAACACACCACATACCCGAGTCATGATTCTAGAAAAATTCATATTGGTGGTGATATAAGATGAACATTATTCTCTTGAGAATATTTATTAAATTCCACATTACATTTTAATGTAACACCAATCATTTTCAAATCTCTCATATGTGATGATATTGGTAAAAATTCATGAACAAAATGTTGATAATAACTAGTTATTCCAATGAAACTGTGTATCTCAAAGACATTATTTGGTGGTTTTCAAGAGACAATAGATTCTTTCATTTATGTATCCAAATAAACACATATTTCAGAGATTACATGGCTAAGGAAACATACCACTTTTATCCATAAATTATGCTTTGATAATTTGGAATACAAATGATGATCCCTAAAGATTCAAAAAACATCCACCATGTGTTGAAAATATTCAACCTGTGTTCTTGAATTCCCTAATATGTCATCCACAAACACCACCATAAAATAATCCGGATACCTTTTAAATATCTGATTCGTAAATTTAATAAATAGTTTTGTTGATTTCATAAGACTTAAAGGAATAACCACATACTCTTAATGCACATATCTACTCCTAAAATATTTTATCTGAATATCATCCTTTTGAACTCAGAATTCGTGCTATCCTGATTAAAATTCAATTTTATAAAACCAATGTCATCCACTAAATTTATTTAAAAGATCATCAATTCACAGAAGGGGATATCAATTATTTATTGTAACTTGGTTAATCATATGATAATCCATAAACAACCGAACAATACCATTCCCCTTTTTATCAAATAAAATTGGTGCCTCCCACAGGGATGAACTAGTTTGAATGAACACTTTTCCTTCCAATCCTTCCAACTGGACTTTACATTCCCTTAATTGTGTCAGTTCCATCATATAATATGGATGTGAGAGTGTATTAGTCACCCATATGGGATAAATCTTATAATCCACTACTCTTGTGGGTGGAACCCCTTTGAATTTTTCAGAAAAAACAAATTCAGAAACTGATCCAAAATTTCTAGAATATTTTCATTTATAATCTCATCCACCGATGATGGGGTCAACACTACCTACTTGTATGATATATTTCCAACTTTTTTGTCCTGACAAGATTGCTTCACCTGTCTTTACATTCTGATCTCCTCTAAAGAGATACTTTACACTATCATCAGATGTAAAGTTATCCCTTCTTGTATAATAGTCGATGTGGATATTAAACACTTCCAAACAATCCATACTAAGTATTATGTCATATAAGTCCATTTAAATTGAATATATATCATATATAAACATAAAAATATCATTTTTTATAAAAAAATGATTTTCATATTATGGATTGACATTCTCCTTGGCTATAAGGGATTTGAAGGTTCAAAATATATGGCTTCATCTCAATATGAAAACCCAGAAGATAAACAGAATAAGAAGTAAAAAAACAAGTGGTATTCACTCATATCATAAAAAGATTATGTTAGGGTAGAATTGAAAATAATCATACCACTCATCGTTGATAACATAGATTAATCATCTAAAATAACTTTCATAGATCCATATAATTGCTTACTCAGTATATTTTTCTCTTCTTTACCATGTTTATATTTCCCTTTTTAAGAGTTATGATATTTTTAGTATCACCATGGCTACCAGAGTTCTATTGGTGAGAGTTTTTCTACTTCTGTCATCCTTCCGAATAATACAACATGTACAAAACATGATATGTGTCTTGAAAACCCGAGCTAAGAGCATTAGGAAAATAAATTTCAAGATTCCTGATATGTTTGAATTTTTGGTATAATATTGGTGGTGTCATATAATCACACTTCATGTGGTGAAAATATCAATATTGAAAAAAAAACAGGATTTATCTTGGGTTTTAGAGGTTGATTCACGTATCCAGTCCTTTGATTCTGATTCATTCCACTACCTTGTAAATTGGTATCCATTATTCTCTTAAACCTAGCATTATATTTTCCACTATTTTCCATAGGTATCAACTTGCTACCTCCAACTATAGTTCCTAATATATCATTTTCAACCACCATCTCCCTATTGACCATCACTGTATAATTAATTATAAAATGAATTAAAATC